>OX392464.1:56371597-56971597 GCA_947623515.1 Neoascia interrupta | reverse complement strand
AGAACGATTGAAGTCAAAAGGTGTTCTTACACACATGGAGGGGACTCACAATTTTTTGCCCACACCGAATAGCGGAATGGGAAGTCTCTCGTGACAAATGATATTCTCAGAGTGCTTTTACCAACTACCCTTGGCATCTAGTTCTTCAATGGACTCGAAACCCTGAGCAATGTAGATGTATCTAATTGACGTCCAAAGACATGTATATAAATCCAAATGGGTCCAAGAAAGAAGCGTTTTTAGCTTTTAGTAACGGACTCTTTTCATCTCGTTTGAGGTGTTGAGAAAGGTTGTCCCCATTGTGTCATACAATTGGCTTAATTGCTGGTCTAAGTGGGCCGTGACTACTGTCACAGGGGCATCCATCAACCTAACGCCCCTGACAATTTCTGTTTGGATTTTTGAGTAAGCTTTTTACTGGGTTGGTTATGGTGTAAGGATTTCCTGGATGAGAATTTGAGAAATTTTTGGAGCAGACAAAAAGACCAGGTGAATTAAGTCGGGTCGAGCTTTGCTGACCCGAATGTCAGACCCTTAGCAAAGTTCTTAGAGCCTCTTTACTGACTATTTAGGACATTTGGCTGATTCAATTGCAGTCTTGAATAGGGAGAAGGATGAATAAGTTGTTCTAAGCTTGTTTTGCAATGGTCAAAGCTGCTGCTCTTAAAAAAGCCCTTAAACGAACAGTTCCTTTGGCTGCAGTGCATGTTCTCGTCGAAACATTTAATGTTACAGTTCTGATATAGTGTTGACTTTACTTTACATCGTAGTTAAATGCAGGCTTATATTTCTAAGTTTATCAGGTTTTCAAGATAGCTGATCTTTTCAACGGCTTTTCGACATACAAGCATAGGACTAAAAATTAATTAACCAAACAACTACAGTGTAAATTCGAGATGGCAGTATCAAGCTGTAGATCTATTAAGCCTCTTCAAAAGGTGCACCACCTGGATAAGTCTAGTTACCCCCTAGATGATAAATGCCCAGCACCAACTTATACCAGCTCGCAGCTAACTTATAGCACTCCTTATACTATCCCTCAAAAGTGAAGCCCTATAGGACTCCTCGAAATTTTGCATTTCATGCAATAGTATTTCCAGTTTCCTTACATAGGCCTACGGCTTAAATGAACCACGTGTAGCACGACCTTGTCACAAAACGTAAGACAACCAACCAAATACCTAGACAAGAATTATCGAGAGCTTTGATAATGTTGAAAAAGCAATAAGTATAAGGTAACAAAAAAGAACCTAACTGCAAGAAAACTAATTGAATGTGGACATACGTAACACGAAGCTGAAAATATAACTACCCATAATTATCATACACACCCATACAAACATACCATATACAACTATATTTAACTGTAGAGTATCGTTTTGTACGGACTGCTGTCTATAAAAAAAGAAAATTAAAAAAAAAAAACTTAGGTAGGCCTTAAAAATTAAATTAGAGCAAATTGAAATAAATGCTTAGCCATGTAAGTTATTACCAAAGTAAAAAACAAAAATATTTAAAAACGTGTAAAAAATGCTATCGCCCATTAGTTACAGAAATATATAAATTATGATGTAGAAAAAATATTTTATTAATGTAAATTCTCATAGTGTTATATACCTTCAAAACATCTTTCTAGTGAAACGCTGTGACACGACACGGTGTTTCATAAAAGGATCTGTAATTGAAATGTCACTATTTAAATCAGATCCTTTTATGTGTGGTGAGAACATATAATTTTTTTTTTAAGTTTTTCTTTTATTTAAATAATATGTTTTAATATTTTTTATTTTGCAGTTTCCTGTTCGAAAAAATATTATATTTTATTAAAATTAAACATCAAACTCGAAAGTTGACATCAACGTGCAGGCATATTTTTTGATGATTTCCAGGATGAAAATAAAAAAGGGAGTGAAAAAAAAAAATAATAATAATTTAAAAATCCACCTCCTATACATGCCATCATAAAGTGCTGAGTATTATGGTTTTTGTGTAAAATATGTAAAAACATTTAAATCGAATTTGAGATGGAGATTGTAGAAAAAATGGGAAAAAATGGGAATACTTCGAAATTTTTGTTTATATAATATCTATAATATCTAGCAAAGAATATCTCGGCATCATCACAGATGGTCACAAGCCCATATCCAGTGCTTGCTTAAGTTCCTCTTCGGTCTATATACATATATGGGATGTCAGTCATTCCGAAACAATCCTCCTATGTGCCTGTTTTCATTTGGTTGATCCTAACCTAACCCAAATTTTATTTCTCAAAATAAAACGGAGGTTGAACGGTGGCCACCACACTGGCGCTTCCCCTCACCTTAGTAATTCTGACACATCAGGTTAGGATCAACCAACAGGCACTATGACTACGCTCCATCATCTAAACCCATACTGTCAAAAGGATGAACACATTCCAAGTCCAGTGCGCAAATCAAAAGGACGGGATTCGACGCAATTTATCTGCAATTTATCATAGCGTCCATAGTCCATTAAGCCGTCCAGATAAAGCTGGTCCGTGCGTCCGTCTGTTCGTGTGTATGTGTGATGGTTTTACGGCTTCAAATTCAAGCTGGGGAGTTTAAACTTAAGGCATGGCTACGTTTTTTGTCACACAGTAAAATTTGGCTTGATCCGTCTAGGGCCACGTCCACTATTGGTTTCAATGTGAGACAACCTTTACATTTTACCTCAACCTCACATTTTACTTCAAAATGAGTTTTAGTCAAGTAAGAAAGAGAAGCCTTTGAAAAACAAAAATTCAACATCCCCCATACCATCCACCGTAACAAACTAACTAACTGGCACTAGCAGCCTAGAAGAATCATCGCCTGACCTGTATTAGGATCCTATTAAGGGGACCTACAGTAATTGCCTTTTCCGTGTGACGTAATTGAGAGGTCTCTCATGACAAATGATTCTCTCGGAGGGTTTGTCAGACCCTCGTGGAGGTGGGAAACCATGAGAAAATTTTAGTGCTCCCGTCGGGGTTTGAACGTAGGACCTCGTGTACAGTGCTCGAGTAAAATCAGGCCAATAAAACTTTAGATTTTATTCAATAGGGTTGAAGGGTAAATAGGGTTGGGTATTATAGAATTTCCTTACAGAAAATTTGGCTTTTACTCACCTGCTTGAAAATGGAAACTATGCCTCCTGTTTGCCAATAGCTATGCTAACGTTCTTTTCCACTACCCCAGGACACCTTAATCCCCCAGGACACCTTAAACGTGATAAACATTAGGCAACTTCTTTACCCATTGCCTTAAGCATTTCTTGTTGAATTTCATCAACTTCATCTACTGTAGGACTATTCTCTTCCCTAATTTGGTTATCAGTGGGACTGCCATCTTCAGTGCCTTGTTGAGGGTCGAGCAACTTCGAAAAGTACTCGCTCCATCTGCGCAAGGCATTATTCTCATTGAAAAGAGTTGACCCGTTCTTGGATTTAACTGCTTGTACGGTTTTAAGCGTCTTTTCCTCTAAGCTGTTCAGTAGTCTGCCAAAATATCTTGTTTGCAGTTTGTAATCGTGCTTAAACTCTTGCCGAACTTATTCCATGGCTGTTCCATTGGCTCTTCTGCTTGCCTGACTAGCTGTCTACCGGGCTAGAAACGTTAAGTTTCTACATTGATTGGACACAATGTAGAGGCTGCTTTCTTCTCTCTGATGGCTTACTGAGCTCAATGTATCTTAAACCACGCAATTCTCTTCCGACCACCATACACTAAGCCGCTTAACTCCACAAACATTTCTGGCATTCTTCCACTATACTTTGAAAAAGTTGGTTGGAATTTGTTTAATCATCTCCGAAACGCGCCTTGCAAATCGTTTCTGAAATCGGATTCAGCATCCTTAAACCTTTTCCACTCTATTGAAACCTTTTTATCCTTGGCTTTGGCTTGGTTGGTAAAGAAATACTGTCGCTTCGCACAGCATTAGGTGATGATCAGTTGACAGCTAAGCTTCTCTCAAACGCGAACAGAACAATCTCTTTTTTGAAACACGATGGTACCACGAAGAAATTGATCCTCTACACGTCAGCGAACATCAGTTCAGTAGACTAAGTCGTTAAGAGCTGTTTTTAGCGTAAAAGTGAAATGTCCTGTCACAACCAGTTCTTGCTATACTCATTACAATATTTGTTTTAATCTTCTATTTAACGATGTCGCCCTTTAAAAAGAAAACCTTATTCCTTGTTTAATAAACATAAAACCATTCACGGAACTGGACGTACTCAATGGGATGGAGATTTCAAAAGGTCTTCTATCCAGCCATGCAATGAATGTAGTACAGCTATTTCGTACTGTCATTCAAAGCTTCTTTTCCATAAATGTGTTTAATTTTCACATCGGTTTGCTGTTTATGAAAGATCCGAGGTCCGAGGTCTCCAGTTATTGAAGCTTTTAAGGATATGAACCTCATTTTGTTTGATTATTATACTATGAGCAACTCTGTCTTAATTGAACCTGTTACTCCCACCTATGCATAAAACGCTTGCAAGGCCATTGTATGAGTCTTATCAACTTGCCTCAAGTTAATAAATCAAGAGCTCAAGATAAAAAGGCAAAGCTTAAACATAAAGCATTTAATGCAAGCCAAATAAATAGAAAGGTAAAATAATTTTTGACGTAAAATGGAATATTTACACTCAAACTCTGACATGAATGATAGGTATTATTAAATTATGAAAAATCAAGCGTGACGCATCGAGGAGAAAAACCAGGACGAAGCTTCGCATCTTCATATGGGAAATTGAGAAGATCTACCTTACGACAGTCCCTCGCGGTAATGGGACTATAAAAGTCGTTTTTTTACGCAAAAGTGAGGAAAATAAAAAGTCCAAATCATCACCACCATCATCATAATAGCATTTTGGCGTACCACCCACACTTTCTCTCCGTCCGTTTCTAGTGTGAGCCATTTTTTAGTGCTGGTAAATGAGGAACTTAAATGAAAGTTTAAGCAAACTAGATCTTGAGACCGACTATATATTAGAGACTATATATACTTGAGACCGAAAGGAGATGGAGTTTGTTAACACAAAGGAAACTGTAACCTTTAACCGGTAAAGACCTTTATTATCTTAGATGTTTCCACCCTAAAGGGAACGTTATGCCTTAACGTGATGTCACTTTGTGCTGCTGCCATAAAAAATAGTTTGCAGCATTTGTAAATATTATTGTAAAAAGTCTATATGAAATCTATAAATAAGTTACAACAAGTGTATACATAGAACAAATTTTAAACCCTTTACTCTTAGTTCGAACAGATGATTCTCCAGTTTCTTTTTGTAAAAATATTAAAAGTTTATATTGATTTAAGAAAAAATATATATATATAAACTAAACCAATATTATATTATAAAATAAAACAACCTAAACATATCATATTGAACACCTATTAATATTTTTAAATAATACAAATTTTTATGTATTAAAAGGTTTTAAGTTTAAAACGAAAACAAGTATTTTACTTATTTACATTATAATTTGCCTTAAATGTAAATTACAACACTCAACAAAAAATTTGCTATATACATAAAAAAATGCTCTAAGAACATTTGTATTTCGAAGACCATTTTTTTTCCAAATAAATAAGCTGTAAATAACAATAATAAAAAAAAACCCTAAAAAATGGTCACAATCAAGTAAAAAGTCTTCCTTAAAACATGTAAATCTAAACAACAACAAACGTATATAAAAAACAAAATACTCTGTAACTAGTTACACAAAAACAAATACATATATATTTAAATGTTAAATAAAAAAAGTCTTTACGCAAAAGTAAACACAAACATATTTATATATATACAACCAGGATGTGTTATAAAAGGAAATTTTAAGAACCTGCTATGTTAGTGTAAAAAAAATTCTAGATATAAATTTAGAAATAACCTTTAGTTAAAAATGTAAAAATAGAAGTGCATATTATTTATAAAATGCTAGCTAAAATTTAGTTAATCACGCTATAAATTCACAAAAATAAATCCTATAAAACTAGGAGAACAGTGCTATCGAAACTAATCACTTGTACCAAATTTAAAAAATATATTTAAAAATAATATTATATAGTCACCGATTCTATTTATTTATAAAGAAAATATGAAATTGATTTGTTCCAAGATTTAAATTCATTTTAAGTTTTCCATTAGAAAACAAAAAAAAAAAACAAAAACTCTAGAGAACACCAAATAAAAGCTGTTATACTTCTATCATTATCAACAATATACGTATATTTAGAACTTCAAAATGGCAACGCTTTAATGAAAACCAAAATTAAACAAAGAAAAACAAAAATATAACTGTTAGAGCCACGCTTCAAAAGAAATTGCAATCAAGCAAAATATTATATTAAACAATTACAAGCAAAAATTATAGATATTTAAAACTATCCAAAAGTGAAGCGCAAACTACCAGGCTATGATCCCGATTCGAACACTATTTTCTGTTTTCAAACTACCAACACACGTTCACGTTTCCTGTTTCCTGAACACAGAGCAAAAAAAAAAAAAAACAACCGTACACCCTTTGTAAATATTAGCTGCAATTTTTTAGTGAAAATATAAATTAATGTATAAAAGGGCAGATAAAATAAAAGCAGTGGTGGATAATACAAAATAGAAAAATTATATGTAGAGCTGTAGTAAAAAATTTAAGTTTTCTATTCAAAATGGATGCTGGAGTGAACTTAACCACAATGTGAAAATGAATGAAAAATATTAAGGATGAGATATAAGTTTTCGGTGCAAAAGATTTTTTTTTTTAAGTTTTAAATGTTCAATTTGCAACTTAATTTCCATGCATAAAATGCTGGAATTTGAGAACGTAAATATCGCTGATATACCAACAAATATGTATGCATAACCTAAGTGATTACTACCTAACGTATAAAATGAAATAAAATGTTGAAATTGTATTTTTGGATTTTTTTTTGTCTTGAAAAAGAATGATCTATATCGAACCCCTAATCACAAATGGGTATTTCACATATTTATTTATTATGTTGCGGGTCAAGGTAAGGCCTTTTGGCCAGCTTTGGGGTTGGGAGTCAGGTGGCGGCACACTTAAGTTGAGCCCGGCTAGGTTCAGCGCATGTGGATTTGCCTTTCTTTCAAACCCGCTTGTCCTACAATCAAGGTAATGTGGCTTATTATACCCACAAGAAAAAGAAGCTAATCCCTACCAGAAGAAAACGAAGGAGACAGGTAAGAAGAAGTGAAGCAGAAAAACTTCTTAGTCCAGGTAACTATGCTCCTGTCCAGGTAACTAAGACCAAGGACCATTCAATCAACTCTGAATTGGAACCAGCAAAAACAAGTGAGAAGGTGCAAGAGTTCGTCGTGCTAAACTTCTAAATATAAAGCAGTGCCACGTACTAAAAATCAGTGTACTACCACTATTTTGACATAGCTAAAGTGTGAAAAAAGTATTTTTTGTGGGCGCGCCTGTGGGCGTGGGCGGATTCCACTAATTTTCAAACTTGATCAGGTTCAATAGACTTTTAGTCCACTTCGCAATTTTCAGCGTTCTAGCTTAAAATTTAAGGCCTAAAAATTGTTAACATACGGACGGACGGACATGGCTTCATTGATCCTCTTGTTGGTCTCATTCATATCTCTAAAAAGTTTTAGGAGCCTACGGTGATTATTTCGCTGCGTTACAAACTTTACATCCAGCTTAATATACCCTGGGTCGGGTATAAAACAAGTGGGAAAGTGTAACATTGCATATGCAAAAGCTTCAGTCCATCTACGACGAATTGCAAAATATCCGACCATACCAAAAAAAAACTGCCACGCCTCCAAAAAGTGGGCGGGATAGAGAAATATAACTGTTGAATGCTTTATACTAGGTGGTTGCATACATTTCGGCCTAAAACTCCACCTTTTTAACTAAAAAACTCACTTTTTTTAACGCCATGACCACAGAAGTGGGCAGTGGCACATACGACATATACATGAAACTAAGAAAATGTTTATGCATATACATGAAAGTAAGAAAAAAATAAGCAGAAAAAAGTACTCATGATTACAAAAAAATATTTTCTTAAAAAGTTTTTTCCTAAAAACGTCCCTAAAAGTGGGCGGAACTCACTTCTTAGAGGTTTTGGGCCATTATTGGCCCAAGGAAAATTTGAAATAGGTGTTGTCTTACATTGTAGTGGGCGTGGCCGTTGGCGGATTTAACCGATTTTCACACTTTGTCTGTTCCAAATAAGAACCAACTCAGACTCCAAGTTTGAGCGGCCTAGCTCAATTTTAAAGACCTAAAAACTTCACACATATGGACAGACGGGCGGGCGAAGCTTAATCTATTCACCTGTCGGTCTCGATCATATCTCTAAAAGGTCTTAGGGGTCTACGGTGACTATTTCACTGTGTTACAAACTATGCATAAAAATTAATATACACTGGGTCGGATATAAAAAAAAATTATTTTAAAACAAGCTACGGAATTATTTTAAATGTCTATTGAGACTGAGATCCAAGTTGTGTACTAACTAGTGGGAGGGTTACAATCCGCTTAGGCGAATCGTTGGATACCCCATCCCAATTGACCACTTCGCTCCGAATTGTGTCATAAATTTTGCTTGTTAAATTTCAGTTTCTATTACCTTCAACTGTATTTAGCATTTCTCAGTTAAAGAATCTTCTCCCTTAAAAAGGGGCGTGGCATCCACTCCTTTTCAATTACATCGTTTTTATACCCGACCCAGGGTATATTAAGTTTGATGTATAGTTTGTAACGCAGTGAAATAATCACCGTAGACCCCTAAGACCTTTTAGAGATATGAATGGGACCGACAGGAGAATCGATTAAGCCATGTCCATCCGTCCGTCCGTCCGTCCGTCCGTCCGCTAGTATGTAAACAACTTTTAGGCCTTAAATTTAAAGGTACAGAGCTGAAATTGTGGGTGTGCTGGAAGTCCATTGGACCAGATCAAGTTTGAAAATTAGCCGAATCCGCCCACAGACACGCCCACTACAGGCCCGTATCTGCGATCATCTCTAATTTTAAAAAATACTTCTTCTAAATTTTAGCTATGTTAGAATAGCGCTAGCGCATTCATTTTTGGTATGTGACATTGCCTTGTAATTGTCTTTCAATTGGGCAAAAACTTTAAGCCTTTTCGTTGACCACGCCCACTTTTTTAAGTGATTTTAGTTTCAAATGGCTGTTTTTCAATAAATACATATGAAATTTGAGTAAAAATTATATAACAAAAGTTGTAGATATTAGTATTTTCTAACTTTCATGAATAAGTACTATGTGCCTCCGCCTACTTTTGTGGGCGTGGTGTTAAAAAATTGATTTTTTCAGTTAAAAAGGCGGAGTTTTAGGCCGAAATGTATGCAACCAACTAGTATAAGGTATTCAACAGTTATATTTTTGTATCCCGCCCATTTTTTGGAGGCGTGGCAGTATTTTTTCGTATGATCGGGTATTAAGCAATCCGTCATAGATGGACTGAAACTTTTGCATACGCACTGTTGCACTTTCCCACTTGTTTTGTTTAAATTTTTTATCAGAAGTAATATACACGTCTTAATTGCATTTTCACACTAAAAATTTGGTTTTTACTTAAAAACGTACCCAAAAGTGGGCGTGGCAAAAATTTATTCATTTGAGTTGATAGCTTACGTACATATCTGAAGATTTTATGGTCCACGTTTTTTTAATTTAAAGCAAATATATCAAATAAAAACCGTTTATTAGAATGCGTATTAGATATGACCACGTCTACAAGGGGGCGGTTATCGCTTTTTTCTTTAATGCCAGTCACAATATACTTAAGCGAGTATAACGTGTACCAAATTTCAGCTTTCTACGACAACTTTGAATTTTTATGCTATTAAATAAAGTGGGCGTGTCAGTGGGCGGATTTTGAAAATTTTAACACTTGCACTGCTGCGGGACCTACAGAGAACAGATATTAAGTTTCAAGTTCCTAGCTCAAAATTTAAGGCCTAAAAACTATCGACACACGGACGGACATGGCTCATTCGACTAACAATTCGGTCTCGATCATATGCCCTTAAGGTCTTGGGGGTCTACGGTGATTATTTCTCTATGTTACAAACTATGAATCAAACTTAATATACCTAGATGATAATAATAACCACTAGATGATAATAATCATTTTGTATTTGTTTAGTTCAAAATAGATGTTTTTGTTTCACCGAATAAACAAAAGGTAGAGAGCAAAAAAAAATAAAAATTAAATAAAAAATACATTATGCTGAAAATAAAATACAGATTGTCAATTTAAATTAATATTGGATTTTTATTATTTAAAACAAAATATAACCACCTCTGCTCCGTGTGCTATACGAGAGTTGAATTAAAATATCGGCACACGTATATTGGATGCACATCAAATAAATAATTCAAGGCACGACTATCATGGCTGGTGCAATGGAAATAGCTTTGACTTTGTAGCCGAAATTTTGCATTTGGCTTCCAATTAACATTTCGTGTGGATGGAGACAATGTGTGCGCTGATTGGCGTTGATAAGGTAGGTTAGGTATAACTCATATATTTTTTGTCGACTGGCATACCTTCGACAGGCATACGAAGGTATGAGGGCTCAGATGGTCAGTCTACAAATCGATAACGGCACCAACTTAAAATTGGCACATAGAATATTATATCGCTAATGGAGAAGGAACTTGAACGGGTTGAGGAGGATAAAAATAAATCAGCTCGATGCTACTGGCATCTCCTCAACTAAGTGAAAAGGTTTCGGAACCAGAGACTTCGCTGATGGGTGGAGACTTATCTGGTCTGGCGTGCCACATAACACGACTGCACAGGCGGGTGTGGGGATGCTCACAAGCCCCCGGCTGTCGGAAAACTTATTGGAGTTTATACCTTAAGGAGAAAGGGTTTTGATCTTAAAGCTTAAGTTTAAGCGATCGACTTTGGCTTTAGTGCAGATGAACGTATCCAACCTAGAATACACGGTCTTCTTGAACAAAGTTGTTTCTGCGCTAGATAGAGTGGCAGAAATAAACTTTTTCTGCTGATGGGTGACTTCAATGCTAATGTGGGAACGGACTACAGTATTCAATTCAATTTATTTTTTTACTAATGTATACATGTACTTTAGTATACATGTATACATGTACAAGTGTGATTGAGAGGCACGCAGGGAACTTGCTGGACTTTTGCTGCATTCACAAGTACACTTGGTACCGGCACAGCAGAGATCCCCACACAAATAGTGCTTTAGCGACACTATTCCTTTGCAACGCAGACGAAATCCAAGACGGGTGACCTGCATACGGTGGGAAAGGTTACAGAATGCTGAATCTTATTACATAGAGAGATTTGCACTGTACTTTTCGGAGAAGTTTGACCAAATCTCAATTGACCTTTTAAATGTAGAGGAAGAATGGCAGCTTTTTTCATGGGCAGTCATTGCCGCTGCAAGAAATGTTTGTGGAGTGCAGCGGCTTGGCGTGGCGGCTAGTGGTGAGAAAAGAACTACGTGGTTTAAGACTTCTGGAGTTCAAGAAGCCATCAGAGAGGAGAAGAAAACGTGTATTGTGATCAATATCGGATATCTGGGAAAGCACTTAGCGATTGGCAAACAGGAGCTACAGTGCTCAATTTCAAAAAAGGGGACAAGAGAGATTGCTATAGGTAATAGGGGTATATCTCTCTTAAGTCTTCTAGGAAACTTATTCGCGAAGGTGTTGGAAGCGCGTTCCAGAGCTGTAATGAAGCCTTTGTTGCGGGAAGATCAATGCGGCATTCGGCCTGGCACAACCGACCGGCTTTATACTCTGAAAGATATTCTTGAGAAGGCCTGGGAATATACCAAACCGGTCTATACGTGTTTTGTAGATTTGGAAAAGGCCTATGACCCGGTTCCTCGGGATAAACTCTCTAGAGCTTTGCGGGATAGTCCGCACTGAGTGGGCCTCTTCTGAGATCCATTCGGTCTTTGTATGGGAGCTGCAGAAGCTGTGTTCGAATAAATGGCGTCAAATCTCAACCTTTTGATGTGTGCATTGGACTTCGCTAGGGCTGTGTTCTATCGCCTTTCCTTTTCATAGAATATATGGACTGGATCGTGCACCGAATTCTTCGTGACGAAACTTTCGAAATGGCATCAGGATAAGGGATAAGCAATCTACTTTTCGCAGATGATTTAGCTATCCTGGCATCGTCCGAGCTGGGCCTGTTTACCTCTAGGTAAACGTTAGCAAATCCGAAGTGGTGGTTGTTTCCCGAATTCCTGTACAGTGTACCCTGAAGCAGGTTTTGAAACAGGTATTGAAGGATTCCCATTAAAGCAGGTAGAGAAGTTTAAGTATCTCGGGGTCTTCTCCACGAAAGATGGAAGGAGTGATACTGAGCTATCCTGTAGGATTTGCCAAGGTGGAGCAATAGTAAAGGAACTGCGCCAGGCGGTCGTCTGGATAGCTGAGCTTGAAGTGATAGCAAAGATCTCAGTTTTTAATTCAATGTTCGTTCCAACCCTTATCTATGGTTATGAAATTTGGGTGATGACCGAAAGATTTAAATCGCCGTGGAAGCTGCCGTAATGAGATATCTGAGGTGCGTTGCTGGTGTTAATCTTAGGGATAGAGTATAAGAAACGTCAGTACTCGTGGGAGTCTTAATGTTGAGCAGCTCCTTCTCCAAGTGGAACGATCACGAGATGCTAGCGCGTCGCCCGTCTGTTAGGCCAAGAAACATGTGGTGGGATCAGTTTGAGAACATTTCCGAGACCCGTCTGGGGATCGCGCCTGTGTGTCTTGAGTTGGTGGCGGAGGATCGGAAACGATGGAAGAACCATTTAGCCGGCCTCTCTCCGCGACCCTTCTAAGGATAAGCTTTCACCGAAAATGATGATGATGATGAACATAACATGACAAGGCCAGGCAGTGGCTGAAAAAGATCAATACAATACAATCAGATTATTGACAAATTTGGCGTTCACCCAGAACAGCAGAAAAGGTCTTGTATTTTTAGACAACTGATGCCTCTGTTTATGGCACAATTTAGAGGGTTTCATTTCTCTAGGATCGACCAAAAACACTGAGGAGAGAAATAATCGATTTTCAAAGGCACTAAAGGCCTTATTTTCAATGTTCCTGTCAACTTTATTATAAGATTGAGAAACCAAAACTCAGTCGAAGCAGTCAAATAATCAACATCCAAAGATTTGGCTTAATATCACACTTGGGCCGTTTATGGTTCTGCGAAAGATTAGTTTATGACCTTTTTATAGGTATATCTTCAAATATAACACAATTTATGTTTTCAAATAAGGCTCCTGAACATAATGAAGACTTTTAAAAATTCACTTTTCAATTTTTTTACTGCAATCACAGCTTTGACAATTTCATTCTACGACATCTGCAGGAGACAAAAAATAATTTGCCTTATTGCTAACATTGCATTTTAAATCTATGATATATAGTAAGGATAACAAGTTTTTCTGATATAAGAATACATTTTGTACCCTTACTTCATCTACATAACATTTTTGTATGACAGCTTTTTGCGTCATAAGATTTATCAATGGCGGCTGATACGTTTCTGAAAACTTTTTTGGTGTTTTTCGCTTACATAATTATTTAATATCTTTGCCTATTTGTAGTTTAAACAAAACATCAAAGTTTTGCCAACGACATGCCCAACAAACGAAAAACCAACAAACTTTGCATAGTCAATTGACAAACCTCACAGTCACAACCCTACCGAGGTTTGGGCGCACACAAGCAAACTTCGAATATAATTGTGAACATGAAGGCACTAAATCGACATTGGATTGGCCGACAAAACGCCCTTGTGTCCTCTTCAGTCATCGTCTTCAGATATTAATCTGCAAATTAACCTCCACTTGTACCACAATTTTCATTACTAACTTGGCCATTAACACATCCCTTTTGATACTCATCTCAGTTGGGTCCTGCCCCAATAGTCGAAGGCAAATGGTCAGAAAACACACACAGGAGACAGGAAATTCCACCCACCCATGTGCCCTGCAGCTTTGTTCGTCCTTGTTCTCTTTAGGTCATTCATTACGCTGAGAGCAGGTCTTCCCCACACATTATGTACCGGCGGCGACTTGGTTAGGTTCTTTGCCAAAAAATGTTTTTTCTTTTCTGGTCTAGGCTAGGAGAAGAAAGGAAACACTCTCGCATGGGGCGGGTGTACAATTCATTTTTGTAAGCCAAACAAAAGGGGGGCGCAACAAAGAACGATGCGGGCGGTTGGCGTATAGGTACATACAACACAAGGAAACGGACAAGTGGTGCCACAATTCCAGGCCGCCTGCATGAAAGAGCTTCCACTTAATTAGGTAATAAATGATTGAGGAAATTATGTCTAGACGTGACAACAATTTCTATGAATCGTCTGATGATGTGCTCGAGCATGTGTGTGTTAAAATTTCCGGCTTTTGGCCATATATTAGGTAGGTATATGAATATTTTTTTGTGTCCTGATGGAACTCCTTTGTATGTACTACTTTCTACTTTTGGGGTTTTTCCTCATTTGTAGCACTTTGTGGTGCTTTGTCTTCTTGTTGATGTTTTTCTTTTTGTAGGAGAGAAAAATTCATTGGAAAACGTGTACTGAATTCGTCGGCAGTGTAAGATCCTTGTTGGTTTTTTTTTTCTGTTTTGTTTCCGGCGAAGAAGTGTGAAGTGGTTAAGTGATGTTGATGTTTGTACAAATCGCTAAGGGGATTTGTTTTGGACTAAATTGCATTAGTTTCGATTCGCTGTGTAAAGATACCTAGAATCTTTTTAACAAATATTCTTTAATGTTTCTTGGGATTTCTTAAATAAGTCTTAATTTTTGTAGCTGGGTATTATTATGTTTAAGCATTTAGTGAGCCTTAATTTATTTCAGTCTTAGAAATTCCAGGGTTTTTTCATTTAACTTCATGTAACTTTATTTGAAAATCTCTTACAGCAAGCCTAAGCCAATAAAAGAAAAAGTTCTAATTTTAATTCTAATGCAAAAGTAATAATTAAAGTACTATTCATACATATGTAATTTTAAACATTTAATTAAGTAAGTTAATTATTTTGCATCAGCATGACTACAAATACCTAATTTTTGTGATTTGTTACTCACAATACATTTCAGCAGATTACTACTTGAAAAAATAAAAAAGTGTACGTATGAATAATTAAAATCTTTCGACCATATGCCTAAAAACGACGTAATCGGACTGTTTCGTGCCTCTAATTCTTCGCATACTTAAGGGAAGGGAGTTAAACTGCCTGATAGCATAGACAATAAATTGACGTTCAGTATTGCGACAGTTGGCACTTTCTTGGCGAAACTAACGTAGGTACCTATACGAAAGAGATGTGGAGGAAAATCTGATTTTTTATAAAGGTATAACAGGCTTGCAATCTTGCGTTCATAATTATTTAGTTTAATGTTTTGAGTGTACATAGCCTGCACCCTTAAACTCTGTTCTTGTTGTAATTAGAAAAATGGTAAAAGCGTTTTAGATTGTAAACATATCGAACAACCCTGTTCAAAGCAACATTTAGCCTTAGTGTCTGCACTTCATACGCAACATATTTCGCATCCAATAGATAAAATGGTCATTGTAAGGGCTTTGGCTAATTGCAACTTTACAGGTTGAGGTGTGAAATTTCGGGATATAGACATAGACAAGCCAGGTATAGTTGAAGCATATAATTTGACGATAAATGTTTGTACATGATGGTCCCAGCTAAGTGTGGAGTTGAACTAAATTCCTAGATTTTAAGCTGTGTCCACATAATCCACAATATTATTGCCTAAATTTGAGTTTGAATACTAGGGTGGACGGAGGCTAAGACTCCAAAATCTTTCAAAGATACCAAAATGCCCACTTTAATAGGTATATAATACCGAAGTAGCTGATGTTGGTTATGCCCGATTGCCACGTGCTAAAAAGCCACCCATTTATGAGAGACACTATGAAACTGCCAGAACGCACTTCATAGTAGTAAATTTTCGCTCTCTCTAAATTCTTTTTGACTACAACTAAGTTAACTTAACAAGTAGTTTACGCTTCCGTAGTGTTTATCGCATTTGGTAGGTTGCTATCCAGCGCATGTACATACTAAAACCGTCAGTTCTTGCGGCTTCACCCTACGTCGCTAGATCGAAGGGTTTGTTCTGCTCTTCTGAGCGACGACTACGCTCGTTGTTTACATCGTTAAGAGTCTCGTTAAGAGTACTGATCATTTCATTGTTGCAATGAACATGAAGACGAGCACTAAGCTTTCGAGCAAAGTTTGTTAATTCTTCGTTCACAGCAGCTATTCCTTAATCTCTGTGAATATTACTATTGAATATTACTATGCTCTAAGTGTCTTGTTTTGGAAAATCTGCAACATGGACTTGTTGCTCGGCTTGGTACAACCCCAAAGTTTTATGCCGTATGTCCAGGACGGGTTTAACACCTACCTGTACAAGAACAGTTTGATATATATGCTGAATTTCGAAAATTTTCCGAAAAGCCTATTGGCTTGGGATTTCTCTGAGCCTGATTTCGAGCTCATCACGCTTCTTCTTTACGTGTGGTTTCCACCTTAGTTAAGGGTCATCTCTAGATATTTCGCTTCATTCGCATAAGGTATCTGTGCAGAGTTTATGAAAAGAGGTAAATTCTTTACCCTTCTGTAAGTAAAATCCACATGCGTTGACTTGTTCTCGTTAAGAGCGATTCGCCAAGTCTTCTTCCAGATACAAATTCTGTCCAATGCTCGGTGGAGGTTTTTCGTTGATGACTCGACTGATTTACCTGTTGCCAGGATGGCCATATCGTCCTCAAACGTGGCCACGGCTGTCACGTCATCTAGAGGTATGTCTCTTGTGTAGAGAAGGCGACAAGGTGTATGACGCTTCCCTGGGGTAGGCCAGCTCGAATTTGCTTGAAACTCGAGTATTCACTACTACTCCTAACACAAAAGAGTCTGCTTTCAAGATAATTCTATAATAATCTAAACATGTCTTTCGGCAAGTTTTGCCGTTATTTCAAGCGAAACATCGAGGAAAGCACTTGGACATATTTTTATCCCTCTATTGTGGAATGATTAGGTCTGAAACCGAATTGATGATCCGGGATCAAACGTCTTTCTGCAATTATTGGTTTTAATCGCTTCAGCAGAAGTTTCTCGGATACTTTCAATATTATCGGCAGAAGCGATATGGGCCTATACGATTTTTTATCATTTGCACATTTTCCCGGTTTTGGAACCATAATGACTTCAGCAACTTTCCATTGCCTTGGAACACATAGAAGTCTAAGAGAAGCGTTTATTATATAGAGTAGCTTGACCAGTGCCTTTTTGGGAAGTTCTTTTAATATTTCGCCTGTGATCAGGTCGTAACCCGGGGCCTTATTATTATTATTAACTTTGCTTATTGTCTGTCGGAGTTCAACTAACGACACTTTTTTCATTCTAAAGCTATCAGGTTCCGCGTTGTTGAACGTTTTAAACGTCAGCCAACGGCGGACCGTCGAAAGGCTTGAATGCTTCTTCTAAATGTTCAGCAAAGAAATTCGCTTTCTCTTTGTCTTTTCTTGCACATTCGCCGTTAGCTTTTTTTATTGGTGCCGAGTGGATTATAGGTTTCTTGATTGACTTAACTGCTTTCCACAGCGAGTAGTTTGACCTCCTATCCGCTGACAAGCCTTCAAGATATTCAGTGGTCTCCCGATTTTTGAAATCTTGCAACATTTCTTTCAGTTTGTTAGAGAGTTGGTTCAAGAGGATTTTGTCTGAGGAGCTCTCGTGCCTTGCCATCTTCTACACGCCCTTCTCTTTTCAGAGCGGGTATGATGTGCTTACATGCCCGTCGGTGCTAGCTTCGTTCTTTTGGGACGAAGTGTTGTTCCAAGCAGTGCTCTAAATTGCTTCAATGAATTTGTCAACTGCGGTTTCCAACTCGAAAGGAGTTCTCAATGGCGCATTCAAGCCAACACGCTCCTTACAGTCCTTTCTGAACGCGTCCCAGTTCATGTTTTTGCTAGCTAATCTAAGAGCTCTTTCAATTTTCGCCAGTATTCCACCCATCTTCAAGATTACTCATGGAGATCTGGTCTGAGCAATGATCATAACACTCTTGGACTCGCGTAAGGTATTTTGGGTACACTTTAGCGACGACGAAATCGACAAGATCAGGTTTTTTATTCCTGTCGGTTGGCCAATACATTTGCTTTTTGTGGAGAAAAAGTCCACACCACGTGTCATGCTGTTTTTGTATAGTATCCCTCCCTCTTATAGAATTGCACCTACTTGAACCCCAAAAAGTATGCTTCGCGTTAAAGTCGCCCCAATGTTGAAATTCGACCCAATCAGGCCATACATCAATCAATATCGGCGGGAAATAACAAGATGCAATGTTGTAATCTAAACAGTTATTACTAAACTGGTTTTTATTACAACTATTTTACTTTACAATCCACTTTATAATCCACTTACAGTTTATTACTTATATTTTACTAACAGAAACTTAGCTTATCTGCATAGAGTCTAGCTCAACTTCTGCGTTCTTGAAGTGTAAGTTGAAGGATCCTCCTCTCGAATTTCCCAAAGGGTGATGTGTGTGTAAGTCATTGTTAACCTTTTATTTTTTTTGGGTCCAAGCCCCCTTTTATACCCGACCGAGGGTATATTAATTTTAATGCATATAGTTTGTAACACAGTGAAATTATCATCGTAGACCCCGAAGATTTTTTAGAGATGTGATCGAGACCGACCCCCCGACCCGAGATAACACCGACCCCTTTGATGTCAAAAAAGGATTTAGACAAGGCGACGCGCTGTCATACGACTTCTTTAACATCATACTTGAGAGAATTGTGCAGAACCCTCGCGCCAACACCAGAGGTATAATCTTTCAAAAGTCCGTTCAACTACTCGCATATGCAGACGACATTGACATAATTGGTAGAACAAAGCGTGATGTCAGTGAAGCCTTGGTGAGTATTGGGACGGAAGCGGCGAATATGGGTTTAGCAGTCAATGAGGGCAAAACCAAGTATATGCTGTCATCAAGAAAAGACACCCAACACCGACGTCTTGGACAAAACATCACCATGGACAGCTATAACTTTAGCAGTCAATGAGGGCAAAACCAAGTATATGCTGTCATCAAAAAAAGGCACCCAACACCGGCGTCTTGGACAAAACATCACCATCGACAGCTATAACTTTGAGGTAGTTAGGGACTTTGTCTACCTGGGTTCCGCTTTCAATTCAGACAATGACACCAGCGCTGAAATCAAACGAAGGATAACTCTTGCCAATCGCTGTTTCTTTGGGCTAAGACGGCAATTGAGTAGCAAAGCCCTCTCTCGAGCAACTAAAGTGTCCATGTATAAGACCCTCATCATCCCAGTCCTGCTTTACGGTGCAGAAGCATGGACCCTGTCAAAGGCGGATGAAAACACTTTAGGCTGCTTCGAGAGGAAAATTCTACGGACGATTTACGGTCCCGTCTGCATAGACGGAGAGTGGAGGAGGAGATATAACATCGAACGGTACGGGCTGTACAGCGATACCGACCTAACCAAAAGAGTCAAAACACAACGTCTACGATGGCTGGGTCATCTAGAGCGGATGGGGCGTGGTAGAGGAGCACCGAGACTCAGGTGGCGCACGCAAGTGGAAGGGGACCTCAGCCAACTTCGCGTGCGAAACTGGAGACGACTAGCTAGAGACAGAGCTGGCTGGCGAAGCTTGTTGGCTGAGGCCCAGGTCCACCCCGGACTGTAGCGCCACCTTAAGTAAGATCGAGACCGAAAGGCGAATCGATTGACCCATGTCCGTCCGTCCGTCCGTCTGTATGTGTGAAAATTTTAGGTCTTCAAAATCAAGCTAGAGAGCTGAAACTTGGTACGCACCTTCTTCTGTTGCGCAGACAAAGAGTAAAAATTGGCTCCATCTGTCAGCGAAAACCACCACTACTGGCTTCAATGTAAGATATCTAACCTCTATTTCACAGTTTCTTTCAAAATGCCTTTTGGTCAAGTAAGACATGGCGTAGGAGTTCAAAATTTGGTACTAAGCAATATTGGCCCAAGACCCTTAACAAGACGAAAACTGGGCCGCTCACAAAATAGACCATGCACACTTTTAACACATTAGATCCTTAAAAACCTGATTTCTCGAAAAGTTTACTCTAAACCGGAAAAAAATTGTGTGACAATATTGAAGACATTTTTATTTACTAAGTTTGGTTTGTACAAAGTTTTGAGTTACGCCCAACTTTAAGGGGCGTTTTTAGGAAAAAACGGAATTTTACTGACTGAATTATCGCTTTTACTGTATTTTCTCATGATTTTAATAAGATTATAATAAATTGATCTTAATGTTAGGCCATGCCCACTTTTTTGGGCGTGCAAAAAATATATGATTTTATATATTATGAATATATGAATCCTTACAAATAATATATGAATTCGGGCCAAAAAACTTTAAGATTTGGTGTTTTTTTTTTTTGAATACATTATATATATCTCCGCCCACTTTTGTGGGCGCTGCTTAGAAAAAAGTGACTTTCTTTGTTAAAATGACGGGGTTTTAGTCCAAAATGTATGCAATCACCTAGCGTTAAACATTCAACAGTTTTATTTTTACATTCCACTCACTTTTTGGAGGCGTGTCGGATTTCTTTTTCGTAGGGTCGGGTATTTTGCGATCCTTCGCAGATGGACTGAAGCATTTGCATGCGCACTGTTGCACTTTCCCACTTGTTTTTTTTTTCATTTAGAGTGAACTTTAAGAGAAATTGGTTTTTTAAAAATCTAACATGTTAAAAGTGAGCATGGCCGATATTGTGGGCGGTCCAGTTTTTGTTTTGTTAAAGGTTTTATGCGAATATTGCTCAGTACCAAAATTTAAGTTGCTACGCTTTGTCTAACTTGACCAAAAGGCATTTTGAAAGAAAATATTTGAAATGGAGGTTGTCTTACATTGAGACCATTAGTGGGCGTGGCCGTTGACGGATTTAACCAATTTTCATACTTTGTCTGAACTAAATAAGAACCAAGACACTCTACAAATTTGAGTATCGTAGCTCAATTTTAAAGACCTAAAAACATCACACATACGGACAGACGGACGGACGGGCATAGCTTAATCGATATACCTGTCGATCATATCTATAAAAGGTCTTAGGGGTCTACGGTGATTATTTAACTGTGCTACAAACTATGCATTCAAATCAATATACCCACGGTGGGGTATAAAAATATTATACTATAATAATGTGTTCACGAGGACCGATTTTGAAAATGACAAGGATAATTTAAACAGTGTCATCAGTTGCCACCACTACTGCGATTTTTTTTTATTTTTAAGTATGTACTCTCTCAAATAACAGTACTCCAACAATTTGGCTACACTTTGATTGTTTGCCCGTAGCGCGAACTAACTCTGCCATAAACAAGAACTCAATCCCCTTCTCTGTGTCCAACTAAACAAAAACTTAACAGCTCTTATACAAAGCTGCACAAACCCCACGTAGCGCCTCTCAGTATGAAAATTCTTGAAGCAATCGTAAAACAAATCCGCCAACTAAAATCCCTTTTACAGCTTCGGATAAAACCCACAATGACAGCAAACCCTCCGGCCTGAGAACGAAGTAAGTTTGGTGCTTCCACACCCAATGTCTGTCCGAGTTTACACCAGGCAGCGAGGGCTTTTCGAGCCCCCCAACAGGGAAATGTTAAGTAATTACAAGGGTAATTCCGATGTTGAGCCAAAACATTTTTCATTTCGTTGAAGCTGATCAGTGAATGCGTCACAAAAAGGGTACAAGCACAAAATATCCAGAATGGTTTGATGTTTTTTAGTTTAGGTTGTAATCTTAGTGGCGTTGTTGACACAAAGATGGTTATGGAAGTAAGAATTAGTATAAAAAATATAGTTTTAACTTCAGTTTGATAAGCTGTAAAGGTTTATTGAACATGTTCTATAGACCCTTAGTCTTCAGCACTTATATAGCCTTATATTTACAGTGCTAGGAGCGTTTATAGTTCCGCGTTTCAAAAAAGAGGTGCCCGAAATAGTGCTCATCTAAATGTTCTTTTGAACTCCGAATTAGTTCGGTGTTGACACCAAACTTGCATTTTCGCCACTGCCGCATTTGACATTCGTTATTTTTTACAACGCGACTGAAATTGTATTAAATCAATAAAAAGTTAGAAAATTATTTAAAGTTAAAAGTATAAAAAACCGGCACCAACGCTACGAAATGAAAAAACAAGTAAACAAAATGAAGTCAAAACAATTTTTCGCTTAACGTGATTACTGCACCAGTATTTGTCGTTCTTCACACAATGAAACCGAGTGTATTCCACGCTGGAATCGTACTCCACGCGAACACCGGGTTTTATTTGACAGCTTAGTGTGGGAGTTGGGTGTTCAAAAGAATACGCCATAAGTACTTACCAGAGGCATTTAATCGTATTATGATTCGTATTATCTCGTTTTCGTATTATCTATTTTTATTTTATTATAAAAAGCCGTTATGGTCGTTTAAAAAATGATAAATTTGACGCAAGGTAAGATTTAGTTAGAATATATTTAATATATAAAATAAAAATTAAGTTAGGAAGTTCAAATAATAAAAAATTTAAGTTTGCATATAAACTTTTCAGTAATATTGCATATTTGCGCAGTTTGTTGTGTGTTGTCCTTGTTGCCGGTGGGTATATTACAATTTAGTTTTTCATTGTTTTTCAATATTATGAACTCTTGTTCTCACATTGAAAACCAAAAATTTACGTTGTTTTTTTTTGGTTTTAGTTTTAGTTTAATTTTCAATATAACAATTTTAGTTGTTATATTGAAAATTTTTGTCATAGAAAAGAACGCGAATTAAATATGATTCATTTGACAGTGAAGTTGCTACCTGGAGACTAAATTCCACATAAAGAACTGCCAGAATAATCAAAAAATGGCCGCTAAGCATAACTTAGTTAAGGGCCAGAAAAACGAAGTCCTGAATATTTGAGTGTGTTCTGATTTTTATACCCGACCTAGGGTATATTCAGTTTGCTGTATAGTTTGTAACGTATATTGTAACGTAATCACCGTAGACCCCTAAGACATTTTAGAGATAAAAATGAGACCGACAGGAGAATCGTTTAAGCCATGTCCGTCCGTTCGCCCGTCCGTATATAAACATCTTTAAAGCCTTAAATTTTAAGGTAGAGAGCTGAAATTTGGTGGGTTGGCTGGAAGTCCAGTCTTTCAGAACAAGTTTGAAAATTAGCCGAAAAGCGCCCGCTACAGGCCTGTACATGCGACCATCTCTAATTTGAAAAAATACTTTTTCCAAATTTAAGCTACCTATGTTACAATAGCGCTAGCGCATTCATTTTTGGTATGTAACATTGCCTTGTAATTATCATTGAAGTAGCCAAAAAATGTTAGCCTTTTCATTAAAATGACTGTTTTTCAACAAATATATATATGAAATTTGACGAAAAATTGAATGACAAAAGTTGAAGATATTAGCATTTTCTAACTTTTATGTGTATATTGTATGTGCCCCCGCCCACTTTTGAAGGCGTGGCGTTAAAAAAATGATTCTTTTAGTTATAAAAGCGGAGCTTTAGGCCAAAATGTATATGCAACCACCTAGTACAAAGCATTCAACACTTATATTTTTATATCCCGCCCACTTTTTGGAGGCGTGGAATTTTTTTCTTTGTGTGGTCGGGTATTTTGCAATCCATCTTAGATGGAAGCTTTTGTATACGCACTGTTGCACTTTCACACTTGTTAATTTTTGCTTCCATTGTCAGAAAACTTAATGATTAAACTTTTCACGCCTGCGCTAGTATAAAAAGCCTAAGGTGCTGGTTTTGCAAATAAATTTTATTCAAAAAAAAAGTCAAAACATATCTCCCAACATAGGTAAATGACAGCTGCTATGCTATGTCGAACTTGAATTTATTTTTAGAAAAATAAAAATAAATTTACTAATCGACTATGTGGAACATAATAACCGAAAAGTTATTATGTTCCACATAGTCGGAAAGTTCAACCTAAGAAGAACTTATATTTATGTGTAGTGTCATATCAACTAAAATAAGCTTTAATTTTTCTTAAAAATTTCCAATTCAATTATTTCAATATATTTTTATTTTTTTCTTAAATCATATTACAAAAGTTTGAAATAACCAGTAAGTAAGTGCAACAGTGCTTATGTAATAGCTTCGGTCCCTCTGTAAGGCACCCGCGGTATACCCTATTCCTATTCCTATTCTCCTTTCCATTCCTATTCTCCTTTCCATTCCTTTTCTGTTCTCCATTCCTATTCTCCTCTCCATTCCTATTCTCCTTTCCATTCCTTTTCTCCTTTCCATTCGCTTATTTTCTTGGTTTTCATCCCCGTCCCGTTACTATTTGCATCATTTTAAATAGAAAAATAAAATTATTCCTTATAAGTTTTTGTTTTTTTTTTTTTTTAAAGGCTGTGGCATGTCCAACCCCTTTAACAAAAAATGAATATTAGCATAGAAATACCCAAGTTTGCGGCTAAAATGTACGCAAAACTGTATTTTTTTGGTTCAAATTCAATAATTTTCTGAAATCGATCTCTAAGGATGGGCGTGGCCAAAAACTTTGTATGAATGAAATCTGAAATAGCTAAATGTGCTAAATTTTAATTTTTATTCTATTCTTAGAGGATTCGAAATCCATGTTTTTCTGGAAATTTTTAAAGTTTTTATGGAATTCTGCCTCTAAATGTGTGCGTGGCCCAAAACTTTGTATGAAGAAAATGTAGAGTATTTTCTACATTTAAAATTAAACAAAGTAAAATTTTTTCGATGTCCAACAAAAATATTGAATAAATTGCATTTGAACAATTACTCTTTAATTCGATGCCAAAAATGTAATTTTTTGGTTCAAATTCAAGAATTTGGTATTATCTACCTCCAAACATGGGCGTGGTCAAAAACTTTGTAGGAATGAAATCTAGTATAGAACACGTTGAAGCTAATGTGCTAAATTTTATTATTTTTATTATTATAGCACATTTTATTATTCTTACTTAAGTTAAGCAAAAAAGTGTTTGGAATCCGTGTTTTCTGGAAATTTAGAGGTTTTTCTTTTCTCCAAATGTGGGCCCAAAACTTTGTATGAAAGAAATTTAAAAAAAGGTGCTTTCTACATAATATATTAAGTAAAAATTTTTCGATTTGGAACAAAAAAAATTTAATAAATTGAATTTAAAAGATTACACTTTCAATCGATGCCACGCTAAATAATAAATTTCAGCTTTTCACGACGTTTTACAGTCTTGAAAGCACCGGAGGTTGTTGCACATTTAGACCGATTGTGGTCGTGTCCGTTGGCGGATTTAAAAAATTTTAACACTTGTATTGCTTCAGATGACAGAAAACTTACGTACAAAATTTCAGCTTCCTAGCTCAAAATTTAAAATTTAATCAAAAATTGGTGAGGTGACATACGGACAGACAGACGGACGGACGGACGGACATGGCTCATTGGACTCAGAAGTCGGTCTCGATCATATGCCCTTAAGTTCTTGGGGGTCTACCGTCATTATTTCTCTATGTTACACTTTCGCCTGTATCAAACTTAATATACTCCATTCCTGTGGAATAGGGTATAAAAATAATTTTCGGATCTCTTGAGGGATAGGACAAAGTGCTGTGAGATAAAGAGTGTCTTCATTCTGACGGAGGTTGCATAGATTGCAAAGAGGGCTTAGGTTATTTCGGTGGGGTCTGAAGTTAAGTTCTAGCATTTGTGTGCGGGCTTTGAAGATTAAACTAATCTCAGAGGCATTAAGTACAGAAGTAGTTATTACAATTCAAAGTATGATTGAGGCGACTATATGTTGACCTCGTGCGGGAACCTCTCGCTCTAAGACTTCTGATAAAGTCGTAAAACTTGTTGCGCCATTCGTGAAAGTTGTCCACAGTTAGATGTAACTGACAAATATGGTTAATTGTGAGCTCGCACCACTCCTTAAAGGGTGATAAGCCGCTTTGTAGCGCAGCTTAGGGAATTCTTCGCTGCAATTTATTGGTAGGTATTTTCACAACTTTGGCCAAATAATCAGCAGTTGACCTGGGATTTCTTAAGAAAACCTGTGGTACCGTAATCAGGTATCAACGTAAATCTCGTAGTTTGGCATTGAAAGTGGGAGTAATAATTATCGTTAAGTGGTCATCAGTTCCATGTTCACCTCGAGACACCTCGCACTACACTGTTCCAAAATCATTTCAATCATCAGAACAAGCACACCTTGGAATTCACTGCCTGGTAACATATTTCCTAACAATTATAAACTGCAAACTTTTAAAAATAAAGTAAATAAGTACCTACTTACATCTCGGGGCACTGTTTCATGTTACAGATTCAACTTTCCTGAGAGAAGACATTAAAAAAAATCTTAAAAATTTTGATAATTTCATATGATTTCTCCAAATAACACCGGGGAAGCAAACTTATCGGCTTTGTGCACTGTGGTTGAAATTTTATGGCCTCAAATGCTGCTAAAAAACTTTTTTCAATACTTCATTCTCAAAAACTTTTCAAATTAAAAAAAATAAAATAATTAAAAAAAAATAACTTTTTTGTTTATTCATTTATTATTTATTTATTTATTTTTGTATTTAAATTTAAAAAAAAACAAGTGAGTAAGTGCAAGAGTTCGTCTGTGACAAACTTACCCGACCATATATACCGTGTAACACCAAACCTTAAAATTTTTGTCGCGAATTCATATTTTATTTGTAAAGGTCCCACTTAATTGTAATTTCGTGAAAATCATGACAAAATCCGTTAAAACCGAAAATTATTTCAGAAAAAAAAATATTTTTTTTTAAACGCCCTCTAAAACTGGGTGGAGATCAGAACTTTGTATGGAGAAAACTTAGCAAATATACATATCTTAAGTATTTGTCTCAGAATTTTTTTTCGATTTGGAGTGTACTTTTAAAGAAATCGGGTTTTTAAAGATCCAATATGTTAGACGTGGGCATGTTCGAAATTGTGAGCGGTTCAATTTTTGCTTTCTTGGACGCTTTGGGTCAATATTGCTCCGTACCAAAATTTGAGTTCCTACGCCTTGTCTAACTTGACCAAAACGCATTTTGAGGGAAAATGTGAAATAGAGGTTGTCTTTCATTGAAGCCATTAGTGGGCGTAGCCATGGCCGTTAACATATTTAAACAATTTTCCTACTTTGTCTGTACAAAATAAGAACCAAGATATGCTTCAAGTTTGAGCGTCCTAGCTGAATTTTAAAGACCTAAAAATCACACAATCGAACAGACGGACATAGCTTAATCGATTTACCTGTCGGTATCGATCTTATCTCTCAAAGGTCTCAAGACTCTACACTGATTATTTCACCATGTTACAAACTATGCATTAAAATTAATATACCCTCGGTCGGGTATAAAAAAGTGTAAACTAGTAGATTCGATTAATGATAGAATCAAAATAGCCTTCTACTTATACTTGAATAATGTTCAGCTGCTCCTGAACCTTACAGAATTATCTGCCTTTTATTGTTAGATTTTATATCTTTGAAATGCGAAAAAAATAAAAACTCAACACAGATAATTGGCAAAAGGAAAAGTAGGTACGAAATTCTTCATCTTTTCTTACGTATTTACATATTATAATATGTGTATGGGAACTTTTCTTCCAGCAAATGAGATTTCTTCAAAGTCAAAGTAAAACTCATCACAATTATTCGTCCTTTGATTGTAAGCCAATTAATCGCCGTCTTCCATATTGCTACCGCATTGCTCTTTGATTTTACAACACTACAGTTATAAATTTCATTTCTGACATCCAGGCTAATACATTTTAGCCAAAGTAAGACCTCTCTCGGAAGTGAACCTAAATCACAAAATTACCAAGCGCTCACATGAAGTGTGCTCCCAATATGCAAAATGTAATTATCTCAATCCATTCGGGCGCGAAATCAAAATCGTCTTTATTTCTTGTTTCCTTCCTTTCGATGGGAGGTGGTGGGTATGGAATGGGTACTTCAATCCTGTACCGTCGGCTCCCTCTTATTTTTGCATTTTTTGTTTTCTGTTTTTCGCTTGAATGAACTTAACGTTTGAATAATGAAACGATACTGAAGCATTTTCCGCGTCCCCCAAACAATGTCAACCAAAAAATCAAGAGCACTTGCCACCCGATGTCTAATAAATAATCCTGCACATCCAATTGCGCGGGAACAGGGTAAATTTATACGGCACGAGGACATGAACAAGCTTTAGCGTCTGCATGCCCGCCTTCGCAGATCAACCACTTCGGGCGGCCCAACCTACATAGGTACCTATAGGAATGAGGGGATTCATTTTTCTGCATCAAAAATTCAAACAGACAGATTATTGTTTCTTTCTGAGTTCGGGGAACAGGAAAGACGGCATTGTGACACAATGGCCTCAGATAACGTTACGTTATACACCAACTCCAAGCACCGCCCCGTCTCGCAGTAACCCAATTTAAATCTAAAGCATTGACTATACAATGCCGCGCGCACAGGATGTGTAATGTGTATCACAAAGTACCAGAGTAGATGACTTCAATGATTTGGAAAATTTTGCTCATCCAGCCCCAAACGTAGATTACATGAAAAATTGTCAAATAATGGATTCTCACGGAGGCAATTTGGATGCCGTCAACAACGAGAAATGAGATAACATTCACTTTGCTGTTCAACAAAAAAAAAAAATATATAGAAACGGAAACCGAGGGGGCGTGGTGGTGGTGACATGGTTTTTTTCGCCGATTTTGTAACCCCCTAGTCTGCTTAACTTTTGATTTGATTGAGTGCTGGAAGAACAGGATGAACATTTCAGGTGAGCGATTTTGATGAAAAAGTATCTGGAAATCAAGTGTCACAAGGAACGTATGAAATTGACACACGGCGTCACAACTCACGAGAGCATAGTCACTGCAAGTGACACAGAGGCTCGAGGTATTTGCTTTTGTGTCAAGTGCTTACCGAAGCTGTTGCTTATGATTCAAAAATGGTAAGTCATAGGCACTGAGCTGAAAATCAAAACCCTTTTCTCAGAGGTCAGCGTAAGAGTAAAAGAGGGACAAATACATTTTTTTTTTTCCAATGTAGTGTTTTTGTAAACAACCTGCAATTATTATTATTAAGTTTAAAAAGAATTGAGTGAAAACCCGCATCACGATGATAAACTTAGCTTCCGAACAACACCTCACACCAGGGTAACAAATCCATTTCGGGATCTTTGCAAACAACGACGAACAACTTTCGAAACTTTCATAACTTCCAACCGATTCCATATCAATTTAATTAAGCACCAAAAAGCAAAAATCAATTTTGCAATATTCTATGAGCATCGCACCTTTCAGGAACGGGATCTCGTATGCTACCTACGTGTGTTAGATACAACCGTTTGCAAGGCTCGCAAAACTATCATTTGCCAATCTCATACCTGAAATCACAGCCAGCAACAGTGCTGTGAACGATATCATACAGTCTAAAGCAGTGAAACGAAAATTTGAGGACTTTTATGTTTAAGGATTCTATTACTTGCCATAGACGAGCAGACTATATAGGTATACAGAATCCCGAAACATATGCATTTTTATATGACCATGTGTGCAAAATGCATATCACACACTCTTATCCTTGCACAAACGAAGACACCAATGATGAAGAGGCTGTAACAGTCGAGTGCCGCATTGCTTGCACCGGAGCAAGGCGATTTCGAGGTGTAATCTTTGGTAATGGGTTTCAGATATCCAGGATAATAGAAAATTGTACCGGTGATGCTGGTGCTGCTGTTCGAGTTTCTCCTACCCGATTATAGTTTGACTTGTGTGTAGAGGTTGGCGCAATGTGCCACAAGCAGTTGGATTCAAGTTTAGCTTATGTATGCATGGTCGGTTTTTTCAGCATTAAGAAGTTTTGTAGATTTTTGCTTATGATATGGTTGAAGTTTTTCACATTTTCGAAGAACACCTTACCAGGATGGTATGATGTGGTGAGACCTTGTTTCTATAGGAATACAGAGTGAAATGTAAAAAAATTATTTTTTTACATTTTTGAATTATTGTGGAATTTCCCTTAATTCGAAGAGATTTTGTTGCGTTTTTGATCAGATTGGGATTAAGATTCTCGCTTTTTTTTTTAGAAAATCCTAGTTCTTTAAGTGTGAAATCCTTAAGTGAAGGGCCTTAGGGGAAATGTTACATTTTCTCTTGCACCAAACCACAGATTTACAGAACCAAACCTTTTCAACTATCCCTCTCATTCCTGTCACCATCCTCTAGGTGAAGGAAAAGCAATTTTTAAAGTTCCACTCTTCAGCCAAGGTTGGGGCACCCTTGTTGATAACTGATCGCTAATGGTCCCATATGCGATGGCCTGACTGGATCAGTTGTGTCAGTATAATATCCTTGTAAGACGGTTCTTCTAAAACGATTCATGTTTTCCGGCCTCTCCCGGAAAAACAAAATCCTAAAAATAGCATGTAAAGTTTTAGGTTTATCTGAAAAATAGAAGAAGCAAAAATCAACAAGTCGGAAAGTGCAACAGTGCGTACACAAACACTTCGTCTGTGACGGATTGCAAAATACCCTACTCTACCAAAAGAGGAAACTGCCACGCCTCCAAAAAGTGGGCGAGATATATACTTTAGTGAGAAAATGCTAATATCTACAGATTTTGTCATAATAATAATACAATTTTTAGGCAAATTTCATATATGTATGTTTATTGAAAAAAAGTTATTTTAAGCTAAAATCTCTTAAGAAAGTGGGCGTGGTCAATAAAAATGCCAAACTTTTTCTGCTACCTCAAAGACAATTAAAAGGAAATGTTACATACCAAGAATGAGTGCGCTAGCACCATTGTAATGTAATGTACAATGGTGCTAGCGCACGTAATTCGAAAAAAGTATTTTTTTCAAATTAGAGGTGTTGTAGTGGGCGTGTCTGTCGGCGGATTCAGCTAAACTTGAAATGAAGGACTGGACTTTCAGCTAACCCACTAAATTTCAGCTCTCTACCTTAAAATTGAATGCCTAAAAGTTGTTTACATACGGAGGGACAAACATGGTTTAATCGTTTCTCCTCTCGGTCCCATTCATATCTCTAAAAGGTCTTAGGGGTCTACGGTGATTATCTCACTGCGTTACAAACTATACAACAAACTTAATATACTCTGGGTAGGGTATGAAAAGAGACCAGCCGAAACTTCTATAGGTTTGCACTTTCTCAGAGGACGGAGTAGTGGGAGACTGTATGAGACTCCATTCAGGAGACTGTATGAGACTCCATTCAGGAGACTGTATGAGACTCCATTCAGGAGACTGTAGTAAACACAGGCTCGCCTTAGAATTCTTTTTAACGTTGTCAATTAAGCAGAACAGCCCGGCTCCAAAGAAAACTAGGTTGTCGTAGGTACCTCAGCCAGACAAAAAAGTAAGTAACTCTACCAACTTTTAGAGTGAAAAGCGGACATTCACCGAGGCGATCAGAGAGTGGATGTGCTTTTCATTGCATTCATTTTCGAGGCGATTACTTCTCTGTCCTTTTGGCGGGCGAAGCCTACAAAAATCCATGTCTTTCATGTTGCTTGTATCAACAAAGGTGGGTGAATGCTTTCTAAAAGGCGGATCACAAGATCAGCTTTTTGCATAGCGCATGCCAAGATTAAGGTATTCCTTTAATTGAGCCGGAAGATGTGTAGATCGTCGATACCAGCTGTTGAAGGATCTCATGGCGCCGTAAAAAACGCACTAATGGATGGTGAAATTCTTACAAAGGGTCCGCCATCTAAAAGTTTTTTTTCCACTAGTGCTTATTTCGTGAATGGTAGCTCGTGTCTGATTTGACAGAAAATTAGTTTTATCCTTCCGCTGAACGAATATGGTTGTGTATACGGTTGTGAACAACGCTGGGAAATATGCGCTTTCGCTTCGCTAAGTGGGCCTGTGATCGACTTAGAGAAAATGCCGATTTTGCCAAATAAATCATCTTTTCAGAAGAAGCTCATTTTGATCTTGGCGGTTATGTAAACAACCAAAATTGTTGCATTTCGTGCGCATCGAAAGCCCGCACGCATACATTGAAAAGCCGATACACCCAAAACGATTCACTGTTTGGTGCGGATTTTGGTCCAGAGGCATAATTGGACCATTTTTCTTCGAAAATGAGCAAGGGTGGCCGTTACAGTCAATGGCGATCGTTATCAGCTCATGTTGAACGAATTTTTGTTCACAAAAATTGAAGAGGAGGATTGGCAACATTTTGTTTCTACAGGATGGCGCGGCGCTACGTGCCACACAGCCGAAGCTACACTCGATGTTTTGCGCCCTGTTTTTGAATATCGCATTATCAGCCGCAGAGCTGATGTCGTTTGGCCACCTCGGACCGGCGATATGACACCGTTGGACTATTATTTGTGGGGTGCCGTAAAAGATAAGTGTTACGCCGACAAGCCAGAGACAATTGACGCTTTAATGGAAAATATTCGTGAAGCCATTGGTGAAATACAACTGCACACAATCGAAAATGTGCTTAAAAATTGAACCGATCGTGTTGGCTGCCCATAAATCCTCGGCTGCCCATGCCCAATACTGCATGGGCAGCCGAGGCAGCCATGTGAATGAAATTATTTTCCATTATTAATCAAAAGAATTGTACTTTCAAATAGCCTGCATACAAGAGAAATTCTTGCCAATAGAGTCCTTATACTTATTTTCCTTGTTTAAAATACTAGAAATATCGTCTATCTCTTCTTAACTTTTTCTCCAAATTTCTTCTCTTTCACCCATCTCGTTAATGAGATAAAAAGTAATTTGTGGCGTAACCTCGTCGCGACGGGGTGCGTTTTCCTTTTTCGTAAGAAAGAACAGTGAAACTAGTAGAGGGAAATAGGTATTTATTTTTTCAAGTACATTTTTTTATTGTTAAGACTTCACTCTTTATAATAAAAAAAATAATGCATACAAATCCACTTTATTGCTTATTTAAAGTGGACTGGATAATATGATACAAAAACAACCATGTTTCCATTACTCAGCTGTCAAAGGCAACCTTAATACAGTCAACCTTAAAAATGAGTAGCAACCAGTAGTCGGCCAACATTAAAAATTAAATGAAATAGGGGCTTACCTTTGGGTAATGCCAGGAAGTTTACGTCCTTACTTCAGCCTCCTACAAAATATCGTCAGTTTGCTATTAGGCCGACTCAAGCCTCAAATTTTCATATGGTAAGCGACTTCCGCAGCAAAGAAAGATTATTTTAAACAAGCTGGAAACGAAAAAGGCACAGCATTGTTTGTCCGAAATGTAGATAATATAATCAATAAGTCTAAGGCCTGGGCTACAATACGGCGGAAAATCGTGCGGCAAATTATCACCCGACTAGCAGCTAGAGTTTGCATACCTGATAAGTAACAAACGATTTTGACTCCGAATTCTTATGGCAGAAACAGACAAATTATTGGCCGTGTCCTGGGTACGCGGCAGAACACATTGAGATTATTTGCCGCACGATTTTCTGTCGCCCGGTGTTTGTGTTCCAGCCCTAATCATGTATTGAGTGTGGAATTTTAGAGTTTCTCGTAAATAGCGAGGACGGTGTGTGCAGGTATAACAGATTGCAAAAGTTCTGAAGACAAGCTGGCACTTAACATGATGTGGCCGAAGTTCTCCGCTAATCAACTGACCTTTCCTCCAAGTACCAAGTATTTAACGCAACTGTTAACACGAGTTTGTGCTTTGGAGTGCAGGCCTTTGGAGTTCGTAGAATTTGAGTCAGTTCACAGATTCTGCGACAGCCAAATGCGACTCCGACCTGCACTATTCAAGTAGAGTCAGGCTTGCCTCCCATTTACGTACAAAACCTGAGAGCCCATTCTGATTATTTAACCAAAGTGATAATGAGAAGCGGGAACAGTCGTCTCAAGTCTATCTTTCAATGAGTTGCATTTCTTGCCATGTTCGTATTTTCAAACCACTAAATATTGCACTAAATACGTGAAATAAAGTAGAATCTATCAAACTATAAAGGTTTGAATTCCTAACTCATTCGATAATTATCCAGTACGTAACGCTTTTTTCCCGTTTCTTGAACTCTATGACTTGTTCCGCAAGTGGTCAATACAAAAGGAACTTATCTGAGGGTCCCCTTCCAAAATAATATATTATACTTTCCAACAAATAAGACTCGTACCGAAACTGAAAAGGTGCCATGAAACAAAGCCGAAACAGTTTGACATTCTTGCAGGCGCTCCCCTGCAAATATAATTGCCGTTAAAGCCACGAACCTATGCGAAACAAATTTTCTCTGACATAAACTTAATTAGCTCTTATCTTCAGCATCCCTCTTTGTCCCTCGATCGCTCCTCTTGGGCTTCTGACACTTGTCCAATTTTCAGGCAGATGCTACTATGGTATGCCGGTGTTTTTATGCCACCATCTTTGGTCTTTCTTTTGTGCATATTCAAGTTTCCCTGCCATACCGTCCACCTCGAAGTGTTTCCAAGTTGTTTCTCCTCTTGTTTTAAGGAGCAGACAAAAATCGACACACTCTGGAATGGGCAAGAATATCCAGATATAAGATGAGCTACATTTCATGTGGGAAAAGTTCTTTCTGCTTCGCTTTGGAATGGAGGCAGAGAAGTTATTCTACAAGCAGCTCACATCCCGCTCACCTCTGTTATCTTGGTTTTGATTGTTTTTCCCACGTTGGACAACACTGTGTGCGGAGGGTTCCTTTTTCTTCCAACCTCCAGCTATAAGAAAAACCTGCGATGTTTTTTTTTTCGTGCGCAGACGACTGTGGATTCTTTGCGTATTTTCCCATGGATAAGAGATGGATATAAATTATTTCACTCCACTGGACAATTTTAAGGATAATAGAATAACAAGCAGACATAATTGTTTTTAAATAAAATAAAATTGCAGTAAAAGATAAACTTGTAAGAATTTACGTCTTTTTATAAGTTTGTCTTTACATTATTATCATAAGAATTAATATGACTAAAAATATTAATAAAATCTTCACAATATAAAAGAATGCAAGTGATATAAATAAATAAATAGAGTGGCGCAACAGCTCGAGGTGAACCAGGGCCAACTCCTCAACAATGTATGCTGGTGTGTTAATTTGTTTGCATACAAGGGGACCTACAATTTTTTTGCAAAATCCGAACGGCACTTTGAGAAGTTTTTCAAGACAAAACTCTCGGAGGGCTTGTCAGACCCTCGCGGAGGTGGGGACCGTGAAAAAGAACAAGTCTTTTTTTTTCAGGTGACGATGGCAGGATTCGAACCCAGACCTCCGGCGTAGTAAGCACACACACTTACCACTACGCCACGGCACCCCACAAGTGGGGTCATGCAAGTGAGTCAAAAAGGGGCAAAAGGAATGACATCCTCCAAATCTATTAACATTGCTTGCTTGCATTTTTAATATTCTTTAACGTAATACAGTCCGCTCCTCAAATAGGTGCAAGATGCGTTCCAAAACATATGCAATCATGGACTTTAAAACTTCCATGGCTATAAAAAAATAACCATTTCGTTACTCCTCATTGCGCATGAAATATTGAGAACACCTACGTAGATAATCTTAGTAAATACATTAAACTAAAATCTTTTTCTTTTTTCATTTAGGCGCGAGGTTATAATCTGAAGTGATTGATCATGACCCTTCCACCCTACTGCATTCCTAATGGTCTGCTTGTGGGGTTCGCCGATTGGACCTCAGAATGTAATCGGCAGGCCAACCGATTTTGGATCTCTTCATCACTGAGGACAAAAAAAGCTGTTGTCGTTGCATTTGTGTGATTCGTGAATGTTTAGGCCTTCCTCTCTTTTGCGTTTGCGCTGGAATGTTGATTGACATTGCATTTTTGACGGGGTTCGTAGGATCTCTCCTTAGAACGTGGCAATACCAACTGAGCCGGTCGTGCTCAATTTTTCTGGAGATATAGGATCTTTTACATGGAGCCTTCCTCGTAGCTTTGTACTCCTTATTCTATCTCGCTTTATTACTCCTGCCCTGCTATCATGCGAAGCATCTTCATCTCAGCTGTCGTTAATTTACTTTAATTTTTTTTACGCTGTCTAACATTGTAAGCCATATATGAGCGCCAGACGCATAGCTGCGGTGTAGAGCCTTCCGTTCAGCTTAGGGGCATTTTTCGGAAGATGACAGAGTTTTCTTGCCACGTCACCCTATACGCTTACGTGATGATTGATGTCGTCATTACAGTTTGCTTTGCTATTGATCATAGATCCCAGGTATCAACTTCAACTTTTTACACTTGGGTAGCACATCGTCATTTAATTTAATGTCTGTAATGGGCTCGGGTGGGTCAGAGAATGGGCAGCGCAGAATGGTCCCTGTGGCGTGGATTCGAAGATTTTCCGGTCCGGGGCGTTGGTGTCCATCCGCTCTAGATGACCTATCCATCGTAGACGTTGTGTTTTGACTCTTCTGGCTAGGTCGGTGTCGCTGTACAGCCCGTACAGTTCGATGTTATATCTCCTCCTCCACTCTCCGTCTATGCAGACGGGACCGTGAATTGTCCGAAGAATTTTCCTCTCTTTTCATTCGCCTTTGACAGGGTCCATGCTTCTGCACCGTAAAGCAGGACTGGGGCCGTGAGGATCTTATACATGGACACTTTGGTTGCTCGAGAGAGGGCTTTACTACTCAATTGCCTTCGTTATCCAAAGAAACAGCAATTTGCAAGAGTTATCCTTCGTTTGATTTCAGCGCTGGGTGTCATTGTCTGAATTGAAAGCGGAACCCAGGTAGACAAATTCCCTTACTACCTCAAAGTTATGGTTGTCTTTTGGTGCTGTTTTGTCCATGACGTCGGTGTTGGGTATCTTTTCTTGATGACAGTATATACTTGGTTTTGCCCTCGTTGACTGCTAAACTCATATTTGCCGCTTCCGTCCTCATACTCACGAAGACTTCACTGACATTACACTTTGTTCTTCCGATTATGTCAGTGTCGTCTGGGTACGCGAGTAGTTGAACGGAATTTTGAATAAATGTACATCTTTTGTTGGTGCGGGAGTTCTGCACAATTTTCTCAAGTATGGTGTTAAAGAAGTCGAATGACAGCGCGTCGCCTTGTATAAATCCTTTTTTGACATCAAAGGTGAGATCGGTGAGGTCTTTGCCGACCTTGACGGAACAGCGTGAGTTTTCCATCGTCATCTTGCACAGACTGACGAGTTTGGCAGGGATACCAAAACTAGACATTGCTCTATTTAGCACGTCTCAATAAATGATGACATACGCGGCCTTGAAATCCATAAAAAGGTGGTGTGTATCGATTTGGAATACCTAGGATTTCTTCAAGATATGCGGCAGTGTGAATATTTGATCGATGGTGGACTTTCCTGGCCTAAGGCCACACCGATGTGTGCCTATCAGATTGTTGTCAAACGGCTTCAGGCGTACACAAAGTATTGCAGACAAGAATTTGTATGCGATGTTAAGAAGACTGATGCCTCTGTAGTTGGCACTCTTCTTTTCTTCAGGATCGGGCAAACAATGCTGAGTATACATTCGTCGGGCATGCTTTCTTCTGACCATATCTTACAGATGAGCTGGTTCATGCTCCTAACCAGGTTATCGCCAGCGCATTTAAAAAGTTCGGCAGCTAGGGCGTCTGCTCCGGCTGCTTTGTTGCACTTCAGCTTAGACACAGCTACTTTCACTTCCTCCAGGTCGGGTGGGCGGTATCGTCCGTATATGCTTCGTCGGTTACGTTTTCGCCTGGTTTGAATGGTTCGTTCTGCCTGACATCGACATCGGTTCGTCTCCAAATTCTCAGCACCGACAGCGATTCTACAACGATGTTCCCTTGATGGTCCTTGCACAGGCTTCAGTTCGAACTTTATACCCTTGGCAGGGCCTTTTGATCCTCTGGTAAAACTTTCTAACCTCATTCCTGTTGTAACATCTCTCTATCTTTTCAACCGCGCGCTTCTCGTGCTCTCTCTTTTTCCTTCGGAGAAGCCTGTGTTCCTCTCTCCCCCTCTGATCGTGGAACTCGCGAGCAGCTCCAGCCCTTCTGCGCAGAGTCGCTTTGTATGCTTCCTGTTTCACTTTCTTGCTGGCATTCATCGTCAAACCAAAGGTTTCGCTGTGGTGGCCTGTGAAACCCAGCACTTCAGCGGCGGCGTCTCTGATGGCATTTTGGCAATGTTGCCACTGGCTATCAATACTTGATGCTGGCGTAGGACTTCGTAGAAGGCCTTGAGATACTCGATTGGAGAAGGACCCGGCGATCTTTTGCGATTGTATCGGCCCACATCAAACTTCCTCACAGTATTTCCATTACTTGGCGTTGGTCGGGATATCCGCAGCTGTACCTTGGCTTCAACAAGGTAGTGATCCGAGTCAATGTTGGCCCCTCGGCGAGTTCGGACACCCATGACACTGGAGGAGTGCCTTGCGTAGGGAGATTGATTTCCGGGCGTTGATTGATAGGGAGATCTCCATGTCCCTCTGTGGATAGTGAGATGCGAGAACTGTGTACTAGCTACTACGACGTGTCGCCCCGCAGCAAAATTGATCAGCCTGAATCCGTTATCGGAGGTCGTGTCGTGCAGGCTGTGCTTTTCGACTGTACGACCAAAGATGCCCTCCCTTCCTAGTTTGGCATTAAAATCGCCTAGAACAATTCTAATGTCGTAGCTAGGGCACTGCTCATTAGTTTTGTCCAGGAGCTCTTAGAACATAGCTTTGGCGTCGTCCTCGTCATCGTTCTCCTCTGTGGGGCCATGCGCGCATATGAGACTAATGTTGGCGATTTAAGCCTTGATGCGGATCGTGGCGAGGCGCTCGCTCACAGGATTGAAGCTCAAGACTTTTTGCCTAAGTCTGCCTTCAACAACAAAACCACATCCAAATAGGCACTGGCTTTGGTGTCGATAGCAGTCACCGTGGTAGAAGTCGCAATTTTTTATCCTTCTTTTGCCTGGCCCGTCCCATCACATTTCTTAAATGGCAGTAATATCTGGCCTTACAGTCGTTAAGGGCCTTCGCTACTTGCTCAGCTGCACGTGGTCTTTTAAGGGACCTAACATTCCACGTGCAGATCCGGAGCTCGTTGTCCTTTTGCCGTTTGCATTGGTCGTCAACAGTAAATCCGCCTGAATCCTAGGCTTGTTTCTGCTTCGTAACTAGTGTTACTTTACGTGGCCGGAAAGTCACCCCAACGGCACGACCCCCAACCTGGAGCACCAGATCCTTTGTTGAGCTCTAAGGACGGAGAGCCGGATAGCCCGTTCCTTATAGGCTTGAGCTCCGAATACGTTGTAGAAGCCTATATAAGGTGTTCACTAAGTAGTTCGGCCTGACTGGAACTGTGGACGCCACCATTGATTCCATCTGGGGAATTCCTCCGCTGCCTCCCGGATGCAAGGAGAAGTGCTTTAGTGGGAACACTCCTCGAACACATAAAGTATTTTCTAAATATTTTTTATACTTTTTTGACTTCTAGTTTTGGAATATTACACGTAGTCTTTCAAACATTAGGTAATGTAAAACACGAACAAAAACACCATTAACTTGAGACTACAAATTTTTATTTTTATTTTTCATATCCGGCCATCATCAGCAACAAGACTGACAGCAAGGTCTCTTTATTTAATAAAACACATAGCGTAAATGCTACAGTTGTTGGCACCCCTAAGGAAATTTTGAGTTTGAACAGTTATAACTCTTTTATTTGTTAGGTTGACTTTGTGTGGCATCAAATTGTTAAATGGAATATTTTTTGTTGCTAAGCATTAATAAACATAAACATTATGTAAGGAAGTATTATAATAATTAAATTAAAAAAGGTTTACCATTTACTGCAATTATTGGCATTCCAATATAATTATTGGCACTCGAAGGGTATAACTTATTGGCACCCTGCTTTAATTATTGGCACTCTAAAAGGTATAACTATTGGCACGCCGATACAATTATTGGCACCAAAAAAAGTATAATTATTGGCACCATAAGTCTAAATTAACAAAAAAAACCTTAAATTTGGCACTTGAAATTCTTTTTATATTATAATTAATGTAAATTATTAAATAATGTAATTAATTGATTTAATTTATATTTTCTATACATAAAATTTTATTTTAATGTAAAAATTAAGTAAATCATTAAAAAAATATTAAAATTGAAAGAGAAAAATGAAGTTTTCATGCTTTAATCTCAAATGAGACATATTTCGTTTACAATTTCATAGCTGTAAGTAAAATAAAGCTCAATTGTAAATTTGAAATATTACTGCAAGCTTGTTCTTCATCGCTTTCTATGTAATAAAGGTATACTGAAGGTGCTTGCAATCAGAACCGACGTAAAGTATAATTATTGGCAGTCTTTAAAACACAATAATTGGCAGTGCCAATAACTATAGCTCCAAAGGATCCAATTATTGGCACTACCCTGCCAATAATTGATGCACGTTTTTTTCTGGAGCCAGTTATTGCCACCGCTTTTTAGGCGGTTTTTAGCTATTCTTTACAAAAATTTGTAAAGAATAGCTTAAAATGGCTTGTTTTATTCATTGACATTGTAAAAAAATAATGTTTTAATTAATATCTAATTGCTTAATGATGTACAAAAGACTTCCTAAATATGGTGCCCTTAACCAAAACAGAAGAAATTTTGCATTAATTTTATTAACTTAGGAAGTTCAACTACAACTTGTAAATTATAACTAAAAGGGATTTAAAATGTCTAAAACAATGATACAAAAGTGAGAAGAATAGATGCATAAAATAGATAAAATATTCAAATTTTTAATTCGACCCATAATAATAAAGAAGATCCCTGTTGAATGCAGGGTTGCCAATAATTGGGTCAAAAATAAGGGGTGCCAATAATTGTATCCTTTACGCTAACATACTAACGTTTTATCAATTTAGCAGATTACAAGGTTACATACATACATAGTCAAATTGTGAAAATCACTTAACAGAAAACGAAAAGGGTTAGAGGGAGAAGGAAAATGAAAAAAGGTTGTTTTAAAAATGCGAATGGACTAGGGAAGAGAATTTTACAACAGGAACATTCAGATTCGATGTTGCCTTCCATCGAATCTGAATTGTTCCTGTTGTATGTAAAGCTTCAGCATTCCTGTGGATATATAGGCTTTCAAATGCATCTAGTTTTCGGCTATCATGCAGGCTCTTTAGAAGTCGGACGTTCTCAATGGTTGCTGACAGATGTTGCTGTTGAACTGCATGCATTGCGAAGGTGGATTTTTTGACAATGTTTGACAAATTTTTTGAATATGTGAGCCACGCCCTTAAAAATGATTTTGGACTAAGAAAAAAGTAGTTTAAACTTATTTCGTTAGAGCCGTGAGAAAATGTATTAGACACGAAAGCTTAAAAAAAAACAGTTTTCTTAAGAACACCCCCAAAAAGTGGGCGGAGCTCAAAACTTTTTATGGAACCAAATTAAAATGCTAATATCTTTAATAATTTGTATAAGTTTTATAACATAAATCTCTCTCGCACCCAATTCATACCAATCCAGCCATCTAAGAATGATCGGGTAGAATTAATTCAGAAGGCCGAAAAAAGAGCATTCAGAGATCTGCGATCCTCGTAGTTAGCCCTAAACTGAGAAGAAGAATAGTATTATGCATTTAAAAGGGGAGAACAAAGAATGAACCACCTTACAAATTTTACCCTAGTGGGCTTTCGCGTAGATTTGGGGGAGAGGATTCTACACAAATAGTACACCATTCTTTACAATCAAAACTTGATTAGCTTGGGATTTCAGCTCTTCCCTCTTAGTAAGGAAAGGACTCAGGTCAGGCGGTGATGGTCAGTGTTTACTTTAGGATATTGTTTTGTTGGTGGTAGTTGTGTTGATTCGCTGAAGCTGGGCTGTATGGTATTTCAGCTCTGGGAGATGAATTTTAGTTTATTGGGTCATGCGATCCATCGACGGGTCTGGCGAGGTGTTATGGCTCTTTTTCATTTGACTGGATCAGGTTTTTTTAGACGAAAATGAGTTTCAAGACCTTCCATATCTGATTTTATATTGTGATTTATGGGAGTGTCCAGACCGTGACAAAAAAGCTTCTTTGCTGCGCGAACAAAGGCCGGTGGGCGCCGCCGTGGTGCAATTGTAGGTGTGTATGACCACTGTGCACGAGACCCCGGGTTTTTTTTTTTTGTATAATAAGCTTGCAATCAAGGGTTATGACTAGGACTACCCCTAAAGTGCGTAGCACATCGCGAGCGGTAAGAGCTTAGGGATAGAAAAGAAAGAAGAAGAAAGTAATTCTCGATTTAATACAAATGCTGATGAGCCAAATGAGTTCGAAACAATAAAAGGGGAAATAAAAGTTTTTTTCACGATGTCCCACCTCCGCGAGGGCCTGACAAGCCCTCCGATAGTATAAATTGTCATGAGAGACCTCTCGATTCGCCGTTCGGAATCGGCAAAAAAAAATACTTCCCTTTCATGTGTGTAAAAACAGCTCCTGTTACGGAAACAGCATGCATAATTGTAAGACACGTCCCTCCCGTTAAGGTGAGAATACAACTCTCAGCCAAATCAAGAGAGTTGTTAAAAAATGATTCGATCTTAGTGCTCTCACTCAAAATTTTTTGTGTCAAGAGCTCTTTATTTAGCAACAACCATTGATTGTTATATACACACGACTATTATCAGGAAATGCTTCATTAATTCTACTTAATTTCTAAGTAGCTCTTTTTTCTTTAGGACTAGGACCACTGGAAATGGCATTATACAATCACTGTAGCTTCTGTCTGAATACTGTCTACGTCTCCTTAAATCTTTCCTAATTGAAGAATGCTATAGTATAAAAAATCCCCTATCCTTAAGCTCTCTTTACGTATATTAAAATAAAAGCATAAATATCACCCATCTAGTCATTGTTTTATATTATACCCGTCGTTTGCCATTATGAGCCCCCTTGCCGCCGCCACACATGTTGGTGTTCGTTCCATGCGTGTGCCTCTGCATACATCTTACATTTTTCACTGTTTGTGGAATATGCTTATAAATTGGTCAGACGTGAATAAAATTTCAAGTATACGTCGTCGTCTTTTCGGTAGGGTGGCAGAGGGAAGCCAACCGTCCTGAATGCATAATACCGAGATATGAAGGATACTCTGACCGTGCAATGGCCATGAATGTATAAAGTAGCAGAGATGGGGCCAAGTGTCCTCTTAAGGGCATGCCTCCCCATATCCCATACCGCCTGTAGCTGGGCTGGTGTCTGTTCCAAGCTCAGTGTAGTATGAGTACTGCATATATGCATATACTCAGGTACACCGAATAAGGCTGTGTGTGTATTAGACTTTTGGAAAGTGCCTCCGGTAAGATTGATGTCCTCCTTTCCCTGTAGCTATATAAGTATAGCCATGGAGAAGTTAAGTGGGAGAACTCACCCCAATCTATTCTGTTGCCGATGTGGGCCAAATGGATCGATCATCGTTGCAGGTGAAGTGTGTTCACCTCTCGGCGGAGCCAACAAACCTGTATGGCAAACAGGGTAACTTAACTTGACCTTTTTGTGGCTTTTTCTTCTGACATACAGATGCAAGAGAAAGTTTTGAATTACAACTTGAAAGGGACATTAAAAAAAAACTTGCTGCTAGTACCATACGATAGCCTAAGTTTTGCATGTGAGTTTTGCTATTCACTGAAGGTGTAGGTCCCTCATATTTTAACACCACAAGCCAGTTTTGGCAACGTTTTCGGTAAAGGCGATTTTTAGTTCCAATCACTTTTTGAACGTCACAGGTTGGTAGTGATGACCTTTGTGGTGATCGTGTGATCGTGTATAAATAAGAGATGCACAAGGTTTGTATTTATATGTGGCAATCTGCTTGTATAGGCATGTCGCCTACCTGGTCCTGAGGTCAAAAGTTACTCACAAAAATGCTTTTTTACATTCACTTTTGATTGATGCTGGGCAGCTACAACCCTTAGAACTGTTAGATATACCGCGCCCTGTTGCTCTAGACTGGACCATAGTAATCAAACAAAATCACGTTTTTAGAGGGTTGACATAGATTTTTTTGGCATTATAGTGGGCTCATTGTTCTCTCTTCGTGTATTCAAAGTGAAGCCTTGTCACGCAGGTAGCTCTTCATTCTTCATTATTGGTGTTAAAGCCACATTGTTTTCTTAGGGGTAAGTTCAATGCCTGTATACGGAAAAACAAGACGATTTGAAAATTTATTAATGGAATGCACGGTGAAGGACGTAGTTGTGTTATATAGCCTAATGGCATAAATGAGTCGCTTACTTATTATAAGTGCATAGTTAGAGGAGCTCAAGAGATCTCCTTTTCATGGTGACTATATAGGCTGTGTTATTGAAGCGGAGAAATGCCAATTATAATGTCTGCTTTTTGCAAGCAATGCTACTTAGCTATTCTCTGGTTGAGTTTGTGGCCGTCTGTGATAATTTCGGACTGAAAATAAACTTGAGCAAATCAGAAGTGATGATTGTTTTACCGAACTTCTGTGCTGGGCACCCTGGTACAAATGGGGTCCTGGTGAAATAGGCGAAAAAGCTAAAGTGTCTCGCTGTCTTTTCTCTGAAAATCTAAGGGGGAATCATTTTGAGTTATGCCATAGCTAAGGGCTAGCTGGGACATTATTCTAAGAACTATGCCTGACTGTCATTAGAAAATCGCAGCTTGGAGTAAAAAAAAATATTTTAGTTTATAATTATAAAAATAAGTTTTTGTTCCCAGTTCCAACCCTCATCTTTAGTGATGACATTTTTATAACGGACATGGGATCAGGTGCAAACTTGTAGTGAGAGCTCTAAAGGTGTATTGCTAAAAAAAAATAAAACTTTAAGCATATTCGTATGGGAAACTTGAAGAAACACTGTTGAATAGCTACTTCTTTAAATAAAACGATGCATGTTTCGATGCATAGGTATATTTATAGGCAGTGTGTCTATAATCATGAGTAATGATAATCATCATCTGTAAGGCCAAGTGTAAAGGGTACAGGGGAAAAACGACGCAAGTAGGTACCGGTGATGAAATGTTATCGTTTTTTTAAGAACTATCCGATATTGTGCTCAAAAAACAAACGATTGTTTCAAAAAACAATAATAGTTTTCAAAATCATCGCCAATAAATTGCCATGTTAATGTGCCTGTGGATGTGGACACTTTATTTTCCCGTTTTTATTCCCCATCCCATAGGGTAGGAGGTATATTAAGTTTGATTCATAGTTTGTAACATATAGAGAAATAATCACCGTGAACCTCTAAACCTTAAGGGCAAATGATCGAGACCGAATTGTAAGTCGAATGAGTCATATCCATCCGTCCGTCTGCCGGTAGTTTTTAGGCCTTGAATTTTGAGCTAGGAACTTGAAACTTGATATCTGTTTTTTCTAAGTTTCGAAGCAGGTGCAAGTGTAAAATTTTTTGAAATCCGCTTACTGACACGACCACTTTTATTATTAGCTTGAAAATCAAAGTTGTCGTAGGAAGAAAAAAAAAAACGAAAACCGCCCCTTGTAGACGTGGTCATATTTAATATGCCATCTAATAAACGGTTTTAATTTGATATAATTTGCTTAAACTTCAAAAAACGTGAACTATAAAATGTTCAGATATGTGCGTAAGCTATCAACTTAAATGAATAAAATTTTGCCACGCCCACCATTGGTGGCGTTTTTACGTAAAAAATCAAATTTTTAACATAAAATTGCGATCAACACGTGTATACTACATCTGGCAAAAAATATGATGAAAAAAATTATGTTATTGAAAAGGGGTGGATGCCACGCCTCTTTTGTAAGGAAAAAGATTCTTAACTGACAAATTCTTAACACAATTAAAGTTCAAAGAAACTGAAATTTAACAACCAAAATTTTTGACTCATTTTAGAGCTTGACAATTGTCAATTGGGATGGGGTATCCAACGATTCGCCTAGGCGGATTGTAATCCTCCCACTAGTTTTTCAAAATTTTTCTCCTTGAGTAAGTGCAACAATGCGCATATAATAGCTTCGTTAAATCTGTCGCGGTTAATGATCGCGGTATGTTCTATTCCTTTGCTTCTCTTCATTCCTATTCTCCTTTTATTTCTTCTCTTTTTCCCATTCCAATTCTCCTTTCCTTACCTAGTTTCTTGTTTCCCATCCCCTTACCGTTACCGTGCGGCTGTATTTTACCTGCTAATTTGTCTTTTTTATTCTTCCCTCAGTTAGGCTTTAAAGAAGTCGAAATCTATGTTTTTCTGGAAAATTTGAGCTTTTTCTTAAATTCTAAAATATAGGCGTGGCCCAAAACTTTGTGAAAACCCCGAACCAGGGTCTTCTTCTATTCCATTAAGGCGCGAGGCTATGATCTGAAGTGATGGATCATAACCCTCGCACTCTACTGCATTTCTAATGGTCCGCTTGTGGGGTACGCCAATTTGACCTCAGAATATACTGGCAGGCAACCCAGTTTTGGATCACTTCATCACTGAGGCCAAATAAATGCTGTCGTCGTTGCACTTGTGTGATCCATGAATGTTTAGGCCTTCCTCTCTTTCGCAATTGCGCTAGAATGTTGATTGAAATTGCCTTTTTGACGGGATTCGTAGTATCTCTCTGTCGAACGTGGCAATACCAACTGAGCCGGTCGTACTCCATTTTTCTGGAGATAGGTTCTTATACATAGGAGGCTTCCTCGGATCTTCGTACTTCTTATCTCGCTTTGATACTCCTGCTGTCTTGCGAAGCATCTTCATCTCAGTTGCCGTTGATATGCTCTCATTTTTCTTGTACGCTGTCCAACATTGTAAGCCGTAATGTAAGCGCCGGACGCACAACTGAGGTGCAGAGCCTTCTTTTCAGTTTAGGGGGGTGGGGGATAGTTTTCGGTCACAGATGTCGTCATCACATTTTTCTTTGCTATTGATCATTGATCCCAGGGACTTAAACTTTTCACACTTGGGAAGGACATTTCCATTCAATTTAAAGTCTGTAATTGGCTCGAGTGGGTTAGAGAATGGGCAGCAGCAGCACAGGTATACTCTGTTTTCTTTTGGATAATACGATACCCATTTTCTTCCAAAACATCCACCCACACATCAAGTGATCGCTGCAAGGATGTATGATCTTCACATGATGGCCCCATAGCGAAGAATACTGATGTACTTTCGGGTCTGTTAGTTTTCCTTCAAGCAGATAATCATGGACTATAATTAAAAGCTTAGGACTTAGGACGCTTCCCTGGTGTACACCGGCTTTAATTGCGAGCTCGTCAGTGACTCATCTTACTCTTGTCTTTGCTTCATTATAAATGTTCATGATCATCCGCACGTAGTCTTCTGGAACTCTTAAAAACTAATTTCTTCTGCAAATTTTAAAAATGATTTATTACTTCATATTTCACTCGAAAATGCAGTATGAAATAAGCTGCTGTGGGGGGTTGCTATCTAAGTAAGCTTCAACAAGTAACCGTTTTGCTTAAATGTGTTATCCGAAAGGTTTGGAACCTATCTCGACTGATAGGTTCACTCTATGGAGCTCTTTAGACTTTAAGGTATCCTTCCAGTAAGGCAAAAAGGTACTTAAGACGTTTTTCACAACAAGTGGTTACTTGCAAAGAAGAATCTATGATACCCATAATTTTCGATACAATTCACAATCTTGTTTCTTTACCTGCTTTCCGAACCACTAGCTTTAGGGTATATCTCTGGCACTGGAACTCTGAGGGTATATCTGATCTGGCCCAACCGCTTTTCACCATTTGGAGTACTTAACCATTTTCCCCACATAGTCGACTGTGATGTCTGGTACTTTTTCTCTGTTAGGAGCAGTTTTTTCTGGAAAGTGGTGCCTGGGAAACTGTTCATTCAAAAGTCCCTTACAACACTGCCGCCACCTGTGAAGTATTTTGCCGTGTTCCACAAGAAGCTGTCCCTGAGCATTGTTGATGAGCTTTTGGCGAACGAATATCCTGGCCGTTTCTTCTCCTCTGAACGCCAATTTTGAAGATTTTAACCGCCTTTTATACAGGGTGCTTTGTCGAAGATCCTGTGTGGCTTGATGTGTATAAGCAGTGGAAGAGAAAAACTTCCTCCGATTCCTTTTTTCATTTCCTTATTTCATTCATTCTATTTCTATTCATCATTTCTATTCAAGGATTTCATCTCTGTTATTCGACGAGTATACTTCTTCCATGCATTGAATGGCGCTTTCTTTTCACTCATCATTGGTTTCACCTCATCTGCCCACCACCATGTTTCTTTGACCTTATTGCAGTGGCGTTTTGATGTCTCTAGGAGTGATTTGCCCTTCTCTATGCATGCACGTTCGCTGTAGGTCATCCCACGTATCTTGTGCTCTGCAGCCTGCACTCTACATCTTCGTTTTCGTCTATGATGTTGCAGTAGTTGTGCATCGACTTCAAAAATATTTCAATTTTTTATACCCCTTCTCATAGGATTAGGGGCGGTTGAACCACGCCCCTTTTCAAAGTTTGCACTACTTTTAAAATGCCAAAAAATAACAATAACATCAGCATTCTACAATGTGGGATAAGATGGGGTATTCGACGGTCCGTTTTACGGACTGTTACTTCTGCGTACACACTGTAGCAATAACTCTCTGGTTCCTTATCCAAATTGTTCCAGTTTATTCTCCCAGATACCAATCAATTTAAAAAAATTTAAAAAAATTTTAACGCAGATTTCCTTATTTTTGGTCGCTTTTTACTTAAACCAAATCTGAAAAAGATCGCTTTTACCGTTAAGCTACTAGAAGACTTAAAATAATTGTTTTTGAAAATGCTTTTATGTTTTTGAGTTAAATCTCAGAAGGTTTTGAAATTTCAAAATCCGCTATAATTTTCCTTTAGATTTGGAGTGATTTCTGATATGTGTGATTTTTTCATAGATTTCCACCAAGCAGTACCGGAGGTAGGACACACACACACGTTATTTCATGCATTTTTTCGATTTTTTTCGAAAATGCGTCAAAACTGCAGTAGTCAAGGCTTTTTGCAAAAATATGACATAGGCACTTGGTTAACTTTGAGTTGCTTTATACGTGTGTTCAATATTGACTTTAAGCGCTAAGCCGTTCAAAAGTTATGGCCTTAAACACTTTGAAAAACGTCATCCATTTTCGACTCTTCATTCCTCAAAAACATTTCGATATTTTCAAAAAGTTTTATTTTTTAATTAAAGTTTAGTATTAATATATAACTAAAGTTTCGTTTTTCTAGTTCTTGCCTACAAAACTTCGGGAAAAAAACACTAAAAATCATTTAGTTCATTTTCACATGAAATTTGAAACTGTTATTAAACCGTTATGTGTTCTTAAAAGAAAATTGCCCTCTTTGGATCAGTTTAAAAGCACATCAAATCTTGCACACCAATCTACTACGAATTACCGTTCAGAAATTACAATGCGATTGGAGGGACGGACGGACAATGTAGTGATACGATGAGAGTTCTTTTTTTCATATTCGGACGGACCGCTAAGAAAACTGTTATGTAACTAAACTGATAACAAGTGGGAAAGTGCAACAGTGCGTATACAAAAGCTTCAGTCCATCCACGACGGATTGCAAAATACCCGACTAAAAAAAAAAAAAAATTGCCACGCCTCCAAAAAGTGGGCGGATATAAAAATATAACTGTTGAATGCTATATACTAGGTGGTTGCATACAATTCAACATAAAACTCCGCCTTTTTAAATAAAAAATCACTTTTTCAACGCCACGCCCACAAAAAAAAGGCGTATGCTTCATATACGTCATGTATATAAGTTAGAAAATGTTTGTATCTACAACTTTTTTCGTATAATTTTTGGTCAAATTTCATATATATATTTATTGAAAAACTGTCATTTCAAGCTAAAATTCCTTAAAAAAGTGGGCGTGATTAATGAAAACGCCAAACTTTTTTGGCTACTTCAAAGATGATTACAAGGCAATGTTACATAAAATGTTACGAAATTTCAAACATTTCTTTCAAAAAATTGTTTGCTGATTTTTCATTTTGGAAAGGGGAAAAATCTCCAGAAAAGGCGTTTGCCACGGTTGCCTCGAAAACCGGCGACGCGCCACGCCAAAGTGTGAACTAAAGGGGACTGAGAATGTGCCCCTGTTTGACACCTCATTTTGACTGAAACTAATCTGACTTTTTCCTTCCGCCCCACACCAGTCAATATGTCCACACCGTAAAGACTCCAAATTTACCTTAAGTATTTTTTTAGAAATACAAAAAACTGAGTTTTTTCAATAAAATCGACAACCGCACTCGGAAATTTACAGGGAATGCATAAAGAAGAACTTTTACCTACGAACTCCGATTTAAAGTCACTACTTTTGCGGTCATGTTGTAAAGTTGCTTTTATGTGCCCAATATCGATTTTGTGATCAAAGCGGTTTAGAAGTTAAGACCTCAAGCCCCGGCACATATTTTTTTTTCTTATTTCTGAAAACGTTTTCATTATAGGTATTTTTGGATGTGTTAATTTTTTTTTTTCTTAAATTAAATTTTTCTACGCCTCACTGGACGGACGCATGAACAAAAGCGCAATACCAAAAAGGTTATTTTTCCATTTTTGGACCGACCCAAAAAGACATTTCAAAATAATGTCAGGGCAGCCCTCGTGTATTATTTAATCGCTTTTTCGGAATGCTAAGAAGCTGCAAGGATGCATAACACAATTTCCCTTCTGCGAAATTTCAAAAGTCAAATATCCTGACTGTAACAGTGCAACCTTCTATCCTTGTTTCTGGTGTGTAGCCACGTCTGCCTTACACGTTACACCACGTCCTGTTCGGACAAGGAAAACAATTTCCACCCTAAATATTCAAATGTTATGTGAAGTATAAGTTAAATCGATCATAAATGGGCATAATATCCAACCCCGGTGGTAGGTATATTACTGAATTCATGGCGTTTTATGACCTACGTAACACCTGCAACGGATTTTTACCACCACTCCGAACCTAGAGAAGATCTAGAAACGAGGAAGGCACATTTCCTTGCATCATAAACGTGGGAACAACTAACGTCAATGCAAGGGCAGGGGCGAAGCGAAATGCGATGTGCAAAAATGCGGTATTTGCTGCCAATATCCTTCAGATGGAACTCCACCCTGCACACACAATCGTATAGGTCTTATAAAAAAGGAAGAGCAAACGAACGACTTGAGAATTGAATAAAATGCTCCTTCGGAGCGCACAATACAACTGTACAGTTGTGGAGTTCAGTTGGAAAAAGAAAATAAAGTCTGAATGGAACAAGGCGTCGAAAAAAAAATTGAGAATCTTTTCTTCTGATCTGAGGGCGACTTCGTTTTAACTTAGAAAAGCGGGCGCTTCAAGCACCGCAATGGGGTGTGTAAGATGGGTATATTGTTGGTTCCTCTTGGGTGTGATGGAAAATGTCCTATTTTCTCTCCATTTTTTTTTTTTTTTTGCTGCGAGAAATTTTTCTCACTTCAAGGCAAGTGCGGAATTTCTCCTCAAGGAGTGGTTCCAGCAGAGTTGGTTCCTGCCCTACGCCTTGCACACATCTTGGGCGCTTAAATCCTTTAAAATAAAATCAATAAGGATCCATTTTGGAATGCCGATATGGGCATGCAATCAATTTATATGCATTTTTCAAAAGGATTCCCTGTGTTCTCTCCAAGGAGTCTGTGAATATAAGAAAGCATGCAAAATACCAATGGACCACGAGATGCTATAGTAGCAATGGGAGTTCGAACATGAATGGCAAAAGAATGGAGCAAATTGAAATGCATTTCGGGTGGAAAAGAAGAAGAATTTTTACCTTTTGCGCTAGAACGGATTGAAAAATGCTCTTTTATCTCTTATAATGGATTTTGATTTGTAAAATTTGCCAGAGACTTGCAATTTTTGCTCGTTTCGAGCGGAGAGCTCTCCTGCCGCGTTCCGCCATCCATCGTCCTCCTTTTTGGCTATAATCCGTTTTTGTTTGCCAAAGAGCTGAGGTAGAGAAAATGTGTATGTAAAGTCGACGAGCAACGGTGTGCGAATGATATATTGTGAGTGGGAGGAGATGGTGGAGGACGCCGCTTGTTTTAACCTAACCCCCCGCCCTCCACCCCATACACCTGAAATAAATCGTATTGATTTGCGGGATGAAAATTAATATTCATTCGAAGAACGACAACAATGCGATGATAAAGACAGTTGTAATGACTGTATGGATGGATGAAGTCAAGGATTGCCTGTCGAAGGTCATGCAAAGGATTCATTCTTGGATGGTGAAGTGTTGTGTTATTATTTTTAGCAGCGGTAACCGGATAGGTTTTCATACATTTTTTGTTCGTGTTCTGAGTCTCTAGGAATAGGCCAGTTAAAGCATCGTTATTTCGGTCTGGCAAAAAAAAAAATGGGTTTAAGACCCAAGACAAGAAAGACGAGGTTTACGCTCAACGAGACCATTATAATGCCGATACTTCTGTACGGAACCCAGTGAAGGACGATCATAAATACGATAATAATTTATGGTTATTGCCAGAGGAGGGCGAATGTAGCAGACAATGCATAAAGCGCAAATAAGTTCAAATAACCAAAATACGACATTTAAATTGGCTCGATCACATCAAGAATTTGAGTCTCAGGGGCTTTCAGACAGCCAGGATATATGAACCTTTGTTTTCAGGAAGAAGCCATCGTGGATGACAAAACGCTTGATTTGGAGAATTAAAATCAACGTGCGCAAAGCTGCAGAGGATGGAAGGCTACTGAGAGCCAGGCGGAGACCCTCCATGGGTCGACAGACTGATTAGTAAAATAGGAGGACAAGTAAAAATTTGCCAGAGACTTAAACGAAGTATTAATGCTGATAAATGCTGATCCTGGTAGCCCAGGCTGGGTGGGCGGAATGTCCAGCTCGGCATCCGACCGGTTTGAGCTCGAAGCAGTTGTGAGCAGCTTTGTAAGTGACGCTGTCCCCTCCGGGTGGCATAGGGGGGCAGCGCTAGTCCAAAATGAGGGCTTAGGTGGGCGATTCTAGAAAACGACAATGGCATCAACTGAAAATAGGCACATGGAATATCCCAACGTGGCGGGGAAGGGAATTTAACTTGTTGAGGAGGCTAAAAAGTATAAGGTCTAGGCAACTGGCATCTCCTTATCAAAGTGAAAGGTCAGACTCTTCGGTGATGGATGGAGACTATTCTGGTTTGACGTGCCAGGAAGGTTTGCAAGATACTTACAAGCTAGTGAAGGTTGTTGGACATCGTATTGGAAATTATTCCGTCAGGCAGGAGGGTTTCGGTCTTAAAGCCAATTCGAGAGCCAGAGTATGCGACTTTTTTGACCAAAGTTGATGCTTCAATAGAAGGAAATGGACTTCTTTATCATAATGGATGATTAAAATGCTAATGCGGGTACGGACAACAGTACGAGTACCTGGAGTAGTGTGATTGGGATGCACGGTGAAAGGAGAGATGTTGTTGCACTTTTGCATCTGCAAGAAATGTTTAAAATGAATGTTTGGAGTGAAGCGGTGAATGAATGTTTAGTGAAACAGCTGGTGATGAGATATAAAACACCTGAGCTTTAAGCTCTCTGATGGCAGAGATAATAAGGTCTGTGTTGTGTGGAATAAATGCAGGTACTGAACTTCCCATTCAAATCGGATGGGCACCAACGCCCCGGCCCGCATTAGTGGTGCACCGAGACTCAGATTGGCGCGCGCAAGTGGAAGGGGACCTCAGCCGATGGGAGACAGAGCTGGCTGGCGAAGCTTGTTGGCTGAGGCCCAGGTTCATCCCGGACTGCAATTAAGTACGAACTTTCTAAACTCGGTACAATGAGGCGCAAAGAAATTCCAATTTGGCAGCCAAAACAGACCATAAACTCTTGCAAATTTCTTCAGGCTACGAAGGCAGTTCAGTTGCAAATCCCTCTCTTGAGCTACTAAAGCGTCCATTTATAAGACACCTTACGGTGCAGAAGCATATGGACTGTCAAAGGCTGAAAACGCTTTATTGTTTCGAGATGAAGATCATTTGGGTGCTTTATAGCCCCGTCTGCATAGACGGAGATTAGAGGAGAATTTATAACACCGATTTGTAGCATGGGCAGTGCAGTAGAGAAGCACAGAAACTCAGGTGGCGCACGCAAGTGGAAGGGGACCTCAGCCAACTTCGCGTGCAAAACTGGAGACAGCTAGGTAAAAACAGAGCTGGATGGCGAAGCTTGTTGGTTAAGACCCAGGTCCGCCCCGGGGTGTAGGTCCGCCACCGAAGAACAGGCACAGAAAAGCGCGATACCAGATGTGCAAACATGATGTTTTGATAGACTATAGGTACACCATCCCGAAAGAAAGAAATTAAATACATTCTAAGGGGTTAAATTAAAGGGCGGTGCTCTTCTTTGAAACAAGAACGATGTCATACGCAGATGGAGTGAGCACTTTTTAATGCTGCTCAACCCCCATAGGGTGCTGAAGATGGCAATTTCACTGTTAACGAGATTAGAACGGAGAATTGTACCGATAAGTAATAGCGATTGAATCGCTTTAAGTTGGCAAGTCTGCTGGGTGAATACTCAAGTCAAAGGGTGAAGATGGTGTTAAATGGCTTACACGGTTTAATTAGGTGGCCAAGGAGAAGCGTAAAGTACCAAGCGATTGGCAAAAAGGAATTATAGTGCAAAATAATAAAAAGGAAAAATGAGATTCCTGTAATTATAGGAGTAATATCTGTCTTAAGTCTTCCGGGTAAAGTATTGGCGAAAATATGAACTTAAGCTGTTATCGAGCAGTGCGATTTCGGCCTGTAAGAGGCACAGTCGATGGGCTTTTTTTACTCTTAAGGCTGTTCTTGAGAAGGCACAAAAATATGCCAAACTACGCGTGTTTTGTGGATTTGAAAAAGGCTTTTGAGCGGGTTCCTCGGGTTCGGTGGAAGAACTTTAGCGAGGACCGGATTGCGGCAAATTTCCGGAAGGCATGAAATGAAGGCAAACGTAAGAAAATCGAAAGTGATGGTTGTCTCCCGCAGTCCTGTGCAAAATTTTTACCCCGGACATAAATAAAGTTCCAGTGTTGGAAAAGGTAGAGAAGTTTAAGTATTTCAGAGAGTATCACTCCTCCAACATTTCTTTTTCATGAAATGTTGGAGGAGCAATACCCACTGAGTTATCCTGTAAGATTGGCCAAGCTATGTTAAATAGTAAACGAACTGTGCCGGCCACGACGCAGGAAAGCAGAACTTGGAGTGAAAGCTGCGATCTCAATTGAGCCATACGCATCCGAGAGGGGATAGAGTGAAGAACGTCATTGTTCGTAGGAAGTTAAATGCTGAGCAGCTACTTCTTTATGTGGAACCATCAATTCATCAATGGTTTGGACACGCGGGTCATGTTCAAGATGCGAGCGGGTCGCTCTTCCTATAGGATAAGAATCAGGCAGTTTGATCGGGTAAACAATATCTGCGAGACCCGCCTGTTGATCAGCCTGTGGTTTTTGTGTTGGTGGCGAAGGATCGGGAAAGATGGTAGTACTACCATGAACCCCCTTCTCCACGACCCCTTTGAAGGACAAACGGTTAAAAATAAAATGCAAAATGGTGCATAAAATGTTCGTATTTCGTTATTATTGTAACTTTATTATATTTTATTATATTATTGTAACTATTTTGAGCCTCTATTATTCCTTCGCGCCTCTGCTTCAGGTCTGAGGCTTCTAGCTACTAGTTTTCTAACAATTAGGTCTAGCATTCGATTTCTATTAGCGTAAAATCGCACTGAACGCGGAGCGAACAAGGTTAAATTCACGGGCGGCTTTCTTGCATTGCATAGCACGATTCTTCCCCATCACAAAATTTCTTCCATTTCTCACTCTTCCCTAACTCCTTCGTGATGTCTTTGACAAATATGCACACTACGGCAGACCTTAAAGAAAACTCAAGAATTTCAAATCGAATCGGTACTTCAGTTTGCTGACTTTGACAATGCGTTGTGTGTATTCTTGGCCTCAGAACAATATGTATTCTATTGGATACTGTGTTGTTTACTTATTTTTTATAGGTACATAGAGCTTGTAGTGACAATATTATGCGATGTGTTTTCGACTGCTACTTAGATGTCCGAAAAGCACACAATAGGTACTAACTCTTCAACAGCTCTCTGATGACATTGGGAAAGAAGAGATAACCGTAGTACATCCGCTCTCAGATAATTATTGTCCACAGATTTTCCCCCACTTTTGCCTACAAATATTTGTCCAAGAAATGTTTCAAGCTAAATCATTTTGAGACCCGCCCCCATTAATCACTCGCCTAAAATGATGACTTCTCGCGCGAAATCTCCTTATAACCACTAACGCCCTTAACTCTCGCCGCTAATCTCATAAATTTGTCATTCATGCTTCTTGCCTTCTAATCCGGCAGTCTTGTTGTTGCAAAAGATTGCCACAAGCATCTGCAGAAAGTCCTCTGAACGATAGTAGAGGCGAAAGAAAACTTAATCACTTTGGCGGCTAAATCATGTCTTACAAATCCATAAACGAGAGCTCCCCTTTCATTTCCCTGCTACATCGCCCCACAAAAAAAAGGATACACGATGAGGCGTAACAACGATGCTACTCGAGTGCTAGAATCCCTGGGTCTATTTGCCTTAATTATATACTTACGCCGCGCCTGGCAAATTAAGATGAAAAGTAATTGCCTGAGATTGAAGTCTCATCAAAGCCAAGACCAGCAGCAGGGAGTTTTGAACTCGTCTTCATCTCCTTATAGGTATGGCAGGGACAGACGAGTAGGCAAACACTCACACACAAAAAAAAAGTTAAATGAGGCAATTGCGTGCCAACCGAGGCATGGATAATTTACTTAAAATATTTGTAGGCGCGCGTTCTGAAACTTTTTTTTGTTATTGTTGGTGAAGTTCTTTTGTTTTTTGAGGTTTATACCAGGACCCTCAAAAATCCTGGCATACTTCATGAGGCGGGTAATTTCAATTTTGTTCCAGACGATGATGTAAGTGATTTTGACATTAATTTTCGAAGAAAATTTGCTTAATAAATTGTCTCGAACAGAGCGAGGCACGACAAACTGGGTGGTGGTGTGCTCTCGCAAATGTTACGATTTCTGAATCATGAGTTTTTTTCTTTCTTTTATCCTGAGCGGTGTGTAAACAAGTATCTGTCATGTATCACTTTTGACAGTTTCCGTTCAGGACAAAAGAAGTAATTCCACAAAATGTCGAAACCCAATGGAGCGGTAAACAAAGGGACTCCATTCGAGTTGATTAAAATTTAAAATGTCTGTCTGTTTCGACTCACAATTGGAATCGAGCACCAAAGAGGATTTAATTAGTTTTTCTTTTCATTCTTTTGGTCGAAAATTTTCTTTTCTATTACAAGCGAATGGAGTTGGAATAACGAGCAAAGATTGAATGAACCGTTTCCGATGTGTGCCGGTCGGGATAATTAAAGATAAATATTTCCGGCACTACGCCAGTGAATGTTCGTCAATTCTCCTTTTATATTTGATGCATTGTGTCGCTGAACATTGTTCATTAAAGGAACAAAAAAGGTGTTAAATCGGAATTCCATACTTGCCGATGGAATTCCGAGTTTTTTTTTTTAGATCGTTAAACTTTCGGCGATCAAGAGGATTTAAACGCTTAAAAATTGCAAAAGTTTTACAAGCAGTAGTCCTTAAATTTTGTAGTGAACGACATTTCAAACACACTGATATAATATACTTATATTTTATGAAATCTAATGTAGGCGAATTTTTTGAATCCCCCAGTTAGCAAGTGCCTGCAATCGTCACCTGAAAAAAAAGACTTGTTGTTTTTCACGGTCCCCACCTCCGCGAGGGTCTGACAAGCCCTCCGAGAGTATCATTTGTCTTGAAAAACTTCTCAAAGTGCCGTTCGGATTCGGCAAAAAATTGTAGGTCCCTTTGTATGTAAAAGAAATAAACACACCAGCATACATTGTTGAGAAGTTGGCACTGGTTCACCTCGAGCTGTTGCGCCACTCTATTTATATAGTTAGCAAGTGCAACTTGCTGATAGGCTAGGTGGCGATTTTCTAATAAGGCCTCAGCTTGATAAGACTGAATTTAAAGCAAAATTCAGTAACTATTAAATCACGGTATAAATGGCGATGTGTTTGAACTTCTTTACCTCTTTCAATGGGACTCCTACAAAGTCGATCTTGGCTTGTGAAAGCGCACGGTTATCGAGCATTTTTGACTGTGGTTTCTCGAATAGAACTAAATTTCACTTTTAAATTTTTAAATTATAACGCAAGGAAACACAAAATAATTAAAGTTCACCGTAACCGCTTTTATTATTCACTGAAATCACGCTTTGTTCTTCCGATTATGTCAATGTCATCTGCGTATGCGAGTATTTGGACGGACTTTTGAAATATTGTACCTCTGGTGTTGGCGCAGGAGTTCTGCACAATTACTCAAGTATGATGTTAATGAAGTCGCATGACCGCGCGTCGCCATGGCTAAATCATTTTTTGACATCAAAGATGCGTGAATTATCAGTGTGAATAGCTGCGTTGTGCACTTCCGGCACCAGCTCTCGTGTTGTTACTTCCATTTGGGTATCCAATTAAAGCGTTCTCGTACCTTTTCCAGGGCCATGTTGATTCGCAAGTGCCCACCAGGCTCTTCACCGTAAATTTCTCGTGGAATCTTCTGAGCTTTCGACAGCATCTTATGAAGGATTTTCCATCTGTCATTTCCCATTTTTTACACAGAACACCGTCCTGTATATATGTATGGAGGGGGTCCCAACGTGCCCAGTATGCCTTTAAGGCAGGACTTCTGTCAGAGTCCTACCTTAAAGGCATACTAGGCACATATCTCTTGCATTCGGCTTCTTCAAAGATTCCTTCCGCGTAAGGTTTGAAGGTTTGGCTTGATATCAGCTTCCTCTTGTTGCGCATTACGAAGTTCCTTAGGACTCCAGACTGCTGCAGTTTCAACTCTTATTCTCAGGACAGAAATAGATTTGTCATTTTCCTCTTGTCACAGGCAATGTGTACAATTGGGCATAGATGGTGTCCAAGATAGTGCGTCCGCGTTGTTGTGCAGTATTCCCCTGCAATGCTCTAACTCAAGATCATAAGCCTGCATTCGTAAGATCCATCTTGCAGGGGCAAATACGTTCAGGATTTTTAAATTGATGTAATTATTTGAGAGCTTTATGGTCTGTACGCAAGATGAACTTCTGGCCCTACAGGTACAGATAAAGCAAGAAGTTCCCCCCATCCTTCTAAGGTAATATACATAATTTTATTCCGACATGCAAACCACTTTGCTGAAATATGCTACCACTTTCTTTAGTCCATCATGGGTTTGCTACAAGATGGCTCCAATACTCAGATTACTAGCGTCCACAAAATGTCTTGCCAGGGTTGGGGAAAGCTAGTGTTGTTGCCTCGCAAAGTTGTTGCTTTCAGATTTTGGAAGCTTCTTTCACACCCATTTGACTATTTAAACTGCATTCCCTTCTCAGTTAACTACTGCAGACACTTGGCGATTCCGACGAAGTCAATCAGGAATATTTTGTATTATATGGCAAGGCCGCGAAAGCTCCTTAGCTAGTTACACAACTTCTCACGGCTTCGATCTTCTCTTGATCCGTTTTCACTCCATGAAATTACAAGCCCCAAATACTTAAATTCCGCTCTGAAAACGGCACACTTCTTGGGTTCAAATGTGCCTCAAATTTGCTCGAAGTCATGTGAAAACATCTCGCAGATTGCCTCGATATTAAGCAAAGGTCTTTCCCAAAACGATGACATTGTCCAACTACACCAAGCAGGTTTTCCACATCAGACTATGTAAGACACGTTCCGTAAGGCGCTTAAAGGGGGCTAGGTATTGTGCACATCAAAAATGGCATTACAATAAACTGCCATAGTCCAATGCTTGGAAGAGGTCTTGTCATGTCACATCATCTGGATGTTTATGTTCCTGCCAGCAGCCAGTTTTAAGGTCCAGCATGGTGTCGTCAAAGGTGTCGTCTATTCTTCTTCGTGATGTCGTTTAGCCTCAGTAGTTCACGCAGAATCGAATGCTGCCGTCTTTCATTTTCAGCAGTACAACCAGTGATGCCCGGGGACTTTTAGAGCCTGCTGCTCCTTATTTAGCTCACTTAGCTTAAGGCCGAGAATAGTCCTGCGTACCACGGCCAATCAACTTCTGTACCTTAAATTTCCCGATAGCTGTTGCTCTGAATTGTATCCAGCAGGTAGGTTGTCCCTGCCAGATGCTTCGACATTTTATTTACTTCTTGCGCAATGTGGGCATAGCTCTTCATCTGCATCAGTTCCAGCATCTGATTTGTCCTCAAATGTTGCATCGGTTGCAAACTCATTTAAAATTCATTGTTGGTAACCATCGAATAAGGGTAGCATTGTGTGTGGGTACAGGCAATCATTTTAGAAGTGCCTACCCCAAGCATGACCGCCCAACTTGGAAAACCGGATCCAGATATGATGCTCCTTATTAATTCTAAGCTTCGATCGCTTTTCTAGTGGTCTTATAAGGTATTCTCTTAATTTAGGTTAGGTTAGTTTAGGTGGCTGTCTCCGCTAGGCAGGTACACACTACCGGCAGGTACGACCGGAGTAACCAGCCCGAGGACCTAAATGATAACTACCCGTTTGTTTAATATCAACCTGAGCCAAAGGTCACCAATCAATGGTTGACTGCAATTTAATCCCCAACCATGGTTGGGGGCTTACCCGAAGAGAGAGGTGAAAGCTGGAGGTAACCGTTTCGGTGTGGACCTCTGTCAGCAAGGTTAAGGGGACCAGTGAGAGACTTCCTGCTCCTAAGGTATTCTCATCTCTTAGTAATTAAACTAAACTTTATCTACTGACATCAGCGTTGATTCCAACAATATTTTAATTCAAGTTGTCGTTCGACATTTTTGCTCTCAGGCGAATTCTTTGACTAAAAATATACCTGCTATTTTTGTTAATGATTGTAGAATTTCTTGACGAAAGTATTTACTACACTGTGAAGTGATGACACATCTCCATCACTGAGACACATCTCCATCACTTCGGTTTTTGTAAAATTGTACAAATTGTTTTTTTATCTGAGATCCTTGCAGACACTTTTATGAGCAGGTAAATTGTGCCTGTATACCTACCATCTATTTTTTAGTTTGAAAAAACTAAAGTGCTTCTCTTAAAGCCGTCAATTATCTACGCTTGCAATGAATGGCCCCTGGTGAGCAACCTTAAAACTCTTCCTAAAAGATCAACTCTTCTAATTGCAATTAGCCAAAATAACTTTAGCCTAGGCCCTTAGGTGCAATTCACCTTTTTTACGGTTCCCAAGAAGCGAACAAAAAAATCTACTCAAATGGCCACATAACCAAACACTAAGCAAAGAAGAATCCGAAAAAAAGAAAGATTTTGCCATCAGGACGATGGTAACCGCTGAAAACTACAGAGCTATTAGCATAAACGCGCCCCCAAGAAACTTATGCTTAAGTTAATTATCTCTAAGGTAATTAACTTTTGAATAAGAAATTGTATTCAAACCGAGTAAAGCGGATGAAATAAAAGACCGCTACACGCAATAGAGAGTCCAGCAATAATAAAGTTTAGTCGAACAATCTCATAACGAGGCCACTGCCAAGATGAATTTTTTTTTTGCTTTCAATTGCCTTATCTATGAAAGAGTGCAGATGCTTATGGGGTAGAAGAAAGAAAACCCTTCACATAAGGCACGATATAAATATGAGGAAGCCACAACTTTTTAAACTTGTTCTTCACTGGATCAGCAATCCTTGTAATTTTCTTTGCAGCTATAGCAACCCTTTTCCGAGAGAGGAAAGGAGTTTTTAACCAGCCCTACAATGAACGCTTCAAAGAGATTTAGCTAGTGTAAGACCAATGGGTATACTGCGGGCGTTCAAAGAAAAAAAATTATACAAAGTACCCAAAGAGGGTAACTTAACGATACTTTGAAGGAATCAGACTTACATCGGATATTTGGTTTATTTATTTGTTTAAGTAATTAATAATGCATTCAAAATTGCTTACTATGCCAGCAGTTATAACTCAATGTTTTATTTTTAAAACAAACTGAATTCTGTATACTCCTGCCTATCGACCTTGTAAATGTACCTACGATAGTATGACTGTGAACTTGGAACATTCAAAATTGGACTAGATGGAAGGAGCAGCATCAAATAACGAAAAATATTCAGTGCAAGTTTTTTCGTTGTTTTGCAGTCAATAAATAATTATGCTTGTGAAAAGTGGCTTTCTCGGATTAATACTACTAAGATGGCTTACGCCTGCAATTTTGCCACATCGCATTGCTCCCCTCTTAGTTTTGTTCGTCTTGAGTAAGCATAATATCCCTGGCAACGAGGTAGCGTTGTAGACGATCCCCATTCACAATGTTCATTTTCACTCTTCATAGATGAATTTGGAAGACGACATCATCAATTCATGTAACTGTGTGCTCACGAAATCATTTCTTGCAATAAGCCAACAAAAAAAACGTTCCCGTTCCTTTTCCAGTGCCTTGTTGATTCCTTATCCTTAGTGCCCACTAGATACTCCATGGTGCACTACCACAGAATCTCGTGCAGTTTCGAACGTGGAACCAAAAAGCTGAATCCATAAAGATCTACCATTCAATATTTCCCTTCTTCTCCCCGACAACACCATCTTCTAATGATTTATAGAGAGTCCCACTGCGCGCAATAAGCCTTTTAGATAAGACTTCTGTCGGAGATATCTTTTACGTTTTGCTTTTCCATCGAATTTTTTCAGTACCTACTCCAGCCTACTGCTGGCTCAGCTCTGATTTTTTGCACAGCTTCATCCATTTCTAGTTTTCGCAAGCAATAATTTTTGCAACTTGGCTCACATAGTCTCCGAAAGGCGCACCTGCCTTGCATTGCTGCACTTCGAAGTCATAAGCCTGCAACCGTTCGATCCTTCCTACTTGCCCCTCAGGATTTTTCAGAAGGATTGACCGGGAGCTGAATAGTCTGTACGTAAGATGAACTTCAGGCCATACAGGCAGATTCCTATATAAAAGCTTCGACGCCAGCTAAGCTAGTATAGGTACCTTACAAAGCCCCTGCTTCAGATGCTGAAGACTTCTTTCGCACTTACCTGATTATTTGAATTGTCCTTTTTCAGACAACTGTGGCAGACACTTTGCTGCCTCGAAAAAAAAAACCTTTCTCGACCCTCCTGTAATAAGTGGTGAGACCGAAAAAGCTTCCCAGCAGATATTTGTCTTCGAGAGGGGCCAGAGCCAGAGTGCTACAGAAGCCAAATGACATGTCGCTAAACTGCCATATTCCTTTGCCCGTAGTGAAAGCGGTTTTCTCTTATGGTTTTCTGGATTCTAGCCTCTAGAAGTCTACGCAAAATAGAGTTGTGCCGTCCTTCATTTTCACCACTACAGGAGGTGATGCCACGGACTTTAAGAGCTTTCTATTGATTCTACTATTTCCATGGTCGATATCATCTTGTCAACTTTCGCATGTTTCGCCAATGGAGGTACCTAGTTTGGCAGATTTCGATCGGTCTTTAATCTATTGATCAACTATTCGCGTTCGACAGAAGTCTCCATCCTGTAACATCCAGTGACACTTTTTGCCATGGCTTGCTGCTCCTGATTTAGCTTGCAGTGTCCGACTTTTGTCTAACATATCTCGGCCAGTTTAAAAGATGAAAAGGACTCACAGCTTCACTCCCATAGGTATTGTCAAAATGGCTGCAATGAGTTCACATCTTCCATGCACCTCGTCTTGACTTCGCTTGACGGTGTGTTTAATAGGGATCAACAGTTTTACAGGTAAATTATCTTGCTTTTTGGTGGGGGCAGAATTTTCCCCACGATGTAGCTTTGGAGTTCTTTTTTTGATCTGGCTCGAAGAGATAGATCCGGTGGGTCCTAATACTACCCTGCATAGGTTAGAAGACTGACAGCGCCAGCATTGTCTTTTCCGTATACCATAGGGATCTCGATTGTTCGATACCTTAGCACTCATAGCCAAAAGCACCTGGTGTGGTGACTTTATATAATCCACTCCTATTGTTTTATCAAGAATGAATGTGAGATGGTCAATGTTAACCCTGTCAGTTGTGTCTGTTCCCGTACAATTTTACTGATTTTGCTTTGCAGCCGTGTTTAAACTGAAGCAGCTGGTGGTGCAACTGAATGTTTCTTTTGGTTTTGGAGTCCGTGGTACCTCACCTACCTATAATTTTTAAGAGCCAACTATGTACTTTATTTGGTATAAATCAAGTGCATTGCTTGTACCGAGCGCGTACCAGGTTCCGAGGAAGTGATCTTACGTGTCGGCCTATGGCCGTTGCTAGCGTAAGAGATCGATTTTCCCTCTGATTGACACATCGATGCTTTTGGCCAGTGGTTGCGCACATACCTAGAGAAAAGTAAGAAAAATCAATTGATTAAGCTGAAGATAACCATTCATTATAGGGTTCTTATACAAACGTTTTGCTTACAATAGAGATTATAGTTTACGTTAAAATAATTAATTCATATTTTAAGTAATAAATTCATAGTTTAGTAATAATAAAAGAATGGATCGATCCTCAAACAACCACTTTTCTAGGTGGAGCTAGATAAGTAAGTTGGCATTGTCGCTGCAAGTTTCCCAACTTGTTGCAATTCTAGCATCTTAATGGGTGGGTCTTAGCCTTTCCTCGGTTAACAGCAGCTACGGTACGGTGCAATTATTTCGCTTGAACCCCGATATATAGAGGGGAAAAAGAGAAAATCAATTGTTCTTTTGTGACACATTTTTATACCCCATCCCATAATATAGGAGGAAGTTTAAGTTTGTTACATAGTTTGTAACACGGTGAAATAATAATGGTAGACCCCTAAGACCTTAAGGGCATATGATCGAGACCGAATTCTGAACCGAATGAGCCATGTCCGTCCGTCTGTCTGTATGTCACACGTTTTTAGGCCTTAAGTTTTAAGCAATAAAGCTGAATTTTGCTACATTGTTTCATTGTTATCCGAAGCAATACCAGTGTGAACAAATCCACCCACAGATACGGTGCAATCGTGCAACTACTTCCAGAGCTTTTAAAGCTGTAAGACGTCTTAAAAGCCTAAAAATTGGTATTTATTATCTCCTGTTTATTGTAAGATACGCAAAATAAAAAATTTAATCGCTTAACCTCCTCTAGTGGGCGTGGCATCGATTTAAAGGTTACTTTTTCAAATGCATTTTATTCAACATTTTTGTTCCAAATCGAAAAAAATTTGCTTAGTATTTTATGTAGAAAACACATACTTCTACATTTCGCTCATACAAGAGTTTAGGCCACGCCCACATTTGGAGGCAGAATTGAACAAAAGCCTAAAAATTTCTAGAAAAACGTAATTTCGATTGGCCTTAATCCTGATTTAGGAAATAAAAAAAAAATTAGGAGGCTAGATAAAAGGGATTTTATTCTAGATTTTGATCATACAAAGTTTTTAGCCACGGCCCCTTTTAGTGGTCGGTTTTTCAAAAATATTGAGTTTGAACCAAAAAATTGCATTTTTACGTATATTTAAGCGTAACTTGGAAATGTCTGCGTTATAATTGATAGTTTGCAATTAGGGGCAGTTGGACCACGCTTCTTTTAAAAGTTTGCATTTCTCATAAAACAACAATAATATCAGCATTTTACAATATGGGATAGGATGGGGTATTTAACGGTCCACTTTACGGATTGTAACTTCTGCGTACACACTGTAGCACTTTCTCACTGGTTATAACTATCGAAGCTGTTTATCAACCAAATTTCACACTAGCACACGCCACAAACAGAGAAAATATTCGCTGAAAGTTTGAATTTTAGTTGCGTCGATCAGCAACTTACTTCTTTTTACAGCACACCACCAAAACCAGGATTTGCTAAAAAGAAAAAAGTTTCTTTTTATTTTAATAAAGACGATGTTAGATGTCAAATTTCTGCCTTTCAGGATGTCTTACAGTTTTAAAGCTGGGCGTGTCTGGAAGCAGATTTCAAAAATGTTTACACTTGTACAGCTTCGCATGACGTGGAGCTTACGAACGAAATTTCAGCACCTTAGTAAATTAGCTCAAAATTTAAGGTCTAAAAACATACACAGGGACGGATGAACGGACATGGCTTATTCGATTCAGAATTCGGTCTCGATCATATGCCCTTAAGGTCTTGGGGGTCTTCCATTAATATTTGACCATCTTACAAACTATGTGACAAACTTAATATATATCCTATTGGATTCGGTGTGAAAAGCATCTTCCCAAAATGTAAGACGATAATATTGACAGATTATAAAAAATTAATTAGTAACATGAACATCTGTTTTAAATGCATAAAGTCTTCTTGGGATGGTAAAAAAATTATATACACATCGATATAGTCGAAGAGCTGATATTTTTTTTTACTGATTTGAAGCTGAGATTTCGTATTTAGCATCTCATAGCAATTGCAAAGCATACAAATCATATTGATAGACCTCACGTAGTGGGCGTGGCATAGTTTTTAAAAATAATTTTTCAAATGCATTTAACTCAATATTTTTGTTCAAAATCGAAAGTTTTTTTAGAATTTAAAGAAAACCTTAATTTTTTTAGAAAACTACTAATTTAAGCTCTTTAATTAGGCCTTGTAAAAGGATAAGAAATCAAATTTACCAGGTTAGTTGAAGCAGTTGAAGCAGGTTCCAATTTAGGTTTCGTCCATACAAAGTTTTTGGCCACGCCTATTTTTAGGGGTCGATTTTACATAAAATTTAATTTGCATCAAAAATTGCATTTTTGTGTGCATTTGTAAGCCTAACTTGAATATTTATATGCTGGTGACGATATTTTGTTATAGGGGCTTATATATCCATGCTTGGCCTGTAAATGCACGCAAAAATGCAATTTTTGATGCAAATTAAATTTTATGTAAAATCGAACTCTAAAAATAGGCGTGGCCTAAAACGATGTACGTGATTGTAGATCGAGAGCAAATTTGCAAAATTATATGAATTTTTAAATTTGAATTTGATTTAATCTTTCATTTAAATGTTAAACACATTTTCCTAAGTTTCGATTAAGTATGGCATATCTTTAATGGCGTTTTCTTTTGAACACCGAACTGCAACACTGAGCTGTCAAATAATACTCGGTGTTAACGACCATTCCAGCCTGGTGTACACCCGGTTTCATTGTGTACAGAACGGCAAATCGGCACCGAAATGACGACACATTTCTTTAAGTGTCGAAAATGCTATAATTTCATTTTGTTTGATTGGCGCCGGTTGTTTATACTTTTTACTTAAAATTAAATAAGATAGCTTTCAGTTTGAGATGATTGGTGAGATTTGATCGATTTCTTACAATTTCAGTCGCATTGCTAAAAATCAGCAATGAAAATTGAGTCGAAACGTCACTTCACATACACAATCAAAGTTACACCCAGTCTCCACTATCAAATACGTCGGTGGCGAAATTTCGAGTTCGGTGTCGACACCGAACGAATTCAGAGTTCTAAGGAACATTTTCATGAGCACGGTTCCGTTCAGGTGTACAAGAAAAGAACAATTTTTCAATGCATTCCACACCAGTTGTACGATTCGGTGTTGAAAAGAATACGCCATACGTCAACCAATATGTAACGCTCTAGTTGTTAGAACAAATGTTATGAACTATAAGTCTCAATAAAGTTCAAGTTCATGTTCTTTAAGGTAATGAGCCCTGAGTATGACGTATACGGATTAGTCGTTTTTGAAGTTAAAAACATTGCAAGTGATTATCATTACAAAACGTATTAAATACACTTATTCTTAATAGGCATCATGGTGCAATTGTTAGTTTTCGGGGCTACTGAGCGGCATAGGCCCCAGGTTATCGAATCCCGACAGGGGGAATTAAATTTTAGGCAAGTCTCGGAAAAAATCTTGAAAACTTATGGTCATTTGCGACAAGAGACCTCTGAATTTTCTTATCAGATTGTGAGTGCAAGTTCGTTTTTCTTCTAAAGGGGGAAAAAAAAAATAAAAAACGTAGCTATTTTGTTTCGAAAATTTGTAATTTCTTAAGTTAAAACATTATAATTTATATGTTTGTACTTTCCTCATTACACGGCCAGTAATCACACTCTTTATCTATCAACCTAACCATCAACACCGCAATTCTCTTCCAGCGAAGTCTCAATTATACATCTTTAATCCATCTATCAATTCGATATTCTGCACATGTTGTGATTTCTAGGAAATGTTATCCTGTCGGCATCCACCCAGTATTTACGTTTTATTAGTTTCTTCCTTCACTTTAGCTGAAAAGTGAAAAATTCGCTCTTTCTTGGAATATTGAATATTGCAATCAATTTGGATATTTTCTGAATTGCTCCGCACTGACAGTTATCACAAAACTACGCGCATAGAGTATTTAAAATGAAAATAATGTTATTTTTTGTTTTATCCTTTACTTATGCTGTCTGCTGAATTCGTTCCGACAAACAGAGTACGCTGAGCTGCAGGCATCCTTCCTATACTACACTCTACACACAGCGGTAGGGAATGAATATGAAATATTCCCCATTGGGAAAATGGTAGAAAAAAATAAACGAAGTTCGTGAGATAACTTTCAATGATTGATTTCTTCTATGCATTTGCCAACATTTGGGCCTTCAATCTAAAATGCTAGGGATTGGGGATAGGGAGCTATCCTACCTTTGTTTTGTCCCATCCCCGCGTTTCCAGATGCAGTGCTTTGAGTGCCTCACTTGCAGTTTTTTTTTCTACTCCCGCACTTATATTAAACATTTTTTCATTATTTATTTATGCTTGTGTTTTTATGGTAGAAACCTTTACATGTGCATATTGAACTCCTGCCGAGGACCTCATAGAGCACGAAGCATATTTCGCTTTAATTTGGTGCACAGCTCACATCCTCGGAGGTAAAATGAATTTTTTTAATTTTTCTCTTTCATTTATCTCAGGGGTTTTTTGCTATCTGAAGGGATTTCACTAAGCCCCTGCGAGAGTTGAATGGGAAGAACAAAACTGACGGAGGACTTTGCGTAGGTAGATTGTGTTAACAATTTAACAAAAAACAAAAAACTTGAATAAGTTCATGTTCTATACACCCGACCCTATTTACCGTGTAACACCAAATCCACTAATTTTTTTTGGCCTGAATTCACAACCTGTCTTTCAATTATTTGTATTGGCTACGCCCCCAAAATTGGGGGCAACTAAAATCCTCCCTCCAACTGCCGAATTGGCAACTAAAATCCTCCCTCCGTATGCCGACCGCGTAGCGCACACAAACTATGCAACGAAGAAAACAGAAGATATAATTACCCAAGGCGGCAATCCAGTTTCACTGGCAAATCCACTCTTTTCGGAGGTAGGCTCTACAGATTCTGGGGAGAGCCATTTATTGCTTATAAATCCATTTTTGAAAAGATCAACGGATCTCCACCAGCTGGATCGAACGTTTTCGGGAAAGGAAGTCCGCCGACTAATCATGACTCAACGAAAATTAAATGGTTTGAAGCGGAAAACAACGCACTCCACACTAAGCTTAATAAAATGGAACGTCTCTACCATGAACTTTAAAGCGAAGTACATTTGTTACGTAAAGAAAACGAAGCTATGAGGAATCCCCCCACTTTAAAATGTGAGGAAACGCCAATTCGAATACCAGAGGAAGAGCATGCACGCGAAACAAATCCGGTATTTAAGAAAAGGCTTACCAAGAAGCGAAAAGGTGGTTCCTTACCTGAAGTAGAAACCTTGCAGTAAAAAGAAGAAACACCAGTCGTACTAAAAAAAGCGACAGCAAAAACCTGAAGAAAAAAACCGCCGACCACCTGCAACAAATGTCGTCGGGATCGCGGACTACGGAAAGCTGCGAAAAATCCTAAGAAATACTCTTGGGACGAAATATAACTTAACATTACTTCGGAGAAACGTATGGAAAGTTAACGTCGACGACTCTGATGCCTATAGGTCACTGTCACAAAAGATGAATCCAGAGAAAATCCAATTATGTTTATGTGGTTTATTTATGAAAATCACCTCGAAACGCCACTAAGGGCTATCGCGAGGGGACTACACCCATCCTGTACCAAGGACGAAATAATACAAGACGTTCAAACCCAAGGCTTTAAAATTCTACGCCGTGAACATAAAAAAGAGAAGCAACGTACGGACGAAGACAAAGATTCCGCTGTTATCCGACGCGGCCTGCAAATTTTTATGCTTTCTTTTGATAGAACTGAAAATATTAACGAAATTTACAAAATTAAATCAATCCTTAACATCAAGGTAAAAATCGAGCCCAAGCGGAAGGGCAACAGGCTAGTTCCCCAATGCAAGCGATGCCAAGGTTTTTGACACACGCAAGCGTACTGCCAGAAAAAACCACGATGCGTAAAATGCGCCGGCGAACATCTCTCGACAGCGAGCTACCGAGGTTGCGAAATTGCCATTGAGTTACAAAAACGACATGGAGCTCCAAAGAAAAATATTGGAAATAAGGGCCCAAGCCAAGCCCAAAACTTCCTAAAGTAGATAAGCCAAAAACCCCTTAGTCGACAAGGGGTACGGGATTGATTAAAGGCAAAATTCAAAATGCGCAAGAATCACCAATTCGGATTAAGGAAAAAGCATTCAAAAATCGACCAGGTCTATCGAATAACAAGCGAAATCGAAAAAGTCCTAAAAGCGAAAAAGATATGTAGGTACTAGCGCTTTTCTCGTACAAGTTAAGGCTTAGCTTACCAGAAAAACTCTATAGAATCTTAGAGTCTTACCTTGAAGACAGAATCTTTCGCGTAAGGTAAGAAAATGAGTACTCGGAATTCAAAGAGATAAATGCCGGTGTTCCGCAAGAAAGCGTTCTCGGCCCAATATTAATTTTGCTTTATACAAGAGACATAGATGAGGGAACAATTTTAGCTACGTTCGCTGACGACATTGATACGACATATTGATACGACAGTTGAATTATCAACAGGGAAACTTCAGCGCGCTTTAGACAAAATATGCGACTGGACGAAGAGCTGGCGAGTCGGGGGTATTTTAACGAAGAAGTGGAAAATCATACCGTCAAAATCAAGCGACTTATTCAAACGAGATGCCGCTAACGAATTCGATTTTAGTTTTAAATCGGTTCGGATTTATCGAAAAAAAATTATACTGTAATCCATAGATCCATATGTCTAACCCATACAAATCTGGTTGGGCGTTTGAAATTTAAATTTAATTGAAAATTAATTTAAAAAAAAGTTGCCATATATATGGTCTGATCACTTATCATGTAATCAAATGTAAACTACTAGCTCAAGTGATTCTATACTCATCTAACAATTCGTGAGCTCTTTTCCAACAGCCTTGTCCCATCAATTCCAGTTTATCGCTTTCCAATTCACCCAAGCAATACTCTCACAGCCAACTTAAAAGTTTGGTCTCATTTTAAAGACATCAGACGCGCGTTTGTCTCCATAAATTCCGGGCACAGTTAAAAAATGCCTTCACTACCTAATCTCAACTAATTTTATCCCCCAAGAACATCCAGAACAAGACCAGAACGAGACCGCACAGCACACAGTGCCACCCTCCCATCTCCCATGTCGAATAAAAAATAAAGAAGGGTAGACGAAAAAGAACGGAAAATCCCTGCCAAAGTTCCAAGTCGAAATTTTCAACCATAAAAACAAATTGAGTTACAAAAGCGTAATTACTCCACCAGAGTGACTTCAGTCAGTGTATCAACTTCACTCTGACTTTCTCTTTCGTCGTTCTGCCATCTCCTATAAAGCACAAACACCTACACACAGACACACACGCGGAGCCGTATGGCCAAAACATCCTGAAAGTGTCTTCTGTACCAGGAGTACCTCCGTTCCGTCCATTTTAAGGTAAAGCTTAAAAGAAAAAAAGCAATAGCAAAACGACTTGCAAAGACAAAAAGAAGAAAAAAAGGACGAGACGAAAAGGTTCTCCCAGCAATCAATTGCCCCTCGCACCAACAAATTCACCTACTGCTCGGCTATAGCTCCTCTCGAAGCTACGTAGCCATAGCCATTGTCTTTTCATTTTGTGCCTCCCGCCTCTTAGCCGGTTTGTGTCGTACTTTGACGGCTATAAGGACCCGAGCCGGCGCGCAATGTAGGTAAGTGTGTGTCCGTAATATTAATTGTCCTGGAGAGCAGAAGTCTTTTTGAAACAAATTTTCTGTGACATAAACTTAATTAGCTTTTGTCCTTTTGTCGCAATTCATTAATGGGTGGCAGCGGGTTGGCGCCACCTTTTGTTCCTTTCGTCCCTACGAGCGACCTCAGCTCCTTTTCATACGCAAAAATTTGAACCAACTTCACCAAGGAGCTGCTAAGTAGGCCCGACTTGGGCTGGTTGAATAACGAAATTAACTATACTCCTGCAGATGAACTCGCCCTCAATCAGCATTAGGCCACCTAGAGTCCTGATTCCGATTAAATTTGCGGTAATTCGATTATTTTCAAAGAGAAAAAAAGTAAAAAAAGGTACCTTTGGAGTTATTATACCAAAAGGACTTTATAACAGAAACAGTATCCTGGCCTTGTCACAACAAACGAAACAATTACGCAAACGATAAAATTAAGTCGTCCTTGGAAGTCGTCTTCAAAGGAAGTTTCGGGAAAACACCGCGCCAAGCCAAAAAAGGTATAGAGCAACTTTTAAAGGAGTCAAAATTAAATTGTTCCAAAGTTGTTAACAGGTAGCACTTTGCAGGTTTCGGGAAATGCGCTGACTGTTGTTTGAAGGCGGGCGGCGTGCGCGGTGGTTTAGCAACGTCATTCAAGTTTTTGGGTATACCTATATCGTCTAACTGAGACACATGTCAATTTGAAATTGCTTCGCTCGGCGAGGATTTGGCTGCTAGATGTTTGTAATCACTTGCTCGATAGACTGCGGGTTATTGATATTTTAAGGATAGTCTAAGTGACGACAGGTCGTCGTCTGGGGCATTTCGGAAGGGATTGGTTAGAGTGGAAAAACTTGTCGTGAAAAGTCTTTAGTGTATTCTAGGTGTGCGACTTGATTGAGTGTTGATCCCATGTCAATGTGTCAGAGGGGATTGATGTAAAGTGGTTTTATTATCCTTGAACTGATATTTTTCGACAATTGAAGCAACGAATTGTTTGTGAGCTGGTGAGTTCATTATAGAAGTTTATTGGAAAGTACCTATCTTAACTACCCATTTGCATGCCGCTTGACAAGTCTCCCCTTAAAAACGACCCACAAATGGTGGGAGAAAAATAGCTACCCACTCAGTCTTGACGATTGAAAATGAGAACTTCTTATTTAGTGCCTTAGTTTGCTTTTTACGCTTCTGTTACTTCCGTTCATGCTTTATGTATTTAAGCATTTTATTTGCACTATTCCCATGGAATAGAGTAGGGTTGTGATAGTACTTTTTTCCATCAGTCCAGACACGAAACTGCTTAAAAGCAGGGTACTTCCACTTAGCTTTTGATAAGTTGTTGATAAAGTTTACTCGCTCTAGCTCGTGTAAGTTGATCTTTTTTCGAATGGCATTTCCTAAGATGGTAGGCTTGCGTGTCTTAAAAATACACTTCGACGGTAGCATTCAATCCGGGCCAAAAAAAGTTAGTTATCATCGGCAGATCGCTTGATGGTCAGGATGGTGGCCTGGCCAGCGTTGCTAACGACCCAAAAACCACTCCAATTAGTATTTTTCAGCCGCAATTTGGTAGATCTGTAATAAGAATTATTCATCCGTGTGTGAATTTTGAAATTTGGCAGCTGTCCTTATTTATGATCCAGATTCGGCTCCGACGCTAAATAGCATCTTTTGACCGAAAGTAAAGTCAACCTGAAAAACTTACTATTCAAGACTCGAAAGCCGACTTTCCCAAATCCAGGCGGCCGGACACATATTCAAAATGGCGAAGAAGTATGTAGCATTTCCCCGGATCTCAGCCTATTAAAGAGGTTGACACAAAAAAATCGAGGTCTGGTAAAAAGACACCTCCAGAAGCCACAAAGGAAAAGCGCGCGAGGTAGGTACAGGAGATGGCTACAGAGAAATGTTTCTCGGCGAAAAATGTTGCTATTCCAGCCAAAGCCTTTCGGGCTATCATGTGAATCACGGCCCAGATGTGCTCCGTACAAAACTTTATCATGGACAGGGTAGGCGCTCAAAAGCTAAGCAGCATCAAGCCGTAATTACTAGGAGCTAATTTCAAAGCAGGCTTTCTGATGCTGCACTGATGCCTGAAAATTTATATGCAACAGCTGAGCCTTGGGAGGAAGCCGTTTTAAGGGCTATAGATGAGGGAGGGTACACAAGTCGGATACTTTCACAACACTGCCAGCGCAGAGCCTGAAAGAATCATTGGGACTACAAAGCCATTGATGTCGAATCACTAGATGCTAGTGGCTCACAATGGGACCAGTGTCGGTATGTTGCTGGTGTCGACTGCAAGCTTGAGGTTTTCCAGTCATCTATCACTGATCTTCTCGAAAAACATGTACCCCTCAAAACCGTGCATATAAAAAACTCCAAATATCCCTGTTTACAAGTGAAGTTCAAATATCTATTAGTAATCATCGTATGCGATACAGAGAGTGGAGGAAAACCCAAATTCCTGAAAATTGGCAACTTTACCGAATCGCTCGAAACCAAGCCAATTTCTGTATAAGAAGTTCGAAGCAAGATTACATTGCCTTAAAACTAGATCCGCGGCTTCCCACGAAAAAACTCTACCCACGACAAGGCAGGTTGCATTCTAGATCCTACTATTTTAAATGAGCACTTTACCTCCACCACTCAGAGTGAACTTAACTTTCCTCCAGTTTATTTTACTGAGTTTCAGAAAAGTTTTGATTTTACTGCTGTCACAGAAAATGAAGTGGAAAAAATCATAAGATCGCTTAAGTCCAACGCTGTTGGTGAAGAGTTCCACTCTGTTTCGTGAAGCTAATTATTCCTTTTGTTTTAAGTTCTTCAACACATATCATCAATTACAGCATCACTACACTAACCTTCCCCTCCATGTGCAAAAGACCTAAAATCATACCAGTTGCAAAAAAACTGCAACCTACTGTTGCGAGTGATTATCGCCCATAATCACTCGCAAAAGTAAGTTGCAGTTAGTTAATCCATAAGTATAATGCTATGTTTATCAAAGTTTTTAGAAATAATTCTTGCAAGAAAAGTCACAAATCATTTAGAGTCAAAAAAACCTTCTGTCAAGATATCAATCTGGTTTCAGATGTAATCATAGCTGTCCTACCGCTATGGTAAACATTTTAGATGACATTCGTCTTCAACTTGATAACGATCTTGTGACAGTCTTATGCTTGGTTGAGTTTTCGAAAGCCTTCGATAATGTCAATCACGATATTTTGTGCCAAAAACTTGTCTTTTATTTTGGCCTTACCAAAAGGGCTGCTCGTCTCATATAAATAAAATAAATAAATAAATAGAGTGGCGCAACAGCTCGAGGTGAACCAGGGCCAACTTCTCAACTATGTATGCTGTGTGTGCTATACTTTTTTTCACATACAAGGGGACCTACAATTTTTTGCCGAATCCGAACGGCACTTTGAGAAGTTTTTCAAGACAAATGTTACTCTCGGAGGGTTTGTCAGACCCTCGCGGAGGTGGAAGCCGTGAAAAAGAGCAAGTCTTTTTTTTCAATTGGCAGAGGCAGGATTCGAACCCAGACCTCCGGCGTCAGAGGCACACACACTAACCACTGCGCCACGCCACCCACGTCAGCTAGCTATCTATCGAGCAGAGTACAAAAAGTAACCGTTGGGGATAAAGTTTCTGATCCTAGGTGTCTTTTAACGGGTGTACCCCCTGGGTCTGTGCTGGGACCAATTTTATCCTGCATATTTATAAATGACCTCCCTAGAGTCTGCAGGAATGTTTTGTTTCATTTGTATGCTGACGATATTCAAATATACCTGTCGAGGCCGATTGGACTTATTGAAGATTTGATATTCAGATTGAATGAAGATCTAAAGGCTATCTGTATTTGGGCTGTTGCGAATGGGCTAATACTTAATTTGGGAAAAACTCTAGCTATCTTGTTTTCAAAAAGCACTTATAGTGACAACATCCTAGTCTCCCTTCCTGAAGTTACTATTCAAAACACCAAAGTGCCATTTTTAAATGCAGTCACAAGTCTTTGCTACAAAATAAGGTCTGGTCTTTTTTGCATCAATCAGGTTAATTATATTGTTGGCCGAATATATGGTGTCTTGAGACAGCTCTGGGCGTCAATTAGTTTCACACCTTTAAATACAAAGCTGTATCTAGTAAAAACTCTTTTATTGCCTCTTTTAACATATGCTGATGCTGTTTGCCCTAAGCTTGATTCCATGTCTGAGCATAAATTTTAAGTGGCATTTAATGACATGACTAGGTACGTACATGCTTTGAGGAGATACGACCACATCTCAGCCTACTGCAATAGTATCCTGGGCTGCACACTACGACGATACCTCAAATGCAGAGTTTGCACAAAATAATTAAAACGAAATCAACTCGCTATCTGTATAACAAGCTTACATTCTTTCAGTCAGCTAGAAATTCTAATTAGTCTTTCCAAAATTTAAATATTTGAATTCTTCTAGAATGTTCTTTGTCAGCGGCACTCGGTTGTGGAGTTCACTGCCGGAACAATTAAAGCAGATCGCACGGCCTGAACGTTTTAAGGTTGAGATTTTCAAACAATTTCCAAATCAGTTTTAAATGAATTTATTTTCCTTCCTTCTACCTTCTTTCTCTCTGAAACTTCTCTGTACTTAAGTTCTTATATTTCTTCATTTTCTATCCCACTATTTATCTCTCACTTTCTCTCTCTCACTTTCTCTCACTTTATACCCTGTCCCATAGGATAGGAGGTATACTAAGTTTGTCACATAGTTTGTAACACGGTGAAATTATAATGGTAGACCCCCAAGACCTTAAGGGCATATGATCGAGACCGAATTCTGAATCGAATGAGCCATGTCCGTCCGTCCGTCTGTATGTCACATGTTTTTAGGCCTTAAATTTTGAGCTAGGGGCTTAAACTTCGTACGTCAGGTGCACATCATGCAAAGCAGTACAAGTGTAAAAATTTTTGAAATCCGCCCAAAAACACGCCCACAATCGGTCTAAATATGCAACTACCTCCAGATTTTTCAAAACTGTAAGACGTTCTAAAAGGCTGAAATTTGACATTTAGCATCTCTTAGTGAATATAAGACACAAAAAAGACAAACTTAGTTGGTAAACCTCCTCTAGTGGGCGTGGCATCTATTTTAAGGGTAAATTTTTAAATGCAGTTTACTCAGTGTTTTTGCTCGAAACTGAAAAAATTTGCAAAATATTTTATGTAGAAAACACTTAGTTCCACATCTTGTTCATACAAGACTTTGGGCCCCGACCACTTTTGGAGGCAGAATTGAAGAAAAACCTGAAATTTTTCAGAAAAACTTAATTTCGACTGCCCTTGAGCCTAATTTAGGAAAGCATGAAACAAAAAAAGTAGCAGGTTAGGTAAACAATGCTTTCGTCCAGATTTTGTTCAAATAAAGTTTTTAGCCACGCCCCCTTTTAGGGGTCGATTTTTCAAAAATATTGAATTTGAACCAAAAAATTGCATTTTTACGTACAATTACTTGTAACTTGGAAATATGTGTGGAAATATCTTATAATTAATAGTTTGTAATTGAGGGCGGTTGGACCACGCCCCTTTTCGAAGTTTGCATTACTTATAAAATGTCAAAAAATAACTATGATCAGCATTCTACAATGTGGGATAGGATGGGGTATTCAACGGTCCGTTTTACGGACTGTAACTTCTGCATACACACTGTAGCACTTACTCACTGTTTTTTTTTTTATTTTATATACTGAGAAAAATTGTTTTTAAATTTACATAAAATTTTCATTCACTATTGTATTTATCAATACTGTAAAAGTCCTGATCTTAAATGTATACAACCACTGAAATAGTTTAATAAATTGAAATTGAAACTGAAATTTAATCCTCGACACGATTAAAGATCATAACGAAGGTCATAACGAAGAGGATAAGTTGATGTTGGTTCTATCGGTGGACCAAATGATAGCAAAAATGCTAGAAACCGGCCAGAACTAAATCTGCTCCAGATTTGTCCAAATCAACTTGAAGAGACCAGCTCAGGATGATAAAATAACAGAGGAGTCAGTTACATAAGACGGCGATAAGGTGTCTAAAGAGGCTAACAAGGCGATATAAATAGCCCTCGTGTAATAAAATACTTATCATGTTTCGTCTTGGGAACACAGGTACTCCCGTCGTTCCCAGACTAAACATGATAACCATAATGCAATCATTCTACACCTTGGGAATCATCCTAAGCATGATTCCCTAGGTGTAATTGCGCTTTATATACATATGCTCGTGATTGCGCAACAAACAAGCGAGCCAGACAAGATTGTTATGCTTGGCCAATGCGCCAGTCAATTTGCCAACTCCAAACGAACCAGTTGTTTTCGTATTACACCCGGCATCAACGTGATTAACATCTTACAAGCCAACCTTTAGCTTGCAAATGCTGCATCTGCCGAGTATTGCATCATTAAATATCGGGCTCATCCGGAACTCTAAATTAACGGAGGCCAAATCGTAAGAGGCATGGACATAAAAAAAACTGTAATTTGGTATAAGTATGACACCACAGCTGAATCTCAGAGATCAGCCATTATTAAAGAAAAAATATAAGGTCGAACTAGGAAGCGCCGCTAGCGTTCTCATCGATCTGCCTGTCGAAAAATGCTTTGAGGTCGTAGTTACCTCAGCCCAGTTTTCGGAAGAGAACATAGAAGCACCCACACGACGAACAAAATCCTCCTCCTTGGCTGCGACGCCAACGCGTATAGTATGCTTTGGGGAAGCAGCAATAACAATTTAAGAAGTGACTCCTTGTGAATGGCTTAATAAACAAAGGTAGACCGCGCCCACCTTTCAAATTGCAATTATGGAGGAGGTGCTGGAACTTAAACTTATTACTAACACATATTCAAACTTGGTCTTCAATTCAGAGTCTCAAGGGATGCCTTCTTTTCTTAATATTAGACTTAAGGTTAAACTCGAAAGTCAAGAGGGTTATCAGAAAATAGATCTCCTAGGACCACTGACTGGGAACTGTAAAGAACTTCGCTCATCAATGAACTAATTGATTTACATCTGAGCACCAGACACTCCAAAGGAACAGGACAATTCAGTTAAGAATCTCACTGAAAAAATCCTATCTTCATAACACTCAAGCTGCCCGCTCAAAGAAAAATTCCTTAAAATTTTAAAAAAGATAAATAAATCATAAAAATAAAATGATAAAAAGATAAATAAATTCAAAAAAGATAAATAAACAATATCTTGGTGGAAATTTAAACTGCATAAGCCAAAAGATCAACTGCATAACCAAATATATCGAAAAGCTGAGGAAAACTAAATGAAGGTCCTGGTCCATCTAGAGACAGCCAGGGTCCATAATGCAAAGCGCATAGATGATGACTTTGCTGGACAACTCAAAAACTTCAAAGATGCTAGAGCTACTGCAGAAGAATCATTTTCTGGCGGGCACTTTCAAGGATGGTGATACCCCTCATTTCTCTTACAACAAAGATGCTCAGCTACACATAAAAACATTAATCCGAATTTTCAAACCATATAAGGCTACCGGAATGGATGTCTAGTTAAAATTATTAGATCATGCCTGCTGTCAGGATACATTCCCCAAAAATAGAGAGAAGTAAGTATTATATTCATAAATCAAACCACCAGATCTTCCACCAGATTGCATACAGGCCACCAACAATCTTATTTTCTGCTTTCCTTAAAGAAACTGAAGCGTTAATTGAGGTGGAGATAAGGGGTGAAGCTCCTTAAAAAGCGCCTCTGCAAAAACTAACATTCGACTATCAGAAAGGTGAATACACAGCAACTGCCTCCACACGTTAACAGAGACGGTGCAGCAAACCGTTTTTGGCTAGAAAGGTCGCTATAGCTGGACCTATAACTTTATGGACATCGAAGCAACTTTTGATAATGAAAACCATGACTCCCTGGCGAATGCTCCAATGAGGAAAAGAGCTAATCCTCTCTCCAATAAAAGGGATATCATTATGCTCAGAGAAAGGCACAAGAAGTAATAAAAACCATTAAAGGCTGTGCTCAAAGAGAGATTCTTTCCTCACTTCTTTGGCCTATACTTGCGGATGATTTACTCACTGTACTTAACAACAATGGCATCTATACCAGTCAATATGCTGGCGATTTAGCCATTCTTATAAGAGGTAAACATGAGGATACGATAGGCAACCTTATGCAGAAGGCCCTAAAAATAATATGGGAATGTTGTGAGGGTGATGGACTCTTTATAAATCCTAACAAGACAAACATCATTCGCTACACAAAATGAAGACTAAATAACAACCCTAAATCCTCTACAATCAGGGAAGAAGTAAGTTTCCTAGGGGTTAGTTTAGACTAGACAGAGACACAAAACTAACCTGAAATGCACATATAAATTCCATATGCAAAAAAAATATGATATCTTTATCATAGTTTTTTTGCAAAGAACCTCAACACAGCTCGTTGGTGAAACATGGAGTCTCAATCCCAATATCAGTCAGTTCTAGCAAATCTTTACTCAAATAAGAATAATTATTTTCTAGGGCGCCACATGGTGGGAAGAGTGTGAGCAGCGGATCGTCATAGAAAAATTAAGCAAAATACAAGGTCTAGCGTGCATCTGTATACCACTCTAGCGAGCTACTAAACGTGGCTGTTCAAGCAGAGGCAATAGGACAAGCTCTAAGTCTTCAACGCAAATATACCTAAAGAGGGAAATCTACAGGGGTATCTAGAGATACTGAAGAAAGAGAATATAGTCAGGGAACTGACTCAGTTCAGTGATAACATAGGCCTTGTACTAAGCTTAAGCAAAAACTAGTGGGAGGGTTACAATCCGCTTAGGCAAATCTTTGGATACCCCATCCCAATTGACCACTGTCAAGCTCCGAATTGAGTCATAAATCTTGGTTGTTAAATTTCAGATAAGAATCTTCTCCCTAAGAAAGGGGCGTGGCATCCACCCCTTCTCAACAACATCGTATTTTTGTTTATATATTTTATCAGAAGTGGTATACAAGTGTTTACTGCATTTTCATAATAAAATTTTGGTTTATACTTAAAAACGCCCCCAAAAGTGAGCGTGAACAGATATCAAGTTTCAAGTTCCTAGCTCAAAATTTAAGTCCTAAGAACTACCGACAGACGGACGGACGGACATGGCTCATTCGCCTAACAATTCGGTCTCGATCATATGCCCTTAAGGTCTTGGGAAACTACGGTAATTATTTTTCTATGTTACAAACTATGAATCAAACTTAATATACCTCCTATCCTATGGGATGGGGTATAACTAGACAAATTTAATATCGAAGAGAGAGGGTTAAGCAAAAAAAAAGAAGCTTAAGCAAAAACTAGAGAAATATAATCCCTATTATAAGAGAGGAATGGACAAGCAATCCATATTGGCCAAATGATAACGTCCTTAAGTGGTGTACTCATCGGTCGAAGTCAAGCACTGGAGTTGGGTATTGTATAATAGTGAACCAGGGCCGACTTCTCAACCATGTATGTTGTGTGTATTGTATTCTTAACATACCTACAAGGGAACGTAAAATTTTTTGGCGAATTTAAACTTCAGAGTTATTCGAGACATAATGTTAAACTTGGAATGTTTGGCAGACATTCGCGGAGGTGGGGATCGTGAAAAAAAACGAGTCTTTTTAGGGGTCCGTCAAAAAATGGAAAAAGGACCTCCAATGTTATCACTAAGTTGTCCGTCCGTCTAACGGCATTATAACTGTTGAACGGTCAGTCGTAGAAAGTCGATTTTAAACTGCGGAAATATAAAGAGAACCCAACGAGGGCAAGTTTTTTAAGCACAAATAACGGTTTAATTATAGATTGAAGTTTCATTAGATAATGGATTCGATGCTTCTCAATAGCAGGCCGTAACTAGAAACACAAAACTTAGACTACGCTTTAATGGAAAAATCAATTTTTTTTCAAAATATCAAATACTTTTTGAGAAATGATTCAAGTCTTCATGATGACGTTTTTCAAAATGCTAAAGGCCATAATTTTCTAAAAAATAAAGGCCAAAAGATTTATTGTACTCATGCATAAAGCAGCTCAAAGTAAACCAAGTGCTTAAGTCATATTTCTCAGGAAAAGTTTTAATACTGGCATTTTGAAGCATTTCCGAAAAAAAATAGCAAAAATGCATGAAAAAACGTGTGTCCCTCCACCTTGTCTCCGCTGTTATTAAGACATATAACAACAAGTGAGTAAGTGCAAGAGTTCGTCTGTGAAAAACTTTTATAAACCCGACCCTATGTACCGTGTTACCAAATCTTAAAACTTTTTGTCCCGAATTAATATATAATTTGTATAGGCCACGCCCCCAAAAATGGGTCTGGGCTAAAAATTAAATTCAATTAATTGTTATTTCGTTAGATTCATTCCAAAATGCGTTTAAACTTTAAACCGAAAAAAATATCGGAAAAAAAGTTTTTTCCTAAAAACGCCCCATAAAAGTGGGCGTAGCTCAAAATTTTGTATAGAACAAACTTACAAAGTAGTAATATCTTTAATATTTGTCATATAATTTTTTTCGATTTGAAGTCAACTTTCCGAGAAATCGGGTTTTTAAAGATCTAACATGTTACAAGTGGGCATGGTCGATATTTTGGGCGGTCCAATTTTTACCCTGCTAAAGGTCTATATTGCTTAGTACCAAAATTTAAGTTCCTATTACTTGTCAACTTGACCGAAAGGCATTTTGAAAGAAAATGTGAAATAGAGGTTGTCTCACATTGAAGCCAGTAGTGGGCGTGGCCGTTGACCGATTAAGCCAATTTTCACACTCTGTCTGTGGAACAGATGATCCAAGCCGTGTACCAAGTTTCAGCTCTCTAGCTTGATTTTGAAGACCTTAAACCTTCACACATACGGACGGACAGACGGACGAACGGACTTGCCTTAATCGATTCACATGTCGGTCTCGATTATATCTCTAAAAGGTCTTAAGGGTCTACGATGATTATTTCACTGTGTTACAAATTATGCATTAAAATTAATATACCCTCGGTCGGGTATAAAAATCACACGGAGACGGAGTATTTTTCCAATCATTCAGAAAAAGGAGAATATTCGGTAGGTAGGTATTAACTGCACTTAGGCCAAAAAGTACGCCCATTTTACCACCACATGGGTATATGACCAAGGGAGTAGGTTGGCGTGAATTCTATGATAGCCAGCCAGTCTTTCCAATGAATTTTAGTAGCTTTTTGACCGGTGTTTCATACTAAGGTCGCTTAGGTAGTCGTAGAAGTAGGAGCCTAGAACCTATGGACTTCCTGTACGACGCGAGTGCCGGGCAGCAACAGAGAAAGTGTTGTACACTTTCTTCCTCTTCCTTATCTAGACAGCTTCTAAGGAGAATATTTAATATTATATAATATGTCACAATATAGGTTATTTGGTGTTGGTCTAATTTAATATACTCCTTCTTCTCACTGTTTGGAAAAGCACTCCGACATGAGTTTCGAACATCAGAGAGAAATGGATCAAGGACCGAAAAACTGCAGCAATAATTGTGTTCAGTTTCTTAATTTTGCAGTCGGTAGCCCGCAGTATTGGTAGCCACACTTGTGTGTTTTGATACTGTTTGTCAGAGCTGTCCATACTCTGTAGACACTCTGTCTACAACGCTGTACATACTCTGTCAAGCTAAATAAACTATGGATCATTTTTTAGTGTAGAGTGTCCTGTTCTTGCTTCCCGCACTGATCCAAAATTACTTGGACAATTACTTACACAGAGCCATTATAACAAGATACAATCTAGAGAGCACTGATGGAAAAAGGCTTACAATTGTACAATTGTTTCTTCGGATGTTTTCTTATCTCTCTTAACTTAAAAAAAATTATATGTGCGATGAGAACATACTCAAAAATGTCATCACCATCAATCCTGACTGAACATCAATCGATGACTTTTGTTTTTTACAAGCTCCAACGTGTCCTGCACTTACGGCCTTTTCGGTTGGCGATCCCGGATCAGGCGTTCTTCTCCCGGATTGGGGCTGTACATCCGCCAAACACGTTTTTTTGTATTTTGAACATTGTATTTGTGAAGCAAAAGCTATTGTACATGTACAAGGAACAAAAGACATATGTACATATATCCAGCTTGACGCATGCATTGTATGATTGAGAGAGTGCAAGAAGCAAATTTCATTTCTATCCAGAAGAGGAACTGTCAAACGAGTCCAAGAAAACAGTTTCAGGAGAATCCAGAATGCTCCCGGATGCTTCCGGACAACCAAACGAAAAGGCTATTGTAGAAACCAAAAATCTTACAAAGAATTAATAGTGTCACAGTTTTAAAATTAATAACGATCTTGTTATCGTTATTAATAAATTTTAATAGGTAACGTCCTTATACTCAGCGAAGGAATGAACTTTGCTCCCACTTTGTGTGTACCTGTCGAGAGCATTATTGGCAGCGTGGAAGAATGCATCGTATTTCGTCAATATATAGCGGTCATCATAAGAAAGACGAAATTATCATCGTCAAGCAATGTAAATAGAGAGGAAATGGTTGCGTTAAATGTTAAATGTCAAAGGATAAGAACATATTTATTCTTTCTGCGGACAAAGGGAATGCGACTGTAGTCTTAAACAAGAGTGACTATGTCACCAAAACGAACGCTTTGGTGGAAGACACAAATAAATACAAGCCCGTTGATTACGATCCAACAGCTCGTGTATTAAGGAAGGTGTCAAAACTTATCAATGATAAAAAAGTAATTTAACCAATAAAGCGCTTAATACAATCTCGTACTCAACCGCTAAAATTATATAGACTTCTTAAAATTCACAAAGTGGGAACCACTATGCGGGTCGCATAGTGAGCCAAATAAACTCACCGTGCTATTTTCTATCGAAGCATCTGGTGGAGGGTCTTAAACCACTCGTCGGGAAAACAGAACGATATATAATAGATTCTTCACATTTTTTGTCGATTCTGAATGGTTTAAAACTTGAGGCGGATGAAGTAATGGTTGGTTTGTATTAAGTCACTTTTCACTAATGTGCTAGTGCAGTCTTACCATTATTCGTCAGCTTATTTCAACCACCAACATAGACGAAAATCATATGGCACTTGTGGGATTCTGCCTATGTTCGCGATTTTTCTCTTTTAATAACGAGTTTTACGTACAAAAAGATGGTGTAGCGATGGGATTAGCTCCCATAGTTGCTGATTTGTGGATGGAAAACTTTGAAGAAAAAGCTCCTAACAGCTGCAGTGAAAAACCAAAAGTCTGGTTGAGTCCACGTACAACACTTTTTGCATCCTTCAGACTTCCGCTGTGACGAGTTTCTTGGAACACCTTCACTCGCAGCACCCTAAAACTAAGTTTACGGTGGACAGGGGCGGGATGGGAACTTTTCAAACAAAAACTGCGGGGTCCTTTGCCACGGGAAATGGACGGCAAAGATATAGACAAAAAAGCATTTCTGGCATACGTGAAAGGTTTCACCGACAGAGTGAGTAAAATCTTAAAGCGATACGGGGTAAAATCAATCTTTTTACCTCCAAAAATGGTAATAAACTACCTCCAGTCGCCCAAAGATCGCTTCTAACTCGTCTGCTGTAGGTCGTCTTGTGTTGGGCATCAAGACGAAGCATCGCCACCCGCTTGAAGGAGCACATGAGAGCTGTCATGAAGCTAAAGTTCTTGCCCGCGAGCCTCACTATATCTCCCGCCTAGTTCGAGAGGCTATTGAAATAAAGCGCCACCAAAATTTCAATAGAGATGACAGTTTTAAACTTTCTCGAACTTGGGATCCCATAATAAACGTTACACGGTCGATCCCAAAAAGGTTTCCACCACCAAGCAATATTGTGAGCACTTATGCTTGCTCCCAACTACATCAAACGCACCAAGGAGAGAGCATATCACCGCCTAAGCACCGCTAAAACCTCATAAGGAACTTCAGGCAGTTTCCCCGTGGCTACGCTCATTTAAACTTAAGCGAAACGTTTTGGGTGAGTACGCTTAAGATCGCACTTTTAATAAAACGCGGTGTATCCTAAAAACTTTAACAATGTCGATTAATCACCGCCAAAACCTCAAAATTTTTGTCCTACCTAACTGTGTTATGGAGATCCGCTCGTTACTTATTTAGCTTATTTGTACGTTATTCCACAGGAATGGATTTCATTTAGTTTGATTCAGGCGAAAATGTAGTATAGAGAAATAAAAGCGATAGACCTTGTTTCGGAACGAATATTAACGATGTCCGTCCGTTCGTATGTTACCTATTTTTAGGCCTTTGATTTTGAGGTAGAAAGCTGAAGTTTTGTACATAGACTCCCTGCCATCTGAAGCAACACAAGTGTTTAATTTTTTCAAATCCGCTAACAGACACGCCCATAATGATTTTTTTCTTTGTTTTTGTTCTACTATTTTTTATTTATAATATTTAATATATAATTTAATATTAAAATATTTGTTTTAATATTTTATATTTTGTTCTAACATTTTATTTTTAAATTCGTGTTTTCCATAAGAGCTAAGAGCCCAGTACAATTTTCTTCAGCGTTCAGTACAATCGAAAAAAGTTGATTTCCATCACTGCTAGGGAGGTTATCAATATAGCTCTTTAAGTCCCTATCAAAGAAATATGTTCATATAATAGATCTTTAAGGTCGCAGCTTAAGTGGGTAAGAAACATTAATCTGAGTAGGATTATTAGTAGTAAAAAAATAAGAATCTTGACCAAAAGTCTATGCAGATGAAGGTATAAATTTTTGTATGTCATTCTTGTTATGTAAATCAAAGGCCTTATCTACACACTGGTAAAATTATATACTTGGAGTGCTACCAAAAAATAGTATAAAAATCAGCTTTGGCTACAAAATATACCCAACAAACAATCTTTATGTTCCCTAACGTAAAGCATATGATTTCAACAAAAAAAAAAATAATACCCTAAAATGCAATTCATAAATTAATTTTTTTATCCTCGTATACTCATGAAAAAAACACTTCCATAAATCAAAATCTGGCATTTATTCAAAATCTCAGCATCAAGCCAACTCCACCTACCTACAACGGTTGAAGGTATATATCTACTTCGTCCCTCGCCGAAACCGTAGCGCGCTGTTCTACTGCAGTAACATGAAAAAACATTACGACAGGACGAACAAAAACTCAAAGAACTGAATTCAGGAATGAACAGATGCCTTGACATGGACATGAATGCAAAATTTCCTTCCATCCAAGCAACCTAGATAAACTAACATAAGGACGTTGACGTTCGCTCATTAACATAATTTGTCACAGCATAAAGCTTCATCGTCTTCTCTGTTTTTTTTTTTTGTTCCTGGCGACGATCCATATGGTTGGTGCTGCTGGTATAGTGTTCCATTCTTTTGAACGCTGATGCACCCAAACCTAGAACTACTTAACACAACCACCAACACCACTACCACCAGTTGCCACCAAATATGGCAACACTTTGCCATTCTTTGTGGTCGGTTGTTAAAATAAGTGTGAAAATGATTTTTCTTGTTATTTTTTTAATGTGTGTTCTGTATGTTTTGCAACTCGTCCTTGTCCTGGCTCCTGATCATGAGTCCTTTTATTCCACTTGTGCGGTTCGCTTTGTGCATTTGTCGTCGCCTCTATGAGGCTGTGTATTTTTAACAGCCACGGAATGTGGTTTAAATCTTTGACTTGGCACCTACTGCGAGTTTCTGCCCTGTTTGCATTGTCTGCCCGTGAGGAGCTATCATTGGTGTGGAGCCGTGTGCAGCAGCAGGAGGTTGCAGATTTGAATTTTTCATCTCAAATTTAGGCACCAAGCCAAACCTCTGGATTTGTTCGTGCTTCTTTTTTTGGAAATTATTTCTCTGCTGAATGGTTTTTATGAATTGATCGCTCTGCCAAATGGAAGTAGAGTTAACTTGGATTAATTTGCTGCATTTTGAGGGTAGACTTCAGTACCCTGCACTGGTGGCGAAGTGAAGTGTAAGGCTCAATTTTTTCACTTATTTTGACTTTATACGCGTATAGATTAAACTTAAAGTAGCTCGCAGAGAAAGCTTTGATTATCCGAAATGAATTGAATTTTATTTGGAGTCTTAGCTTAATTATGTGGAATAGTAGACAAATGCTGAAAACTAAAAGAGTATGCAGAACATAAGGACGGTATAATGTCACATTTTTTAATAATTGTGTAAAATCATAGTTTATAATATAACTGTGCAATTTTAATCTCACAAATTAGAAGTGATATGCACTATGTTATAATAGTGACCAGAATCAGTAAAAACTTTAGCGAAATTTATTTTTTTATGAAATAATTAATTAGGGATTTTTTTTTCTTTTCTAATTTCTTTCTTATGTCAAATTATCGGAACTATTTTTTTTAAGTACAAGGAACTATAGAATTTTGTTGGACCTATCGGTTAAAAATAGAAAAAATATTAAATTGTAAAAATGAGGTGCTACCGGAAGTTGGCACCTCATTTTTTTCTAATGCGATTTTCCTGTCTAATCTCGCGGAACTATTTTTATTTTGTATGGGGAACCATAGAACTATTGCAGGTGCCACTAGAACTCTTATCAAATCTTAAAACTTTTGAAAATAAGGTGCCAGGTTCACAGACGTCAGTTTTAGGAGCTCATAAACATTTTTGACTTCCAATTAATAAATTTAGGCCAAAAAACTTCAATAATTGGTGTTGCGGGTAAATAGGGTCGGGGAGGTTTTTATAAGTTTGTTACAGACAAACTCATGCACTAACTCATTTGTTTTATATATTTTTATGGCTCCAGGTCCACAACGTATACATATACAGTAACCGCAGTCTAAGCAAAGATTAAATTTAAGTTTTGGTTAAACCGTTTTTTTTTCGTGGGTACTACGAGGACATGCCGCGCGTGCTCATAGTAGTGTAAGATTCTTACGCACTTAAAAACGTCCCATTTTCCGTTAGACTACGACTAAGTTTCCTTAACAAGTAGTTCAAGCTTCTGTAGTAATCGCGTGTGGCAGGCTGCCTTCCGAAGGCACCAAAAATACCGTCAATTTATGCAGTTTCATCTTATGCTGCTAGGTCTCGTTTGTTGAAGTCGGAAGATTCGTCTGATCCAAATTTCAGATAATTTCATTGTTGCAATGTCCGCTAAGTCGAGTACTAAGTTTGCGAGCAGTACTAAGTTTGTTACCTCGTCAGTCACGGTTGCGATTCCAAGATCTCGGTGTAGATCGCTACTTCTTATGTACCATGGAGCATTAACGATTGCCCTGAGTGTCTTATTTTGAAAAGTTTCTAAAATAGATATATTGCTTGGTTTAGTGCAACCCCAGAGTTGTATACCGTACGTCCAAGATGGTTTTAGCACTTGCTTATACAAAATATAAGTGTATAATGCGTTTGCTCGCATACTATAGTACCACGGGGGTTCCTTAAGGCTTCATTTTCTTTACGTAACGAATCTACTTCGCTTTGAAGCTCATGGTAGAGACGTTCCATTTCATTGAGCTTAGCACGGAGTTCGTTGTTTTACGCTTCAAAGCATTTAATTTTTGCTGAGTCCTGATTAGCCGGCGGACTTCCTTCCCCGGAGACGTTCGATCCAGTTGGTGGAGATTGAGGTACCCTTGATCTTTTCAAAAAGGTATTTATAAGCAATAAATGGCTCTCCCTAGAATCCATAGAGCCTACTTCCGAAGAGGTTGGATTTGTCAGTGAAACTGGATTGCCACCTGGGCTAATATTGTCATTCGTTTTGTCCGTTGCATAGTTTGTATGCGCTATGCCTTACGTTTTAAAACTGCGGTTTTTAAACGTTTTTTTTTTCATCCCACTTCCTAGATATCCGACCACCGCAGAACGTAAGCCATTAACTCAAACCGTTTAGTAACCCATTAAAGCAGAAGAATTATTTTAATTTTAATTTAATTTAATTAATTTAAATCACCCTGGCACACGTGTCATAACACAAGGAATGTCTAACTACGACGTTGATTCTTCTCCTCTTCTATAGGACAAATCTATAGACTGCCTATGGGAAGGCGTCATAACAACATTACACCATAACCACAATCTCCGGTGCTATAAGTCCAATTGATTTGGAAAAATATAGATATACTAGCTGACCCAACAGACGTTGTCCTGTCCAAGCTTTGAATTTTCTATTCGAACTGAAATGAAAACTATTTTAAATACGTAATTTTTTATTGTTACAAATGCTTTTTGATATCCAACTAAAATTGAAACACTGATCTTGACTGTCGCCTCGGTGGTCAACATCAAATCAATCCATATTTCCCTTGGTCACGCTATAACTTGAGAATGGCATTACCTACCGATTTAATTCATCTTTTATCAAAAAGTTTTCTTATAGTTTGTGGAAGGTTCTTACGGTAAGAAAAATAAAGAAAATTGACCAAAAATGTGGGTAATTTAAAAAAAAAATAACGTTTTGAACTTAGCGACTATTTAAAACAAATAAATTTGAGAACTGATTTTTTTTTGTAGCACAATAATTTTGTATAATTTTTTTTTCAAATTTATCATTATATGCCATTATTTATTATGGCGTTAAGTTTCGTAAATCGGAGTGGAATATGTTGGATTTTTTTATTCTGATATATGGATTAGGGTGTCCCGATTCCGAATATGACATTAAAAGAAGTCGGTCTCGATTCGACTCCCTTAAAATTTTTAGAGAAAAAAGGTAACAAAGAGTGCAACTTTCACATATCCGTATATGTCCACAGGTGCCTGCCAGACAGCTGACACCCTAGCTGACCCGACATACGTTATACTGTCCTGAAAATTGCACGAACTTCCTTTCCTGTGTTTTTGTATGTGAAGTGAGAGCTGGGAGAGTTAATTATTACGAAAGTCGAAGATTTTGACAACTTTACTGACTCAATGAGATTTGCACTGAAAAACTGTTTGCTGGGTTAACTCTAGATTTGCTTTGTTCCTGGATCAACATATCTTGGTTTAAGTTGTAGTCTAAGAGCTGGTGAAAAATTTTGGTAGTCATTTGAACAAAAAAATCACGTACCTTGATGTGTTGACCTATACGCGATACTGCGAAAAATGGTGTTTTGCCCGATCGCGGTCCAGAAGCGGTAAAAAAAAAATCGAAATTATCCTCATTTGAATCATTTTGAATTAGCGGCAAATCTATGAAATTTCCTACAATTGGCAGATCATTAGGGTGGGCCCTAAAGCGTGGCAGAACGCCCCCAAAGTACAAAAAAAAAAATTGTTTTTTGTACTTATTTGATCAGGTCTGAAATTTATATACATGCTTTGTCACATCATGTGTAGCTTATGTGTGCAATGGCAGAACGAAATTCCGGTCCTAAGTCCTTGGCAGAAGATACTTAAGATACCCGACCTGTACATGTCTTTCAGCAAGAAACCGGTGTATAAATAACTTTTTTGCGAAAAATATACGTGCTATCAATTTCAAAAGGATGTTAAAACAAAGCTGATTATCAGGACTATTACATCTGCAATTTTCATGTTTTTAGAACATGTACTTTATCTTATAATTTACTTCAGACCAAAAATAAATGAAAACAGGTTAGCATTCACATTATACTAATATTTATATCTTGATAAGTACACACTCAGTATACATAATACGTATTCTACTTAAAAAGCTTTAAATTTCACCTTAAGGCTATATTTCACTATATTTAAATTTTCGTGGTGCATAGAAAGAGAAACTGCAGAAAAATGTTGGATATTGTATAACCATGTTTTTATTTTGTATACAGGGTATTTCCTAATTCGATGCAAATATTTTGGGATACGATATTTGGGTTTAATTGAAGAAACATTTATCGCGTTACAGTATGTGCCTATCTCCAATTTTGATAACATTTATTGGGAATTTAAGAAAACACCTACTTTGAGGTACCTTGACCCATACCAACACGAATATATTCGCTAACACTAACAACAAACACTTAATTTAGGACTTAAATTTTAAAAGAAATAGTACTCCTTTTAACTGCTTTAAAATAAAATTTATGACTCTTATAAACTTCGAGATATTTGCTTTTAATTCGAATCCTTTTTCCTTGCCCATGAAATTTTTTTGAATTACAATTCACTGTTTTGCAAAAATTAACCTAACAATACTTAACAAAAATTGCTGTGACAAGTTACCAGAAAAACCCAAAAATTTTACGATACGATTTGGGAAAAGTTGTAGCAAGTAATATTAAGAAAAATTCTTTCCACAAAGCCGCGCAGGTATAAGGTGAAAATATCATTTTTTACCTACTTTTATAACCGCAGTTGACAACAAGAACGATTTCTTGGCTACGTATTCATTATTTACGCAGGTAAGACTACATGATAAAACCCTGATTTATTTACCATTTTTCTTTTAAATCTCAAAAAGTCTGGGTTTGGACAACTGTTGGAAAATTTCCCTTAGGTATAAAACTGTAGTAAACGTAGTTAAATCCATCAGTTTCATTTTCGATGCCGAGGTTACACAATGGTTATATAGTTTTTTTTTTTGAAATGGCATATTTTACAAACGAAGAATACGCAGATATTATATACGTTTATGGGAGGTCTCTACGTTCAACGGGAATTCTAGTATAGCACGGCAAGGATACCGTTAGCTTTTGCCTAACCGAAGATTACCTAATCTCCGCGTTTAATTTAATCTCTGTGTCGATTTGTGGGCAGATGTTATTGGAAACAACTTAAACGGTCCCTTTAAACTGCCGAGCATACTAAATTGTACAAACTATCTTAAGCTTTTGGGCATATTTTTAACACGGTGGAAATTAAGAATTGACTGGACGAAAAGGACGGTGGTCATTGGATAGGAATAAATGGAACAATTCACTAGCCTGCAAGACGTCCTGACGGGTCCTGATCAATTATTGATTTTTGTGTATTATGGAGAATGAAAGAACCTGTTTAGTCTACCGAAATAACGACTTTAAATGCTTTAGAAGAGCGTTGGACAATTCCAAGCCTTGCCACAAGTGAGGCAGCAGCTAGCAGCCTCAATAAATATTGACAGCGCAATCCAAAAACGGGCTATAGCATGCATACAAAACGGAGGAGGACACTTTGAGCACCTTATTTGATTGTTTAATTCACTTAATACAAATAGCGAGTAAGTGCTTCAGCGTGTACGCAGAAGTTACCCCATCCTATCCCACATTGTAAAATGCTGATGGCATTTTTATTTTTTGACATTTTATAAGTAGTGTAAACTTCGAAAAGGCGAGTGGTCCAAGCGCCCCTATTCACAAACTATCAATAATTATAAGATATTTCCAAGTTACGCTTGTAAGTAATAATGCAATTTTTTTAGTTCAAATTCAATAATTCTGAAAAATCAACCTCTAAAAGAGGGCGTGCTTAAAAACTTTATATAAACGAAATCTGGAATGAAGTCTCGTTTACCTAACCTGCTATTTTTTTTTGTTTCAGGTTTTTCTAAATTAGGCCCAAGGCCAGACGAAATTACATTTTCCTTCCAAATATGGGCATGGTCCAAAGTCTTGTATGAAGAAAATGTAGAACTAAACGTTTTCTACAGAAAATACTAAGAGAAATTTTTTCAATTTGGAATAAAAATATTGAGTAAACTGCATTTGAAAAGTTACCCTTAAAATAGATGCCACGCCCAATGGAGGAGGTTTACCAAAAAAATGTTCTTTTTTGTGTTTTACATTCATTAGGAGATGCTAAACGTTAAATTTCAGCCTTTTAGAACGTCTTCAAGTTTTTAAATCTATGGAGGTAGTTGCACATTTAGACCGATTGTGGGCGTGTCTGTGGGCGGATTTGTTTGTTGTTTGTGTTAGCGAATATATTCGTGTTAGTATGGGTCAAGGTACCTCAAAGTAGGTGTTTTCTTAAATTCCCAATAAATGTTATCAAAATTGGAGATAGGCACATACTGTAACACTTTAGGCTGCTTCGAGAGGAAAATTCTTCGGACGATTTACGGTCCCGTCTGCATAGACGGAGAGTGGAGGAGGAGATATAACATCGAACTGTACGGGCTGTACAGCGATACCGACCTAGCCAAAAGAGTCAAAACACAACGTCTACGATGGCTGGGTCATTTAGAGCGGATGGACACCAACGCCCCGGCCCGGAAAATCTTCGAATCCACACCGCAGGGACGACGCGGTAGAGGAGCACCGAGACTCAGGTGGCGCACGCAAGTGGAAGGGGACCTCAGCCAACTTCGCGTGCGAAACTGGAGACGGCTAGCTAGAGACAGAGCTGGCTGGCGAAGCTTGTTGGCCGAGGCCCAGGTCCACCCCGGACTGTAGTGCCACCTTAAGTAAGTAAGTAAGTACATACTGTAACGCGATAAATGTTTCTTCAATTAAACCCAAATATCGTATCCCAAAATATTTGCATCGAATTAGGAAATACCCTGTATACAAAATAAAAACATGGTTGTACAATATCCAACATTTTTCTGCAGTTTCTCTTTCTATGCACAACGAAAATTTAAATATAGTGAAATATAGCCTTAAAGTGAAATTTAAAGCTTTTAGAATACGTATTATGTATACTGAGTGTGTACTTATCAAGATATAAATATTAGTATAATGTGAATGCTAACCTGTTTTCATTTATTTTTGGTCTGAAGTAAATTATAAGATAAAGTACATGTTCTAAAAACATGAAAATTGCAGATGTGATAGTCCTGATAATCAGCTTTGTTTTAACATCCTTTTGAAATTGATAGCACGTATATTTATCGCAAAAAAGTTATTTATACACCGGTTTCTTGCTGAAAGACATGTACAGGTCGGGTATCTTAAGCATCTTCTGCCAAGGACTTAGGACCGGAATTTCGTTCTGCCATTGCACACATAAGCTACACATGATGTGACAAAGCATGTTAATAAATTTCAACCCTGTTCAAATAAGTACAAAAAGTACTTTTTTGTACTTTGGGGGCGTTCTGCCACGCTTTAGGGCCCACCCTAATGATCTGCCAATTGTAGGAAATTTCATAGATTTGCCGCTAGGTGCTATACACAAAAATTCAAAATGAGTCAAATGAGGATAATTTCGATTTTTTTTACCGCTTCTGGACCGCGTACCGCACCCTAGGGACCGCCTGCGATCGGGCATAACACCATTTTTCGCAGTATCGCGTATAGGTCAACCCATCAAGGTACGTGATTTTTTTGTTCAAACGACTACCAAAATTTTTCACCAGCTCTCCGACTATTGGGCTTAACTCAAAACTGAAAAACCGGCTAAGAAAAAGTCCATTGGACCAGATCAATTTGAAATTGATCCTGTATGGAAAATTAGTTGAATTTGCCCGCAGACACGGCCACTTAGCAGGCCTTTTTTTCACACTGTAACCATTTTTGGTATTTGACACTACTTTATAATTGTCTTTGTATCGGCAGAAAAAAAAATTCACGTTTACGTTGACCACGCCCACTTTTGAAGAATATTTCTTCATTCTGAAGAATATTCTTCAATCTGAAGAATATTTTATTCATTTTTCAATGAACTAAAATAAGATATTTTAATTCATAGTTGGAACACAATGTTTAAGTGTATTTTGAAATACAATAATAAAAAAATAGAATATACAATAAAAATCTTTCGTCGTATTGTTTTGAAAATTAGCCGTTCATAAAATAGGGATCTTTTGAGATGTGCCTCAACCCATTATATTGTGTTTCTTGGATATTATCAGGCGTACTACGCTCGTAGCTTGGATTTTTTTTTTTGTAAAGCAATGAGTATTCCGGCTAGCCAAAAGGGAAGAAACCTGCGACGCGTCTTTACCAGTTATTTTTTCAAAGTGGTGACTACAGTGCAACCCTTGTGTGTATGATCTATAATATATAACCTATATAATCAGTACATATAATCAATCATACATATATAGGTAATCCAATCTTTATACATATAGATTATGCCTATATATAATCCATAAACCTGTTCCTAATATCACATAAACATATAATTATGTTGTAGACTCAAAACTATTAAATCAAAATCATTCATCCAAGAACAAACAAATGGTTCCCTTTCTTTAGATCCAACAAACTTCCACATGCATTCTATTGCGCAGTAAAAGCTTTTATTTTAAGTGTAAAAACAAGAAAACTTCCTGGAATTAACGTTACATTTGGATTTTACTTACAAATTCCCAGTAAGGCTCTTATGAATTATAACTACCAACACTCACACACAGGATAGCAATTATTAAACGAAAACAGGACGTCGGTTGCACATTAAATTACATTTAAGGAAGAATAAAGAATTGTGTGAAAGTATTTCGAAATCCTTGGCACCTCAACACTCCATAGCATTAGTGGAATGCCACGCTCGTCCGCTTCAACACTTTTCGTGGAAATGCAGAACAGCCACTCTAGAAACAGCTACGAAACGAACGCAAACAAACGCAGACGGATGGATGTAGGTATAACTTTATGGAAACAAACGAATAGACCCCCTTTAGACCAACAATTCTTGTTTGTACACAATCTTTCGTTTTTACAGCAATACGACAACGACAAGGAGATGGAATTTCCCGAAAGTAGGTGAAAATGCTAGGAATTAAGAACTTGGCTTATCCGGATTAAAACACCTCATAATTTTTATCTCCCTAGTGCAGTTAAGTGCTTGTCGGAAGTGAATATAAATGTAAAAAAAAATTCATCAACTATACTACAGGTATGAACCTACACAACAAAAAAATATACAGACATATGCACGGTGCACAACTTGTACACAACAACAGGATGAACTTTTCTGTGGCATAAGAATAACACAACTCTGAAACAAGCTTTTATTACGTTGGAAAATGGGAAAGAGTGAAACAATTCCATGGAAAACTTAAGTGTTCTTCAATAACAACATCAGGAAGAAAATGCAAAGACGCTTGATTCCTTGGGACTCTCCCGCATACCTCTATTCGAAAAATGGTTTATGGTTTTTACATAATGGGTGCTGTTTGCGTAAAATTCTGTCTTTACGACTAAGACTCTTGAGCTTTTTTGTGCCACAAATTTCGGTGCGCTCTAGACTCGATCCCCTTTCCCGTTCATCCAAAAAAAGAATTGCGTTTTTAGCCGAAAAAGGACCTCTTACAGTATTGCCACGTTGTCGGCCCGTCCGTCCATCAGCCCAATCGCTTTCTCAATTCGGTGTGCTTTTAAACTGCGGGGTAGTCATATAGAATCCAACGATGGCAAATTTTTTTCTTACCACTAAAAGCGGCTTAATTAAAATTTGAAGTTTCATGAGAAAATGGATTAAATGTTTCTGAATACTTTTTTTTAAGAAGTTAAGTAGCCAAGAACTAGAAAAACAAAACTTGAGTTAAGTAAATACCGAACTGAAATGAAAAAATCCAACTTTTTGAAAATATTGAAGGGTTTTTGAAAATGGATAACGTTTTTCAAAACTTTTGAAACTTTCCATGACTTTTGAACCGCTTAGTGCACAGAGCCAACATTGAGCACAAGTATAAAGCAACTCCACAAACTTTGAACAACTTCAAGTTCAAAGCGCTGAAGTCATATCTTTCAGAAAAAGTACTAATGCTGCCGTTTAAACTCCGATCCAACATGACCGGTCCATCTTCTCAAAAAAGGTCCCTTAAAATTGGGCGGATCTCAAAACTTTGTATGGAGCAAACCTAGCAAACAGTAATATCTTCAAGGTTTGTCACACAATTTTTTTTCGATTGGGAGTGAACTTTCCGAGAAATCGGGTTTTTAAAGATCGAACATGTTAAAAGTGGGGATGGTTTAATTGTGGGCGATCCAATTTCCGCCCACTTTAAGCGTTTTTACTTTTTTTACTTTCTCATGCTTCTAACGAAATAACAATAAATTGATTTAAGTTTTAAGCCCATGCCCACTTTAAGGGGCGTAGCCTATAGAAATGATATATAAATTTGGGCCAAGAAACTTTAATATTTGGTGTTACATGCTATATAGTTTCGGGTATGTAGAAGTTTGTCACAGACAAACTCTTGCACTTACTCACTTGTTCATAGCTAAAATTTTCTCCATGTGACACAGGTCCGAATTGTGTCATATATCTTGGTTGTTAAATTTCAGTTTCTATTAACTTCAATTGTATTTAGAATTTCTAAGTTTAAAAATCTTCTTCCTTAAAAAGGGGTGTTGCATCCACCCCTTTTCAATAACATCGTATTTTTGTTTATATCTTTTGTCAGAAGTGGTACACGTGTTGATTGCATTTTCATACTAAAAATTTGGTTTATACTTAAAAATGCCCAAAAGTGGGCGTGGCAAAAATTTGTTTATTTCGTTTGATGGCTTACATACATATCCGAACATTTTACAGCGCAAGTATTTTGGATTCAAATAAAATATATCGAATAAAAACCGTTTATTAAAATGCAAGTGAAATATGACCACGCCCAAAAGGGGGCGGTTATTGTCTTTTATTGAAATGCCAATCACAATACACTTCAGCGAGGATAACGCGTACCAAATTTCAGCTTCCTACGACACCTTTGAATTTTCATGCTAATAAGTAAATTGGGCGTGTCAGTAGGCGGATTTTAAAAATGTTTACACATGTACTGCTTCGGAACCTAAAAAGAACAGATATTGAGTTTCAAGTTCCTAGCTCAAAATTTAAGGCCTAAAAACTGCCGACACACGGACGGACGGACGGACGGACATGGCTCATTCGACTTACGATTCGGTCTTGATCATATGCCCTTAAGGTCTTGGAGGTGTTATTATTTCTCTATGTTACAAACTATGATTCAAACTTAACATATCTCCTATCCTATGGGAGGGGGTATAACAAATGGGAAGTGCAACAGTGCGTATGCAAAAGCTTCAGTCCATCTACGACGGATTGCAAAATACCCGACCATGTCAAAAAAAACTGCCACGCCTCCAAAAAGTGAGCGGGATATAAAAATATAACAGTTGAATGCATTATACTAGGTGGTTGCATACATTTCGGCCTAAAACTCCGCCTTTTTAACTGAAAAAATCAATTTTTTAACACCACGCCCACAAAAGTAGGCGGAGGCACATATAATATGTACATAATAGTTAGAAAATGCTTATGTACAACTTTAATCTTATAATTTTTTGTCAAATTTCATATATATTTATTAAAAAACAGTCATTTTAAGCTAAAGTGCCTTAAAAAAGTGGGCGTTTCTAATGAAAAGGTCAAACTTTTTTGGCTGCTTCAAGGGCAATTACACGGCAATGTTACATACCATAAACGAATGCGCTAGCACGATTATAACATAGCTAGAACAATTCCCCCGACTGGTTCCCCTGGCACTTATGTCTCAAGCAGGACCAGTACCTACATCGAGACCTCGAAGGGCAACTACATCGAGACCATCGAAACTCGCAGGCAACTATAAAGAGCCTTTTACTCTAGAGGCAGATTTGAATGAACAAATAGCACCTTTTAGCCTTTCAAGTCACCAGGTAGGTGTACACATCATTTCAGCTGACCAAATTCAAAACGAGCTAGATGGTCGCGCCATTGGTTAAAATAGCAAAAAGTAGTCCTGCTTTCCATTACTGACCCAATGGATTGAACCCGGGCATTCTTGGATTTATTCCAAAGTTGGAGAAAAACAACCCACGAAACAATTAACATTGTACAGAGATTGGCATTATGCCTCTGTAACCGGGGATATACGAGCGTATCACCGCAACCATTGAAGTGCTTTAAGAACATACCCCATCAAAGATCGTGGTTGAGGAAACGGCTATAACGACCTTGGATGGTTAAAGAGGGGATGGAGAATAGTGAATTTTATCATTGCGACTCAGGGGCGACTTCAGGGAAAAGCACAATTCTTCATTGGTTCAAGATGCAATTCAATAAGACGTATATTACTGTGCAAAAACAGGATGAAGCGTTGTGCGGACTTTTTCTTTACGGGAGAAAGAAAACCAACCCATTGGGCAACCGAGAGGAAGAAAAACAGGTCTTGGCGACTTCTTCATCGCCAAAGGGCGAATACCTTACGCGAGTCGAAGACTGCTATGATCTTTGCTCAGACCAGTAATTTTGAAAAGATGGGTGGAAGCCTAGCGAAAATAGACAGAGTTCTAGATTTGCCATAAAACAGACGAACTGGGACGCCTCCAGAAAGGACGGCAAGGAAGGTGTTGGCTTCCAATCTGCCATTGAGTAGTAGTTGGAACTTTAAAAAAAAAATAAATAGAGTGGCGCAACAGCTCGAGGTGAACCAGGGCCAACTTCTCAACAATGTATGCTGGTGTGTTATATTCTTTACATACAAAGGGACCTACAATTTTTTGCCGAATCCGAACGGCACTTTGAAAAGTTTTTCAAGACAAATGATACTCTCGGAGGGCTTGTCAGACCCTCGCGGAGGTGGGGGCCGTGAAAAAGAACAAGTCTTTTTTTTCAGGTGACGATGGCAGGATTCGAGCCCAGACCTCCTCTGAGTTGGTACTTTATTTTCTATAAATATTCCTTAAGTTATTACGTTTGTAAAATTTAAACAATTGAATGACAATGCAATTATTCTATAAACCGATTTAATCTATTTTATCTTATTTTCCGTTAAAAATTCTCTTCTATGATTTTTTTTCTATATCTAAAGGCAGTGTGTTTTGCCGTTTAGAAGTTCCTATATTTCCTCCTGCTCCTATCGGTCTCTTTGTATCGTCGAAGTAAGAACGACGCGTTTTTTTTAGGATGGACATGTTCCTACGAAATGAAGCACGTCTTCCTTCTCTCCTGTGTTGCATAACCCACAGCGTAATCGTCATTGCGATGCGGGATGAAGTTTATTTTCAACAGTTCGCCTCGTATGCGGAAGATGGTGGATATTTGAGGAATACTGAGATTGGAAGTCATATAACTTATCTTCCCGTGGCTTAGCTCTTTGTAGATCAGCCTTGTGGTCGAGTTTTTTGCTTCCGTGAAGAATTTCCTATTCATTGCTTGGCCAATATCCGACAAGTTCTTTTGAATAATTCTTCATCATTCTGAAAGATTATTTTGATCCATGTTTTAGATGATACCGTATTTTTCCGTAGCATTTAGGTACCCAATCTTTGTAAGACATCGAGCTAGTCCTTATAGGTTTTTAGCATAAATTTTCGTTAGCCGAACGTCCCCACAGTTCTCTAAGATATTAGTGACGTAGTTCATGTTAAGCGTAAGCGTGTAAATAAAGAGGGGCGCGTTACCGCTTTCAATATAGAGCATATAATTCGGATTACTTGATGGCAGGTGAAATAGCTTTTTTAGGAAGAACGTAAGGAGTCTTTCTACTTCGTCGTACTGTGTGCCTCCCCCACTTGTGCTCCATAGCACATATAGCCCCCGCCACTGCCTCAAAACCTTCAGCTTTGCTGAGACCGCGACGTTTGCGCTGGCCAGTAGATTTCTCCAAGTAGCGTTGATTGACTTTTTAGCTTCTGCTAATTTAAGTTCCAGGTGACGTTTCATCGATAAATTATGCGTTATTGTGACTCCAAGATATTTTTAAGACCTTCCAGCTCCTGTCCGCTATATTTCCAATTTTCACCGCTTGCGGGCGACTTGCAAGGGGTGAAAATTAGAATGTTTCCTTCCGAAACACCATAGCTTTAGACTTTTCAGTATTGATCCGCAGGCTATTTAAAGTGCAATACTTCTCTTATTTATTTTTCATTAGTTGCACTGAACTTGGAGATTCCGCAAAAATGACAACATCGTCTGCGTAGAGCAGTATCCTTATCGTAAGTCCTTCAATACATATTCCGGCCGGCAGGTCAACCAGACCCTCCAGGAAAAGGCAAAACGGAAGTGGACTGGAGGCAAAGTTAACCCTGTTTTACACCGATTAGGACATCAAACCACTCAGATCTGTTCTCTGCATCAAATACAACGGACTTATTGCGCTCGTAGAGTGCCAAGAAAATTTTTAGGCTCCTTTAAAGTCTATAAATACTGCGTACAGTTTCTTTTTACGATTAAGATATAGTTGCGCAATTCACGTTTAGCAAAACATCTGGTCCACTGTTGTAAATCCTTTTCTAAAGCCCGCTTGAAATTGGCTAAGCTTAGAAATTCAATTGGTACTGTTCCGCTATTATATATTGTATTGAAAGCCTCAAGAAGTTTCTCCAGGAATATTAAAGAAGCTTTTTGGAAGAATTCATAATGAATTCCATCCTCACCCGGAGCTTCTTTCGGTTTCGCTTTCCTGAGTGCATCGAGTAGCTCGTCTCCTTAGAAAGGTCTGTCCAGGTCTCCAGATTCGTCTGGATTAAGCATCGATTTAAAATGTTGCGGAAGATCTTTGGCATCCAACATGCTTCCTCTTTTATGTGTGGTCCTGTTGAGTCGTCGTGCCTTATTCCAAAACTCTTTGCTGCTTCTAACCTCAAACTTGCCTATATAGCTATTCCCTCGTAGAAACTGACCATTCTCTCATCAATCTAGAGTTAAGTTCCCTGAAAGAGTTTAGAACCGCTATAGATCTTTTCCTGGCCATTGAAAACTCCATTCGAATTGGAAGACCCGTGGAACAACCCTTCTTCCCAAAAGATAGAAGTAAGTGCCCGCTGGTGCCCATGTGTGCACAACCTACCCACCGAAGTTCTTTGAAAACCTTCTGCGGAGAGAAGAAAAAATTAGAAAAGATGCCACGCGTATGCCACGTACAGGAGTCGCCCAACAAAAGCGGCCATCGTGAAATATACCCTTTTCGTTTTGACATTGCATTACCCCCAGCTCGTTATTATTAAAATTTAAAGTTAATAGACATCTTTTGTTGTCTTGTTGGTATTGGCTTTCGCTCATGGCCGACACTTTAAAATCTTAAATGCATTTACTCCCTCAAATTCCTCAAACCTTACCCAGAACATCGTTCAATTTATGACTTTAAATGGAACAACTTCAAACTAAGCGGGTTTCACCTCTCTTTCCTCTTCTCAATCAATTAGGTTTTCCCTCTAGCCAGGGACTAGGATTTCAAAACGAATAATATGCGCATTCGTCGGTCGCGAATTGCTAATCGAATCGGCTATTTACGTCAATATACGAAAGCCTCCACCAAATATTAGCATTCGGAATGAAGTATGCTTAATTAGGCTTTATTTGCGCTACTAATTGGCTCATTCGATTGGAAACCATTCCGAATCCAGTAGCTGGACCAAGAGCCACACAATGAGTTCATCATTGATTCACTGTCCTTCACATAGCACACTATGGGAAGGGTCAATAGCATGGCTAGCCCGTACCCGTACAGTTGACAGCCAACCCTATACTCAGGTTGAACTCTTGCGAATTTTTTGCGCCCTTATCGGGAATACATATTTTATTTTTAGGGTTGTGTGTCCTGGCAAATGTGCAGGCGTTTAACCCCATAAATATCATGTACCAAAAGGAATTTCATAACAATGAAAGCTTGCTCGCTGATTTCAGTGCTTTTAGGTCCTGTTGGCTAAAATTCATGGCATGGATATGTTTATTAAATCTGTAGGGCTAAATCAGATAATGTGATTGCATGAGGCTTGTGCCGGAAGTTGGCTAGTTTTCCGAAATATTTGATTTGTGTGCTCAACACCATAGTAGTGGTTTCTATATAACTAAGCAAACTACAATTAGAGTTATGAGTTAATTTTTGGGTTTTGATTGTAGCCGCAGTGCAATAGTCTCAACGGATCTATTCGCTAGATCAGGCATAATCAAATTGAATTATTATACTGTTTGATTTTATTTTGAATTTTAAATACACTCGCCAGAATTATGTGATTATCAGAATAATCTATTTATCCGGTTGTAGGTATCATATTAAACCGTGTAATAAAATTTTTATCGTCACATTCGGATTTAAGTGAGAACTGAAAAGGAAAGCTTTAGCTTTTAGGGAACGAGTTTACCGTATGTCCAAGTAGCATTTAGTTGTATTTTTTATGCTTTATATGTATTTCAGTGTCCTGATTACGAACATGTTATTAAAAATTGTCGCTCTCAATTAGTTTAAAAGTTATAGCTATTCAAAGTTTCAATTATTCTATACAAGGTGCCTTATCTTAGACTTTTAATTTCTGCCTAAGAGTATGCTATAGAAATCTGACAAGATTCGCTGTAAAATAAATTTGCTTTTGAAGACAACAGTGTTTGAGTGGACCGCTTCGCGGGTTTAAAGGTTTTTAACTCCCTTTTTCGCAGGGTTTAGCCTAGTTAGGCTTAGGGTAGGTGCCAGTTGTCTGACATATGCGCCTATGGCCACTTTTTGAACTTTTTCGGCTTATAACTTCTAAACTTATCGAGGCCGACAATTTTTAATAGCATATTCGGAATCAGGACACCCATATCCATATATTTAGATAAAAAAATCCAATACATTCCACTTGGACCTAAGGTAAACTTATGCCAATTTTGCAAAGGTTAAATCTAGAACGAAATCTCTTTAACATTTAAAGGCTTATTTTTATTTTTTATTGTTCCATGAGTTAGGCTTAGGGCCTGTCTAAATTGCGCTTTTATGGAAAATTCAAGGTTTTTCTTTAATTCTGCCTCCAAATGTGAGCGTGGCTCAAAATTGTCTTTAACCAAAATGGAGAATTAAGTACATAATACATATAACAGTTTTTTTCCAATTTGGAGCAAAAATGTTGAATAAAACGCATTTGCTAATTTACTCTTCAATTCGATGCCACGCCCACTAGAGGAGGTTAAGCGATTATATTTAGTTTTGTATGCCTCCAGGATCTCCAGGAAATAATGAATGTCGAATTTAGCCTGTTAAGACGTCTTACAGTTGTGAAAGCTCTGGAGGTAGTTGCACATTTACACCGATTGTGGGCGTGTCTGTGGGCGGATTTCAAAAATGTTAACACTTTTACTGCTTCGAGTAACAAAGAGTCTATGTAATTTCAGCTTCGTAGCTTGAAATTTAAGGCCTACAAACATGTGACATACAGACAGACGGACGGACGGACGGACTTGGCTTATTCGAATCAGAATTCGGTCTCTTTCATATGCCCTTAAGTTCTTGTCACAAACTTCGTGACAAACTTAATATACCTCCTATCCTATGGAATGGGTTGTGAAAATTATCTAATTTAAACAGCGCATCGAGACTTTTGACAAGTATTGGTTGGCTTTGACATCAGTTCTTCGCAAAGGTGGTAATTGAAAAAGAGCTTGGAAGACTGCCTCGCCCGCATGATTTTACCACGGCACTCATCCTTTTATACTTTGATACTTTTATGCTTTGAGAATTTAGTAAAAATACTAAGTAGGATATGAACTATAATGATAGTTTGGTTCATCTCCTCAAATTCATACAAAATGTATATTTTAAGAAGCCATCATGGGGGAGCTGTTTTCAATTTTCTGCAGAAGTCACTCGCTGCATGCAGATACGTCACTTGCATGACTCAGCTAGATCTTTCACCAGACAAGCGTCTAAAGCTTGAAACACAAACAAACTTATTAAAGTCCCTTCAATGAAAAAGTTATTCTTTTGCCAACTTTCTTTGCTTGAATGCCAAAAACAAAAAATATCTCAACGTATACGTGATCAGATTTTGGATATGTTTCCTTTGTGTATAGCAGATTCAGCAAGTTTTTCAATTGGCATTGGACTCATTCTCACTATGGTATCTACACGTGGTCAAATAATTAATTAAGTTGTCGCTGCTCTCACAACTTACTCGAATAAATTAAAGGACAGCCGCGTGTTCATGTCCAGACTATCTTACCCGACGTATAATGCTTATCAAGTCTACAATTGAATAGAATTTAAAGGCTGCTCCTGTAATCTCAATCGAATTGAATTTTTCAAAAGATTTCCCCGATATGTGGCCAGGAAATTTGTTTCCAATTCCACCTTTTCATGGTTCAAAGGTGTCGTTTTTTTTCTAGTTGAAACTCAGGCTGATATACGTATTTAACAATGTTACAAAAGACATGAGCAGTAAATCTCTGCGAACACAAAAAAAAACGACCAAAAAACGCAAAGTTCGACAACTTTTTACCGATTCCTTGTGTGGATTTCCACTCGTATTCCGGATATGGGAATCCTTTCGCTGTGCACACACTAACCGCACGTGTAACCTTTTGCTAACAAATGACACAGGGTGCCTTAAAAAGTTCAACGGTGAACAAATCCGTTGTCAAAAGTCGTTTCAAAGTTGTTCTTCAACTTTCTTCAGTTTTACAGTTTTTTTTTCCGTCACTTGTTGTTTTTATTTGATTGCAACATGTCCCCATAGTACAGATGAGCTTTATGGAACATCTTCTCTCCAAAAATTATGCTTCGTTTAGGTGCTGTTGCACTTTGGAGCACGACAATAATAGTTGAGGTAACTCGGAATATTTCCAACTACAGAAGCAGAACTTTCATCCCCAAATGTGCTGTAGAGAGTTTAAAATGAATTGCCATATACGGGTCGCTTTGCCAAGTAAAAAGACTGATGATTATGTCCTAGAAGTGACGGTTTACCAGAAGTTAAATCGGGATGAATATGCTGGCTTTGAAAAAGTTTCTATAGCGAGAAGTGTTTGTTTCCCAAAATATACATGAATCCCTCCTGAATCCTTTCAGCTCTAAACTTTGGATCTATTTGGCACACATTCTAACTAACTTACACATTCCAGGCACATCTTGTGTATGCTTAATTTTAGTGTGCCCAGACAGATACATCAAACGTTCAATTTCAATCTGAAATTTATCTCCATTCATATGAAAGATCCCATTTCAAACGCATTGATAACCTCCGTCTTTTGCTTTATAATAGATATTTATCTCTTTACTGATGCACGGGGAAGACCTGCGTCTTTACCAAAAACCTCTATCATAAATCAATGCTAATGATAGAGGTCTAGTGAAATTCAGCCATCATCCTTCACTAAATGCCTTCAGAATCCTTAACTACGCATGTTGCCATCATTTATTAGATTTCGTTTGACTTGAAGGCTTCCTTAGGTGAGGTGTATCCAAGTGTTTTTTTTTTATCAAATCCTCGGAATGCGGAATATATATTTATTTCGTGGGCAATGGTTCGAAAACATACCTTCCTCAAGGAACATATTATAACAATGAAATTCCTTGTTCAAAAAAAGAATGGAACGAAGACACTCCTATGGAATGTGAAGAGATCATTATCCCGGGCACACAATAACCACTGCGGATTTCTCTTCTATTCGGTAGGTTTTTTTTTTATTTTATTTATTTTTTGTTCATTTTTCTTCGCAGACTTTTGACCTTTGGACAGAATGGTCGAAGAGGGAGTTAAGAGACCCTCATTCCGAGCTAGAATTATGAATTCTCCTGGTTGAATATTTATGAACGTTACAAGAGTCATTCATCCTGAGATAAAGACTCAGGTAAATCTCCAAAATGGATACATAAATATGTAAATTAATCTGTTTGCCTTCGTCCATTTGCGAAATGAAAGTTTCTGAAGGCGAATTACCATATCGTATGGTTTTTGGTGATAAAGGGGGTTGAAAGTTGGTCCATTTTGAAGCGACGCAGCGCGCCAGGTTGTTTTTGCGTCTACGAATGGGTGGAAGGAATGGGTGTGGAAACTTTTTAACGACCGATTGGGGACCCTGCATATCGATAATGCATTCAATGCTAAGACGATTGCTTTTGCAAACAGAGCTTAAAGTAGGTATGTACAGGTAGGTACCTCCTTAGGCTAGACTATGATGTGGCTTTTTGAATGCGGGTGTTCTTGAACTAACTTTCAGACAAGTTAATTGGAAGAAATTGTTAAGAATCTTAATTTAGCGAGTTGATTTTATGCTATTAGGATAAAAGTTTAATTACGATGCTCATAACTGGAGGATACCCAGTACTGCAACTGGGACTAGGGTAACCCAGGGATCAATGCAACCACCAAAAATTTAAACCAAAAAAACAAAAACAAAAACAGTGAGTAAGTGCAACAGTGCGTATAGAATAGATTCGGTCCATCTGTAACGGACCGCGGTATACCCTATTCCTATTCTCCTTTCCATTCCTTTTTTCCCTTCCACTCCTTTCCATTCCTTTTCTCCTTTCCATTCCTTTTCTCCTTTCCATTCCTTTTCTCCTTTCCATTCCTCTTCTCCTCTCCACTCCTTTTCTACTCTCCATTCCTTTTCCCTTTCCATTCGTTTATTTTCTTGTTTTCCATCCCCGTCCCGTTACCATTTATGCCATTACCATTATCATATTAAATAGAAAAAAAAGGCTTCCTTTTAAGTTTTTGTTCAAGGGGCGTGGCATGCCCAACCCCTTTAACCGAAAATCAATATTACCATAGAAATATCCAAGTTTGCGGCTAAAATGTACGCAAAACTGTAATTTTTTGGTTCGAATTCAATAATTTTGTGAAATTGACCTAGACAGATGGGCGTGGCCCAAAACTTTGTATAAAGGAAATCTAGCAGAGAACTCGGTGAAGCTAATGTGCTAAATTTTATTTCTTATGCTTACTTTAGTTAGGCTAAAAAGTAGTCGAAATCCATGTTTTTGGAAAATTAGAGATTTTTTTAAAATTCTGCCTCCAAATGTGGGCGTGGCCCAAAACTTTGTTTGAAAGGAATTTAAAAAAAATGTTTTCTATATATTCAGTAAAATTTTTTCGATTTGGAACGCCCAAAAGGGGCGGTCTGCGGACTTTATTTTTACTTTTTATGACTTTTTATCATAAGAAGATGCTAAATAATAAATTTCAGCTTTTCACGACGTCTTACAGTCTTGTAAGCACCGGAGGTTGTTGCACATTTAGACCGATTGTGGGCGTGACTGTTGACAAATTTTAACACTTGTATTGCTTCGGATGACGGAGGGCTTACGTACAAAGTTTCAGCTTCCTAGCTCGAAATTTAAGGCCTACGAATTGGTGACATACGGACGGACAGACGGACATGGCTCATTCGACTCAGAATTCGGTCTCGATCATATGGCCTTAGGTCTTGGGGGTCTATCGTCATTATTTCTCTATGTTACATTTTCGCCTGTATCGAACTTAATATACTCCATTCCTGTGGAATAGGGTATAAAAACTTGATTGTTTTTGTTGACCTTCTGTTTTAAATTTCTGGTAAAAAAAACTTGTTTAGTTGTTTTTTGCCTTTTCTTATAACACCGCGTTGGTTTCTCTGCCTAAGACAATAAACATTAATTTAATTGCGAAAGCATCTTAAATAGCTAATTGTGTTTATAACAAATTGTAATCGCTCTTATTGCACCCTTTTATTCCTTCAACTGTTTATATCCAACCCACGCACCTTGTTTGTGTTGCATGTACCTATCAGGGAACTTCCCCGAGACCCCCGGTACGATTCCAACGACATATAATTTTGTTCTAAATATTGTCGCTATTGTCTAATCAATTACTTTCCAACTGTTGGGAGCTTCCAAGATTCAGCGCTAAAAGTGCCCACAATTTTTATAGAGCGCCGACAGCAGGCAACGGATTTGCTTTCTCTATACCTATAAGATAAATTCAGACTGGATGCAGTATAACCATACACAGTTCGCTCAGACGCAATCCTGAGAGAGTGTGGAAAAATTTGCTATGGCACAGCGACTGAAGTCAAATGCACAGGCATTTTTTCCACTTGCGTGTAGACGCACCTCGCTGTTGTTACTTTTGGTGCATTTCGTTGTTAGAAGTACATCTTTTTAATTGTTCATATCTCTTAAAGTGTTCATAAAAAATTTAAGACGTTTTTTAAAGGAAACAAGAGAGGGGGAGGAATTTTCGCGGCATTTTTTTGAGGCAGGAGGATTATTTTGAGGCACTACTTCTTGCATCCGGACGGCAGCGGAGGAATTCCCCAAATGGAATCAATGGTGGCGTCCACACCACAGTTCCAGTCAGTCCGAACCTTAGTGAACATCTTGTATGGGCTACTACGACGGATTCGTAACCACGACACCGACCTAGCCAGAAGAGTCAAAATACAAAGGCTGCGATGGCTGGATCATCTAAAGCGTATGGACACCAACGCCCCGGCTGGAAAATCTTTGAATTCAACCCTTAAGGACGGCGCAGCAGAGGAGCACCGAGACTCAGGTGGCTCACGCAAGTGAAAGGGGACCTCAGTCAACATCGCGTGCGATAAACTGGAGACGGCTAGCTGGAGACAGAGCTAGCTCGCGAAGCATGTTGGCTAAGGCCCAGGTTCACCCCGGACTGTAGCGCCACCTAAAGTAAGCAAGTTTTTAAAGCCGCCTTGCCTTCGTGATGTTGGCAACTCGGTGCTAAGTGGACGTATTGTCATGTTCGTAAAAGACTTTAACGCTAAGGCAGGAACACTAAGGGGCACAAACATATTAGGGAAGAGCAGCAATTGATTAAGCAAATGCCAAATGCATTGCAATACGTGGCACCATATTCGTTCATAAGACTACAAAATATGTTGGGTGTCGATGACGATTGATAACCGCGCAGCCTCCAATCAAATTGGACATTGTGCCTTGAGGCCCGATAAAGAAGCATTCACTTGCATCAAAGAGGAGCACCAAAATAGGAGCGGGCATTGGCCACCATCATCGAAACTAGTGAGTTGGTCGGATTCAGTCAAAGAAGAAATCGTGATCACTGTAGCTAAATTGCAGGTAAGGGGTGTAGGAACATACCCTGCCGGTGAACCAAACTCGGTTTGTTGTTTCGACCGCTAGTACTTTTTTTTTATAATTCACTCGCGAGTTAAGGGATTGACTACCCTTTTAATGTTACACATCTCACGAGCGGAAAGGATTAGAAAAAGAGGTAAAGGAGGAGAGGAACCGATGCACCCTTGTTTTGAACAGTTGCAGGTTGCAACGTGACGGAAAGACTGAACGTGGGAGAACATTCCACATTCGCGTTGAGCGACTTATGAAAAACCCTCTAAACTTGATGGTACGTCCAAAAGTGGGCTCGAGGGTAAGCTGATGTGCATTCGATCTTTGGCGAGTGTTACGGTTGAAAGTCTTTAGGGGCGGAATGCAATTGGCTATTTCGATGGAACACTGTTTGTGGATAAAGCGATAGAACAGTGAAAGGCAAGAGACATTACGCCGATGTTCCAATGAGTCAATTGACGTAATATTTCTGTCTCCAATCAGTTTTATCACCCGTTTTTGTATACTATATAGCAGTTGCAATGCTGTATTTGGAGCACCAGCCAAGACGTGGAAATTGTATTCCAGCTTGGGGCGGAATACAACACCTCTTCAGAACAATCGGGGATATACCATCTGGACCAGCGGATTTGTGAATGTTGAGATCGTTAAGTACTTTTTTGACTGTACGAGTGCGAAAGTGGATTTGTCCCATAGTGCATTCAACGCGCTCAAGTACAGGCGGAGACAATACGCAATCTGGTAGCGTGGAGCTCGCAGCAAAATGTGCTGCGAGGAGATTTTCTTTTTATTTTTACTTTCCTTTGTCTAGGAAACTGACAGCTGGAATGCCATTGCAGACGAGCGTTGGGATGAAGGATGAGGCACAATTTTTCACATTTTTGACGAAAGACCAAAAGTTTTTACTACCCTTGGGACAACGTAGTATTTTCTGCCTCAACTTTGGTCGTACATAAATTTCACACGACAGATATGAGCAATGCAGTCACTTCGGGCTTATTTGAACTTATTTCGGTTTACTAGAGAGGGATTGTCCTTGTAAGACCGAAAGTAAGATTCCTTCAACTTTATTGCCTCCTTACTGCTCCAGTCAAACCACGAGTTCTCCCTCGGTTTGATACTCTTAGCTCTGTAGGGAAAAAGAAAATCTCAGCAGAATTATACTTGTGATCATATCGGCAGCGGCGTTTACATTGTTGTCGAGAAAGCAAAGCGACCAGTTAAAACTTTCGAAAAAGTTGTTAAGGCCGTCCCAATTTGAATCCTCGTATCGCCAATAGAACTTTGGTAGGTTGGTTGCCAACGAAAAAATTTGCCGAAATGACACAATGGTCTGACGAGCCTAGAGGAGACAAAAAATCGATAAAAAAAAATCGACGGTGTATTTGTCGGAATGGGAGGTCAAAAACAGGTCCAGTGTGTTGATGGTATGATCGTCAATGTCAGGTATCCGTGTGGGCTCGTCTCAAGTTGGGTCAGATTGTTTAGATCACTAAAGATTTCCACATACCTTCCTGCGGGTGTTGTCTGACCAGAATGTCGAAGCCAACTAGAATTGTGAATATTGAAATCGCCCGTAATCACGATTTCATTATTGGGATTCAGGGTGACAAATTAAAACTAAATTAAATTAAAACTAGACGAAAGTCCAGCGGATATAATCCAAGCCTCTCCAACATCGTCGGGAGCTTTTGCAACTCCTCATCGAGCGAGAATGTGTATGGCAGATCAAGAGTTTGACAGCTGGAGAAGCATCTGCATGCTACCTGCAGTAGCTTTAAGAGTGGCAAAGATTATTTTAGACCATTTGAAAACACTGTTGCTGCATAGACAATCCTTATTATAATACTGAATGCAGAACAAGCAGGTTTCCATAGTGTTTCTTCCGGTGCTGATCAAATAAAAACCCTGCGGATCATTCAACGATCAGTGTGTTGAATTCACATCACCACTTTGACAGCGTCAACCAAGAGTTTATCAGACTTTGCGTAAAAGGGGGTATTCCGGAAAATCTTATGGCTGGGCTACCTACAATGGATCAAAGTTTCGCGTTTTGCATAGGAGGTAATCGAGATCAATTAAGTGTATCTCTGGCATCATATTCATGAACCAAACACAACACTGCCAACCGGATTTGCAAAATCTAGTTGGCGTTTGGTATGTTCTCCGGGGTATGGAAAAACAACGTCATCAGCTTAATAACTAAGCTTCGACTATATCTCTCGAATGTCGAGTCTGTACTACCTACTGCGTGGCTGAAGAACCAGGAAAGTGACCACCAGTATCACTTAGGAAGCTGTCGGCATTTGTTTATTGGTGCTTCTGAAATTTTAACGATTTTCAGGCCAAACCGTTCCTTGAACGTCGAGCTTTATTTGAAAACAGGTCAGGATAATGTGCCTATATAACGGGTATTTCTTAAGAGGTTGAGAACTTTTTTAAAAAAAAAACACAAAAAATTCGAAAAAATTAATGAAATATTTATTTGAATCCATAGTTTGAACCTTGCAATTTAATGTTTAAAGATAATTTCATGCAAATGTTGACCGCGACTGCGTCTCAGGTAGCCCATCCGCTGAGTCCAATTTTGGCATACTCTTTCACACATATCGGCCGGTATCTCACGAATGAATGCATGGATGTTGGCTTCCAGTGCGTCAATCGAAGCGGGCTTGTCCCTATAGACATTAGCCTTGACATACCCCCACAAAAAATAATCTAATGGTGTCAAATCGCATGATCTAGGCGGCCAATTGACCGGCCCGAAACGTGAAATTGCTCAGAAGGTCGAGAATGCCGACAATAAAATGGAAGCAGCGCGCGATGAACATTTCGAACCGAGCACGAATTTTGATAGTAAAATTCAATAATTTGCAAGCGTTGTTCATTTGTAAGACGATCCATGGTTAAATTGCAAACCAAACTGAAGCTGTTTGACAGTGACACAAGGTACTAAACACACGTCAGCTGTCAAAACCAGTGTTGCCAAAACCAAACCAGCTAAAAATTCACCCTTTAGATAAAATCGTCGCCAACGACGAAAATAAATTTTTGACCAAAATAAACGAATTATTTTATTGTCGAAGTGACCTTAAACGTTCTCATTCATCTTTGACAGGGTCCATGCACGGTAAAGCAGGTCTGGAATGATGAGGGTCTTACAAATGGACATTCAGTTGCTCGAGAGGGCCCTTTGCTATACTTAATTGCGTTCTTAGCCCAAAAAAGAATTGACCGACAAGAGTTATCGATCGTTTGATATCAGCGCTGTTGCTATTGATGGAATTAAGCAGCATCCTCCGAGAAGCCGCCACATAAATTAACATGGAAGTAATAATTTATGTGGCGGCTTCTCGGGGCGGTTAAAACTGTGAGGGGAACAATGTGATCACAGTTTTAGGCGCTGGCAATTACTCGACGAACGACTTTTTTTGATGCCCCTCTCTCCATCTAGTGGAAGTTCTAGGTTCGGAACCATGCAGTGGTGAAGCTCTATGAAGAGGCAAATAAAGAGGCGTTGTAGTTGGGTTTGGTGTGGTCTGAACCCCATGCCATAGGAAAGGAGGTATATTAAGTTTTATTCATACTTTGTAACATAATACTATCCACCGAAGTCAGAGCCCCAAGACGTTAAGGGCACATAGGATTTTGAAACTTCATATCTGGTCTATCTGGGTCGCGAAGCAGTACGAGTGTAAAAATTTAAAATCCGCTCACTGACACGTACACTTCCCATTGAAATATTGGCATGAAAAATTGGTATCATCAGATTCGGTATGTTTGAGTAGAATACAGTAATCTTGCTTAATTGAGATTGACATTGCAAGAAAATAGAGAAAAGTCCTTATGGGGCGTGGTAGCATTTCATTTTCAGTTTAACAAACGAGATTCAAATGCCATACGTTTGCTTGCAATCAAGAAAATCGTGCAACATATTTCTGCATACTATCAACTTATTGGAAAAAAATTCACCATGGTTGAATGAAAACCTAATTTTTGACATGAAAATGTATTTTGGATAATATATTTAAAAAAAAACTACAGTGCTTGTGAAAAGCGGTAGGTGCCACTGATAAATGGGATTCAGAGCTAAACAGGTGTCAACTGGATTCGGGTACCAACTATTCACCTCAACGGATTTTAACCCTTCCAGCCTATTATCGTTATTTGAACTTAAAAAAGTTGTGTGTAATAAATAATTTTATTTATTGTGTAATCTGAAAAGTGAAATTGAGTTTAATTCGACGAATCCCTGGCAATATTACAAAATATTACATAATGTTGACCCCTGCCTTTTAAGTTGTATACGAAATATTGATCACTAATATTGTTCACATTGAACTAACATCATTCATCGAAGCGGGCGTGGCTAAAAATTTTGTGTGAATAAAATCTGGAATGAAAACTCATTTACCTTTTACCTGCTAATCTTTTTTTATTCTTTCCCAAATTAGGCCAGTAGAAATTACATTTTTGTGAAAAATTTTAGGTTTTTCTTCAATTCTGCCTCCAAATGTGGGCATGGCCTAAAGTTTTGTATAAACGAAATATACCTATATAACTGCGTGTTTTCTACAAAATACATTGAGTAAAATTTTTTTCGATTTGGAACAAAAAATAATGAAACAAATGCATATGTAAAATTAACTTTTAAATCGATGCCACACCCACTCGGGGAGAAAAAGCGATTGGATTTTTATTTTGTGTATGTAACAATAAACAGGAGATAATAAATACCAAATTTCAGGCTGTTAAGACGCCTTACAGCTTTGAAAGCTCTAACAATTGCATCGACCGTGGGCGTACCTGTAGGCGGATTTAAAAATTTTTTACATTGTTACTGCTTCGGATAACAATGAACTTACGCAATAAATTTCAGCTTCCTAGCTTAAAATTTAAAGCTTAAAACCGTGTGACATACAGACAGAAGAACAGACGAACGGGCATGGCTAATTCGATTCACAATTTGGTCTCGATCATATGCCCCTAAGGTCTTTGGGGTCTACCATTATTATTTCACCGTGTTACAAACTATGTGACAAACTTAATATACTTCCTATCCTATGGGATGGTGTATAAATATACCTGCTTTTCCTGAACCAACTTGACCCAGACAATATATTTTTCTTACTCCCTCAACGGCACCTGTTCGAACCTTCTTCATCAGAATTCAATTCGGCTGAAATAAAAAATTAAATTTCTACACCTAAATTGGGCTGCCTCCAGATCCAGACATGCCATCAAATCATTTTCAATCCCCTAAAGTAGGGCTTAATTCACTAAATCCGAACCCTTCCATGGTCTCGTATAGATAAACAATTCAATAGCCGTACTGGCACCATCACAGATGTTTCACGGGGTGACAATTTAATTTGCATTTTGCCATAATACAACCCTTTAAAATGCCCACTGAGGCCACAGAGAAACCAACTGTCGTCGGTGCCGTGCCAAGGGATTTTTTCAAGGTGAACATCTCTTAAAAAAAGAATTGCCAAGCGCCTTCACCCTTCCACTTATGAATCCTTATTATGCACTTCACATCATTAGCACTCGGAAACACACCTCCTTGCGGCAGCTCCACCTCACCATTGCTGCCTCTCAGAATTGGGGTGGCTAATAACGAGGCACGAAATAAGGAGTCCCCTCATCTTTTCAGCCCTGCTAGCCTGAGTGGTATATATGCTAAAACGGCAACAAAAAATTGTCACATCACTCCCATGCTGTATAAAGAGGACGACAGGAGAGGACACAACGAAAATCGAAGAACTTTCATTCTAATGAAGGAATATGACGGCGGCACGTGACTCCCTTTATTATGCAGCCTATTAAACCCTAATGGTGTTATAATGGTCCGAAAATGGCTTTCGCTTGACTTATTGGAAAATCGTGATTGGCATTCTCGAGACAATGGCATAGAGTAGTCATCCGGCAGGTTTGTATCCTTGTCGCCCCGTGTGAACCGACACGCCAGCACGAATAGGGATGAATAGCCAAATTGAGTAATTGCTGTTATTTTGCGGTAACAGATTGCTCATTTACCAAAGTGGATTTAACAGTTTCGCATGGAAATTTCGCGCGAATGGCAATTTATCACCGAATTAAGGAAATCACAGTGCAGGTGAGAGGAATTGACACAATTGATGGGGGCTTAGATGGTGTGCTTCCGCTTAAATCAAAATGGGTTTCGAGGTGTTTATCTGTCTTGTTAGCAAGGAGATCACTTCGGTTGAAGTTATATGCAAATGCTATGGGAACCAGGATGTAATAAAATTGTCAGGATTACTTTTGATCATCCTAATTGGGTGTTGCAAGCACTTTTACGAGATATCATCAATGAGTGGTCGATTGGTCGTAAGCCGCTTGGTGTTGTGTTGCGTGGCTTTATCTGATGTGGCAGCTTTACATTAAGAGTATCTGCCAAAAAAGTTCCATTGAACAGCTCAGTGTAGTTCCATTTTTCCCGCAGAGTTGCTCGAGCAATAAGCGGAGGCCCTTAACAAAAGCGGGCACCTTACGAGGACTCGCGTAAACGCTAGATTTGTCAACATAAGACTCATATGCGATCATGGCTCCACAGAGGAGGAAGATGACGATACGAGGGATATGTTCTGATGTGAGCTCTTGGACGCTTGTTTCGGTACCAAGCTATAGACGGGTGGACATATTTAGTCGCACGGTCGGAAAACACAGCCTGCACAATAACGGCTTCAGGCGGATAGACTTTGCTGCGGGCCGACACATTCTGAGTTAGTCCACAGTTTCTCCATCTGTACATCCACAAAGTGAGTTGGAGATGAATCCCAATCGATCACGCGTCAACCAGATTGACCATATTGTGATCGACGTAAGACACTCTACTATGGACGTCACGAACTTCCCGATTTGCCAACATTGACTCGGATAACTACCTCGTTGTATCCAAGGTATAGCTGCCAATATCCAGAAATTGAAATTCTAAAAGAAAGTATGACAACGCCAAGCTACAATTGCATGAGATCAGCAAGTCCTTCTCCAGCCGAGTCTCGCAGGACGTTCTACGAAGGCCTATTAAGCCATCATCAAGTGTTAATAACAACACTGCGAAAATGAAATGCTGGGTGTCCCAAGGCCACTACTACGAAACACCTAGTTTGACGGTGCAGCCAGGAAGTACATGCAGCCTAACAGAGAGCATAAATAGCAGCTCTGCACCATATTAGTGAGCTGATCTCGAGCTCTGAACGAGCTGAGGAGTCGAGAGGAAGGCAGGCATCGAGAGAGAGAGAGCACGAGAATCGCACGGATGAAGAGAAAGATTATTATGCTACATTAGGAATGAGGTTTGAATGTTTTACTTAAGGATCAAATGTTCTTGCCAGGGGTATTAATTTTGAACTGAAACCTGTAAGACGGAACCGTACTCGGCACTGAGAATTCGGGCAAACATTTTCTGCAGGCAGATGGAACGGTGAACGGGAACGCCGAAGAAGAAACAGAAGACAGAATTCTACCGTCAGGCAGAGTGGACAATTCATCCCAGGCGTAGAAGAAACCGAAGCGTGTAAATGATACCACTAACCCGACCTGGACGAAATAGAAGTAGCATGCCTTAGCTTAAACTGACAGAACAGCCTGCTGAACTTTTTAAATCCGCGGAATCATGTTCTGGTTGCATGCACCAGCTCATGCTGCAAGACTATAATGGTTTGAGAAAACCATTCCCGACGAATGGAGCCTCAGTATTGAAGAACGCTCTCAAGAAAGGAGACCGTATGAATCGTACCAACTATGGAGGCATCAGTATTTTAAACATTACATACAAGATCTTTTCTGATATTCTGTGTGAACGCCTAACGCCGTTTTTCAACAAACTGGTAGGTCCATATCAGTACGGAAAATATTCAAACAGTGACAGATCTAAGAACGCCAAGAAAGTTGAAAACTAAGGACCCACTACCTTCTAATCGATTTCAGGGCCGCGAATGTCATCATCTAAATAGACGAGATATAAAGCGTAATGTCTACTCTTAGCAACCCTGCCAAAGTCGTCAATTTGTGCAGGATGACGATGGATAGGATAACTCGCGCTGTTTTGCCAAGGTCAGTAAAGTTCTCACCGGCCCTTTTTGATGTCAAACAAGTGAGAAAGTGCAGAGTGAGAGTGCAGTGAGAGTGCGCCCGTAACGAACTTCTTAATACCGGAGCCTATTTACTCAGCAATACCAAATATTAAAGTTTTTTGGACTGAATGAATTCATTCATCGAAAGTCAAATAATGTGTATGATGAAATGGGTGTAGACTAGGAAGATTTTAAACTTATTTCACTAGAACCGTGAGAAAATGTTTTAAAAAATAAAACCTAAGCAGAAAAAAAAAGTTTTTTCGTAAAAACGCCCCTAAAAGTGGGCGTAGCTCAAAACAGTGCATGAAACATATTTGGAGATGTTCACAATTAATATTTTCTAACACAATTTTTTTTTTCATTTTTGAATGAATTTTGAGAAAAATACAGTTTTTAAAATGAAACACCGCAAAAGTGGGCATGGTCGATGGTGTGGGCGTTTCAATTTATATAGGTAGTGTTAAAGGAATTTCTATACACCAAATTCGAGTTCTTGTGCCTTGTTTAAATTGCTCAAAAGTTATATCGAAATAATAGATAATGTGTAAATATGAGGCGAGACGGTCACCAAGGGGGGATCACTGGGGGTTAAGCCCCCTATAAGTTTTTAGCGAGAGCACTTTTTTAAAACGAAAACAGAGCCATAAAAAGGCTACACGATATTGTGCCAAGAATTGTTGTTTTTTGTTAAGCTTGTGCTGATTAAGCATTTTGTTTCCAAACACACTAGCATTGTGCAAAATGTTGCTTTTGTGAGTTTTTATACCCTTTTCCTTTATATTAAGTTTGATACAGGCGAAAATGTAACATAGATCAATAATAACGATAGACCTCGCATATCTTAAGGGCATATGATTGAGACCGAATTCTGAATTGAATGAGCCATCCGTCCGTCCGTGCGTATGTCACCAATTTTTAGGCCGTACATTTTGAGCTAGAAAATTTTCAAGTAGTCTCTCTATCATCCGAAGCAATACAAGTGTTAGAATTTTTGAAATCCGCCTACAGACACGCCCACAATCTAATCGGTCTGAATGAGCAACTATCTCCAGTGCTTTCAAAACTGTAAGACGTAGTGAAACGCTGAAATTTGACAATTAACATCTTTTCATGATTTTAAGATATAAAAAGTAAAAACGAAATCAGCGGACCACCCCTAGTGGCCGTGCCATCGATTGAAAAAAAACTTTTAAACGCAAAGTATTCAATATTTTTTTCCAATCGGAAATTTTTTACTTAATATATTATGTAGCATATACTTGGTTCTACATTTGATTAAAAAATCTATAGCTATTAGATAGTTGAAGATTAGATGGTTGATGGTAATTTTGATATGTTTGGAAACCTTTTTTTGAAAATTTTAGTTAAGAGTTCAAAGATATTTTTGAGACTACCTTTCAAGTGTTGTGGGTGAAACTAAAATCTCGAAAATTACTAAAAAAAACAATCAAGGCAGCAGCATATAAGGCCAATTTAAACACGCGTCATCCTGAAAAGTCTTATAGGACAGTTCTTATGATTCCCCTTTTATATAGCTTCATACATAACTCAGCTCAAGACGCGGTTCGATGACAATAAGACCGTTCAAACATTAATATATATTTTGATCCCGTCGAAATCCCGTTGGAAAAGCAACACAAAATTGAGCGAAGATCATTTTAAATTTTATAAAGTTTTTTGGATTGGGATACAATCGAAGACTGAAGTTCTCCTGTGGAAGACAAAATGTGATGAACAAGCAGAGGCGCATAAAAGCTATAGGAGGCTGTAGTTAAGATCTTTCCCAATGTCCAAACATTGTTTTTTAAATATGGCTATTTGCAAGCTTAATTTTCACCAAAAGGAAAGTTTCGACACCATAGAAACGTATACCTATAAATATACATAAAAAGTCAATTCATCGGGATATAGAAATAAAAACTGACGAAATACTTGATTTATTTGCAGCAAAAACGACCGGGCAATTAAATTAAGTTTTTATAATATGTTTAGAACTTTATTTTGTTATGTTGAGTGCAAAAAAATCAGACCCCGTTGAGTTCGATAGGTTGAGTTTCTGGAGGTATTCTACGGGCTTAGTCCTGCGACTTACTGTTTATTTAAGATTCATACCACAGATGTTCAATGGGATTAAGGTCAGTGCTCCTTGCTGGCCTGCCATAACTGGCACATCTCACGTATGCTACTGGAAAGCTGCAGCGGCAGTACATCTTCAGGCCCGGTCGTTGTGCCCAGAATCAGCATGAAACCTTCGCCCATGAAAGAAGAAGATATGATACGAAGATCATATCCCCTCTGAAATATGATGAATAAGAGGATGTCTCCCATTAAAGTCAATAGTGTCCCAATAAAAAGCAAGCAGTGTCCCAAGTTTTGAGCTCTCTAGCTTGATTTTGAAGACTTAAACTTTCACACATCCAGACGGACGGACGGACACACGGACCGATCGACGATCATGGCTTCATCGATTCACCTGTCGATCTGAATTATAGTTATCTCTAAAAGATCTTAGGCTAGGGACACACGGCGACAGAAAAACGAGCGGCTAATTGCAGTCCGATTAGAAGCACACGACCGAATTCTGAATCGAATAAGCCATGTTCGTCCGTCCGTCCGTCTGTATGTCATATTTTTTTAGGCCTGAAATTTTTAGCAAATAAGTTGAAACTCCGTTTATGAGCTCCGTGTCAGGCGAAGCATTACAAGTGTCAAAACTTTTTACAACCGCTCGCAGACACGTTCACAGTCGGTTTAAATGTGCAACTACCTCCAGAGCTTTCAAAGGTGTAACGCTTTAAAAGGCTTAAATTTGACATTTGGATTCTCCTAATGATTGTAAAACATAAAAAAGAAAATTTAAATCGATAAACCTCTCCCAGTGGGCGGGCATCCATTTAAGAGCTAAATTTTCAAATGCATTTTAGTCAATACTTTTGTTTGAATTCCAAAAAATTTTACTTAGAGTGTTATGAAGCAAATTAAGCTCTGCATTTCGTTTATAGAACTTGTTGGTCCACATTTGGAGGTAAAATTGAGGAAAAACCTGGAATTTTTCAGAGCAACGTGATTTCAACTGGATTTAATCCTAATTTAGAAAAAGGTAAGAAATAACTACTAAGAAGGTTACTAGCCCATCCCAATTGACCACTGTCAAGCTCCGAATTGCGTCATAAATCTTGGTTGTTATATGTTAGTTTCTATTAACTTTAATTGTATTTAGAATTTTTCAATTAAGAATCTCCTTTTTTTAAAAGGGGGCGTGGCATCAAGCCCTTTTCAATAACATCGTTTTTTTGTTCATATTCTTAATAAGAATTGGTATGCACGTATTGATTGTATTTTCATGTAAAAAATTTGGTTTATACTTAAACACACCCCTAAAAGTCGGCTTGGCAAAAATTTATTTCTTTCAGTTGATAGCTTATGCACCTATCTGAACATTTTATAGTGCAAGTTTTTTGGATTTAAAGCAAATATGGTAAACTGTGGCACATTCGGCACCTTAGAGGGATTTTGGTTTAAAATGACTGTTTTTCACATAGTCCAAAAAGTCTCCGTACAGCAGCTTAGTTTTTATATAATTGTAAAATATATTAAGCGTTCAATGTTAAAAGCTAAATATGGAACACAGAAAGGCGAAATGTATGTTTTTTTTTTTACTTTTTAACGAATTTCAGGAATTTGTGTGCACTGTGAGCACCGTTATATTAACAATTTAAAAAGTCTCCGTACAGAAATCATTCTTTTATCAAAATTGGATATGTAAGTGCAAGGACGTGGAATGTTGTAGGTTTTTGGTAATCTTAATTATTAACAATTTTGTTCTCTCAAATAAATTTGATAACGGGATATTTCTCTGACTTCTGTGCATTAACACGTGTTAAGTGAGCGATGACAGTGTTTTGGTTTACAAGGGAATGCTGTCTAAAAAATGGTATGAAAGCTGAAATAAGAAGATTCGCCGAAAATCATAAGGTAGGTGGTCCCGTTATTGCTGGTTGAGTGGAAACCGCTCAAGATGGAATAGTTATCAGTTGTAAGGAGTAAAGAAATCCGTTAAAAAGAAGTGGGTATAATGGCTGGGTGAGCCGGAACAAGCCATATTTGCACGAAAAGCTATTACACAAGCCATGCAAAAGAATGTCTTTGAATATTTAGGGACGCAGCACTTGATCCCGGAAACAAAATTTATCCCAGGATATATTTTTAAAAATTGACAATGGTGAATCTTACATATTTGACTTAGATGACGTCGTCGCATGAAGTGGAGCGAACTAAACACAGCTTTGAATCCGAAAAAATTACATGTGTTGTTAGGCATGATGAGGTAATGTTAAAGTTTGGGGAAGTATGTTCTCTTTTGGTGTCGGAGTAACTTGTGTTCATAGATTGGCGATGGGAAACTATAGGTTCTAAAATATATTCAAGCAAAACTGACTTAAAGTAGCCAAACACTGGGTCTATGCAACAATTTAATACTTCAATAGGATATAATGACCCCTATCAGATATTGTTGCTGGTGGAAGAAAGGTTCCTTTACCATTTCAAAAAGCAAACTAGAAATCATTCTCATTCCCCAAATTTATTTATTTTTTTTTTGTCCATTTTAGAGTTAATTACACACAAAAAAAAAATGCAAAAAATCACTTTGGTGTACAATGTCCAAAAAAAAACGGACTTGAAGGTAATCTTGCTTTCGGAAGAAATACGATTTCTTTAGACACGTCTTGAAAGCTAGTGCATTCGATGAAACAGTTATTGCAGGAGGTCTTAAGAAACACACTAAGTTTTTCAAGGGATTCAACTAAGTTTTTAGTTTTGTTATATTTCTTAATTCTAGTTTTTTTAACTTTAGTGTGTGAAACTAAGTGTACGCAGACTTTTTGGTGATGTTTTTCCTTTATGCTAAATGAAATGTTTATTATTTTTTTATTTTGCAATAAAAGTTTATTTGTTTTTCCCTTAAAATTAACGCTTTCGTTTATGTTCTTAGTTTCTGTTGTTTCTAGTTTATATTTTTTTTAAATTAAGAAGTTTATTACAATTCAAAAAAAAGAAATCAGGTGTACGGAGACTTTTTGGAGTATGTGTATATGAAATTTGACTAAAAATTGTAAAGCATTTACTAACTTTTTTGTTTATGTAATGTGTGTCTCCGCAGCCCAATTTTGTAGACGTGGCGTTAGAAAAAATGATGGTTTTAGTTAAAAAGGCAGAATTTTAGGCCGAAATGTATGCAACAACATAGTATAAGGCATTCAACAGTTATGCTTGAATACTTTGTTACTCCTGCTGTCATGCGAAGCATCTTCATCTCAGCTGTCGTTAATTTACTTTAATTTTTTTTTACGCCCAACATTGTGAACCATATGTAAGCGCCGGACGCACAACTGCGGTGTATAGCTTTCCTTTCAGCTAAGGGGGCATTTTTCGGTCACAGAAGACGGCGGAGTTTTTTCGCCACTTCATCCACCCTTACGCGATGATTGATGTCGTCATCACAGTTTGCTTTGCTACTGATCATAGATTCCAGGTACTTGAACTTTTCACACTTGGGAAGCGTTTTTCCATTCAATTTAATGTCTGGAATTGCTTCGGGTGGGTCAGAGAATGGGCAGCACAGGTATTCTCTCTTCTTTTGGCTAATACGATACCCATTCCTCTCTAAAACATCCACCAATATATCAAGTGCTCGCTGCAAGGATATATGATATTCACTTATGATGGCCTTATCGTCAGCGAAGAATATAAAGTTGCTGTACTTTCGGGTCCGTCAGTTTTCCTTCAAGCAGATAATCAAGGACTACAATGAATAGCAAAGGACTTAGGACGCTTCCCTGGTGTACACCGACTTTAATTGGTTTGGTTGTAATACAATATATTGGTTAATTGATGACACTGGACGCTAAACTAAGGTGGAAACCACTCGTAAAGAAGAAGCGTATTTCGAAAATAAGTGATGTATAACAAACTGCTCTTGTACAGGTAGGTGTTAAAGCCGTCCTGGACATACGGTATACAAATTTGGGGTTGTACCAAGCCGAGCAACGTGTCCATGTTGCAGACTTTCCAAAACAAGACACTAAGAGCAATTGTGAATGCTCCATGGTATATTAGGAATAGTGATATTCACAGAGATTTAGGAATAGCTACCATGAGCGTAGAAGTAACAAGCTTTGCTCGAAAGCTAAATGCTCGCCTTCATGTTCATTGCAACAATGAAATGATCCGTACTCTAAACGAGACTCTTAACGATGTAAACAACGAGCGACGACTACAAAGAATAAGACCCTTCGATCTAGCGACGTAGGGTGAAGCCGCATGAATGAACGGCTTAGTAGGTGCATTCACTGGAAAGCAACCTATCCAATGCGATTAACACTACGGAAGCGTAAACTACTTGTTAAATTAACTTAGTTGTAGTCAAGAAGTATTATGACAGAGCGAAAATTTACTACTATGATGTGCGTTCTGGCAGTTTCATAGTGTCTCTCATAAATGGGTGGTTTTTTAGCACGTGGCAATCGGGCATAACCAATATCGGCTACTTCGGTATTATTTACCTGCTATATTGGTATCTTTGAAAGATTTGGGAGTTTTAGCCTCCGTCCACCCTAGTATTCAAAAAAAAAAAAAACACTGGCATTGTGTAAAATGTGCAATCCAATTTTGTGAATTTTAACCCTGAATATACCCGAATTCTGAGTTGAATGAGCCATGTAAAAAGTAAAAATGACATCCGCAAACCACCCCTAGAGGGCGTGGCATTGATTTAAAGAAAAAACTTTTAAATGCAATTTATTCAATTTTTTTTTTCAGTCGGAAAATTTTTACTTAATATATTATGTAGCAAATACTTCGTTCTACATTTGATTTACAAAAAATTTTGGACCACGCCCACATTTGGAGGCAGAAATTAAGAAAAACCTATAGCAATTAGATAGTTGAAGATTCGATGGTTGAAGGTAATTTTGATATGTTTGGAAACCTTTTTTCGAAAATTTTAGTTAAGAATTTAAAGATATTTTTGAGACTAACTTTCAAGTGTTGTGGATGAAACTAAAATCTAGAAAATTACTCAAAAAAAAAAATCAAGGCAGCAGCATATAGGGCCAATTTAAACACGCGACATCCTAAAAAGTTTTATAGAACAGTTCTTATGATTCCACTTTTATATAGCTTCAGACATAACTCAGCTCAAGACGGGGTTCGATGACAATAAGACCATTCAAACATTATTATATATTTGGATCCCGTCAATACTTGGAAACGCAACACAAATTTGAACGAAGATCATTTGAAATTTAATAAAGTTTTTTGGATTGGGATGGGATATAATCGAAGACTGAGTTTCTCCTGTGGAAGATAAAATGTGATGAACAAGCAGAGGCACATAACAGCTATGGTAGGCTCCAGTTAGGATCTTTTCCAATGTACAAACATTGTTTTTAAATATGTTTGCAAGCTTAATTTTCACCAAAAGAAATGTTTCGACACGATAGAAACGTATACCTACAAACTTTTTTAAGAAACTCTAACGGTGGATAACAACTAAGTGGCTTAGCCTCAATGTCAATTTATCGGGAATAATATTAATTTATCAGAAATAAATACTGACGAAACACTTGATTTATTTGCAGCAAAAAATAAATAATATTAGTACTTAATTAGTACTTTGTTATAAGTACTTTATTTTGTTATATTGAATGCGAAAAAATCAGACCCTGTTGAGTCCGATAGGGTGCTACCTTGAGTTTTTGGAGGTTTTCTACGGGCTTAGTCCTACGACTTACTGTTTATTTAAGATTCATACCACAGATGTTCAATGGGATTAAAGTCAGGGCTCCTTGCTGGCCTGCTATAACTGGCACGTCTCACGTATTCTATTGGAAAGCTGTAGCCGCAGTATATCTTCAGGGCAGGCCCGATCCTTGTGTCCTGAATCAGCATGAAACCTTCACCCATGAAAGAAGAAGATATGATACGAAGATCATATCCCCCCGAGATATGATGAATAAAGAGGATGTCTCCCATTAAAGCCAATAGTGCCCCAATAAAAAGCAAGCAGTGTCCTAAGTTTAAGCTCTCTAGCTTTATTTTGAGGACTTAAAGCCTCCACACATCCAGACGGACGGGCGGACACACGGACCGATCGACGGTCATGGCTTCATCAATTCACCTGTCGATCTGGATTATATCTCTAAAAGATCTTAGGCTTGAACACACGGCGACAGAAAAACGAGCGGCTTATTGCAGTCCGATTAGAAGCACACGACCGAATTCTGAATCGAATAAGCCATGTCCGTCCATCCGTCTGTATGTCATATGTTTTTAGGCCTGAAATTTTGAGCAAGGAAGTTGAAATTTTGTATATGAGCTTCATGTCAGGCGAAGCATTACAAGTGCTAAAACTTTTCAAAACCGCTCGCAGACACGCCCACAATCGGTTTAAATGTGCAACTACGTCAAGAGCTTTCAAGGCTGTAAGACGTCTTAAAAGGCTTAAATTTGACATTTGGCTTCTCCTAATGATTGCAAAACATAAATATTTAAAAGTTAAATTTTCAAATGCATTTAAAATTTAGTCAATATATTTGTTAGAAATCGAAAAAATTTTACTTAGAGTATTATGATGCAAATTAAGTTGGTAGTGGCATTTTTCGTCTCCGATATTGTGTTCTACTGTTATTCAATGCTATAGTGGTCTTTGAATACCTAGAATGAGATGCAGCTGGGAGAGTTTAGAAAAATGAATTTTACTGTCCCGATTAGAGAAGTCACAAATATTTTTCGTTTCCAGTCTAGTGTCCCATTTAGGAGGCTCAACTCCAATTGTCCCGATTAGAGAAGTCTTATTTACTTTCTTATCTTGTAAATTGTCCCAATTAGGAGGTTTGGCCCAATTATAGAGGTTCTAGAAAAGTTAAATTGAGTGTCCGGATAAAGAGGTGTCCCGATTGCAGAGGGTATATTGTATGATAATTCTTAGGTTTGGTATGTAAGTTGTCCCGATTAAGAGGTGCCCCGATTAAGGAGTGTCCAAATTATGTGGTTTTACTGACTTAAAAACACCCCTAAAAGTGGACTTGGCAAAAATTATTCCTTTCAGTTGATAGCTTATGCACCTATGGTTCTCGATCAAGGTCTAGGTGTCTAGGTCTAAGTTCCATTATTATTTCACCGTGTAGGTATACTTAATATACCTCATATCCTATGGGATGGGGTACGAAAATTGCTTACCAAGTAGGAAATAACAGAAAGTAGTACAACACACAACCAATCGTTACTTTTTATTCAAACTAACTAAAGGATTGTCAAACTACAAAGCTTCTTGCATAATCATAGAAAGGTGCGTTCAAAAAAGAAATCAGTGACCTAGACTCCAGCTTTCTTGGTAAAAATGACGATGCCGGAAGCGCCCCATAGCCTAGGGTGCCCAAGTTTACCATATATCGAATAATTGGGAGAATTAAAAAAAAATTTGCACTTGTACTGCTTCGGGGCCTTTAAAGAACGGATTTAAAGTTTCAAGTTCCTAGCTCAAAAATTAAGGCCTTAAATCTACCGACACACAGACGGATGAACATGGCTCATTCGACTTACAGTTCAGCTTCGATCTTATGCCCTTATTGTCTAGGGGGTCCTCGGTGATTATTTTTCTATGTTACAAACTATGAGTCAAATATAATATATACCTCCTCTTCTATGGGATAGGGTTGGAAAACTAGCAACTAATTTATACTAGACTTAATTTAAGAATTCGTTCTTACAAAGTTTATAGCCACGCGTCCAAATTAGCAAAATTAGTGGTCAAATTAGCAAAAAATTCGAATTGCAGCAAACAAAAAACAAATTGCATTTTTGTCTACATTTACTTTGTGATATCCTATGCTAATATTGATAGTTTGTAATATGGGCGGTTGGACCATGCCCCTTTTCAAAGTTTGCAGCACAAATTACTTAATAACAAATCGTCAACAAATAGCAATAATAGCAGCAATTGACTGTAACTTCTGCGTACACGCTGTAGCCTGTAGCACTTACTTATTGGTTCTTAAAAGAGAGTCCGCCATCTAACGTTTTTTTTTCACTAGTGCTTATTTCGTGAATGGTAGCTCATGTCTGATTTGACAGATTATAAGTTTTATCCCTCCGCTGAACGAATATGGTTGCGTATATGGTTCATATTGCCTGCGATCGACTTAGAGAAGATGCCGATTTTGCCAAAAAATTCATCTTTTTATATGAAGCTCATTTTAATCTTGGCGGGTATGTAAATAAGCAAAATTGTTGCAATTGCGGCACAGAAATCCCGCACGATACTGCATGGCCAGCCGAGGCAGGTATTTGAATGAAATTATTTTCCGTTATTAACCAAAAGGATTGTACTTTCAAATAAAACCAGTGAGTAAGTGCAACAGAGCGTATATAATAGCTTCGGTCCGTCTGTAACGGACCGCGGTATACCATATTCCTATTCTCCTTTTCATTCCTATTCTCCTTTTCATTCCTATTCTCCTTTTCATTCCTATTCTCCTTTTCATTCCTATTCTCCTTTTTATTCCTATTCTCCTTTTCATTCCTATTCTCCTTTTCATTCCTATTCTCCTTTCCATTCCTATTCATCTTTCCATTCGTTTATTTTCTTGTTTTCCATCCCCGTCCCGTTACCATTTATGCATCATTTTAAATAGAAAAAAAATTCCTTCCTTTTAAGTTTTTGTTCACTTTAAAAAAAAGGGGCGTGGCATGTCCAACCTCTTTAACCAAAAATCAATATTAGCATAGAAATATCTAAGTTTGCGGCTAAAATGTACGCAAAACTGTATTTTTTTGGTTCAAATTCAATAATTTTGTGAAATTGACTTCTACAGATTGGCGAGGCGGTTTTCTTTATGTGGTAAATTTTATTTCTTATTCAATACTTAGTAAGGCTAAATAGCAGTCGAAATCCTTTTTTCTGGAAATTTATAGGTTCTTATGGAATTGTACCTCTAAGTACGGGTATGGCCCAAAACTTTGTATGAACCAAATGTAGAACTTAATATTTTTTACATAACATGTTATGTAAAATTTTTTCGATTTGGAACGAAAATATAGAATAAATTGCATATGAAAGATTACACTTTCAACCGATGCCGCGCCCACTAGGGGTGGTCTGCGGACTTAATTTTTGTTTTTTATGACTTGTAATCATTAGAAGATACTAAAAAATAAATTTCAGCTTTTCACGACGTCTTACAGTCTTGTAAGCACCGGAGGTTGTTGCACATTTAGAACAATTGTGGGCGTGACTATTGGCGGATTTAAAAAAATTTAACACTTGTATTGCTTCGGATGACAGAGAGCTTAAGTGCAAAATTCCGTGCAGCTTCCTAGCTCAAAATTTAAGGCCTGAAAATTGGTGACATACGGACGGACAGACGGACATGGCTCATTCGACTCAGAATTCAGTCTCGATCATATGCCCTTGAGGTCTTGGGGGTATATCGTCATTATTTTTCTATGTTACATTTTCGCCTGTATCAAACTTAATATACTCCATTTTTATGGAATAGGGTATAAAAAGAAATTTGAGAAAATATTCATTAATTTTTTTTATAGCATTTTCAAAAAAAAAAGGAAGTTATTTGGCGGACCCTTTATTTTACTCAGCCAAAACACCTTATGACTAGAACAAAATAAATCTGCACCCTAGTAGCCAGGGTCTTTTACTTGTGCAAAGGTATTACTTTGTCCTTTTTTAGTGATAAACAAAGCAACCAGTCTCTAATTTTTTTTTTTAATTTTTTCTGAGCCAAAACATCCCATATGGAGTTATGAATGACTGAAATCAAATAAGTCTACTTCCTAGCAACCAGGGTGTTTTATTCAGATAAGTATTCTACTTTGTCCTTTTTGTACGAAAAACAAAGCAACCGGCTCTCGGTTTTTTTTTTAATTTTTCTCAATTCTCAAAACAGTAAAAATTGCCTAATACAAGTGAGCGTTGTGTTGTTCGAGCGAATTTGACTTGATTTCTCGATTTTCCCTGGGTGTGTAAATATTTAAGAATATTTTTCCAAATATCTTATAATCGGTTTTTAATAATTTTATCATAGTTATCAAGTGTTTCCCTCTCTAGTAACAAAATATGGCATCGCGTATCTTGTCATCCGCCATCTGTACAAACACAAGACGAAGCAGCGTTTTTCAAACGATGAGAGCATCAATCTATAGTTTGAGCAAAATAGGCAAACGTGAAGTTGTGGGTTTTGGAAAGAATGGAAGCTATTCCTACCAAGATCGTCTTATATTCGCCATGCCAGCTATACGCTTCAAGGAGCCAACCGTCGAGTATGAGTGCCTCAACGCCAAGCAGCAATTGCCCTGGAACAAATTGTCAATTCCAGAAAAGAAGGCTCTGTATCGCTATTCGTTTTGCCAAACTTTTGCTGAGCAAAAAGCCGGCTCCGGCGAATGGAAAATGCACATTGGAATAAGTTTAGTTTTAGTAGCGATTGGTATATGGATTAGCCTTTGGCAATACGCATACAGTAGGTTTTGTGTTCTGATTCTAAAGAAAATGATACTGAAAATCATGTGAACTTTTAAACAACTTTTTTAGTGTATGACGAATTTCCGGACACGTTCACTGAAGAGCGCAGGAAGGCTCAATTGGAACGTATTTTAGCCTTAGAAGTAAATCCAATTAATGGCATAGCTTCGCAATGGGACTACGAAAATAAGAAGTGGAAATAGTCTTACTCGTGTAGCTTTGCAATGCAATATTTTGTTAAATAAATTTGTATCATATTTTATTTTAATGACTTGCAAATGTGGTTTCAGGTTTACGAATAAATTTTTTTGTTTAGGTTTCTACTATGGTTAAATAAATCTTTTTAATTAGCTTTCAATTAAGCTTTTACGTCTTTTAATTAGCTTTTACGTCTTTTGGATAAAGATGAGAAGGGGCTCCAATGATGAAGACGTCAGCCCCAAAGATCCGCCACCTGATGCGAGTAAAAGCAGGACAACTACAAAACAAGTGTTTCACTGCATCGGCATTGTCTATACAAGAAGGACAGGTGGTAGTTTCGCGCAAGTAAATGCTTGGTGGCCAACAAAAAGTAAGTAGGGTTTGAGGGTCATTTGATAGAGTATCTAGAGCAGACCCCGGCGTATAAGCAAATGCCACTGTGCAGCCAAAACAAGCCGTGGTCTTACTCTTGAAAGCAGACAGTACGTACCATAGGTTTGAACCGACGTAGGTAAACGACAACATCATCCATGTACGCTTGTGTGTAGGTTCCAGTAGCCAAGGCAAGGTAAAGTTTATATTTTTCTGCTTAAAACTTGACTTTGCAACCTTGGCTTAAGCCTTATTTCAGCAAAACTGCGTAAATTCAATTAAGACCAGTTGAATTGTAGTTGAACAAACAGCGAAAACCCTGCGAAACAAGGCTTTGCAGTGTAGTTTTGTCGGGTCTACCGTGGTAATAGGCATTCTGCGTTTCACTACTCAGACACAGGATGCTTTCAAAAAGTAGCCCTGCTCACCTGTAGCTCAATAAGTCCTCACAAAATCTTTTAGCAGGAAGGGACACAGATTTCTGAAACTTTCTATCAGAAACAGAACAGTTCTTTCAGAACTGTCTGAAACTTTCGACTAGGCTATAGTCAGACTAACTAGACTTTGGTATAAACACGAATTAAATCATATGTACATAATCTACCTACGTAAGCCAAGGCAAGGTTTACAGTGTATATTTTTTCGCTTAAACCTTGACTTAGCACCTTGAATTAAACCTTGTTTCAGCGTAAATGCGCAATTTACTTACTTACTTAAGGTGGCGCTACAGTCCGGGGTGGACCTGGGCCTCGGCCAACAAGCTTCGGCAGCTCTGCCTGCCTCTATCTAGCCGTCTAGCAGTCTCCAGTTTCGCACGCGAAGTTGGCTGAGCTCCCCTTGCACTTGCGGGCGCCACCTGGGTCTCAGTAATCCTCTACTGCGCCATCGCTGCGGGGTGCATTGGAAGATTTTCCGGGCCGGGGCGCTAGTGTCCATCCGCTCTATATGACTCAGTCTTCGTAGACGTTGTGTTTTGACTTTTCTGGCTAGGTCGGTGTCGCTGTACAGCCCGTAAAGTTCAATCTCCTCCTCCACTCTCGTTTTATGCAGACGGGACGGTAGATCGTCCGAAGAATTTTCCTTTCGAAGCAGCCTAAAGTGTTTTCATCCGCTCTTTGCAGGGTCCAAGCTTCTGCACTGTAAAGCAGGACTGGGATAATGAGGGTCTAATACATTTTTAGACACTTTAGTTGCTCGAGAGAGGGCTTTGCTACTCAATTGCCTTCTTAGCCCAAAGAAACAGCGAATGGCAAGAGGTATCTTTCGTTTGCTTTTAGCGCTGGTGTCATTGCCTAAATTTATAGCGGAACCCAGGTAGACAAAGTCCCTAACTACCTCAAAGTTATAGCTGTCGAAGTTGATGTTTTGTCCATGACGTCGGTGTTGGGTATCTTTTCTTGATGACAGTATATACTTGGTTTTGCCCTCGTTGACTGCTAAACTCATATTTGCCGCTTCCGTCCTCATACTCACGAAGACTTCACTGATGTCACCCTTTGTTCTTCCGATTATGTCAACGTCGTTTGCGTATGCGAGTAGTTGAACAGACTTCTAAAAGATTGTATGCCTCTGGTGTTGGCACGGGTGTTCTGCATAATTCTCTCAAGTATGATGTTAAGGAAGTCGCATGACAGCGCGTCGCCTTGTCTAAATCCTTTTTTTGACATCAAAGGGGTCGGTGAGGTCTTTGCCGACCTTGACGGAACAGCGTGAATTTTCCATCGTCATCTTGCGCAGACTGACGAGTTTGGCAGGGATGCCAAAACTAGACATTTCGCTGCATTGCTCGTCTCTATAGATGCTGTCATATGCGGCCTTGAAATCGATGAAAAGGTGGTGTGTATCGATTTGGAATTCCTGGGTTTTCTCCAAGATCTGCCGCAGTGTGAATATTCGATCGATGGTGGACTTTCCTGGCCTAAAGCCACACTGATATGTAGGATATATATAAGAAGACTGATGCCTCTGTAGTTGGCAAAACTCAGAGAGTCTCCTTTCTTCAGGATCGGGCAAACAATGCTGAGGTTTCATTTGTCGGTCATGCTATCTCCCGACCTTGCAGATTAGCTGGTGCATGCTCCTAACCAGCATATCGCCAGCGTATTTAAAAAGTTCGGCAGCCAGGCCATCTGCTCCGGCTGCTTTGTTGCACTTGAGCTTAGACAAAGCTTTTTTCACCCCCTCCAGGTCGGGCGGGCGGTATCGTTCGTATGCTTGGTCGGTTACGTCTTCGCCGGGGTTGAATGGTTTGTTCTGCCTGACAGAGTTATTTTTTTCGTCTTCGCCGTTATACAGTCTGCAGAAGTGTTTTTTTCCAAATCCTTAGCGCCGACTGATGCGATTCTACAACAATGTTCCCTTGATGGTCCTTACAGGCTTCAGTTCGAACTTTATACCTTTGGCACGACCTTTTGATCCTCTGGTTAAACTTTCTCATTACATTCCTCTTGGACCATCTCTCTATCTCTTCAACCGCTCTTTATCCTTCGGAGAAGCCGGTGTTTCTCTTTCCTATTCTGCTCGTTAAGCTCGCGAGCAGCTCTAGTCCGACTGTGCATAGCAGCTTTGTATGCTTCCTGTTTAGCTACATGTGTTTGCCTGCGTTCATCGTCAAACCATAGGACTTCGTAGAAGGTTTTGAGAGACTCGATTGAAGAAGGACCTGCCGATCTCCTGCGATAGTAGTCGGCAGACGTCAAACTTTCTCAAGATCTCATTACTGGGCGTTGGTCGGGATATCCGCAACTGACATCCAAGATGCTGGAGGAGTTCCGTGCGTCGATCGCAATGTGGTCAATCTCCAACTCCATGTCCCTCTGTAGATATTGAGCTGCGGGAACTGGGTACTAGCTACCACAAGGTGTCGCCTCACAGCAAAGTTGATCAGCCTGAATCCGTTATCGGAGGTCGTGTCGTGCACGCTGTGCTTTCCGACTGTACGACCAAAGATACCCTCCCTTCCTAGCTTGGCATTAAAATCGCCTAGGAAAATCTTAATGTCGTAGTTTTGCCCAGGAGCTCATAGAACATATCTTTGACGTCTTCATTTTTCTCCTCTATGGGGGCATGCGCAGGGTAATGCGCATATGAGGCTAATGTTGGCGAATTTAGCCTTGATGCGGATCGTCGCGATTCGATACGCGTAAATTCAATTTAGACCAGTTTAATTGTTGTTGAATAAAAATACTACTTTGGGTAATTAAATAGAAACAATATTATACCCCCCCCTCCCATTTCATGTAAATAAGTTACCAAATAAGGTTTTTTAGAAATTTTCAGAAACTTTATCCATACCTGCAATGAATCCTTTTTATTGCACCAGCAACCCGTCAATAGCCAAAAGGCTCATAACCAAGCAGAAGTTCTATGCTAATTCCAAACCATAAAAATAATAAAACAAAATTATCCCTAGGAACAACACCACAAAATGGCAATTTGGGCGCCACACAAGAACGATTCAAAAATGAAAACTGAAAAATTCAGAAACTCAAAAAACAATAATAAATTTTGTCTAGACACTGAATATTATTACAACCCTCGGTTCAGTTCGGCGGTGGTGTTGGTGGCGGCGGGTGGTTAGAGTCAAACTTTTAAATATTCAATGTAACTCACAACTGCTTGGGGTTGCGCTTGTTAAGACCGAAAACGTACAAAAACAAAATTTTCGGGCGGCATAAAAAAGTTACCCACATCAGGAGCTTTGTAGCACCACAAGGATACCTATTGCCCCTCCTGACGAGTTAAATAAAAAAAAAAAAACACCAATATGCCCACCGAGGAGTTGAATGGATTATCCTGTTTTCTTGTTTTCCTTCGTCTGTTTGGTGTTTTTTTCTCTTTTTTATGGGAAAAGTTAAATAGGAAATCTCACAGGATTACAAAGTCTTTAGGTTAATTGGGATAAATTTAGTATCTTAGCTCTAACCGTAGTTAACTGGTATTTTTTAAATGGAACTTGCCTTCGATTTGGATTGTTTCTACTTTGTGAAGCAAGTTCTTCCAATTGTGTTGTGTCAACTAAATAAAAACACGGGGTCGGAAAATTAAATTCCCATACTAGAAGTATTGCTCTTTATTCGTCCTTATGTTATTTGTGTAGGTTAATCTTAGGGCTGATCCAATAAAAACCTTCCTTACTCCTCATTAATAATTTCATGATTCAGATTTTAATATTGCTAAAGTGAAATTTCCGAAGAAACAACCACATTTAACGGGCTCAAATATATGTTCGGAACTTCTTTGTTTAAAACACGAGTATGATGCGTATTTTGTATTTTGATGAATGTAATGCGTTGACTTACTTTAATTATGTACTTATTTGATGGCGCTTCAGTCTGGGGTGGACATAGGTCTCCAGTTTTGCACTCGAAGTTGATTGAGGTCCCCTTTGACTTGAGCGCGCCACGGTGTGGTTTCGAAGATTTTCTTGGCCGGGGCGTTGCAGTCATTGTATTCTGTCAATGTCGGCGGCGATCCATTGTGCAGACTTGAGAAAAATCATACTTCTGGTGTTGTCACTTAACAGTACGGCCCCTTGTCTAGATTATTTTTTTAATTAAAGGCATCACCGATGCCTTTCACACCCACCCACACATTAAATTGTGTTATTTAAGCGTTAAATTGGTGTAAAATGCAGTTTTATATCCTTTCCTGCATGAATTGACAAGCTTGGCGGGGAGGGATGTCAAAACTATTGCCCTATCTATTTAACGTGTGTCCTGTAATTTTTTCAAAATCTGCAACAGTGTCAATATTTGCCCAACTTTCAATATCGATGCCGAACTTTCATGGAGTTAAGTTAACAAGCAACTTTAAGCGTTCATACTTGGGGGACAGTTCAGACTTGATTTTGGATCATTTGGATCTTGCTGCATCGGTCATGATTATTCCACCGATCATAACTGGCAGATGAGTTGGTGCATGCTCCTGACCAGATCATCGCTAGCAAATTTTAGAAGTTCAGCGGTAGGCCGTCAGCCTGAAGTGGGATACGGTTGGAAAACATAGCCTGCACGACACGACTATCGAAAATGTGTTCAGGCTTATGGACTTTTCTGCTGGACGACATGTTGCGGTAGTAGGTACACAGCTCCCGCATCTCAACATTCACAAGAGGACACGGAGATCTCCCGATAAATCAACCATCAAAAAGATTGATAATAGCTATTGCGATCGTCGCCGTTTCCAGTGTCATGCACGCCTGATCTTTCCGTGGGACAACATTGACTCGTGTAGCCAAGGCACAGCTGCGGATACCCTAACTAACGTCAAAAGTCTAAAGGACCTCTTAAAGGCCCAACCATTATAAGCTATCATGAGCTTAAGTCACCTTTCCGAAATGTGAACGAATTGTGACTGATCAAACCAAATAATCCGTCTGCGTAAGGTGATCACAAAAAATATTGTTCCGGATCGTTGCTTTATTTAGGCTTGTTAATTAAGAACACTGATTCTTATTCGTACATGCAGAGAGTCAGCCTAAGGGTAGGCAAAAACACCACCTTAGTAGAAAGTTTGAAAATTGGTGAACAGCTGATTTTAACGGTGATTGATCGGGAGCTGTCACAAGAAAATTGTGATGATCACAGTTTACGCAGACGAATTTTTGTGATGTGTAACATCACTTATCATAGATCACCTTAGTCGATTCCAACCCTGGGTTTCGTAAGGTTTTCATTAATTTGTGTTGGCTTAAAGTTTTGTTTTTGATTGTTGTTAGTTCTCTTATTGTCATTTTTAAGCCCATATTTATATTTAAGCGTGCTTCCAAAAACCCGTGAAAGAAGGGAATATACAAAGAATTGTACGCTGACTTCAAAAGTTTAAACGCATTTTGATCTGACAAACGGTTTCATAGATATGAACATCCAAAGTTAAAGAAAAAGTGACATAATTTTCAAATTTGGTTTTAAATTTTTAAGGCAGTGTGATACTCGAGACGTTTACAGTGAAATCACATAAGATTTTCAAATCGTTTGCCTTAGTTTATTATGGGCAAGACAATCTTTTGGCAGAACTTGGGTGGGATTTTCGTTATATTTCGACATATGATTAATCCCGCTTAAGTCTATTATGTTTGGGCCTTAAGATTTGTATACAAATCCGGATGGGTCCAAGAGGGCGGAACTCTGAATTTCTAACAGCGGTTTAATCCTGTTTTCGTTCCAGGTGTTAAGAAGGTTCCCAATATGGACACAATGGACCCAACTGCTGGTCTAAGTGAGCCGTGACTATTGTGAAAAGGGCATCCATCAACCTAACCTAACGTAACCTTACATTGTTGTGGTGTGGTCTCCGATTGTGCGAATAATATTTATCAAAATAAAATGAAAAGAGGTTATGTTGGAAAAACTTTGTTAATTTTCACTGTATACACAATCTTTTGTTTTGTTTAGGCGACGCGTTTCGGAAATTAAATTTCCATCATCAGGTCTGGATTAAAATTAAAAATTAAAAAATCAAAAACTCTCGAAACTCTATGCCGGCGCTGCACTTGTACGTGTCACTAACCTAACCTAGCGTCAAGACATAGAAATGCTGTTAGGCGGTTTAACGTCAGAAGGCTTCAAACCAAGAGATCCGCCAGCAGGTTTCTTTTCGCCTCTGAAGTGCCGACTTGATGATGAGTGCCAGCAAGCAGATGTAGCTAAATAGAAGCATGCTGTCCTCAGAAGGCCTAAAACTGCTTCCGAGCCCTACAAGATGAAGAGTAGAGAGGAACACCTTACCTAGAGAGGAATACCTTACCTAAAAAGGTAACTACCACGCCTCTAAAGGAGTGGGCGGGATGTAAAAATATGATTGTTTAATGCTTTATGATAGATGATTCCATACATTTTGAATTCCCTACGTCTTTTTACATAAAAGCCACGCTTTTTTTTTAAGCCACGCTCAAAAGTTGGCGGGGGCATATACTATATATACGAAAAGCTAGAAAATGCTGAACCTTAATATTTTTTCTTTCTGTGTGGATGATACATAAGTAGCAGAAACTACGGACGTTTCAGAGTTTCACTATTGGATTTGAATTTTCTTATTCTTAATCAAGTTGTGAAGATGTTAAGCCGCTTAAAATAAGTTCGCTACAATAAATAGGTTGAATTTTGATACTTTGTTTTAGATTTATTTAAAGAAATTGGAAAAAAATCTTGATCCATGCTATTGTGAAACCTTCAACAGTTCAAAAGTCCCGTTCAAGTTTCATTCAAAAACAGTCATTTCAAGTCCAAACTTCTTAAAAGGTGGGCGTATTGAATATAAAAGACAAATTTGTCCGCCGCGTCTTTGTGCTAGCGCCATTGTTACCTACATGGATATTATGTGAAGAACTTATTTTAAATTAGAGATGGTTGCATATACAGGCCTAGTGGGCGTGACTGTGGGCAGGTTCAAATCGAACATTTAAGGTCACTCATCAGTTTTCAGCTCTCTAGCTTAAAATTTTAGGCCTAAAAGTTGTTTTCATACGAACGGACGAACCTGACTTAACCGATTCTTCAGTCCGTCTCATTAATATCTCTAAGAGATCTTATTGGTCTACGGTGATTATCTCACTGCGTTACAAACTGTAAATTTAACATAATGTACCCTTGGTTGGGTGTAAAAAGATACAGAATGAGACGTTTCATCAAGGGGACATCGTACTGGGATCGATGAGAAAATGATGTTTTTAACGGCGGAAACGAACCGAATCCCCTGTCAGGCAGAATGAACCAATCAACCTGGGCGAAAAAACTACGGACGAAACATACGAACGATACCTCCCACCCGATCTAGATGAAACAGAAAACTAACTGATTTTTAACTAACTAAAATTTTTCTTAGCTGAAAAATGCAGTCAATAAGAGTCATACTTGGTTAGTTAAGGTCGTAGACTTGCAGACTTCCGAAGACAGCGAGTTTTAAGAAAACCATTATTATTGTTTGGCTGTCAAAGTTTTATGTTATACCTACGGAATGGTCCGGTTTTGGTAACACGCAAAGCACGTGCAATTGGGTAGACTCCCTCACCTGTTACAGACGATCTTTTAGATGAATATGTCGAAATATCATCACAATTTCAAGGACATCGTCTTGTCAATATGTCTTCTTGTTTCACTGAGACAGTGCCGATGTAATGCGCAGTAGACTTTCACTTGTCTAATCACTAATCATCATTTGTCTAACACCAAGGAACGGGCCAGAAACCATGGTCATAAATTGTCATATTTCCTCTTTTGAATGGTTCTTAATTATCTATGATTTAACACAATTCCATAATACAACAACATAATACAACATACAACAACATGATAAGATTATTGATATCATATATGTAGCATGTCCCCGTAAATAATATGTCAAATAAATCATCTTCCAGCCAATCGATAATTGCCAAAACTGTTCTTGTTCCTTGTTTTCAAACGGCCGGTCGTATACATGTCGCATAACAATCACCCTATTTACACACCCCAAACACTCGCTCATTCAGATGGACATTTAATGTGTCACTTCAAGCCCCACAAATCCCGCCTAATAAACATTATGTCATCAATTCCATTTACACACTTTGCCTAATCCACTCTGGATCCAGAGGAGAAATGTCAACAATTGTCAAAGGCATGTCGTAACGCGATGGTTTTGACCGAAATATGGTCTCAAACCCAACCAAGCCCAACTCCCGAGGCGGATATGCTCCCAAGAAATCACTACTCCTGCGTAAATATTTGCCATTGAACTTTCTGCCACAGCGGGACGCTGCTGCTGGTTATAGCGGTGGCAATACTTGAGGCAATACAAATTCCCCGCACCACCGTAACACCGTACACCGTGGCTGAAACTTTTCCCTACCACAAGCACACCGGCAGCCAACAAAAAACTTTATCCTTCGCCGAAAAGTTCCTTTCGCATTCCCCGCCCGTTGTGTCGTCCCAAGCCCACGGATGAGTAAATATTTGAAAATTAATAAACGAAATTTTCCACCGAACAAGCGGAACAAGAAAAATAGAGCAAAATACGGATCCCAGCAAAGCTCCTAAGAAAGGAAGAAAACTTTCGCACCGAAAAAAAGAAAAGAACCAACAAAAGAGCACTCATATCCTGGCTGGGCAACACAATTCGAATGCGAATTAACAGATTTATTCGATTCGATACAATACACATCCCCATCGACTGCTCTGTGGGGAGCTACCGCCGGCCGCCGCGCAGCCACAACGTTGCCATGACCTACCACCAGGCGATATCCTTCCTCGCGTGCAACCATGGACATGGAGGGTGGAAATTGTTAAGATTTTTGAAACTCAAGAAGTAGCTTCATCGACAGAGCGACGTAAAAAGAAGGCAAAAAATCCCCTGGACACCAGCCGCAAGGACCACCAGCTGTGTGCAAGATCGGATACCTATCCAGGAAAGTTCAGACAAATCTCAGCGGGGATGATATTACGAGTGTATGTGAGAGTATTTGAATCTAATTGAGTTATGCCTAATGAAAATCAAATAAAGTGAACGGAGGTGCTCTGCAAGGACCTACTGTGTACACAACAGGACTCCAAATGTCCTAGAAGAATCTGGAATTCTTGTTTTTTTTTTTTTTGCTGGAATTCTATACAATTTCTGATGTTAATGGTGATGGTGGGTGGTAGCATCAGTGTGTACCATCAGCGTGTACTTTTGGTGGGGGTACCATAAGGAGGAATCCGAGTCTTTGCGAGTGCGGGACTTAGGACAATTGTTTTGTCTGCATTAATATTTAACTGTTGTTCAAGAAACGTATTTCTGCGAGTTTTATTGTGACTGGCGGATCGAATACGCAATGGGAATAAAGGATAATGATTTATGCAAGTGATGGGGACGAAAAACAGACGAATTTATGGTGCAAGCGGTTTTATCCAAGGGGTTTTATATGGGATAAAGGATTTATTTAAAGCGATTAACTTATAGGTGAAATACACTGATAAAAACAAATAAGAAAGTGAATCTGCGACGGATTGAAAAATACCCTACCCTGCCCAAAAAAGAAACCACCTTCCCTCCAAAAAAAAGGGCGGGATGTAAAAATAAAACTTTTAATGGCTTTATGCTAGATTTATACCTTTTTAACTACGAAAATCGTTTTGATTAAGGTCACGCCCACATAAGTGTGGGGAGATAATTTTTGAGAAAGAGAATGGATCTTATATTGATAAATCTTGTATTTAATGTCGGCAATTAGCTATAACCAAATACAATATCAGCAGGTAAATGTCCGCCTCTGTCAGTATTACAAATGCGAGCCCTTTTGAACACATTTTTCATTACACTCTCACACATTTCACGCGGTATTTAATTAATTTTATATACGGCGGCGTAAATGGTCTTGTTGAACTCTTGTGTCAATTGAATTTTAAATGGAAACCAATGCTAATCCTTGTGCAAAATGTTGGCCAAAGTTGTTCATTGAAGGCCGTGAAGAAAGAAAGACCGCATTTTACGTTACTTTCTCATCGTCACAGTAGGTAATGGATGATTGATCTCGATAAAAATTTTTAACGATTAAAACACGTTGGCTTAGCGAACGAATATTTTTCCATAATAAATTTGCCACGCGTCTATTTCACGACTGTTAAATATAAACTTTCAAGACTAATGTTAACTAAAATGGCGGCAAAACAAAGTAGTACACTTTCCCGGCGGACACCCTGTACTAAAATATACAAAAAAGTTTTAAACTCCAAAAACAGTGGTCAATGCAAGCGCCAAGCCTTTTCTGCGTTCTCAAAGATAATAATAAAACAATTTGACATACAACCAGTGAGTAAATGCAACAGCGCGTATGTAACAGCTTCGGTCCGTCTTTGACGAACCGCGGTATACCCTATTCCTATTTCTATTCTCCTTTCCATTTCCATTCCATTACTTTCTCCCTTTAATTCGTTTATTTTCTGATTTTCCATCCCCGTCCCGTTACCATAAGTTTATGTCTACTTATAAGTTTAAGTCTACTTTTTTTTTAAAAATGGGGCGTGGCATGTCAAACTCCTATAACCAAAAATTAGCACAGAAATATCTAAATTTGCGGCTAAAATGTACGCAAAAATGTAATTTTTTGGTTCAAATTCAATAATTTTGTAAAGTTGACCTCTTAGTATGGGCGTGGCCAAAAACTTTGTATAAATGTAGAACAAAGTATTTTGTACACAATAATATTAAGTTAAAATTTGCCGATTCGAAACAAAAATATTAAATTAATTGGAATGAAGACTTACTCTTTAAATCGATGCCACGCCCGCTAGGGGCGGTCTGCCGATTTCGTTTTTGCTTTTATATCTTATAAAAAGGATTATCTTAGAAGATGCTATTCATTCATTCATTTGTCGGAGGTTGCTACTATCCGATGGAGCACTCAGACACAACTACTGGTCCATTGTACTACCACGCGGACACCTTACTTTAATGTATTTAGTTTACCCGTCTTTCGAAGAAAAATGAGGAGCTTCAGTGATGAAGAGCTTAGGTGTTCGGCACTCATCACGTCAGCCCCAAAGATCCGCCATCTGACGGCGAGCAAAGGGAGGACAACTATATAGGAAATGTTCCGCTGTATCGTCGTCCTCTCCACAGGCAGGACAGATGGTGATTTCGCTCAAGCCTAGCACATTTAAGTGCTTGGCGAAAGCTTGGTGGCCCGTAAGGACGCCTACACGAAGTCTGCAATCGATTTTCCTAAGAAATAGAGGAAAAGACGCTGAGTCGTTTAGTCTGTCTGCACCCATCTCAGTCACGCCAACGATCCCTGTGCACACGAGAAACCCAAGATTCAATGGCAGACGTGACAATAGATGCAGGCAGGCCTAACGCAGGTTCGGGTCCTGAGAAAACCTCTTCTGAGCCTAGTCTGGCAAGCTCATCAGAGATCGCATTTCCCTGGATACCAGTGTGACCTGGAACCCAAACAAGATTCATTGCATTTAGCCTTCCGACTAAGTTCAACGAATACTTGAGCATTATCTTGGACGAGGTAAGAGGGTTGAGCAACGCATTTAGAGCGGCATGGTTGTCACTGCAAACGCAATGCTTCTCGCCCTCCACCTGCTAGTCACAATATAGCGCATAGCCATTAGGATAGCGAAAATCTCCGCTTGGAAGACAGGCGCATATTAACCTAAAGGGTAGTGAAGTCTAATGTTCTCGCTTTCCACAAAGACTCCAGCACCAGACCCCCGTCCGGTTTTGGAGCCATCCGTGAAAATACGATGGCATTCTTTCCCTGGCTCAGAGTCTGGCCGAAGCCATTCCATTACCTGAGGAAAGTCGACTTGGTAGTTTTGTCGCAAAAGGATTTTTGGGAATCATCTCAAAAATTGTTTAAATAATTTTCCAAAGTTCTAATGTGCTGATTCTGCGAATGACCTTGAAAGTGAGAGGGGCTCCTTTGCTAGCACACAAATGCAAATGGTAGACAGCTTATTGATTTATTTCGGGACTTAAGTTTATTTGCTTTAAATGGTTTGTCGATAAGTGATAAAAGAGGCAATCTAATGTTTATCGCAGGGCAAGGCTGTACCGTCATTGACTTTTGCCTTGCCAAAGGTCATAGTGTTTAATTTTATAAGATATTTCGAAGTGGTTACTGCTACTTACTCAACCCACCTCCCAGAACATTGAACTAACACCAAGTAAAATGTCGATTGACAAGTTGAATTGGAGAAACAGTGGGGCGGAGAGTTATATGCGCAGGCTGAAAATGCTTATAAATGTTAGTCCCGAACCTGTAACATGGCCATGTAAGCAGATAGCCGATGCCTTACGGGAGATAGTTAGGCGCTCTGCACCAGTTTGGAACACTTGGTAGGGTGAAGTGGTTTGATCTTGAATCCAATAAACTGCGCGACAAGTCTTTTGCCCTATTAAAGCTTTTAACAAAACAAATAATCCCTTTTTGAGAACGCTCTACGTTCTAGCCAGTAAGAAGCTCAGATTGTTGCGATAATTTTTACAAAAATAAGCGTAAAAATTATCTTACACGAGTATCTTCGAGCATGGTTGCATGTAAGGGTTCTAAATTGTTTTGGTTGAAGGTAAGGCAATTGAGAAGCCATAGAACGACTTTAGCTCCGCTCCAACTTTTGGACTTGACGCCTTATTACGGCTCACTTCCAGCAGCTTCTTCTACCCCAAACTGATTTTTCATCCTTTCACTATGCCGAGATCTATTATATAGATACAAATCTCCGAGTTAGATCAGCCCATTACCATTTTGGAGCTCCAAACCATGCTTGAAAAATAGACTTTTTCCGCAAAGCAAGACTTGACGGGATCCCTGTAGAATTCTACAGAAGCTCACCACCTGCGTTTATGAACCTGGCTTATGCAACTTTTCAACAAACTTTTAGTGGAAGAACATATTCCTATTCTTTTTTACTCTCTTATTGGGGCGAATCTCGCCGAAAACTACAGAGGAATCTCTATTTTGAGTGGGTTAAGAAAAGTTTTCACAAAGATCTTAAACCGTAGGCTAGTATATTGGATCTTAGAACTAGAATCTCCTTAGCATTTTCCAGGCAGGTTTCGACCATTGATGGCACACTAACGCGACCTAGTTGGATGTGTAGAGCTATACAACATAAATTACTATGACAGCTCAGCTCTAAAGTACAAGGCACCTTTTCAGCTTATTATATCTTATAAATCCTTATAGCTTATTATTATAATTATAGCTTATAAATCCTTTTAAGAAAAGGACAAAACTAAATCGATCACCACCACCTAGATCGAACATATCCGGAAAAAACAGTCCACCGGTAAACCAAGACTCAGTGAAAATTAAGAGCTTAGAAAAGGAGAATAATGAACTCCGAGCTAAGCTTACTGACATGTGGCTACTCTTCCACCATCTAAAAATGGAAGTCGACTCCATGCGAAAACAAAACGAGGATGTTAAAAATACTCGTTTAACGAAGGACTGTAAGGTAACGAAAGAGTTCAGCAGTCGAATACTTCACGGACGAGGACGAACTTGCACTTGAGACCGATTCAGTCTTAAGGAAAAGGTCAGCAAGAAGCGTAAGGCGAATTCCTTTCCCGAAGTAATACATAAAGAAGATAAGCCCTCTGGTTCAAACAAGGCTAAACCAGAAGCGAAAATTCGTCCAACCCCCGCAATAAACATCGTCGGGATAGCAGACTTCGGGAGATTGCGCAACCTTCTTGCAAACACGGTGAGAACAGAAAACTATAAGCTTACTTCGCACCGAAATAACGTGTGGAAAGTAAATGTTAACAACGCCGATTCCTATCGCGCGCTGTCTTTTAGACTGAATGCAGAAAGAATCAAGTAGTATACTTATGAAAATAAGTACGAAAACCACTGCGAGTCGTTGTAAGGGGGCTCTACCCATCATGCACAAAAGAAGACGTTGTAAAAGACGTAAAAACTAAAGGCCTTAAAAATTATTGATGCTGTCAATATCATTAAAAACGAAAAGCAACGCACGAAAGGAGAAAGAGACACTGATCAGACGCGGCCTTCCAATTTTTATGCTCTCCTTTGAAAGAACTGAGAGCATAAACGATATTTATAAAATGAAAATGATACTTAACATCAGGGTTAAAATCGAACCCATGCGAAAGGGCAATAGGCTGATACCACAGTGTAAGCGGTGCCAAGAATTCAGGCACACAAGTGACTATTGCCAAAAAGAACCACGTTGCGTGAAATGTAACGGAAAACACCTCTCAACAGAATGCAAAGTTGACATGAAGGCTCCAGCAGTTTGCGCGGAAACCACCCCGCAAACTATCAAGGATGCGAAGTAGCCATAGAGCTGCAAAAGGGACGAGAACCTCTTAAGGAAAATACTCGAGGTCAGAACCCTAGCCTAGGACGTCCAAAAACTGCTGAAACTCCTAAGCCAAAGACTCCAAAGACGCCAAAGCCGATCAAAAGTGCGAGATTGGCAAAGGAGGCGCCGACAAAAGGCGTAAAAGCTCCACAAAAGAGCGGCGCCAGTTCAAGTGCAGCGGAGAAACCTCCACTGGTCGGACCGATATCATACGCACAGGTTGCGGCAAACGAATACAAGGCAATATCGCCCACAACAGATGTAGTGTCTCAGATCCTCGCTGTAATCTTGGAGAAACTTGAGGATCAGACTAAAATAAGCAAACTTTTTTTGACAAACTGAGCAAGCTCGAGTTCAAGCCTCGAAAAAATTACAAGGAAACATGAATATAAAACAGTTATTTAAAATACTAATATGGAATGCAAATGGCCTTCTGAAAAAAATAGACAAATTAGAAATATTTCTACGGAAAAATAATATTGATATTTGCATGATTACGGAAACGCACCTTAAAAACAGGTCTAGACCCAAACTTAAAGGTTCACAAAATCCTCGAGGTTCGAGATCCTCCCTCTACATTAAGAACTGCATAAAGCACTTCAAAAACATAGAAGTTGAGCTAGACTCTATGCAGATCGGTACAGTTTCTGTAAAAATTGACTGCTTAGATTACAACATTGCATCTTGTTATTTCCCGCCAGGATATAGACTGGTGGAAGACGATCTGGATCGTATGAATGACTTCATTGGGTCCAATATTATCATTGGGGGTAACCTTAACACGAAGCATACTTTTTGGGTATCACGATTCAATTCAACAAGAGGCAGATTACTGTACAAAAACAGTATGAAGCGTGGGGTTGACTTTTTCTTCACGGGTAAGCCAACATATTGGCCAACCGATAGGAATAAGACCTTGTCGACTTTTTCATCACAAAGGGTACCCCAAATACCTTACGCGAATCGAAGAGTGTTATGATCTTTGCTCAGACCACTCAGGAGTAATCTTAAAGATGGGTGGAAGACTGGCGAAAATAGAAAGAGCTCCTAGATTAGCTAGCAAAAACATGAACTGGGACGCCTTCAGAAAGGACAGTAAGGAGGGTGTTGGCTTGAATGTGCCATTGAAAACTCCTATCGATTAGAAACCGCAGTTCATAAATTCATTGAAGCAATTCAGAGCGCTGCTCGGAACAACACTTTGTCCCAAAAAAACGCAGTTAGCACCGATGGGCATGTACGTACAACATATCCGCTCGAAATCGAAGAATTGATTCGTGAAAACAGAAGAGCGCGTAGAAGATGGCAAGGCACGAGGGCTCCCCCAGACAAAACCCTCTTGAACCACCTATCTTACAAACTGAAAGGAATTTTGCAAGATTTTAAAAATCGTGAGACCACTAAATACCTTGAAGGCTTGTCGGCGGATAGGAGCTCAAACTACTCGCATGGGAAAGCAGTTAAGTCTCTCAAGAAACCTATAATCCACTCGGCACCAATAAAAAAAGCTAACGGTGAATGGGCAAGAGAAGACAAAGAGAAAGCGAATTTGTTTGCTGAACATTTAGAAGAAACATTCAAGCCTTTCGACGGTCCGCCGTTGGCTGACGTTTAAAACAACAACGCGACACCTGATAGCTTTAGAATGAAAAAAGTTTCGTTAGTTGAACTCCGACAGACAATAAAGAAACTTAAAAATAATAAGGCCCCGGGTTACGACCTGATTACTGGCGAAGTATTGAAAGAACTACCAAAAAAGGTACCAGTCAAGCTACTTTATATGATAAACGCTTCTCTTAGACTTCTATACGTTCCAAGACAATCGAAAGTTGCTGAAGATATGATAAAAAATCTTATAGGCTCATATCGCTTCAGCCGATAATATCGAAAGTATTCGAAAAACTTCTGCTGAAGCGATTACAACCAACAATTGCAGAAAGACGCTTGATCCCGGATCATCAATTCGGTTTCAGACCTAACCATTCCAAAATAGATCAAGTCTACAGAATAACGCATGAAATTAAAATAGCCTTAGAAGGGAAAAAATATGTTTTAATGCTTTCCTCGACGTATCGCAAGCCTTCGACAAGGTATGGCACGAAGGCTTTAAATATAAGCTACGGCAAAACTTGCCGGAAGACATGTTTAAAATATTAGAAAATTATCTTGAAAGCAGACTCTTTCGTGTTAGGTGTAGTAGTGAATACTCGAGTTTCAAGCAAATTCAGGCTGGCGTACCCCAGGGAAGCGTCCTCGGTCCGACCCTGTTGCTGCTCTACACAAGAGACATACCTCTAGATGACGAGACAGTCGTGGCCACGTTTGCTGTCGATAGGGCCATCCTGGCAACAGGTGAATCAGTCGAGTCATCAACGAGAAACCTCCAACGAGCATTGGACAGAATTTGTGTCTGGACGAAGACTTGGCGAATCGCTCTTAACGAGAACAAATCTACGCATGTGAATTTAGCTTTCAGAAGGGTTAACAATTTACCTTTCTTCATAAATTCTGCACAAATGCCTTATGCAAATAAATCGAAATATCTAGGGATGACACTGGACGCTTAACTAAGGTGGAAACCACACCTAAAGAAGAAGCGTTTCGAGCTCGAGATTAGGCTCAGGGAAATGTATTAGCTCATCGGAAGATTTTCGAAACTAAGCATATATAACAAACTGCTCTAGTACACGCAGGTGTTAAAGCCGTCCTGGACATACGGTATACAACTTTGGGGTTGTACCAAGCCGAGCAACATGAGCATGTTGCAGACTTTCCAAAACAAAACCCTGAGAGCAATTGTGAATGCTCCATGGTATATTAGGAATAGCGATATTCACAGAGATTTAGGAATAGCTACCGTGAGCGAAGAAGTAACAAACTTTGCTTGAAAGCTAAATGCTCGCCTTCATGTTCATTGCAACAATGAAATGATCCGTACTCTCAACGAGACTCTTAATGATGTAACAATGAGAGACGACTACAAAAAACAAGACCCTTCGATCTAGCGATGTAGAGTGAAGCCGCACGAATGAACGGCTTAGTAGGTGCATTCATTGGATAGCAACCTACCCAATGGGATAAACACTACGGAAGCGTAAACTACTTGTTAAGTTAACTTGGTTGTAGTCAAGACGTATTATAAGAGAGCGAAAATTTACTACTTTGAAGTGCGTTCTGGCAGTTTCATAGCGTCTCTCATAAATGGGTGGTTTTTTAGGACGTGGAAATCGGGCATAATCAATATCGGCTACTTCGGTATTATAAACCTACGGTATTATATACCAGTGGGCGTATTGGTATCTCTGAAAGATTTTGAAGTTTTAGCCTCCGTCCACCCTCGTATTCAAAAAAAAAAAACCCTTTTCAGGTTTTCCCCCAGGCTGGGAAGACTTGTCAGGAAAGGTAAGGTTGGGAGACTTTGTACTGAAAATTCTTCTCTTTGCATTGATTCCTCTCTTTGTTTTATTAGCTGTCAATCCAATTTCACTTCTGCTGCTGATCAATGCGATAGGGTGTTTTTGTAAACTTTGGGGTCTTGAGATCAACTTTTATAATCAAAAATATTATGGCATCAAAGACGTTAAGTGACTTCAACGAATTGAATGCATTCATTCAATGCTTGTGACATCAAGGTGCCTTTACTGAATGCAGAGCAATCAAAAAGATTTCATTCATTTGACTTCAACTAAATAATTGCTGAAAATGATTGCTTTAATCATGACTTTGAATTGAATGCTGATTTATTTTTTCTAAGTTGGAGTCAATTTTGTTATGATGTTATGAAACGCATTGAAATAAAACGGCTTCGATGAATCCCAAAACGATTGCATTCTGGTACAACCCTGGATGCGCCTAGCTTAAAGAACGATTTTAATAAAGCAATATTTTCTTAACGGAAGACGTTATACCCAGTGTATTCACATCACTTTGTTTACCTGTTTTTATTTCCAAATATTATTGGATACCTGAGTAGGTCTGGTGTATATTGCGGCGGTCTGATGCAGAAAAACAATATACATTACCGGTACCCGCATCTACCACCTCTAATTGCATTCTAATTACATTCAAATGAAAACTCATTTTTCATTCAGGTCAAAGCAATTTCAAATAAGAGGTTTGGCATTAACGAAAATGGTCAGCACAACACAAATTTCAGGAAGAAAAGAACAAAAAGCTATGCATACCTCAGGGACAGGAACTAAGTGTCTAAACAAGATGGACCCAACTGACTAAATGTGACTTTGGGATAGGTTGAATTAAAACTCCTTTTTACCTATGTTTTATTTTTGCAACCAACTCTAGAAGGGGTTGCCTTGCAAAAACAATAAACGACAGTCCTTGGAATGGAAACTATTTTGCCCTAATTAAACGTGTGTTCTGCAAGGGGACCTCGCGCAACTGTTTTGAACCCACCCTCCATAATGAGAGTAAGAACGTAATTAAATTAGACTGCATCCTTTTCGAATGCAGACTGACCCGAGGATTAAACAAACAGGATATGCGTGAGAGCGAATCGGTTTTAAAGTTTCAGTTTCAGCATTTGAAAACGGATACCCGAAAAGCTTATTATCGCAATTATATTGTTTAGGAGAGGTTTATTGCCGCTATTAAGTAAATTCTAAACAGGTCGAAAGTTTTAGTTGCAAAATCGATTAGATAGAAAGGAGCGATTATAACTGTTTTAATTATGCTAATTGAAGGCGTGTTATTTTATACCACGAAGGGTCGTAGGTACCATTTGACATAGAAAGTAACTAGGGGCATAATGTAGGGAATATAGGCCAATATTTAAATTGAATGCAACACTGACATGCATTTTTACCAATTCGTTTTGCTTTTGCTTAAGCATTAATTTAAGTGACCACAGAACGTTTTTTGTGTCATAAAAAAGCTTCAGTTCTATACTTGCTCAGCATTGTTTATGTTGCATGTGTATGGGGATTTTTTTTTCCTACATTTCGCCTTATTCTTCTCGCTGGCGGTATGCTAGGTATTTAAATGTTAGTCCTAGTCGTAGTCCCTTGATCGCTTGTTATAAAAAGAAATCCTACTTACTATACTCTGCAGTTTAAACAATAACGTTTAAATGTTCGTTGAACTTGAAAGAGAAACTCGCAAAGAGAAACTCGCAAGGAAATCGAGTAGTCTAGACAAATGTAACAACAAAACTTAATTTTACTAAAAAGGCTAACCGAACGTATCGTTGCTTTTATTGGGGGGCCCCTATGGCAAAGCCATACAAAATTAAATTTAGTATTTTAGTTTAAAGGTGAAAAATTATAAAAACTTATATTTCCAGAAACTTTATAATAAGGGCAAGTCTTACGATAACAAACGCTGCGAGGCGTACATTGTCAGGAACATTTATTTTCCTCATTAGAAACTTATTGGAAACAGAAAAAACATATTGCGAAATCTATTGCCTCACTTGAAAATCGACGCACGAAGTGTATCTCTTGCCAATATCTGTTTTATCGCTTTCAAAAAAAAACCAAGGGAAAGTGCATCAGTGCGTACGTAAAAACTTCAGCCCGTCTGCTACCGCGACGGATTGCCCTACCTGCCAAAAAATGAAACTGCCACGGCTCCAAAAACTGGGCGGGATATAAAAATAAAAATGTTGAATGCTTTTTTTTAGGTGGTATATTTCGGACTAGAGCTCACCTTTTTAACTAAATATATGGCGAAGACCAGGCGGAAACTTCTTTTAGTAGTCACATTTCACAACTTCAGAAAATCATGGAGTTTCAACCTCTTCCTCTTCGTCTGCGGTTTGATATGTTGTCTGCGGTTCACAACGATATGAAAGTTGTTTAAGGGTTTTGACCTGCTACTTTTTCGAAAAATTAAAAATCCATCCAAACCTTTTGCATTAAGAAAGTTAAACTTTTCTTCGTCCGACATTTTCTTGTCGCGAATAGAACATCCCTAAAAATAGGAGTTCATTGCCAATGATCCTGCTACGATACAGTGTCAAGAGAAAAGAAATCTGAAGATGGACACTCGACAGCAACCCAAAAACTGTTTTCGGTTGCTTCTTATTCTACCAATTAGTGAAGCAAGCCATTTTGTGTTTGGTGTTTATTTGACGTGGTCATATTTTACTACCAAGAGAACTGTCTGACATGCCTATCAAGAATAACATCTGTTTCAAAAACGGAAAGATGTGGGTGATTGGCGATTCCTACCTGCGAAAAAGAAACGACACACACTGCATGAGAGTCGCCTATGTCTCACCCAACCCTACCTTTATAATTAAGTTGAATTTTTGGACACAACGTTGTTCTCACCTATTACCTTAAACTTCACAAAGAAAATTGCATTCAAACACTGATGCTATTTAGTCGGTGAAATGTATTGGCAACAACAATGACTTTCATCGGCCACATATTGTTAACATAAAAACTTCGCTGAAAATCTTCCAAGCACAGACCCCTACAATCAAAAATAATTGCAAATACTGTCACAGACCGCCTTGATCAGACTTTCCCATTATAGTCTCCATCTGCTTCGAGCGTTCAAATTTAATTGCTGCCATTGCCATCGAATTGATAACCAGTTCGTAAAACCAGCGTCATGAATAAATACACAATAAATGTCACAATCATTGGCCAATGGAGCAGCAGTAGAGAATATCTCAATCTCAGCCAATAAAGATCATCTGGTTAAGCAATTAACCGCACTTATTATTATTATTATATCCTCCACAATCATGGCCAAGTCGGATGTCAGCCACTAAATTGCCTAATTGCAAAAGTTTTAATTGTTAATTTCCACCACTAACCGCACCGCCATCACGCAGAACGAGTCCTCCATTCCCGAAGCTACAATCCCGAAAGCAGAAGCAACACAAAAAAAAATATCTTCAACAGCCGTTCATCACTTCTTCTGCAAATTCGGCTTGTTCCTGTGTGTTTGTGTGTATGTGTGCCTGTGGTTGGCTCCCTTGGTTTATCCTGTCGTATCCTCCAACCAGAAATCGAGTTATTAATTCTTAATTCGTCCTGTTTTTAGGCTAATCACTATTCCGCTCTACAGCAATGTGCCGGCACTATAGGACGAAAACAACATTAGAAGTTCGAGGACCTTGGACCTCGTCGCATCGTTGAAAAGAAAAGCGGATTTCCACTGGCTTCCACGAGGCAACTTAAGGAGTGGAAATATTTTTCCATCTGATTAAAAATAAACTCGTTAAGATAGGGAACAATCTTGCTGGCATAGTAGTACTAGCATCAGTTGTAGGTCGTCGTCGCCGGATATTATGAACAAGAACTCGCCCACAAAGTTTCGCCAACCGCCATTCCGCCATTTGTGAACGCTTTTCGGTTAGATTTTCATTTTTAGTTCCAATTTTGGCGTTGAATTCTCTGCAGTTCGCTTAAGATGTTGTCGTGGATGCGGCCAAAAATCTTGCAATTAAGTGTGTTATCGTGTCAATCTGCGCTAATAGTTTAATTGGGCTCTGACTTTGGGTCAGAAATGGGAAAACTTGAAAACTAGGAAACAAAATGTAAACTGACATCCTGACCCACTTTAGCGGCTCGGTGGTGCTATTTTTGTAGATAAGGGACCTTGTGTTAATAACAAGTTGTGTTACTCCTTCTTGCTTTTATAGAAAAGGAAAAGGACCAGCTTAATAGGTATAGATGTTAGAGTGTAATTGAACAATATTTTTAAGCAGCCCAGTCCGTAAAACTATGGAAAAAGGTCTTTTTATAACCGACCCAGGGTATTTTAATTTTGGTGCATAGTTTGTAACACAGTAAAATAATCATTGTATACCCATAAGACCTTTTAGAGCAGCAGTTCCCAATCTTTTTCGGTCGCGGAGCACTTGCAAAGGAGATCTCGATGGTGGAGCTCCAAAAAGTTTTTTTTTATAAGATACAAAAATATGAATTGTTTCTAATAAAAAAAGTAACATGAAAAATAACAATATAGCAACGCATTGTAATAAGTAAGGCAACTCATTTCAGGAAGTATGCAACTTTGGTCCCGGTTCACCTCGAGCTGTGAACTCTATTTTATTGGTGATGCAACTGTTTTAATCGGTGTACAATGTGGTTTGCTAATGATGAATTTTAGATTGAGACATCTGCTACCGAAAATGTATGCTTCTCTAATTGCTTCGCATAGTGACGGACGAAATCTATGCACATTTTAATTTTGCGCGACAGCAGATCACAGAGCCTGATACACAAATTTTAAAGATGAATCAGGAGATAGTGTTGCTATTTAGTGAAATCAGATTTAAATATTTGTCTCGAATGTCTAGTAACACTTTTTTTAAAATTTTATTAGCAGGAGACGTAGAAAAAGTTTTTTCAAAACTGCAATTTGCGGGAGACGATTAAAGAAAAATCCCGTAGTGTCTCCACTGGACAAACGTAAAATTAACTTAACACGAGCACTCTTTTGCTGTCGTTTTTGCTCTCCAAAGACAGTGACAATGACATTTCCCAGGAGCAAAAAAGTTATTTCATTGTTAACGAAATACAAACACAAATACATACACAAACCACTGCGGATTTGTGTTCGGTGGAAACAAAATATTAATATTTAGTAATCTTACTTCGAGAATGGGCGACCAGTGTAAACATTTGCTATCGAACTTTATCTTTTCTGATAAAGTAAAATTTTGGAAAGATGTGTACCTGGCAACAAACAAAGTTGTCGTTTGTCGGAACTGGTAAACTTATACGAGCTTTACCAATGAATCTTAAGCATGACATCAAAATGTGCCCAGAAACGCCAAAATCCGACCCCTCGAGTCCTTGACTTAACTTGCGTTTCCATGCATAATTTCGACTTGGTTCCACCCGCAAAGCATAGTCGAGTCGACTCAAACCGCGTTTCCATGCAATTGAAGCCGGGTTCGGCTCTGCATGGAAACGCGATAATAGAATTTGCTTCGTTTTTCCAACAAAACTTTGGATTCGGCCCAGGGATCCGAAACGATTTCTTTGCTGTTGTGTTATTCTTGCCTTAATGTCCTCATATAAAATCTACAACAATTTTATGCTTTTACGATCTTAGGGAAGCCAACTTTTTCGACGCAATACTTCATAGGTCTGCAGCAGGTTTTAGTTATTTCCTGAGGCGACGAGATTAAAAAATTTACATTTTTCAAAATAACTACGAGATACGCTAACAATAAGTTCCTTAACATAACCTCTTACACAAAAGACATTATTTAACTATCAGAAACGATGTTACCTCAACCCTTATTGTAAGGCCTGCCTTACCGATTCAAAATTTTGACTTTCTTATTCTTTGATCATAAGTTTTTTAATTTTCTTTTACTTATCGGTTCGCGGAGCACTAGGTCGACGCTCGCGGAGCACCAAGTGCCCCGCAGAGCTTTTCAGTGGTTTGTTTCAGTGGTATGATCGAGACTGACAGGTAAATCGATTAAGCAATGTCCGTCCGTCCATCCGTGAAGAATGAAGCTAGAGAGCTGAAACTAAAACACGACTCGGCACGAAAAATAACCGTAATACAATACGATTAGCATGTTGGAACATAACTTCATTCAATAGGAAGGATCAAGAAACAATCATGGAACTAGAGAATCTAAGCATTGACATCTGTGCATTATCGGAAACCTAAATAAAGGACAAAGGCAGCAAAATATACAACCCATACGTCTTGTTCTAAAGCGGTAAAAAACAGACACGAGCGAGCCGATTCGGGAGTAGAAATATTTGTACACGAAAAATATCTTAAGCATATCGAGCACATTGATTACGTAAACGATAGACTACTCCGTATACAGCTCCAGCTAGAAAAGTCAAAACCGATTAACCTCGTTAGTGTCTATGCACCGGATATCACCAAACCATATGAAGTCAGGGAAGAATTTTACCAACAACTCCAACAAAGTTTAGACAACAGGGCTAGAAACGAAAAGGTCATCGTTCTTGGAGACTTTAATGCCAAAGTCGGCAACCAAGTTATACCTGGTGTCAAAAGTTAGTGACAGCGAAGAACCTCTCAATGAAAACGGCAACTTACTTCTAAATCTCTGTTTGCAAAATGAACTAAGGATAAACAACACCTTCCATCCACACAAACCACAGCACAAATATACCTTCTCAAACTCCAGGGGGCAAAAGTCAGTAATAGACTATACAATTTCCAACAGATCAATACATCCATCAGCGATCTTGGATGTCAGAGTACTTAGCTCTGCAAACACCGGAACAGACCACAACCTAGTATTAGCTAAACTTCGACTACACAGCATAATAAGCCATAAAAGATCTGCATCATCAACAATAGAAAAGTTCAACATCGAATCACTCAAAAATTAATTCACAACCGAACTATATCAAAACAGACTCTACAACAAAATTAAATCTAACAAGATCACTGACCTTGATGACAAAGAAGCATCTTGGTCAAAAATAACGTCTTACATCACAACAGCAGCTAACGAAGCAATTGGTACAAGGAGAGTCAACATCAACAACAATAGACGACACACAAAACAGTGGTTCTGTGAAGATGTTAAGATTCTGGCAGAAGAAAAACGAGAGGAATATCTGCGATACAGAAGATCAGAAATAGCTTATGATCAATATAAAATCATCAGGAACAAAATCGTTAAGGAACGATACTGGCAAGAATTCTCTTCCAATATGGAACATGACGTATATGGCCGTATGGCGGTCAGAAAAAGATTTGGAATTGGCTGCGCAGTTTAAAAAAAAACCAGTGAACGAACTTATCAGAACTTCCACCATACCAGCCGAAACTTGTATAAACCACTTCTCGTCGCTACTGTGCGACGTAGAACATCCCATAACAGCAATAGGAAGGAATCTGGACGATCCAGTCTACACGGGACCCACCCTCCAAGATACGGAGATCACAATTCGTAAGCTGAAAAGCCGCAAGTCCCCCGGTATTGACAGAATCCCAAAAGAACGAGTCAAATATGGAGGACCATGCATCTACGAAGAAATCCACAAGCTATTCCTCAAAATCTATGACAGTTGCTCAATACCACAGCAATGGAGAGATAGTGTCACTATTCCCGTGTTTAATAAAGGCGGAAAAAAAGAGCCTAAGAACTACCGGGGCATCTCTCTGCTTGGCTCCATCCCCAAGCAAAAATGCTTGCCTTCGAAATCACCAAAAAAGGCATGTGCGAAGAACAGCAAGGTTTTCGGAAAAACAGTTGACGCCATATTCATTGTACGACATTGCGAAAAGTCTCTAGAATTCAACAAGCCTGCGTATATGTGCTTCGTTGACCTTACAAAAGCTTTTGACCGTGTTCGACTACATGATGTCATCACGCTATTGAAAGCGAAGGGCATTCCACCTAATGTTCTAGCTATCATTAAAAACTGAACAATAAGTGTTAATGCTGGAGGACCGACATGATTCCTATCACCTCAGGACTCCGGCAAGATGACAGTTTGAGTCCGACCCTCTTCAACAAAATTATGGAAGCCATCATCGAAGAGGTCAAACCAGCTGCACCCGGCTATCGCATGTCAATCGGCGAATTTAAAGTGATATGCTATGCAGATGACGCAGTTTTCATTGCTGAGACGAAAGACAACTTGCAAAGACTATTATATAAATTTGAAAAATCAGCAACATCGTACAATATGGAGATATCGGTAGATAAAACTAAATCAATAGTTATATCGAAAGACCCGAAAAGATGCAAATTGGCAGTGAACAATAAACCAATAGAGCAAGTCCTAGAATTCACCTACCTAGGTTCCCATATAACAAGCAGCAGAGATTAGAAAAAAGCGTTAAAAGCACAAGCCAACAAAGCCACTACAATCTCAGGCTGTTTAAGAAATTCTATATGGCGAAACAGATATATGAACATCGAAAGCAAAATGAGAATATACAAAACTTGCATCCGGCCAATAATAACATATGCAGTAGAAACTCGTGCAGACACCAGCAGAACTCAACAGATGTCGACCACAGTTGAGATGAACACCTTAAGATCTATAGCTGGATACACTCGCCTAGACAGAAAAAAGAACACCGAAATACGAGAAATCTGCAAAACAGACGAAGGGGGTGTAGATACCACGTTCAAAGAATGCCTTCAAATAGCCTGGCTAAAATGGCATTAGAGGGCACAACAAACAACCCGCGGCCACAAGGACGTCCACCGAAAAGATGGCACGAATGCTGGACATCAGGCTCGACTGACCAACAATGAGCAGCGCTACTTTTTTATTACCTTTGTTCATCACATGTTATACATTTCCATTTAATAACGTTGTTAAAGAACAGGATGTAATCATAAATAAAGAAGAAGAAGAAGATCTTTAAAAACTTGATTTTTAGGAGGGTTAACTCTAAATCGAAAAGAATTATTTTACAAATACAGGGTGCTTCAGTTTAGGTGTAAAAAAAGCTAGGGCGTATAGGTTGGGGTCGAGAAAAGAAAAAAATTGTATAAGAGGGGGACTATTCCCCCCCCCCCCCCCGTTTAGTCGGGAGGGGAGTTTTTTAAAAATGTGACTTAAAACAGAAAAAAATATTTAAAAACAAGTAGGAAAGTGCAAGACTGCGTATGTAAGCACTTCAGTCCGTCTGTGATGGATTGCGAAATACCCAATACCAAAAAATGAAACTGTCACGCATCCAAAAAGTGGATACATGTAACTGCTGAACTCTTTATACTAGGTGGTTGCATACACACATTTCGGCCTAAAACTCAGCCTTTTTAACTAAAAAACCACAAAAGTGCGCGGGCATATACTACACATACAAAAAAAGTTAGAAAATGCTAATATCTGCAACTTTTTTAATATCATTTTTAGTCATTTAGTCATTTAGTGAAAAACAATCGTTTTAAGCTTAAATCCCTTAAAAAAGTGGGCACGGGCCAATGAAAAGGCCAAACTTTTCTGCTACTTCAAAGACAATTACAAGGCACTGTTACATAACAAAAATGAATGTGAATTTACCTTATTTTCAAACTCGATCTGAAGGACTGGACTTCCGAAGAACCTCTCAATGAAAACGGCAACTTACTTCTAAATCTCTGTATGCAAAATGAACTAAGGATAAACAACACCTTCCATCCACACAAGCCACAGCACAAATATACCTTCTCAAACTCCAGGGGGCAAAAGTCAGTAATAGACTATATAATTTCCAACAAATCAATACATCCATCGGCGATCTTTGATTGGACTGGACTGGATATTTTTTAAATTTAGAGATGGTCGCACGTGCAGGCGTGTGTGTGGACGGATTTTTCTAATTTTCAAACTCGATCTGAAGGACTGGACTTCCTGCCAACTCACCAACTTTCAGCACTCTAGCTAAAAAGTTAAGGCCTAAAAGTTGTTTGCATACGGACGGATGGACGGACGGACATGGCTTAGTCGATTCTTCTGTCGGTCCCATTCATATCTCTAAAAGGTCTTAGGGGTCTACGGTGATTATTTCACTGCGTAACAAATCATACAACAAACTTAATATGCCCTGGGTACTGAGCTGTTTTAGTGTAGTTTTTGAAAAATTGATTTTTAAACTCAAAATAAAAAAACAAATATTTTATTTTTTCTGAAATAATTTTCGTTTTTACCGTATTTTCTCATCAACGAAATTCCAATTGATTGATTTTAATTTTAAGCACATGCCCATTTTTGGGGGCGTGGCCTATACATATAATATATGAATTCAGGCCAAAAAACATAAAGATTTGGTGTTACACGGTATATAAGGTCTTGTGAACAGATGTTTGTCACAGACGAACTCTTGCTCTTACTCACTTGCTTCTCATTTAAAACTTTAGCCACTATAATTTCTTTTCACCAAAATTTAAGTTCCTATGCACTTTCTAACTTGACCACAAAGCATTTTGAAGCAAAATGTAAGTTTGAGGTTGTCTAATATCCAAAATAGTTGTGGACGTGGCTGGGGGCCGATTTTGACAATTTTTATGTTCTTTCTGAACCAAATAAGAACCAAATCACATTTCAAGTTTCAGCTTTCTAGCTCAATTTTGAAGACCTAAAAACTTCAACGTAGGCAAACTCTCTTGATTTCAAAACACATTAAAAAACCTTTCAAAAATCCACTCAGAAACACTAGAAAAATACAAATTATTGTCCGCATATTATGCAATACACAAGCCTTCATAGGTTCTCTTGAATTTAACCCCAAACGTTTATTTGTTCAGCAATTCATTCTTGGGTGTGAGTTTTTGCTTTCAAGAGGCCAATAGCTATTTTCCTGAATGGATATCATCAAAACCGTTTGCCTTTTTCAAGCTGTTCCTCACCATCAACCCTAACGTTGCATTGTGCTGCTCAGTGGTAATGACAATTATTATAACTTACAAATTTCAACGATGAAGATTTTTCGAGAGATAAATTGGATGGATGGCAGCAATCAGGATCTGGGAGACTGAAACTATGAAAACTAAAAAGTTATGACAGCCAACTGTCAGGATAATTGGATTTATTCGGAAAGTTACAGTGTTACGACAACTCGTTTGCATTCGAATCGTGAAATTAATTGAATTTACGTAATTTGTTTGATAATGAAAGTAGGTACCTCTTCAATAATAAATCGTTGAAGTTAAAAATTCATTTTAAAAAGCAGATTCAAAATAGAACAATGGCATCTTATAGAAGGGCATTTTGTTAATTGGATTTTGCATAATCTCTTAGAATATCTTAACCTTTTTACCTTACTGAGGCACTGGTTCTGACAACGAAGCTATCTGTGAAGTTTCACTTTTACCAATTTGCCATCAAAGTTTAATACATGCATATAATTTACAAAGCATTTATGTTGCTACCTAATAATTTATAACATTTGTGTAAAGGTGTTTGGACGGCGCCGGATTTTTTCGAACAAGCATCAAATACTCGATTTTGGCGCCCTTCTTTTACAGCACATAGGTAAAGTAAACCAGTGAGTAAGTGCTTCAATGTGAACGCAGAAATAACAGTCTATTAAAAGGACCGTTGAATACCCCATCCTATCCAAAATTGTTAATTACTGCTATTATTGTTATTTTTTTGATGATTGATGTTGCTACTGTAAATTTTAAAAAGGGGCGTAGTCCAACCAACCCTAGTGAGTAAGTGCAACAGTGTGTACGCAGAAGTTACAGTCCGTAAACGGACCGTTGAACAACTCATCCTATCCTACATTGTAAAATGCTGATGTATCGAAAACTTCTAAAAGGGACGTGGAACAACCACCCCTTATTACAAACTATCACAGATATTTCCGAGTTACGCTAAAATGTACGTAAAAATGCAATTCTTTTGTTTAAATTCAACATTTTCGGCCCTATAGGGGGGCTTGGCTAAAAACTTTGTATGTACGAAATGTGGAATGAAATTTAGTTTACCTTTCATGTTAATTTTTTTTGTTTTATTCTTTCCTAAATCAGGCTTAAGGCCAATCGAAATTACGATTTTTTCTGAAAAATTTTAGGTTTTTCTTAAATTCTGCCTCCAAATGTGAGCGTGGCCTAAAGTCTTGTATAAACAAAATAAAGAACTAAGTATTTTCTACATAAAATATTAAGCAACATTTTTTTCAATACTTTTTTTTCAATTTGGAGCAAAAATATTGAATGCCAGTGAGAAAGTGCAACAGGGCGTATCTTCGCTCCATCCGTAACGGACCACGGTATACCCTATTTATATTCTCCTTTCCATTCGTATGATTATTTCAATGTGTTATAAACTATGCATTAAAATTAATACACCCTGGTATAAAAAGCAGTCGGAATCCATGTTTTTCTGGAAAATTATTGGTTTTTCTTGAATTCTGCCTCTATATGTGGTTGTGGCTCCAAACTAATGAACCAAAGTATTTTCTACATAACATATTACGTAAACATTTTTCGATTTGGAGCGAAAATGTTCAATAAACAGCATTTGAAGGTTTACTCTTTAAATCAATGCCACGCCCACTAGGGTCGGTCTGTCGACTTTGTTTTTACTTTTTATATCTTATATTCATTAGAAGATGCTTAATATCAAATTTCAGCTTTTCACGACGTCTTATAGTTTTGAAAGCACTGGAGGTAGTTGCACATTTAGACCAATTGGAGGCGTTTTTTGTGGGCGGATTTCAAAAATTTTAACACTTGTATTGTCTCGGATGAAAGAGAGCCTACTTATAAAATTTTGCAAGCAGGCTTTGTAGCTCAAAATTTAATGAATAAAAATTGGTAACATACGGACGGACGGACGGACATGGCACATTCAACTCAGAATTTGGTCTCGATCATATGCCCTTAAGGTCTTGGGAGTCTATCTTTATTATTTCTCTATGCAACATTTTCGCATTTATTAAACTTAATATTGAAGGTCGATACTGAGTTGTGCCAACTACAGAGGCATCAGTCTTCTTAACATCGCACACAAGATCTTTTCTGCGGTACTATGTGAACGCCTGAAGCCAGTCAACAATCTGATAGACACAAATCAGTGTGGCTTTAGGCCAGGAAAGTCAACCATCCATCAAATATTCACACTCCAGCGAATCTTGGAGAAAACCCCGGAATTCCAAATCGACACACAGCACCATTTCATCGATATCAAGGATATATAGCTTAATGTCTAGTTTTGGCATCCTTGCCAAACTCGTCAGTCTGTGCAGGATGACGATGAAAAATTCACGCTGTTCCGTCAAAGACCTCGCCGACCTCTTTGATGTTAAAAAAGGATTTAGACAAGGCGACGCGCGGTCATGCGACTTCTCTAACATCAAACTTGAGAGAATTGTGCAGAACTCCCACGCAAATAACAGAGGTGCAATCTTTCAAAAGTCCGTACAACTACTCGCATACGCAAACGACATTGACATAATCGGAAGAACAAAGCGTGATGTCAGTGAAGCCTTCGTGAGTATTGGGACGGAAGCAATATGGGTTTAGCAGTCAACCAGAGCAAAACCAAGTATATGCTGTCATCAAGAAAAGACACCCAACACCGACGTCTTGGACAAAACGTCATTGTTTTGGATTGACAGCTATAACTTTGAAGTAGTCTTTGTCTTTGTCTACCTGGGTTCCGCTATCAAGTCACACAATGTCACCAGCGCTGAAATCAAACGAACGATAATTCTTGCCAACCGCTGTTTCTTTGGGCTAAGAGTAAGTAAGTAATTGAGTAGCAAAGCCCTCTCTCGAGCAACTAAAGTGTCCATGTATAAGACCCTCATCATCCCAGTCCTGCTTTACGGTGCAGAAGCATAGACCCTGTCAAAGGCAGATGAAAACACTTAAGGCTGCTTCGAGAGGAAAATTATTCGGACAATTTACGGTCCAGCTGCTTAGACGGAGAGTGGAGGAGGAAATATAACATCGAACTGTACGGGTTGTACAGCAACACCGATCTAGCCAGAAGAGTCAAAACACAACTTCTACGATGGCTGGGTCATCTAGAGCGGATGGACACCAACGCTCCGGCCCGAAAAATCTTCGAATCTACACCGCAGGGGCGGCACGGTAGAGGAGCACCGAGACTCAGGTGGCGCACGCAAGTGGAAGGGGACCTCAGCCAACTTCGCGTGTGAAACTCGATGCGGCTAGCTAGAGACAGAGCTGGCTGGCGAAGCTTGTTGGCTCAGGCCCAGTTCCACTCCGGACTGTAGCGCCACCTTAAGTAAGTAAGTAAGTAAACTTTATATACTCAAGTTCTGTGGATAAAGCTATAACAAGTCACAAATATACTACACAAAGTTTTATATGAAAATTAAGCAATAGTTGGCATTAAGCATACTCACCATTAAGCAATTGAGCATACTCACCATAAGCATGCTGTTTGTTGGTATATTTCTTTGCAAAATTTTCCCTTTGCAAACAAAATATTCCCTTTGCTATAGATATTTGTAGCTTTTTAGGGTGTCGAGCGAGCGGTTGTGCAGCCACCAATCTTTGAGCTCGAAATCACGCCAATATCAAGAAAACAAAAATCTTTACTCAAAAGATCGTAAAACCGGAATATTGTTTATCTTTGCATCTTTAAAAATACTCGGTTTCAGCATTGATACTGAAAAGTACTATTCACCTTATTTGTGTTAAATATGTTTCATAGTAAGTTTGACACGCATATCAGCACCGGCAAAGGTCCTTTTCCTTTTTTTTATAATACACTTGCGTTCAAGGGCTTATGGCTACCCTTATAATGTGTTAACATAACGAGAGTGGAAGAGATCAGAGGAGAAAGAGAAGAGGTTGGTTTTAAATTGTTGAGGGCTAAACTGACGAGGAAAGATCTCCTGTGGAAGCCTGTTTCACATTCGTGATGTTCTTCTGAAAAAGAACTCCAGTACAAAGCGGTACGTCTTAAATTGGTCTCAAGGGTGAACTGATGGGCACGTGCGCTTGTGCGACTATTGCGGCTGAACTCTTTAAGAGGTAGAATGCAGAAAGCTATTAAACAAAGAAAGAAAGCTACTAAACTAAAACTAGTAGTTTAGTTAGTAGCTTTAAATAAACTAAAAAAGCGGTTAAACAAAGAGACATTGCGACGGTGCTCCAAAAAGTCGATTGACTTTGTTATCTTCAAGTCACCTATAAGTTTGAAAGCTCTTTTATGTATTCTATCAAGCAAAAGTAAGGTGGTCTTTTGTGCACCTGCCCAGACATGACAGTTTTACTCCAGTTAGGGACGTATGAATACTTTATAGATTTGAGTCAGATCGAAAGGTGTGAAATATTTTTTGCATCGCTTTAGGAAGGATTTCGCGGTATATTTGGTGATCTCGTATATGCGATCATTCCAACGAAGGTTGTCATATTCACATACATTCCGAGAATAGAAAGCTTATCGGTTTCCGCAATGCTATTGCCATTCATAGTTAACGACTGAAGATTTCTATTTTGCGATTAGATGCGTTGAATCCTACTCTATTAAAGAGACCCCATGCTGTTATGATGTCGAGGTCAGCGTTTTATGAGTTAGACATACGAAATCGTTCCATTTCAATGTCCTTTTGACTAAATTTAAAAAAAGAATATAACTTATAGTTAGTTGAAGTATTGTGAGGTTCAAAGAGAAACTTGGCCCAGCCAGTTTCTCGCCAGGTCGCAACCAAGACTCATTCACAATCTCCGCCAATCTCCGTATGCTTGCAAGCTCGTTCAGATCATAGCAGCCTATGCAAAATTATTTGGTGTAACATAAAAAGTTATGGCTCCTAACTGCGTTACGCGTTTTTTCAACAGATTTTGGATTGTAATCGTTCTTGTAGTTAAGATCAGTGATGGCTTTTGAAGTTCGATAAGCCGTTTTGGTTAACTACTGTTTAGGGATGACCTTAATATGCCTTTGCTGGCGTTCCCTTCTGTTTTGGCTACTTTCTAGATGCCTTTAGACTTTTTCTAAGCGGTATCGCAAGCTTTGAATTATATGCCGCATGGGTATCGCCAGAGAGTATCACTTTTCATAGCTACGGAAACAGCTGCTTTTTCGCCACACGAAAATACAAAGACCCTTAAAAAGTAACGTGGAATTGTGGACGACAAATCGAGGAAGGGAAATACCTGCCTTAAAATCTTTAGATCAGAGCCCTTTCTTCCAATATGATTAAGAAGGCAAAATCTTCTTTTAAGGGGTAATAAAATAAATAAGTGTCAAAAGAAGCGTGCTAAGGGAACATAAATTGCTTCATAAAACGCTCCACGGGTAAAAAAAAAGAAATAAAAAAAGTCACAAGTGCCACTTCGTGAAAGTTAAACAACTTGAAACTACTAAGGATTGATCCACAAAACCGCGTGGCAATACTCACGTGCTGGCCATTAAAATTCGAGAATTGATGCCTGATAAGCAAGCGATATATTTTATACAAATAAGTGGGTTTTCGGCCCACTACATTTAAAAACATGTTTGTTTTTACTCAAACTTTAAACCTAAGCAGCCTATTCATTTAGAAAACACTTTTTAGAAAAGCTAATATAGTTATCGGTTCAGTCAAATAAAATGCAATTTAGAAATGTAAAACTATCTATTTCCATGGCAGTGCCATCCCCTTTGCATCGCATTTCATCCAGAGAAACGTAAGTCTCACCCACTACTCATCAATGTAAATGACCATTATGTCCACTCAATTGGAATAAGTCCAACTGCATATAAAAGCAGTATATAAAAGCAGACGAACCACAACACATCCAACATACATTGAATATATCCAAGGATAATTGGTTTTTCCTATACTTAAAGTCGGTAAAATCTTTTATCCTGAAATGCAATTCAAATAGTGACGTGAAGAATATGGCTCGAGCCATTTCATCCAAAGGACCGATTTAATAAAAACGGGAGTCTCCTCCAAGCAGTTATGAGACATCTCATTCGATTCCAATTTATATCTCCTTGTGCAGCAGCAGTAATGGTTGTCGGAGTCCAGAGGGAATGCAGAGCATATACACACAGAGAAAATGCAATTCAAATGAATGCAAATCAATATGAACAAGGATATTGAACTTGTGTACCTGGAGAAATGGGAAACAAAAAAATCTGGGGGAATGCTTTTCGAATTCGAACTCTATTAGCGGTCCGTCCAAAAATTGAAACAGGGCTTCTTATGGTATTACATACTCCGTTGCCCGTCCGTCCAATCGCGTCATAACTACTTCTGAACTGTAAGTCGTAGTCGAAAAAGTCGTATTAAAATTTGTTTTTTTTTTGTGGGTAGGAAAAACTTCCATAGGCACTACGAGGACCGTCCGCACGTGCTCATAGTAGTGTGAGATTTTTACTCACTAAAAAACCTCCCATTTTCCGTCAGACTACGACTGAGTTTTTTTAACAAGTAGTTCAAGCTTCTGTAGTAATCGCGTGTGGCAGGCTGCCTTCCAACGAAAGCACCTACTATACCGTTTTCATCTTATGCTGCTAGATCCAACGTTCTCATTCGTTGTAGTCGGCGCGTAAGATTTGTCCGACCCAAAATTCGGATGACTTCATTGTCGCAATATCCGCGAAGTCGAGTACTAAGTTTGCGAGCAAAGTTTGTTACCTCGTCAGTCAAGGTTGCAATTCCTAGATCTCGGTGTAGATCGCTTTTTCTTATGTACCATTCAGCATTGGCGATTGCTCTGAGTGTCTTATTTTGAAAAGTTTCTAAAAAAAAAATTATTTTTAAAAGTTTCTAAAATTGCTTGGTTTATTACAACCCCAGAGTTGTATACCGTACGTCCAAGATGGTTTTAGCACTTGCTTATACAAAAGCATTTTGTTATAAATGCTTAGTTTCGAAAATCTTCCGATAAGCCAATTCATTTCTCTTAACCTGATTTCGAGCTCGTCGAGTTTCTTTTTAACGTGCGGCTCCCATTTAAGTTTCGCGTCTAGAGTCATTCCTAGATATTTCGCTTCATTAGAGTACGGGATTTGTACCGAGTTAATGAATAAAGGTTTGTTGTCTATCTTTTTATAAGTAAAGTTAACATGTGTTGACTAAGTCTCGTTAATGACGACTCGCCACGCAGTGTTGGGACTTCTACCACTTAAGTGGTATTTCTACCACCTTTTAGCGTTTTCAGCAACCTACCACCCTCTGCTTGAAATCTACCACCTTTTTCTTATTTCAAACTACCACACATGTGACACTGGAAGCTGAGAAAAAAAACTCTAGTTTTTACTGTGAACCTGCAATTTCTTATTTTACCAATCAACTTCATTTCACCACTTCCATTTTGATCACCGTGGACCCTAAGCCCTTTTAAAGATATGTTCGAGAACGACAGGCGAATCGTTTAAGCTATGTCCGTCCGTGCGTCTGTCCTGTTTGGTATAGAGCAATAATGGCCCATAACCTCTAAGATGGCAAAAACTGTGCCGCCCACATTATCGACCATGCCCACTTTAAATATGCAAGATCTTTAAAAACCCGATTTCTCGGAAAGCTTACTCCAAATCGAAAAAAGTTTTTGCTAAGTTTGGTTCATACTAAGCTTTGAGCTCCACCCACTTGTTTTAACGAATTTTGTCATGATTTTAACAAAATTACAATTAATTGTTTTAAATTTTTAGCCCCGGCCTACTTTTGGGGGCGTGGCCTATACAAATAATTTATGAATTCGTGACAAAAAATTTTAAGATTTTGTGTTACATGGTATAGGGTCGAGTATATTGAAGTTTGTCACAGACCAACTCTTGCACTTACTCACTTGTTTGTTCAAACAATGAATGCGTTTTTTTTTTCAAGTCAGAAAAATGTATTAAAACGACATAAACATTCAATTTTACTTGTGCTAAAATTATATTAATAAGGCTGTACATGAATTTTATTATAAGGTTGTTGTCAAATAAAAAATACACACATGAAATTAAGATTTTTTTTTCTGACACCTTTTTTTCAAACTACCACCCATTTTCAATCCTAAATACCACCGTTTAGCATTTCACAAGGCCCAACACTGCTCGCCAGCTCTTCGTCCAGTCGCATATTTTGTCTACATAGATAGATAAATTCTTTATTTTCACAAAAAGGGATACTTGTACATTTATAATTCAAAGAAAAAAAGACATGGCTAATTCAGCCGTCTGCCTGATATGACATTCCATTTAGTGTAAAAAAATAAAAGTAAGGAGAAGGATAATTAAGGTTACAAATAGTGTGTTTTCAATTTTTGTGCATACTTATCACAAAATATATACATAAATTTTTTTTTTTTAAATAATAATTTTACAAGTATAATATAATTCCAGTCGATTTTAATTCAGTTGACCAGAAAAGTAACCAAGTTTAAAGTGATTTGAAACACAACAAGAAAATCAATTTTAGAGTGATTTAAAACATAAAGAAAATATAAGTCAGTGAGTTTAGACTGCAATAACTTTTTTATTGGTAATTTTTTTTTTTATTAAGTAAAACTATTGCGAAAACTTGAGGCATGTTCGCAATAATTCAAGAGTGTAAACCATCCCCGAGCTCCATTAAAAATTTCATAAAGACTATCAGGCGAGAGATAGCTTTCATTGAAACATAGACGACGAATTTCTTGCAGATTCGGACATCTTGTAATAAAGTGATTTATATCTTAATTTTCTCTTCTGTTACACAAATTGCAAGATCCGTTCGATGGGGTATAAAATTAAGGTTTAGGAGTTCAACACGGGCTCTAAAAATTAGGCTTACAGATTCGCTCATAAAGTCGTTCCTGAAGTAGTTGGTTTGATACGATAGCTGATGATTGAGGTTTCTATACGTGTTCCTAGATACTGTGGAGGATGCTCTTAATAAATGACGATTGAAAGTTGCCTCATCTATTTTGGCTATAACATCTTCAAACATACTCCGCCACCCGTCCACGTTAGACTCACTGAGTGTAAGATTTGAATTATGGGATAGAGCTAGTTGTTGCCATTCCTTGAATGGGGAAGCATTTATTTGCAGTAGTCTAACCATAATGCACATGTGAAGACTTCTGTCAGTTCATCGCTGTTATAATGTTATCGCAATTGGCTTTTAGGTTTTGAATGAACAAAGGCGTTATACCGGACTCCACATAGATGGCATAATTTGCCGTAGAGTTTGGCAATCTGAAGATGCATTTAAAAAAGTACCTCTGGAGTTACTTTTCCAGAGATACTTTTTTAAATGCACCTTCAAATTCTCCACCCCCGCAAGGTCGGGGTTAGAATAGCCTTGAGGTAAGGTATGCCTGTCGTAAGAGCCGACTAAAATCCACCGGAAGAAATATTCTTTAATGTTTCAACGGATGCTGTCGATGCTGCTCCATTTGGGGCAACTTTTGGCAGTAAGGTTTTAACTTATAGATGAATCTGAAGGTTAAATTAAAATCCAGAAGCGTCTGTCACACATTGTGCGGCTCACTGGTCGGCGTCTGTCTCCAAAGGAGCGGCTGTATTTAAAAATTAAAATAGAATTGACTTACCTATTTCTCATAAAAACGACAAGTTAAAAAAAAAATGGCAATGAACAAAACGACAGATTTGATTACCCCAGGTTGCAGCCCAGCTATGCTGGAAAATCCACCCTCTTCGGAGGCAGGCTCTACGGATTCTGGGGAGAGCCTTTTATTGCTTATAAATCCTTTTGAGAAAAGGACAAAACTAAATCGATCACCACCACCTAGATCGAACATATCCGGAAAAAGCAGTCCACCGGTAAACCAGGACTCTGTGAAAATTAAGAGCTTAGAAAAGGAGAATAATGAACTCCGAGCTAGGCTTATTGAAATGGAGCGACTCTTCCAAGATCTAAAAATGGAAGTTGACTCTCTGCGAAAAGAAAACGAGGATATTAAAAATACTCGTTTAACGAAAGACTGTGAGGTAACGAAAGAGTGTGTAACACCGAACCGACCAGCGTCTTCACCAGCATACTTCACGGACGAGGACGAACTTGCACTTGAGACCGATTCAGTCTTAAGGAAAAGGTCTAGCAAGAAGCGAAAGGCGAATTCCTCTCCCGAAGTAATACAAAAAGAAGATAAGCCCTCTGGCTCAAACAAGGCTAAACCAGAAGCGAAAATTCGTCCACCTCCCGCAATAAACATCGTCGGGATAGCAGACTTTGGGAGATTGCGCAACCTTCTTGCAAACACGGTGAGAACAGAAAACTATAAGCTTACCTCGCACCGAAATAACGTGTGGAAAGTAAATGTTGACAACGCCGATTCCTATCGCGCACTGTCTCTTAGACTGAATGCAGAAAGAATCGAGTGGTATACTTATCAAAATAAGTACGAAAAACCACTGCGAGTCATTGTAAGGGGGCTCCACCCATCATGCACAAAAGAAGACGTTGTAAAAGACGTAAAAAATAAAGGTCTTAAAATTATTGACGCCGTCAATATCATTAAAAAGGAAAAGCAACGCACGGAAGGAGAAAGAGACACTGTGATCAGACGCGGCCTTCCAGTTTTTATGCTCTCCTTTGAAAGAACTGAGAGCATAAGCGATATTTATAAAATAAAAATGATACTTAACATCAGGGTTAAAATCGAACCCATGCGAAAGGGCAATAGACTGATACCACAGTGTAAGCGATGCCAAGAATTCAGGCACACAAGTGCCTACTGCCAAAAAGAACCACGTTGCGTGAAATGTGCCGGAAAACATCTGTCAACAGAGTGCAAAGTTGACACAAAGGCTCCGGCAGTTTGCGCCAATTGCCACGGAAACCACCACCCCGCGAACTATCGAGGATGCGAAGTAGCCATAGAGCTGCAAAAGGGACGAGAACCTCTTAAGGAAAATACTAGAGGTCAGAATCAAAGCCTAGGACGCCCAAAACCTGCTGAAACTCCTAAGCCGAAGACTCCAAAGACGCCAAAGCCGAACAAAAGTGGAAGATTGGCAAAGGAGGCGTCGACAAAAGGCGTAAAAGCTCCACAAAAGAGCGGCGCCAGTTCAAGTGCAGCGGAGAAACCACCACTGGTCGCACCGAAATCATACGCACAGGTTGCGGCAAACAAAAGCAAGGCAAGATCGCCCACAACAGATGCAGTGTCTCAGATCCTCGCTGTAATCTTGGAGAAACTTGAGGATCAGACTAAAATCAACAAAGTTATATTTGACAAACTAAGCAAGCTCGAGCTTAAGCCTCGAAAAAATTACAGGAGAACATGAATATGAAGCAGTTATTTAAAATACTAACATGGAATGCAAACGGCCTTCTGAATAAAATAGACGAACTAGAAGTATTTCTACGGAAAAACAATATTGATATTTGCATGATTACGGAAACTCACCTTAAAAACGGGTCTACACCCAAACTTAAAGGTTACAATGACTATCACGCACATCACCCTTCGCAAAATTCGAGAGGAGGATCCTCCCTCTACATTAAGAACTGCATAAAGCACTTCAAGAACGCAGAAGTTAAGCTAGACTCTATGCAGATCAGTTCAGTTTCTGTAAAAATTGACTGCTTAGATTATAACATTGCATCTTGTTATTTCCCGCCAGGATATAGACTGGTGGAAGACGATCTTGATCGTATGTATGACTTCATTGGGTCCAATTTTATCATTGGGGGTGACTTTAACGCGAAGCATACTTTTTGGGGCTCACGATGCAATTCAACAAGAGGCAGATTACTGTACAAAAATAGTATGAAGCGTGGGGTGGACTTTTTCTCCACGGGTAAGCCAACATATAGGCCAACCGATAGGAATAAAATACCTGACCTTGTCGATTTTTTCATCGCTAAAGGGTACCCCATATACCTTACGCGAATTGAAGAGTGTTATGATCTTTGCTCAGACCACTCAGGAGTTATCTTGAAGATGGGTGGAAGACTGGTGAAAATAGAAAGAGCTCCTAGATTAGCTAGCAAAAACATGAACTGGGACGCTTTCAGAAAGGACTGTAAGGAGGGTGTTGGCTTGAATGTGCCATTGAAAACTCCTTTCGAGTTAGAAACCGCAGTTGACAAATTCATTGAAGCAATTCAGAGCGCTGCTTGGAACAACAATTCGTCCCAAAAGAACGCAGTTAGCACCGACGGGCATGTACGTAAAACATATCCGCTCGAAATCGAAGAATTGATTCGTGAAAAGAGAAGAGCGCGTAGGAGATGGCAAGGCACGAGGGCCCCCCCAGACAAAACCCTATTGAACCACCTCTGTAACAAACTGAAAGGAATGTTGCAAGATCTTAAAAATCGTGAGACCACTGAATACCTTGAAGGCTTGTCGGCGGATAGGAGCTCAAACTACTCGCTGTGGAAAGCAGTTAAGTATATCAAGAAACCTATAATCCACTCGGCACCAATAAAAAAAGCTAACGGCGAATGGGCAAGAGAAGACAAAGAGAAAGCGAATTTGTTTGCTGAACATTTAGAAGAAACATTCAAGCCTTTCGACGGTCCGCCGTTGGCTGACGTTCTAACCAACAACGGGGAACCTGGTAGCTTTAGAATGAAAAAAGTTTCGTTAGTTGAACTCCGACAGACAATTAGCAAACTTAAAAATAATAAGGCCCCGGGTTACGACCTGATCACTGGCGAAATATTGAAAGAGCTACCAAAAAAGGCATTAGTCAAGCTACTTTATATGATAAACGCTTCTCTTAGACTTCTATACGTTCCAAGACAATGGAAAGTTGCTGAAGTCATTATGGTTCCTAAACCGGGGAAATGCGCAAATGATAAAAAATCTTATAGGCCCATATCGCTTCTGCTGATAATATCGAAAGTATTCGAGAAACTTCTGCTGAAGCGATTACAACCAATAATTGCAGAAAGACGCTTGATCCCGGATCATCAATTCGGTTTCAGACCTAACCATTCCACAATAGATCAAGTCTACAGAATAACGCATGAAATTGAAAAAGCCTTAGAAGGGAAAAAAATATGTTCAAGTGCTTTCCTCGACGTATCGCTAGCCTTCGACAAGGTATGGCACGAGGGCTTGAAATATAAGCTACGGCAAAATTTGCCGGAAGACATGTTTAAAATATAGGAAAATTATCTTGAAAGCAGACCCTTTCGTGTTAGGTGTAGTAGTGAATACTCGAGTTTCAAGCAAATTCGGGCTGGCGTACCCCAGGGAAGCGTCCTCGGTCCGACCCTGTTCCTGCTCTACACAAGAGACATACCTCTAGATGACGAGACAGTCGTGGCCACGTTTGCGGACGATACGGCCATCCTGGCAACAGGTGAATCAGTCGAGTCATCAACGAGAAACCTGAAACGAGCATTGGACAGAATTTGTGTCTGGACGAAGACTTGGCGAATCGCTCTTAACGAGAACAAGTCTACGCATGTGAATTTCACTTACAGAAGGGTTAACAATTTGCCTCTGTTCATAAATTCTGTACAAATACCTTATGCAAATGAAGCGAAGTATCTAGGGATGACACTGGACGCTAAACTAAGGTGGAAACCACTCGTAAAGAAGAAGCGTGACGAGCTCGAGATTAGGCTCAGGGAAATGTATTGGCTTATCGGAAGATTTTCGAAATTAAGCACATATAACAAACTGCTCATGTACAGGCAGGTGTTAAAGCCATCCTGGACATACGGTATACAACTTTGGGGTTGTACCAAGCCGAGCAACATGTGCATGTTGCAGACTTTCCAAAACAAGACAATAAGAGCAATTGTGAATGCTCCATGGTATATTAGGAATAGCGATATTCACAGAGATTTAGGAATAGCTACCGTGGGCGAAGAAGTAACAAACTTCGCTCGAAAGCTTAATGCTCGCCTTCATGTTCATTGCAACAATGAAATGATCCGTACTCTAAACGAGACTCTTAACGATGTTAACAACGAGCGACGACTACAAAGAACAAGACCCTTCGATCTAGCGACGTAGGGTGAAGCCGCATTAATGAACGGTTTAGTAGGTGCATTCACTGGAAAGCAACCTATCCAATGCGATCAACACTATGGAAGCGTAAACTACTTGTTAAGTTAACTTAGTTGTAGTCAAGAAGTATTATGAGAGAGCGAAAATTTACTACTATGAAGTGCGTTCTGGCAGTTTCATAGTGTCTCTCATAAATGGGTGGTTTTTTAGCACGTGGAAATCGGGCATAACCAATATCGGCTACTTCGGTATTATGTACCTGCTATAGTGGGCGTATTGGTATCTTTGAAAGATTTTGGAGTCTTAGTCTCCGTCCATCCTAGTATTCAAAAAAAAAAAAAAAAATTTTCGTACCTTACGCGAAAGATTCTGTCTTCAAGGAAAGACTCTAAGATTCTATAGAGTTTTTCTGGTAAACTAAGCCATAACTTGTACTTCAGGCCTTCGTGCCATACCTTATTGAAGGCTTGCGATATGTCGAGAAAAGCGCTAGTACATATCTTTTTTGCTTCCATAGCTTTTTCGATTTCGTTTGTTATTCGATAGACCTGGTCGATTGTTGAATGCCTTTTCATAATCCGAATTGGTGATCCGGAATCAATCGTCTTTCTTCAATTAATGGTTGCAACCTTTTAAGCAGCAGTTTCTCGAATATCTTAGGTATTATCGGCAGTAGCAAAATATGTCTGTATGACTTTTTGACGTTCGGACATTTTCCTGGTTTCGGAACCATTATGACCTCGGTCATTTCGTATAATCGGCCACTTTCGTACCTCGGCCTTGGAACGTATAAAATTCTCATGGAGGCATTAATGATATAGAGTGCTTGACCAAAGCTTTTTTGGGTAGCTCCTTTAGAATTTCGCTAGTAATTAAGTCGTAGCCAGGGGCTTTGTTGTTCTTCAGATTATTTATTGTTTGACGTAGTTCGTCCAATGAAACGGTTTTTATTATATGATTATCTTGTACCTCATAAGGATTGAGCTCCTCGACCAACGGTTCCCCGTCAAACGGTTTGAATGTTTCTCTAGGTAATCTGCAAATAAATCCGTTTTTTTCTTTGTCTTCTCTTGCCCATTCGCCGTTGGCTTTTCTTAATGGCGCAGAGTGTGCTATAGGCTTCTTAACGGACTTGACTGCTTTCCAAAGAGAGTAGTTCGAACATTTATCAGCAGTCAAACTTTCGAGGTAAGCAGTAGTCTCGCGACTTTAAAAATCTTAAAGTTCGGGCTTCAGTTTGTTAGAAAGGTCGTTCAAGATGGTCTTATCCGGGGGTGCTCGCGAACGTTGCCATCTCTTGCGCGTTGTTTTCTTTGCTATGTTTCTCTGCAGTATTTTCGAAAGCCGTCCCAGCCGGTGTTGTTGTTAGTTAATCTAGGCGTTCTTTTCTTTTTCGTTAGGCTTCTGCCAATTTTCAACAGAGATCAAAGCGTTCTTCTACGTTCGTAAGGTAACGAGGTACCCACTTGGCGATAAAGAAGTCGAGGAGATCAGGTATTTTATTTCTGTCGGTTGGCCAATATGTTGGCTTTCCCATCGATGAGAAGACCACGCCGCGTTTTGTACTTGCTTTAAAGAGGACTCTACCTCTTGTTGAATTGCACTGTGAGCCCCAAAAAGTATTTTTCGCGTTAAAGTCCCCACCGATGATAAAGTTTGACCCAAGTGAATCAAAGAGCAGAGCAAGATCTTCATCTGCCAGCCGATACTGCGGGGGAAAATAGCACGTCGCGATAAAATTTGGTGTGCCTTTAAAATGCGGAAATTGTCAGAAAACCCAACGAAGGCAGTTTTTGTTTAAGCACAAATAATTTAAGCACGTATAAAGAAACCTAAAATTAACGAAATGAAGTATTATTTTTTACAAAATGTTTTAATACTGGTGTTTTGAGGCATTTTCGCAAAATACATGACAACACGTGTGCCCTCTGGTGTTGTTAAGAGAAAGTATGTAAAAAAAAATCACACGAATGGGAAATTTGTCAAAATGTTAAGGAAAATTATACCGAATTTTAAATTTTCAAAAGCATTTGAGAATTAACTTAAAAACATAAAACCATTTTCAAAAACAATTTTTTAAAATCTTCTAGTATTTTAACGAGAAAAGCAATCTTATTCAGATTTTGTAAAAGTACAAAGCGTTCAAATACAAAGCAAGCTGCGTTAAAATATTTTCAAATTGCAGCTTTTATCCTAAGATTTTCCTAAGAAATAAGACAAGTGAGATAGTGCAAGAGTTTGTCTTCAACAAACTTTTATAAACCTTACCCTAGCATATAACACGAAACCTAAAAGCTTTTTGGCCCGAATTTTCAAATTATTTGAATTGGCCACGCCCCTTAACATGGGCGTTTGCCAAAAATTAAAATCATTAATTGTAATTTCGTAAGAATCTATAAAATATTCGTTAAAAGCGAAAATTATTTCGGAAAAAAATGTGGTTGGAGCTCAAAACTGTGTAGTAGCAGACTTAGCAAAAAGTAATCTCTTTAATATTTGTCATAACATTTTTTTCGATTGCGAGTGAACTTTTCAAGAAATCGGGAAATCGGGACCATCTAACATGCTGAAATGGTCGACATTGTGGGCGGTTAAATTTTTGCCTTGTTAAAGCTTCGGGCCAATATCTAACTCTATATCGGCCTTGTCTAACTTAGCCAAAAAGTATTTCGAAAGAAAATGAAAAATGGAGGGTGTCTCATACTGAAGCTAGTAGTGGGCGCGGCCGCTGGCGGATTCAGCCAATTTTCACACTTTGCCTGTGCAACAGAAGAACCCAGCCGAATGTCAAATTTCATTTCTCTAGCTTGATTTTGAAGACCTAAAACCTTCACACATACAGTCGGATGGACGGACATGGCTTAATGGATTCACTTGTCGGTCTCAATCATATCTCTAAAAGGTCTTAGAGGTCTACGATGATTATTATTTTACTGTGTTAAAAACTATGCACTAAAATTAATATACCCTGAGTCGGGTACAAAAAGGAGCTTGTTTTGCCATCTACGGAAAAACCGGTGACAATACAGTTTTAAAAAAAATCCGATACTAGCACAGATGGTTGAGCTATTGGAAAAAAGTCTAAAGGGAACTGGAACAATAGTTGTTTTATGGATTTGAAATTTAAAAAACTATATTTAAGATCAAAAGAACGTTTGTCTCCCCTCTATCTTCCAAACGCTTTAAAGTATGATGTTGGTACTTTATGATTTTAACATAAAGTATAATTTTGAGACCTATGATTTTTGATACATTTGATACTTCAAAAGAATGTTTGTCTCCCCTCTACCTTCCAAACGCTTTACTGTAAAGCAAAGGAGCTTGTTTTGCCGTCAAAACACGTCAAGCTACAAAAAGGAGCTTGTTTTGCCGTCTACGGAAAAACCGGTGGCAATACAGTTTTAAAAAAAATCCGATACTAGCACAGATGGTTGAGCTATTGGAAAAAAGTCTAAAGGGAACTGGAACAATAGTTGTTTTATGGATTTGAAATTTAAAAAACTATATTTAAGATCAAAAGAACGTTTGTCTCCCCTCTATCTTCCAAACGTTTTAAAGTATAATTTTGATACTTTATGATGTTAATATAAAGTATAATTTTGAGACTTATGATTTTTGATACTTTTGATACTTGAATAAAAAATGGGCATGGACTATCTCCTGCAATTTTAAACAAAGCTAAAGCAAATTGCGAATATTCTGCGAAACTTTGAAGATTTGACTCAAGAACGTAAAAACCTTTTTATAAAAGATTTTTTTAAGATTTCTTGTCTAGATTTCTAGTCTAAATTTGGTTGAAGTATGTAACGTTTAAAAGGCAAGCTTACTGCGTTAAAAACTTTTTGAAATTTCCTTGCCCAACCTCAATTTTTTAAGCCCATTTAAAAAAACGAAATAAGGAACAGCATGTTTTACCTTGTTCTGAGGAATCCATTTCCGCAGAATATAAGAAAAGCTCCGAACTGCGTCAATAATCTTGATTGTTAAATTTTAGTGGGCGTGGCAAAAATTTATTCATTTCAGTTGATAAAGTGAACATTTTATTGTGCAAGTTTTTTGGATTTAAAACAATCTTATAGAACAAAAACCCTTTTATTAAATTGCAAATTAAATATGACCACGCCCACATGGGCGCGGTTTTCGCTTTTTTGTGAAAAGCCAATCATAAAACACTTAAGCGCACAAACAAACACTGAAGACTTAACACTTAAACACTTATTGCACACCGAATTTCAGCTTCCTAAGACAACTTTGATTTTGCATGCCAATAAGCAAAGCGGGCGTGTCAGTGGGCGGAATTCAAAATTTTTTACAATTCCACTGCTTCGGGACCTAGAAAGAATATCAAGTTTCAACTTCCGTCCTCAAAATTAAAAACTACAGACAGACGGACGGGCAGATGAGCTCAGCCTTCAACAAAAGCCGACGGGCCGTTCGGCGTATGTCTGCACACTTGACGGTTTTTTATGGGAACACAACATGAATTTGAGGCGAAAAAATTTTAAAAATGGCAAGACACCATCTGAAGTTAATAGTTTTCAATGAATGCTCGCGTCCTAAATGTGACTCTGCTTACATATGTCATATCCCGCAGATGCACCGGTTAGGTTATGTGTGCTCAATGCTAGAGTAAAGGCTCAATAAATATATTGAAAGGGTGATGCCGTACGGTATAGACAAATTCTGCAAGATCTGCGGTCAATGTGGATTAATAATTGGGCCTAACAAATATGTTCACTGTGGCGTATGAGTGATATTTTTCTCATCATTTTTTTTTCTTCAGAAAACCACTTAACACGAATTAAGCCGGAAAGATAATTAAATACGCAACGATACTACCTGTCCACAAATAAAGCTCATATTGACGTGTATCGGATAGAATGTTAGGATATTCCTTGAATTCGCTGGAAGAGAGTCTCATTATGAGTTTAATCGACGGTCACTGTGGCGTATGTGCACCTTTTTTCCAGATTCCATTATAAACTGCATAAGAATCGTGACTCGTATGAATGTCATAGTTCGAAATATGTAAAATTCTTGGACTAGTATGGTAGGCTATAAATTCACATGCCATCGATGTGTCAGCGAGTACATCCAAGACTTAAACTGGAGAGACGACTGAATGGCGGTGGTTTTCGGTCCAACAGTGCTGACATCAACGTTATCCGAAAATTACAATATAAATGGAGTTTCGGGATGGAAAAAAAATGCACGTAAAACAGTTCTAGATGCCCATGTAGACGCAATTTTTTTTTTTTTTTTTTTTTTTTGTTTTCATTGCAGTGAGGAGGGATTTTCATTTCAGTGGCCTGTCGTGCCGAAATAGAAACCTTCCTTCGAAGACAAATTGGGGAATGGTGAATATATTGCAGTCTGGCAGCGCTGCATCAGTATCAGTAGCCAACATCATGGATGAAAGCCAGAAGACATGCTGGCGAAACGAGCCCCTCCTATACGATTTGAATTTTCCTAGATATAAATTCAGGAAGCGTTATCATAAATCACTTGGTATTGATTTTTTTCTGATTGCAATTTAAACTGTGAGAGTAGGACCGATTTGTAGAAACACAATTAGGTGACTAGTGATACGGAATATACAAATCTCTTAGGCATTCAGTTAAAGGTGTATCCTCTAACATACTGATATGTGTGAAATTTTTTGACATATACGAAATGTTTCAATTCAATATTCAATTGCAATTCAATTTCAATTTATTTCTTAAAAAAAACTTCGCGTTAAGACGAATGAGTTAAGATTACAGTAGTGAAGATTACAACTAGTCAACAATTTTGAAAACGAACTAAAAATGAACGCATTTAATAACCAGTGAGTAAGTGCAACAGTGCATATGTAATAGCTTTGTTCCGTCTGTAACGGACCGCGGTATACCCTATTCCTATTCTTTTTCTCCTTTCCATTCCTATTATCCTTTCCACCATTCCTATTCTGCTTTCCATTCCTATTCGCCTTTCCATTCATATTCTCCCCTCCATTCCTATTCTCCTTTCCATTCCTATTCTTCTCTCTATTCCTATTCTGCTTTCCATTCCTTTTCTCCTTTCCATTCCTATTCTCCTTTCCATTCGTTTATTTTCTTGTTTTCCATCCCCGTCCCGTTACCATTTGCATCATTTTAAATAGAAAAAAAATTATTCCTTATAAGTTTTTGTTTACTTTTTTCTTAAAAAAGGGCCGTGGCATGTCCAACCCCTTAAACTGAATATCAAAATTAGCATGGAAATATCCAAGTTTGCGGCTAGAATGTACGCAAAACTGTAATATTTTGGTTCAAATTCAATAATTTTGTGAAATCGACCTCTAAGGATGGGCGTGGCCGAAAAATTTGTACGAACGAAATCTGAAATAGTATCCGGTGTACTTTATGTGGTAAATTTTATTTCTTATTCTATACTTAGTAAAGCTAAAACGCAGTCCAAATCCATGTTTTTCTGGAAATTTATAGGTTTTTATGGAATTATGCCTCTAAGTATGGGTGTGGCCCAAAACTTTGTATGAACCAAATGTAGAACTTAATATTATCTACATAACATATTAAGTAAAAATTTTTCGATTTGGAACAAAAATATTGAATAAATAACATTTTCAATTACATACAATCGATGCCACGCCCACAAGGGGCGGTCTGCGGACTTTATTTTTATTTTTTATGAATTTTCATCATTAGAAGATGCTAAATAATAAATTTCAGCTTTTCACGACTTCTTACTGTCTTGAAAGCACCGGAGGTTGTTGCACATTTAGACCGATTGTGCGCGTGTCTGTGTTCGGATTTGAAAGATTTTAACACTTGTATTGCTTCGGATGACAGAGAGCTTACGTACAGCTTCCTAGCTCAAAATTTAAGGCCTGAAAATTGGTGAAATACGGACAGACAGACGGACGGACGGACGGACATGGCTCATTTGACTCCGAAGTCGGTCTCGATCATATGCCCTTAAGGTCTTGGGGGTCTCTCGTCATTATTTCTCTATGTTACATTTTCGCCTGTATCAAACTTAATATACTCCACTTCTGTGGAATAGGGTATAAAAACAAGTGAGTAAGTGCAAGAGTTCGTCTGTGGCAAACTTCTATATACCCACTATATACCTACCAAATCTTAAATTTTTTTTTTGTCCCGAATTCAAATATTATTTGAATACGCCTCGCCCCCAAAAGTGGGTCTGGACAAAAAATTACAATTAATTGTATTTTCGTTAGAATCATGACTAATAGCGTTAGAACAGAAAACTATTGCAGAAAACCCCGTTTTTTCCTAAACACGCCCCTTAAAAGTAGGCGTAGCTGAAAACTTTGTATGGAGCAGACCCAGCAAATAGTAATATTTTGAATATTTGTTATATAATTTTCTTTCAATTTGCAGTTAACTTTCCGAGAAATTGGGTTTTCAAAGATCTAACATGGTAAAAGTGGGCATGATCGATATTGTGGGCGGCCAAATTTTTGTCCTCTTAGAGGCTTTGGGCCATTATTCCTCATCATCATCATCATTTTCGAATGCCGCTTATCCTCTAAAAGGGTCGCGGAACGAGGGTGGCTAAATGGTCCTTCCATCTTTGTCGATCCTACGCCACCAACTCAAAAGACTCCGGCGCAATCCCCAGGCGGGACTCAGAGAGGTTCTTTACCTGATCCCACCACCTGTTTCTTGGCCTACCAGGGGGGCGACGCGCTCGCATATCGGCTAGCATGACCTGTCTAAGAAATCTGTTAGGGGGCATGCGAACAACGTGTCCAAACCATCGATCGCTCCACTCGGAGAAGTAGCTGCTCAACATTAAGATTCCTACGAATACTGACGTTTCTCACTCTGTCCCTTAGAGTAACACCAGCAACGCACCCCAGGAATCTCATTTCGGCAGTTTGTACCCGCGATCTAATTTTTTCGGTCATTACCCAAAATTCATAACCATAGATGAGGGTCGGAACGAACACTGAATTAAAAACTGAGATCTTTGCTTTCACTCCAAGCTCAGCTTTCCTGATGACCGGCCGGCGCAGTTCCTTAACTATTGCTCCAACTTGGCCAATTCTACAGGACAACTCAGTATAACTCCTCCCATATTTCGTGAAAAAGACCCGGAGATACTTAAACTTCTCCACCTGTTTTAATGGAACTCCAAATATGTGCAGGGTACACTGCACAGGATTTCGGGAAACAACCATCACTTCCGATTTGTTCGCGTTTACTTTCATCCCAGCATCACCACAGACGGCTGCAAACCTATCCAGTGCTCGTTAAAGTTCCTTTTTTGGGTGATGCAAGGATGGCCAAATCATCTGCGAAAAGCAGATGGCTCATCCTGATGCCAGCCAATTCGAAACATTGCTCGCCAAGACTGCGCTTCACCATCCAGTCCATATATGCTATGAAAAGGAGCGGCGACAGAACACAGCCCTGGCGAAGGACGGGATTTGACGCCATTTATCCGTACACAGCTTCTGCAGTTTCCATACAAAGACTGGATGGCTCTCAGAAGAGGCCCACCTAGCGCATAGTCCTGCAAAACTCTCCACAGTGTATCCCGAGGGACTCGGTCATACGCCTTTTCCAGATCTACAAAACACACATAGACCGGGTTGGCATATTCACAGGCGTTCTCAAGAATAACCTTCAGAGTAAAAAGCTGGTCGGTTGTGCCTCTGCCAGGCCGAAAGCCGCACTGTTCTTCCCGTAACAAAGGCTCGATTACAGCTCTGGAACGCGTTTCCAACACCTTCGCGAATACTATTCCCGGAAGACTCAAGAGAGATATGCCCCTATAGTTGGCGCAATCTCTCCTGTTCCCTTTTTTGAAAATGGGTACAACTCCATTATTCCTCTATACCAAAATTTGAGTTCCTACGACTTGTCTTACTTGACCATAAGGCATTTTGATAGAAAATTTGAAATATAGGTTGTCTTACATTGAAGCCATTAGTGGGCGTGGCCGTCGGCGGATTTAACTTATTTTCACACTTTGTCTGTACAAAATAAGAACCAAGATATACTCCAAGTTTGAGCATCCTAGCTGGATTGTAAATACCTAAAAACTTCACACATACGGACAGACTGACAGGCGGACATGGCTTAATCGATTCTCCTGTCGGTCGCATTCATATCTCTAAAAGGTCTTAGGTGTCTACGGTGATTACTTCACTGTGTTACAAACTATGCATTAAAATTAATATACCCTGGGTCGGACGGATGGACATGGCCTAATCGACTTACCTGTCGGTCTCGATCATATCTCTAAAAGGTCTTAGGGTCTACGGTGATTATTTCACTGTTTTACAAACTATGCATTAAAATTAATGTACCCTCGGTTGGGTATAAATATTCTATCGCCGTTATACAGGGAAGAACATACGTTTTCTTGGCCGTTCTTAGCCAAAAATTGAAAATGAATAGAACAGCAATTTTTTTCAAGTACTGTTATACTTTTCTTCAATTTACAACTACCAGTGCCAGCATTTGCCATCTTTCTTAAACACTTCGGACATTGAGTTCTCAGAAAACGATAAAACATTATGTCTTAAATTCAGTTCCAATATGAGGTTGGAAACGGAAATTTTAAAACGTTTTTAATGCAGTTATCTTGCCTTTTAAACGTTACTTTTTTTTACCGAATTTATTCGAATTAATTCGGTACAAAATTTCACACTGTAAGGGTTGGCAACGTTCCTTAATCGTGGTATCAAGACAGTTAAATGGCTTAGTAGAGTCTAAGTAAATTTAGTACAACCTCGGTTGCGAGTCTGAACTGTATATACAAGCAAAAAAAAAATTGTACTTCAGCCAAATTTTTTCAAACACATTTTAACGGTTAATTAAGAGACAAGCAATTCTTAAAAAATCGTTTTCGAAAATTTTTTTACACTTTTGAGCCAAATCTTTAAAGTTATTGAACATTCGCGGTTTGCTTATAGCTTTGTAAAAATTTCAGAAAAAAACTATTTATTTAAAAATTATACTTTTTATCGTTTGGGAGATAGAGGAGGAGGAACTATTATGGTCTTTTGACCCGTATCATATTTTTTTTTAGTTTCAAATCCATTAAACTGCTATTTTATAATTTATAATTTTTTCCAGTTTCCGCGAGACTTTTTAGCGGACCGTCCAAAAATGGCAAAAGGACCTTTTATGGTATCAAATCCTTGTCCGTCCGTCCGACCGTCCGCCCAATTGCGCTATAACTTCTGAACGGTAAGTCATACAAAAGCAATTTAGTGTGCTCTTAAACGGAAATAGTCCGAAAACCTAACGAAAGGCATTTTTTTAACCACAAATAACGGTTTAATTAAAGTTTGAAGTTTCATGGGAAAACTGATCAAGCAAGCTTAGCAGGCAAGAACTAGAGAAAGTTAACTTAAGTTTTTCTAGCAAATACTAAATTTTAATGAAAAAGTCCACCCTTTTGAAAATTTTGAAAGTTGAAAATTACGATTTTCAAAGTGTTAGGAGCTAAAATTTTTGAAACGCTTAGTGAACAAAGCCAAAGCTGCCAAAGTAAACGAAGAGCTTACGACATATTTTTCAGGCAAAGTTTTAGTGATCGTTTCGAAGCATTTTCGAAAAAAAATCGCAAAAATTCATAAAAAAACGTGTGTTGGCCCCTTATCTCTGGTAATTGAGAGAAATCAGACGAAAAATTTTACGAGTATCATAAATTATCCAAGATTTTAATTATGCGAATTTTAAAGCCTCAAAACCTTCCGAGATTTAACTCAAAAACAATAAAAGTGTTCTCAAAAACAATTTTTGAAAATCCTTTGCTTAACGGTAAAAGCAATCTTGTTCAGATTTGGTTAAAGCACACAGTACTTTTAAATAGTATAAACAAATTAATATTTGTCATATAATAAAATAGTTATATGACAAATTAATATTTGTCATACAACTATACCTCACCCCATAGGGTAGAAGGTATATTCTATTTGATTCATAGTTTGTAACATAGGGGAAAAATCACCGTAGACCCCCAAGACCTCAAGGGCATATGATCAAGACCGAATTGTGAAAGTCGAACGAGCCATATGTCCGTCCGTACGTGTGTCGGTAGTTTTTGGGCCTTAAAATTGAGCTAGGGACTTGTGGACGTGATCATAAATTATTTGCATTCTAATAACGGTTTCTATCTACAAAAAACTTGTACTATAAAATGTTCGAATATGTGCGTTAGCTATCAGCTGAAATGAAATAATTTTTGACACGCCCACCTTTAAGTGTAAGCCAAATTTTTATCATGAAAATGCAATCAACATGTGCATACCAATTCTAATTAAAAATATGAACAAAAAAGCAGTTTTTTTGAGAAGGGGTTGATCATGCCACGCCCCTCTTTTAAGGAAGAAGTTTCTTAACTGACAATATCTAAATACATTTAAAGCTCAAATTTAACAATCAAGAATATGACGCCGTTCGGTGCTTGATAGTGGTCAATTTGGATGGGGTATCTAACGATTCGCCTAAGTGGAATGTAACCCTCCCATTAGTTTTTTTAGATTTGAGTAAATTTTCCGAGAAATTGGGTTCTTATAGGCAGTCCAATTTATGCTTTGTTAAAGGCTTCTAGACAATATTGCTCCTGTACCAAAACTTGATTTCCTACGCCTTGTCTAAACTGACCACAAGACATTTTGAAAGAAAATGTAAGATAAAGGTTGTCTAATATTGAAGCCAGCAGTGGGCGTAGCCGTTGGCGGATTTAACCAATTTTCACGCAGAAGCCGTGTACCAAGTTTCAGCTCTCTAGCTTGATTTTGAAGACCTTAAACCTTCACACATATAGAAGGACGGACATGGCCTAATCGATTCACCGGTCGGTCTCGATCATACCTCTAATCTAAGAGGTTTAAGGGTTGTCCGTTGTTTTTTTGACTGGGCTACAAATTATGCATTAAAATTAATATACCCTGGGTCGGATATAAAAAATATTTTATTCCTTAGGTATAAGGTTTATATGCCCCATCCCATAGGATAGGGCAGTGGCGTACGCAGGGGGAGCTCAGGCCCCAAGCCAATCACAAAAGATACCAATAATTAAGTGAAATGCATAGAAAAAAATATTACTTTTCTTATAAAGATGTTACATACTGTCAGTATACTACTTGAATGAGCTTTTATATTGAATTGTTTTGTCAAATTCAGCCTCCAATACATTCCCAGACAATAAGAGCATGTTAAACTGAAAGTTTCATTAAAAACACTAGGTGTTCGATGTTGAAAGAATTTATTTTTTTACATTAACTTCTAAAGGTGGAGTTGCAGTCTTCAATTTAACTTTTGCATTCCAAAAGTTAAATTGAAGACAATTAAACAAAAATCACAACTTTCCATGTGAACCAATACCCAATAACATTTTTTTAATCTTTTTATAACCTCAGTTTTCGAGTTTAAACTATGCTTGATTTTTGACTTTGTTTTCTTTCAAAGTTCGTCGATGCCCAGAGCAAGGGCTGGCCATGCCTAAGTGGCACTTATGTTATCTTACTACGCAAACACAAATTTTTCTTATTTCTCTTTTTCTTAAAAACGCCCCTTAAAGTGGGCGGAACGCAAATTTTGTGTGGCACAAACTTAGAAAACTTAATGTGTTTAATATTTTCATACATTTTTTTTTTCATGTAGAGTGAATTTTCTGAGAAATCAAGTTTTTAAGGATCTAACACTTTTCAGACATTCAGAATGGAAAAAGATGCAGTGTTGAAGTAAGCGTTAGTGTGTGATGTGGTGCAGTGTCGGGCCACAATGAAAGTTTTTTTCCGGATCAGGTCATCATTCTCCTATTTCGCAAAAACAAAAACGGCTTTCAAAATTCTGCTTTTTAAAACTCTGAATGTGAAATAACAAAATCAGGCTCATTGCAAACTTTCAACTCAACTTTTTTTATATAGGCTTAAAGTAAAAAGAAGTGGACCCTTCCCACGACACTCATATTTTTTACTGTGCAGCTTTGTAAAACTAAAATTTCCAGAATTTCCTAAAGAGTCTTTGCCCGATTTTGCAGATCCATAAATTTTCAGATTTCCAAGCACCCCTTTCCATTGTACGAGGAAAAAATTACTGTCATTAGCAAAATAATCTGCCCTGCAGAATAATAGGCGCGCTCCAAAATAGGAGGAGAAATGGTAAGTCAGGAAGCCTTGACACCGCCAAGACTTTTGGAGCTGTGCGTTAACTCCATGCAATGCAAAGCAGTACAAGTGTGAACATTTTTGAAATCCACCCACAAGCACGCCCACAATCAGTCTAAATGAGCAACTACCTCCAGAGATTTTAATATTGTAAGACATCTTAAAAGGCTGAAAGTTTCATTAAAAACACTAGGTGTTCGATGTTGAAAGAATTTATTTTTTTACATTAACTTCTAAAGGTGGAGTTGCAGTCTTCAATTTAACTTTTGCATTCCAAAAGTTAAATTGAAGACAATTAAACAAAAATCACAACTTTCCATGTGAACCAATACCCAATAACATTTTTTTAATCTTTTTATAACCTCAGTTTTCGAGTTTAAACTATGCTTGATTTTTGACTTTGTTTTCTTTCAAAGTTCGTCGATGCCCAGAGCAAGGGCTGGCCATGCCTAAGTGGCACTTATGTTATCTTACTACGCAAACACAAATTTTTCTTATTTCTCTTTTTCTTAAAAACGCCCCTTAAAGTGGGCGGAACGCAAATTTTGTGTGGCACAAACTTAGAAAACTTAATGTGTTTAATATTTTCATACATTTTTTTTTTCATGTAGAGTGAATTTTCTGAGAAATCAAGTTTTTAAGGATCTAACACTTTTCAGACATTCAGAATGGAAAAAGATGCAGTGTTGAAGTAAGCGTTAGTGTGTGATGTGGTGCAGTGTCGGGCCACAATGAAAGTTTTTTTCCGGATCAGGTCATCATTCTCCTATTTCGCAAAAACAAAAACGGCTTTCAAAATTCTGCTTTTTAAAACTCTGAATGTGAAATAACAAAATCAGGCTCATTGCAAACTTTCAACTCAACTTTTTTTATATAGGCTTAAAGTAAAAAGAAGTGGACCCTTCCCACGACACTCATATTTTTTACTGTGCAGCTTTGTAAAACTAAAATTTCCAGAATTTCCTAAAGAGTCTTTGCCCGATTTTGCAGATCCATAAATTTTCAGATTTCCAAGCACCCCTTTCCATTGTACGAGGAAAAAATTACTGTCATTAGCAAAATAATCTGCCCTGCAGAATAATAGGCGCGCTCCAAAATAGGAGGAGAAATGGTAAGTCAGGAAGCCTTGACACCGCCAAGACTTTTGGAGCTGTGCGTTAACTCCATGCAATGCAAAGCAGTACAAGTGTGAACATTTTTGAAATCCACCCACAAGCACGCCCACAATCAGTCTAAATGAGCAACTACCTCCAGAGATTTTAATATTGTAAGACATCTTAAAAGGCTGAAAGTTTCATTAAAAACACTAGGTGTTCGATGTTGAAAGAATTTATTTTTTTACATTAACTTCTAAAGGTGGAGTTGCAGTCTTCAATTTAACTTTTGCATTCCAAAAGTTAAATTGAAGACAATTAAACAAAAATCACAACTTTCCATGTGAACCAATACCCAATAACATTTTTTTAATCTTTTTATAACCTCAGTTTTCGAGTTTAAACTATGCTTGATTTTTGACTTTGTTTTCTTTCAAAGTTCGTCGATGCCCAGAGCAAGGGCTGGCCATGCCTAAGTGGCACTTATGTTATCTTACTACGCAAACACAAATTTTTCTTATTTCTCTTTTTCTTAAAAACGCCCCTTAAAGTGGGCGGAACGCAAATTTTGTGTGGCACAAACTTAGAAAACTTAATGTGTTTAATATTTTCATACATTTTTTTTTTCATGTAGAGTGAATTTTCTGAGAAATCAAGTTTTTAAGGATCTAACACTTTTCAGACATTCAGAATGGAAAAAGATGCAGTGTTGAAGTAAGCGTTAGTGTGTGATGTGGTGCAGTGTCGGGCCACAATGAAAGTTTTTTTCCGGATCAGGTCATCATTCTCCTATTTCGCAAAAACAAAAACGGCTTTCAAAATTCTGCTTTTTAAAACTCTGAATGTGAAATAACAAAATCAGGCTCATTGCAAACTTTCAACTCAACTTTTTTTATATAGGCTTAAAGTAAAAAGAAGTGGACCCTTCCCACGACACTCATATTTTTTACTGTGCAGCTTTGTAAAACTAAAATTTCCAGAATTTCCTAAAGAGTCTTTGCCCGATTTTGCAGATCCATAAATTTTCAGATTTCCAAGCACCCCTTTCCATTGTACGAGGAAAAAATTACTGTCATTAGCAAAATAATCTGCCCTGCAGAATAATAGGCGCGCTCCAAAATAGGAGGAGAAATGGTAAGTCAGGAAGCCTTGACACCGCCAAGACTTTTGGAGCTGTGCGTTAACTCCATGCAATGCAAAGCAGTACAAGTGTGAACATTTTTGAAATCCACCCACAAGCACGCCCACAATCAGTCTAAATGAGCAACTACCTCCAGAGATTTTAATATTGTAAGACATCTTAAAAGGCTGAAATTTTACATTTCAAAATTTTAATAAAGCTTAAGAGAAAACAAAGCTTCTAAGTTTTGAACGCCTTTGGCCGTTGGCGGATTAAACCAATTTTCGCAGAGCCAAGATACACTCCAAGTTTGAGCGTCCTAGCTCTATTTTAAAGACCTAAAAACTTCACACATACGGATAGACGGTCAGACGGACAGACGGACGGACAAGGCTTCATCGATTCACCTGTCAGTCTCGATCATATCTCTTAAAGGTCTTAGGGGTCTACGGTGACTATTTCACTGTGTTACGAGCTTTGCATCAAATTCATAACAACAGAATATTCATAACAACAGAATATTTGTTGGACGTTTATTCGGGCACAAGCAATGGAGATAGCAATCCGATACAGATGCTATGACATAATGCATCAATCGATGCTATGACATAATGTACTGTTGCCCTTTCTCACTGGTTATTTATATAAATAAAAGGTCTTGTTACAGCAGCAACATCAATGACATTATGGAAAATTTTAGGGGATACATCTCAATGTCATAGTTGAAGGCTGTTGAAACAAAGGCCTTGTCTTTAAAGGCCCAAATATGAGGCCTTATCGCCCTCAAAAATTAATCAGCATTACCCATATAATGCCATGCAACCAAACAATACAAGACTTGCAGCGGGTTTAGTCCCTTCTTATATCTCCGGCGTAGTGCTTGCTGCAGCATGTGCAAATTCAAAAATAGTCTTTCACAATTTTCGCAGTCATTAAGTCATTAACAATTCGTCAATTAGTGTTCAAATTGGAACTAAAAATTTAGTTTTAAATCGGAAATTTTTCTTTTTCAATTATTGGCTTAAATAAAGTCCTTGTCACTGTTAATGAAAATCCGTATAGTGTTTGTGGCATGTCCTCATCGGTAAAAAACACACTCCCGATGACCTCAACTTCTATGAAACTCATATGTTTTTAGAAGTCATTGCTCTATGGCCCATTAAATAAGACACCCCTTTTGGCTTGGGGTTGGAGGTACAGCCGGCACAAAAAAAACTCCGATTTGCATTTAAAATTAACTTTTTCGACGTCGATATCTATTGACTCCACATTAACTTCCTGAAGCATTCTAATTGAAGCACTAAAGTTTGTCAAAAATGTTTTTTCAGTTTCAGCAGCGGGACAATTCTATAAAAGTCTATTTTCCAACATGAGCAATGGATGGAGTACTTCCTCTCATACCTATAACTACCGTGCCAGCGAATCGATTTAAATGCATAATGGCTCAAGTTGTGTTAATGAAAGTACTTTATGGTGTCTCACAAGGATATGCACATAAAAATTTCATCTGCCTGATGAGTGATATAAATAATGCAAAACGTCTTAAAGTGAAAACATGGTGGAACGAAATAATCAAACGTGTCTTTGTGCTCATCGTGAATTGTTTTTTTAAGCTTCTTTCTGCCAAATTTTAAGTCTCTGGGAAATGCATTATGCTATGGCTATAAGAGGGAAAGTCAAGTGCTTGCAGCAATATGAAACCGAACTCTGGGATTGATCTTGTTTCGCTCAATGTTAAAAAATACAATTGTATCTTTAAGTTTTTTATTTAACGATTTAAAATATCTTGGCCAAGCGACAAAGTCAAAGTTACACGGTTTTTGGAGGGTTGTATGCGAGCCAAATATAATGTTGGTTATCAATTAAAGAATAGCTCTAAATTATTTATATTTTGTGAATTGCTTAGCATTCTCTCCTTAGAATAACAATTCTTTAGAATGCTAATATGGATTTTTAAAAACTTGTAGACGCATCGTGCATGATTTTCTTAAAATGCCAACAACCAACGGCCCCCTAACCTTTCCGTAAGTATAGACGGGTGAATCTAGGGATGTTCGCCCTCAACCGACATCATTCCGCATTCTTCTGTTTTGGACAAGAATAAAATGACTTTTAATGCCCATAGAGTCGCCCCATCCAGATGCCCAATTAGATTCACCAGCTGTGTACTGTACCGTGTGGTCCTGTAGTTAACTTGTAACTTGGCAGTGTCCAGGTAAATGCTCTGTCATTACTTGGCGATGGCCCATCACTTTTGATGATAAATTAGGTGATAGCGATCAGCTTAAAATTCAAAGTAAGCCAGAACCTTTTTGTTGGACACGCCACGCCCCTTTAAAAACAAAGTGAACAAAAACATAAAAGCAATAATTTTTTAATGCTTAAGCAAAAAAAGCATAAATGGTAACGGGACGGGGATGGAAAACAAGAAAATAAACGAATGGAAAAGAGAATAGGAATGGAAAGGAGAATAGGAATGGAAAGGAGAATAGGAATGGAAAGGAGAATAGGAATGGAAAGGAGAATAGGAATGGAAAGGAGAATAGGAATGGAAAGGAGAATAGGAATGGAAAGGAGAATAGGAATGGAAAGGAGAATAGGAATGGAAAGGAGAATAGGAATGGAAAGGAGAATAGGAATGGAAAGGAGAATAGGAATGGAAAGGAGAATAGGAATGGAAAGGAGAATAGGAATGGAAAGGAGAATAGGAATGGAAAGGAGAATAGGAATGGAAAGGAGAACAGGAATGGAAAGGAGAACAGGAATGGAAAGGAGAACAGGAATGGAAAGGAGAATAGGAATGGAAACGAGAATAGGAATGGAAAGGAGAATAGGAATGGAAAGGAAAATAGGAATAGGGTATACCGCTGTCCGTTAAAGACGAACCGAAGCTATACGCACTGTTGTATTTACTCACTGTTTATTTCATATTTCACTCACGAATCAAGGGATTGGCGGTTACCCTTTTAATGTTACACATCTCACAAGCGCAATGGATAAGAAAGAGAGAAAAAGGAAAGTTATGTGAAGGAAAGACTGATCGTGGGAGAACATTCCACATTTGCTTTGTTCGGCTTATGAAAGAACCTCTAAATTTAACTGTACGTCCGTAAGTGGGCTCGAGGATAAACTGATATGCCTTCGATTTTAGCGAGTACCTTTTAACATAGAGAGATTTTAAGGGCGGAATGCAATTAGCGATTTCGGTGAAACACTGTTTGTAAGAAAAGCGGTAGAACAGTGAGAGGCTAGAGACATTACGTCGATATACCAATGAGACAATTGACTTCGCAATATTTCTGTCTCCAATTAGTTTTATCGTGCGTATGGGAATTGTATTCAGGCTTTAGGGTATATTAAAGATTTTTATAAAATAGCCAGCTCAGAGTGGGCGGAAAATATTTCTTACAGTTCTTGAGGAAACCAAGGCATTTTGAAGCGTTCTTGGCGATGTGGAATAAGTGATCATATGCAATATATGTTTTTATTGATTCACATATCGAGGATTGAAAGTGTTTCGCTTTCATCGATGCAAGGGTCATTCATGAATAATGGCTGAGTGTTTCGGGCTTGCTTCAATGATAGAAGACAGCATTGAGTTTTAGAAGCATTAAACTCTATTCTATTGTGGGATCCCAATATACAATGCTGTTAAGATCAGAGTTAAATGAGTTTAAAAATACGCTGCCGTAGCCGTTTCAGTTCTACATCTGAAGAGCAGGGGGAGGAATCGAGAGCGAATATGAGAAACTGAGGTTACTGTCATCGACACAGGAGTGAAACTGAAACTGAGCCCTGGGGAACCTCAGCATTTATTTTATGAACTGCTTACTTGAAGCCATCCAAAACAACTTGAATTGAACGGTTCGAAATGTAATTACTAATCCACTCAACAAGAGATTCGTCAATTCCAAAAGCACGCATTTTCGACAAGAGAGCTAAACAGAGTGCTAAAATCTGTCAAATGCTTTTGAAATACCAAGCGCAACAATCTTGCTTTCATCAAGAAGATGCAAGGAATGGTTCCACTTCTCGGTTAGATATGCCATCAGATCACCAGTGGACCTTTGGCTACGAAACCCATATTGCCGTTCATAGAGGAGTTTTCTCCAGTTGGAAAACTGGAGCGATTCGAGATATTTCATGAGCTGGAAGTTAACCAGCGTTTTCATGACCTTAGGGAGAAGGAAAGTTAGTGCAATTGGACGATTGCTAGAGGGATTGGGACATCCATAAAAAATCGCCTTTTTTAGGGATGTCCTGGACAAATGCTGTTTTAAATCTGTTTGGAAAGAGGCCTGAGAATTAGGATCGATGAAAAAGCTTACACAGTGGTTTTGCCAGCATGAAAGAACACTTGTTCAGAACAATAGTTGATAATCCATCAGGATCAGCGGATTTGTTTATGTTGAGATCCTGAAGTACTTTTTTAATTGTACAAGTGCGAAAAACAATTTGCCCATAGGGCTTTTCACGCGCTCAAGTGTAGGCAGAGACATTACATAATCGGGTAGCTAGCAAAAAATGCGCTACGAGAAGATTGGTTTTGTCTACGGCACTGACAGCTATGGAATGTTATTTCAGACGAGTTTTGGAATGAAGGATAAGGCAAAATTTTTACATTTTTGAGAAAAGATCAAAAAAATGTAGGGACATTTTTAGATCAAAAATTTTTGGAACAAAGTAGAATATTCTGCCTTAAATTTTGGTTACACATATGAACATTGCAATCGTTTCTGGCTTGTTTGAAGTTATTTTGGTTTACTATGGAGGGGCTGGCATTGTAGGACCGAAAGTAAGACTCTTTCAAATTTATCACCTCTTTGCAGCTCGTGTCAAACCACGAATTCTCCTTCGGTTTGATATTTTTAACCCTGTTAAAAAAAAATTAAATAGAGTGGCGCAATAGCTCGAGGTGAACCAGGGCCAACTTCTCAACAATGTACGCTGATGTGTTAATTTCTTTTACATACAAAGGGACCTACAATTTTTGGCCGAATCCGAACGGCACTTTGAGAAGTTTTTCAAGACGAATGATACTCTCGGAGGGCTTGTCAGACCCTCGCGGAGGTGGGGACCATGAAAAAGAACAAGTCTTTTTTTTCAGGTGACCTGTTAGGGATTAAGAATTGCATTCCAAGGAGAATTACATTAGTGATCAGCGGCATTTACAATATTGTCGAGGAATCAAAGCGACCAGTTAAAACATTCGAAAAAGTTGTTAAGGCCATCCCAATTTGCTTCCTCGTTTCGCCAAACAGTTCTTTTGAGAGTTGGAACTTTGGTTGGCTGCTTGTCAACGAAAAAATTTGCCGATATGGTCGATATGGTCTGACGAGCCTAGGAGGAGATAAAACATCGACAGTGTATTTGTCGGGATGGGAGGCCAAACATAAGTCCAGCGTGGTGGCGCCTGGCGGTATGATCGTCAATGTCAGATATCCGTGTGGGCTCGTCTACAAGTTGGGTCAGATTATTTTAAGCACAAAAGATCTCAACATACCTTCCTTCGGGTGTTGTCTGACCAGAATGTCGAACTTGAAATGTAAATATTGAAAATCGCCTGTCCAATTCTTTGGATGGAATCAGACAGTGTATCGAACTCATTCCAAGTTAATGTACCTACAGCCCAACTTTTGACTTTTGTAAATAAAACAGTAATGAATGGTTTGTCTACTGACGGTGAAATCGATCCACTTGAAATTAAATTCTGAATTGGTGCAAGGGCTTATTTGTGGAGGAATATGGTAGACTATATCATTACGCATGAAAATGGCGAGGCCACGATGTGGGAAGAATAATGGCTTTAAGCTAGGGAGTTCAAAATTCCGGTCAGGGTGAGCATTAGCAGGATCTTTGCCTAATACCTGGGTCTCACTTTGGGCTAAGGCAGCTGAACTGTAAGTACAGAGGTGGACATATACACCGCAGTAAAGTTCGTCTGTAGGTCTCAATAAAACCGTATTCATATGCAGAGTGGTTTCAATTCAAAATCTGGTTCTCTAAATCAAAGAAAGTAATGAAAGAATTGCTTTCAAAAGTGGAGGACGAAGTTAGTCCCAACACAAAGCTGACTGAAAGGGTGCTCGTAAAATGTCGACTTATTATAAGAACACTGATGTTTTAAAAGGCGTTCGAGTCTCAACCAAACAAAAATTCTACAAATTCTAATCACGCCATACGACCCGACAATGCCTAACTAAGTACCAACTTGTGAGGCTGAATTGGGCACACTTACATCGATTGTGGCAACCAAGCTCAGGAACCACAATGCGATAAATGGCTGCAATGGGTTCGACTACTATCAATAATAATTGACGAGGTCCGAATCATAAGGTATTATACACCTCCAATCATCACGGCGAGTATCCTTGCGGAAGTAGCGTACGCCAGAGAATGATCCAAGGATTTCTTGAAATGAGGGCTGAGAAGAGCTTAAAGTTTGTCCATCCTTGAATGGCGTTGCAGATAAAGACCGCAGTGCTAGAACCATTCTACAAACACATTCTATATCATTTCAGAAGCAAAGTTTTTGGCCCGCCTAAAAAACGGTCTTGAGCTGGATGCGTGGAAAGTTGTCACAATCTGCGTTGCGAGATCTTGATGAAGTCCTGTATACCGCTGCTGACTGGTGTTGGATCCCAGAGTAACAAAACGTGACAGTCAAAGCCACAAAATGATACAAAACGCTTTTTTTCAAGATTTCGTCTTAGCGAGTTCCTGATTCTTCTTTGTTTCTAAAATTGCCTCCCGAGTGCTGGTCAATTAAAGAATAACTGTTACTGGAAAAGAACAAAGGCACTCAAAACTAAGGGCACAATTTGTCAACATTCACTTTGCCATTTTCTCCAACCGGAACGATACTTCAACTGGCCGCAGTTTCTGTACTAGACTGCTTGCGCTCTTTGTTTTAACTCTAACATCAATGAATAAGTGGAGAAGATAAAAGAGAAGGTTGGATTCTTCACCAGAGCTGAATTTTAGCAGGCCGAGCAAATGATCAATGAAGTTCAAGAGAACAAAATTTCTGACGAGATCATGATCTTCAAAAAAGAGCTGGAATTCAGCTTGGTCTTTGTTTTGCGGCCAAGACTTAATGAGCTAGGGGTTCCCTGACCAAGTACCAGAAAAGATCTACATGAAAAAGCTTACCTCTAGAAGTAAAATGCTCAGTTATATAGTTTTGAAGGAGCATCACGTCACAAGCCTCATTTTGGTGTCTTTCAAAAAATTATACCTTCATCGAAACAATGTAAAGATCAAGCGACAAAGATTTAATTGAATTGAGAGCAGTCCTTGGGAAAGTGCGAAAGCAATGCCCAAAATGCTAAAACCTTTGTGAAACACCAAATGAACCGATTAAAAGCCCGCACAGATTATCTACAGATTATCTACGTTTTGTCGACCTTTCTCCTTTATGGGAATGGACTATTTGGGAGCGAGCCAATGGTCAATTTTAGGCAAATGGCGAAGAGATACGGAGTTCTTCTGACATACTTAACAATAATCGGGCGATCCGACGGTCTAAATCTACAGCGACAACGGTAAGAACTTCCGAGGTGCAGGAAGGGAGCTGATATAAACATTTCAAAAGGTCGATTATTGCAAACCAGCCCAAGCCTTTGTAACAACTAACAGACAATGGAACTTTATGCACCCGGATCGCCAAATGCGGGAAGTAGCTGGGAGAGCTGCTTTGATTCGTGAAAACGATTTGCTACGAAATTGCTTCGAGCCACAATATATCACTATCACAAATCTCCACCTCTAATACATTTCAGTGGACTGTGTGAACGAGGAACCTATGACACATAACCACTATTTCGTGTGCTCTTTCCATGGAAAAGGGCTTAGGCAGAGTCAAACTATGATTCAGAGTTCTTGCGCAACTATTGGCTGATGTCACAGAGGTACGCCCAAAACTTTTAGCTTAGGTTGGTCAAAGAGTTTCTCCGACACAGAAAATAGTTTGATCAACGTTCGATCCACTTGAGAATTACTTTGGTAAAAGATATTTAAAGAATATTATATGAGCTTCATTTGAACTAAAACTGTAAGAACTTATATTATTTTATTTGTTGGCAAATTTCTTAATTTGGTGCTGACACATTTCCATTATAAATACCACAAAAGCAAGAGTGAATCCAATGGCTAGAGCCATCAACGGCCCTGTTATATTAGAAAGTGACAACGTCATAGGAGGGACTTTTTCCAGGTGACCTGATGTAAGTCTTAGCAAAACTCGTTGAACTTTTTCATCCAAAAAAACAGAAGCATACTGAAATAAAACATTTGTAAATTTAAATATGAAATAAGTGATTTAACAAAGATTAAGAACTAACAAACCTCCCTCTCCCAATATTTGTAAAGTCCATGTTCTAAACACCACAAAATATGCGTATTAAAGTCTTCCATCAGCGGCCATCCCCGAATCGAAAAACCTCGTGTGTAGTCAAAGAATAGGTCATCCTTGAGCAGCTTAGAAAAGAAATAAATCTTCAGCAAGAGTTTCTCGGTTTACTTACAATCATTCGATCCAAAGCTCCATCCCTAATGTAATCGCCAAAAGTGTATGAGCCCCAGTGTAACCGTTCCACGCCAAGCCCGTATTCTCCACTAAACGTCGAGTTTTTTAGCTCCTCGTATCTTCGGATCTCGAATTTCTCCACCATTCTCTGTTCGAAGGGAATATCAGACATGGATATAGTGCGTATCCATGCAGTGTCTGGTGCGCCCCATTTCCAGTTAGTCGCAGCAAACTTGATGACTGTGTCGACAGGGTTCGTGAAAAGTGGGATTGTTAGCAAGGACTTGAGCTGACCACTGTAAGTGTACTCCAAAGTGATGGCTGCTATCAGTAGTGTGCTAAGAAAAAATCGAGCTGCAAAGCGGTTTAACCTGTAAAATAAAAAATAAATAAATATCAAATATGGCTTGTCTCTGATTTTGTTATTAATTTAACCCACTTCGATACCACAAACGACTGTTGAAAGAATATTGCGGTGATCTCTAGTACGGTTAACATATATGACGATCTATGCCTAAAGTCGAAACTCCTACGCCTGGATCGGTGTTTCATACGAAATGAAAAGTACTTAATTCCGTGCATAACAATCGAACCGATCACAATTGAGGCTCCAATCAAAAACCAGATGAGACTTGAAAACGGTAGAATATTCGTCATATAAGCTGGGTAGCGGCTTTAAAGGAAGATTACTGACTAAGCAATTCATTATAGATTTCAGCTATGTCTTACGAAGGCGCTGGACCCAAAATAGTCACTGCCGATTTAGCAATTGCAATGGAAGTCTCAAAAACTTCATTATACCAGTTGTAATAGCAGCCTATACCAAATTCAGCTTCCTTACGAAACACGGATCCAATCATGCCACTTGATGAACCATTTTCATAAATTCCACCCCAGCTGTCCTTGCCATCTGTTAAAGTCCCACTTTGATCAGAAAAAATGAAGAAGAAACATTTCCTTTTTGATTACTTACAGGGTGTAACTTTTACAGTGCAATTCCGAAGCTTGCAGAACGTAAGGAGAACATTTGCCTCAGATCCAGTGTAAAAAATATTCTTTTTCGGTTGGCTGGGATCAATGCTGTCGACATGTCCGCGCAATTCCGGCTTGAAAAAAACACATTCATCAATCTTTTAACGGGTGATTTTTTAAGAGGTTGAGAATTTTTTTTAAAAAAAAACACAAAAAATTCGAAAAAATTGGCCCAAACTGGCCGGCCAAACTGAAGCTGTTTGACAGTGACACAAGGTACTAAACACACGTCAGCTGTCAAAACCAGTGTTGCCAAAACCAAACCAGCTAAAAAATCACCCTTTATAATATAGCTAATTCTGGAGTAGAATAGAATATAATACAAATAATATGCAGCTACCCAACAAGACGCAAAAATACACATAAGTAACGGGTTTATGATAATATCACAACATCCTTAGGGTTGAGCCCCAGTGCTCAGTTTTATAAAAATCGCAGGTCTGCGGAGTACATTCTGAAGCATCTCCTGAAAAAGCGAAAAACGTAATGGAGTGCGAGCGATCGTGAGTCTGTGGAACTAGCTAAAGCGCTCATCGCGTGTTGTCAACCTGTTTCGGGAGGGTAACCCGATGAGGGCTCAGCCTATCTGCCTGTAACGGCAAACCCCAGGGGTAAGACACCTGCTAAGGAAAGTCAAGTCGTTTCGGGAGGGCTGCCTAACAGCACTAGGTGGAGGAGTCAACTCGCTTCGGGAGGGCCCTCTTTAAAGCCGTCTACCTCGAAACTGACATCCAAGAGTCCCAGGACTCAAGATGGCCCTTCAAAAACCCCAAAGAAGGCCAAGACATTCTCAAAGGTGTCAGGGCCCTTCAGCGAGGTTGCAAAGGATCATCTGATACTGGGTATCATGGACCAAGGTGATGAAGAGGGTAGGATTGGCTCGGAGAACTGGAAACTCCTAAAGGCTCAGCTTTTTTCAGGCATTCTTCAGCACTGCCTGGCCAATCCTACTTTGGCACCTCCAAACTTTATGGACAGGGGCTAGCATCAGACGGGTGTCAAACTCTTGGCTTGAAGTAATGGGGGCTCTGACTATATAAAGTCAGCGGTCTCAGAAGTTAGCGCTGTATGGCCCGGTTCTAAGCTAAAGGCCGTTCAGGAAGCTTCTGTTAACCTTTTGCTCCGCCTACAAGAAGGTAGAGAAGACATCGCCCTCATCCAGGAGCCCTGGGTTCCTGATGATAACACAGCTGCCGGACTGAGGGCAAGAGACTGTGAGCTTTTCTGCGCAAAAGTATCAGGTAAAACCAAAGCCCTTATTCTTGCAAAGAAATGCCTTAAAATCTTTCTTGTACCCTTTCTTGTAATTTCAGTGATGCGGACTTTATTTGCGTCAGCACAGAACGCGGAAAAGACAAATAAATCTGGGTAGCATATATGCCCTACGATGCGACAGGACCCAGACCCAGCGGAAATCATCCGCAACACTATTAGCCGAACCGAGAGGGAAAGACATACTCTCGTGATAGGCTGTGATGCCAATGCGCACCATACTGCCGGGTGCAGCAGCGACACAAACGATCGGGGTGAGTGCCTTTTTGATTATATTATAGCTTCTAACCTTATTATTTGTAACAAGGAATCAGATCCCATCTTCATCACTAGAAATAGGCAGGAAGCCATTGATACGACCCTGGTCCGTCGACAATAACCGTCAACAACTGGATTGTATCAAGTGATGTATCATTTTCCGACCAAAGCTTCGATATTGACTTGAAACCTCCCGAAAAGTTCCTCTTCAGAAGCCCCAGAAAAACCGACTGGGAATCCTACAACACAAAGTTGAAAAGTCATCTTGAAAACCTTGCTCCCACTCAGCCGCAATCACCGTGCGTCGTAACTAGGCCTGATGGTGGCTAGGCTTACTGCGACAATAAACCCAGCTCTCCACAAAGCCTGCCCTATTAGCAGACCCAGAAATGGGGCAAGTTCCCTTGGTGGAACGCTAAAATTAGTAGTCTTCGAAGAGAGAGGGCAGGAAACTCTTTAATTAAGCAAAAATCTCTAGGGTCCCAGTCGACTGGGACCTGTATAAAAGCAGTACCAGGCAATTTAAGACAGAGATTAGCAAATCACAACGTTCCCTTTGGCACCTTTTCTGTGAAAATATAGAGAAATCCAGTGATTTATCCCGGATTAGTAAAATCCTATCCAAACTTTGGAAACTTTGGACCTTCTCATGGACACCCACATTCCTGGTAGCAAAGCGGGGACAATGTACTCTGAAATAAACTACAATAGAGTTCAATGCACCCGAAGATGTTGTCACACCTAAGAAGATGCAGTGGGCAGTGCACAGCTTCCTTCCATACAAATCACCTGGATCCGATGGCATACTACCGGTGGAGCTCCAGCAAAGTCTCGGAATACTGAGTCCTTGGCTCCACACTATTTTTGGGAGTTGCCTTAACCTTGGCTATACACCCAAATCCTGGAGGAACAAGGTGGTGTTCATACCAAAAGCTGCTAAGATTTGCCATGCAACTCCTAAACACTTTCGCCCAATCAGCCTTTCTTCTCATCGACAGAGAGACTGATCGACACTCACTTCAGAACCAACAGAGTTAGCAGTCTTCTCTCATGCTCCCAACATGCGTATCGCAAGAGAAAATCGGTAGAGACGACCTTACACTCCTTGGTTAGCATCATTCAGAAACTCTTTGAGAATAGGGATTTCCAATCATTCCTTGACATTGAAGGAGCCTTTAACAATGTCAGAACAGAAGCTGCCACAGCTGCACTCCCTAGGGTTTAGCTGAAGGTTGACAACTATCTCTGCATTTCGATCGAGGCAATGCTTAAAATCAGGCTCGCCCATGCCGAGCTGGGGAGTTGTCTAGCTGACAGGTCCGTGTTCAGAGGTAAACCACAGGGCGGGGTATTATCGCCACTACTATGGCTTCTCGTAGCTTACGACCTACTCTCGATTCTAGAGAAAAAACGGCCTTAAAGTTATAGCTTATGCTGAAAATATTGCGATAGCGGTAACAAGCAAGTTCCTCCCCACTATTAGTGACGTAATGCAATTTGACCTTAAAAAATTAGCTAGATGGACAGATAGTGTCAGTCTCGGAGTAAACCCGGCAAAGACTGAACTACTGCTCACAAGAAAGTATAAAATACCTCCCATAACTCCACCAACACTGAAAGGCGTTGTACTGAAACTTGCAGATCACGCTAGAAACCTGGGGGCTTAGATAAGAAACTCAGCTGGAAACTGAATATACAAGACCGTGCAAGGAAGGCCTCTATTGCCCTGTGCTCCTGCAGGAAAACCCTAGGCCCTAACTGGGGAGTTTAACCCAGGATCCAGCACTGTATACACACGGCGGTTACGCCCATACTTATGTACGGAGTACTAGTCAGGTGGAAGGCACTAAACAAGAGTAGCAATATTGCTATATTAGAGAAAGTTTAAAGGCTATCCAGGACTTACATCATAGGTGCTCTTAGAACGACCCCCTCGGCTGCATCTTCTTTCCGTTGACATCTTCGGTAAAGTGATGGCAGCGAGAGCAGCACTTAGGCTAAGGGAAGCCTCGCTATTGACTTGTGACAAAATGCGGACATGCTAGCATCCTGAATGGCCACGACACCATCCTTGGTAACTCGGACTACGTTGTCCCATACCTCGACTTCAATATCAAATCCAAGACCAAATTTCCAAGCTGAACCGCCTGGGAGTCAGGTGAGGTCTTAAATGTATCTGCAATAGAAATCTATACAGACGGATCGAAAACAGCACTCGGTAGGATCAGGAGTCTTTTCCAGTACTCTTGACCTATGTATCTCCAATCTCCCTTGGTCTAAGTGCACCCATGCCTAGTGGGGGCAGCCACCCAACCTAACCTAACTTTAAGTCCCTTATAAAGTGGACGTGGTCAATGTAAAAGCCAAGCTTTTCCCGCTACCTCCAAGACAATTAGAAGGCAATGTCCCACACCAAGAATTAGTGCGCTAGCACCATTGTAACATAGCTAAAATTTGGAAAAAGCATTTTTAAAAATTAGAGATGGTCGCACATACAGGTCTGAAGTGGGCGTGTCTTTGAGCGTATTCAACTAATTTTCAAAATTAATTTGAAAGACTGGACTACCAGCTCACACACCAACTTTCAGCTCTCTTGCTTAAAATTTAAGGCCTAAGAGTTTGTAACATATGGACGGCCGAACAGACGGACATGGCTTAATCGATTCTCCTGTCGGTCATTTATATCACCAAGGGCCGGTTTTTCAGTGCGAGATCATCCGACTTTCCGAGTTAAACTGCGATTAACCCAAGAAATTAGCTTTTCAGTGAACTAAGATTTAGGGTTAATCTCGGCTTAACTCACCAAATTTGCTGAGAGAACTCACCAATGAATCTACCAATGAATCAGTTATGAATCCAGATGAATCTCGGATCATCTCTGGAGAACAGTATGAACTTCTTTGAATGTTTTTTTCTGCGTGGAATGTCAGTTGTCAGATGTGAAAAATGACATTTGAGAATAACCCGAACTTCTTTTCCTGGGGTTTTCTACGTGAAATGAGAGCTGGGAGAGTCCATAATTTCGAGAGCCGAAGCTTTTGACAACTTTGTTGATAGAGTTAACTTTGCACTGAAAAACTGCTCGCTGAGTTAACTCCAGTTTCGTAATGTTACGAGATTAACAGATTTTAGTTTAAGCTGGGCTTAACTCAGAACTAAAACGCCGGCTCTAAAAGGTCTCTGGATTCTACGGTGAATATTTGACTGTTTTACAAACTATGCATTAAAATTAATATACCCTCGGTCGGGTTTAAAACGAGTGGACTACAAAACTCCATCTAAAATTATCCTCACTTCTAAACTCCTAAAGGTTTAAGGCTACCAGAAAAACGAATACGCCCTTTTAAGAGCAATTATCATAACATCACCTTTGGCTGACCCTTACATTTTTAATGGAACATGTATTGTTTAAAGACAACATACCTGTAAAATGGTTTACTTAAAGAATAAATTAAATTCTTCCTTGAAATCAGTCTTCTCCTTCCCTTTTAGTAGGTAGGTATTCTTCTCTACCTAAGCTCACCCCAGATATTAACAATAAAGTTCAACGCAAGGCATGACACAGAAACAAGTACCACACTTAATGCTCCGCAAAAGTCATCATCACCCGCACACTTTACACAAACACGCACACACACATTTACTTAACAAACTCACTAACTCACTCACTTACCACAAAGTAACTAACCAAATAAGGATAGTAAGTAACCGCAGCCACCGCCAATGTTCGTCCTTGCATATCGAAAAGTTTATTCGCATAGAGTTCGACATTTTTGGCAAAACTTCCATTTCCACAGAACGTATCCAAGTACACTGCATTGAAATTGTCCCCGTCGCCGACAAACTTCTGTGTCCATAGCTCCAAATCAGGACAGCTCCTTGCCGTTACCAATAAGTGGTGGGGATAAACTGTCCGAAAAGAAGAAGGAAATATGAGGAAACCCATTTTGGCTAGTTTGCCAGTGTGGTCTTAGTTCTAAACATTCCACCCTGGCCACGCCGACCACCGCAACGCCGGCCGCCGACCGGTAATCCCAAGGATAACCGAAAGTAAAGTGTGTTCGCACGAGAATCCTTGCTTTACATGCAACTAATGCTTACCAATCATTCAGTGTCGGTGTCGTTGTAGTTTAAAGAAAAAGGAAACAAGTACGAGCACACTCCACTTTAACCCAAGGCAATTAATTTCAAAGGATACACCAGGATAACTTCAAAGGACTTTGAGAGGCGAAAAAGTAAAGAATCCAACATAAAAGTGAAACGGAAAAAATAAGGAAAATTGGAAAATCGAAGGAGCTACAAATTTACGCTTCAAAATCTCCTGAGCAAGGACATCTTTTGGACTTCCATCATCCGACAAGAAGAGATAGTATTTATCCTTTAGTCGCAGCAACGAGTTCTCTGTAGCATACCAACGAGCGTACAAAAACCCAACCACACTCGAGAGGATAGTGATGTAGCCCTGTGTGCATCAAGGATATGAATTTTGTGTGAAAGTAATAAAGACACGTCCTCTTTCTACGCCTTTCGGTTATGAATTTTAACCAAACCTCAATTCCCATGTCGACATGCTGCAGCAGCAATTCATTAAAGGCGGACTGATTCACCAATCCAGCAACGTTTATCCAGTGCAGTCCGGTGGGCTGCCCCTGCCGACTGAGATCTTGATAAGATGACTCGACTGCCTCTGCATAGACTTGGTTAATTTCGCTCGTCGACGATGAGTTGTAAACGATAAGGACACTTGTTAAATTGCTAAAGTATCTGCCAACTGAAAGGGAATAAGACACAAAATAAAGAACCGGGGATCTAAAGCTCACTCAAAAACCGCACCAACTCTGTGACACGACACATGTCTGTCGACAATGAATAGCGCCAGCTCAACCACCGGTTGTCTTATATCACTGACTTGTGTCAATACGAACACTGCGTTGTTCCGCGATTTGACATATAATATTGAAATGTCAATATTAACCCTTAATCTGGCTCTTATTGAATTCCGCCTCTTTGGCAATGTATAATTGAAAATGAGAAGCTATTTACGTTTGTCAATGAGGGCAGGTAGGCAGGTGGGTACATTTGGTAAAGCATTTATCCTACGTCGTCGGCCCGAGGCGCTTCAGGAGCTTCCTTTGAAGTTTCATCATGCATAACTTATGCGGTGGCAAAAGCTTTCCAAAAATAATTACAACAATTGAAAGGCAAAATATTGAACTGCTGGCATAGTTATCTCTGTCATCGTTTTTGCTCCCCTTATCAAATATGAAAGCGTGCGTTTAGCTTAAGGGTAGAAGACCCAAACAAGAACACAGTATGTCCATAAGAAGAAGATACCATTTTAGGCTGGTGGTTTGTTAATTTATAAAAGTCTTTACCATAAGTGGGCATTTCGAATTTAATTTGCTAAAGGGAGTATCGACGCACGCTGTATAAGTATTTATGTATACTAAACTACCTTAGGTTAGGTAGCTTTTTTCAGTTTATAGCTGTCTCCAGTTTTTATGTTGATGTTGCCGAAACCCGTCTTCCATGAGCGTCAAACAGTTTCTAGGTTCATGGAGTCTTATCAGAAGCATCCCACGAGCGACAACTGTCGTTCCCATACGACCCAATATTTTTCGAGTTTATCTCAACTGTCGACGGTGACTGTTATGTCGCTCGTGTAGCTCTTCTAATATAGCTTGCGCCTCTAGGTGCTGTGATACGCGGCCTTAAATTCGATGAAAAGGTAAAGGGAATCGATTTGAAAATACGATGTTTTTCAAATAATCTGCAGGAGCGCGAATTCCTGGTGGGCTTCCAAAGCCACACTGATGCGGAACTTCTTCATGTGAGATAGAAACAGAATCCATGAGTAGAACAACCCTTTCACTAGCCACTGCATATGCTGCAGGGACATTGAAAAAATTATTGAATTTGGTCGTCACCTGCTATGCATAAGCCCAGCTCTAAGCAGCACTGAGCGTAGTACCATTGGCAGTTATACCCCTTCAATGATCTGGAGAAGAAAGCAATGCTTATTTGAAGGACCTTCTAATATATATAAGCAAATCTAGATAGGTCGAAGTAAGCCGCACCCTGAGCTTTTAACAGCAGTTTAATTTTCGTTTTTCGTTTCAGGTGCTAAGAAGCTTGCCAAGTGGTCACAAGGGACCTATGTTGCTTTAAGTGAACAGGAGCTATTGTCCCAGGGGCATCCATCAACATAACCTTACCCATGAGTCTGTTAGGCTATTTTAAAACATTTTGCGTGTGATGTAAGGTGGAAGATCCATCTGTAGCTGGTGTAACTTAAGGTCCCCTTTCTAGAAAAGTTGACAAATAACAATGAAAATTCATTTAGTGTCTTCAATTCATGATATCGTTGGATGGAGTAAATAAGGATCCAGAGCAAACCAAATCCATGAGAGGTTGGCTAGTTTCCAAAGACAAATACCAACAAACGAGCCTTATCAGCATTTCCACATACAGGAGATTCGAGTAGACTATGTTGACCGAGAAAGGAAGACAAGTGATTGTGAAAGAAGCTTCGGACCCTAGCCCCGGCAAGACCTCTATTGTGGGCGCAGACGCTAGTAATCTGGGTGCTAGAGCTGTTCTGTCGCAGATACAAGGTGTTTAAGAAAAAGTGATAATTTATCTTGCATACAGACCATGTATATATGGGATACCTTGCTCCCATTCTGTGACTAACTTACTGGCAAAGAGCGCTGTCCAGGAGCATCAAACTGTCCCACGGCTCCTGGAAGCGTAGAACGAAGGCCTGAACAACAAGGCTTGGAAGGTCTTGTAAAGTCGGAAAGGACAAGTCGATTCCGGGCAAGTACTGGCCCTCGGAATCGACGACAAGTCTTTTGAGACGATTTGTGCTCATGACTGCAGTCTAAACTGTCGGTTCAGCAGAGTGTCGGTGAGCGGACTGAAGAGGTTGGAGGAGACGGGTGGGCCAATGACCACCTCGAATCCAACTTCCCAGACGGCCGAATCTGTAACTGAGCAGATTACTCCGGAGGTCTGAACACTGACTCCTACTGCTGAACCAACAGTTCAGAGCGGGGACGAGTACATGTCCCTCTCGTAGGGTTCGCTCTCCGACGAGGATGAACTAGGCTAGACCATGATCGAGCTGGATCTCGATCTGGTCAAGGATTAAGAAGCGTTAACACAGACCCCAAGCGAGCATTAGCTCGATGGCCACTGCCAATAAAATCAGCATCGCCCAGGTAAACATATACCATGCTGTCGCGGCCTCGGCTGGGATAGCGAGGATGTTCACCAACCGAAACCTGGGCCTAGTACTAATTCAGGCGCCATGGATCCTGAAAGGGCTAGTCAATGGACTAGCGTGCAAGGATGCGAAGGTAATTGGGGATACGAGAGTGTCCAAGCCAAGATCATGCATTCTAATAGACATAAAGTATAAATATATTCTACTTTCAGAATACGCTTCACGAGACGTGGTGCCTGTTCAAGTGCGCCTGGACGTGGAGGGAGCTCACCGCACCATAATAATCGCTTCCGCGTATTGTACTGGGGATGAACCAGCACCGCCTACCCAACTGCAATCCCTAGTGGAGCATTGCAACAAGCTCCACATGCCACTGTTCATCGGGTGCTACGCAAATTCGCATAACACTATCTGCGGGAGCACGGGCACTAATAATAGAGGTAAGTGTTTCCTAGAACTCATACTTAGCTCTTCTCTAGACATATATAACGTAGGAAACATGCCCACTTTTGTGACAAAGGTAAGACAGGAAGTACTTGATCTCACGCTTGGTAGTCCGAGCATCGGACCATGTCGGATCATAGAATAGGTTCCGTTCGAAATCTGGTAAGAAATCCAAGAAAGACAAACTGAGAAGCTTCCAAGGAAAATCTTGGAAGCAATCTAGAGCAAATTGACGTAAGACAAGCTACATCCCACTGTCTCAGTCTATCACAAGAGCATCACAGAGGCATCACAAGAGCCATCACTAACGCGTTTAAAAGTAGCTGTCCTCTTAGTATGAATCGGGGAGCCAAGGATGTGCCATGGTGGAGCAATAAACTGTCAAAACTAAGATCTGAGACGCGGAAGCTGTTTAATTTGGCTAAGCGAAACGGAGACTGGCAGAGCTACAGAAAGACACTAACCAACTAAAATAAAGAAAGAAAGAAAGCTAGAAGAAATAGCTTCGGGAAATTCTGTGAGACAATAACTAGCACTCCCTGTGCAGCAAGACTACACCAGGCTCTTGCAAAATCAGGTGGAGTACCTACATCTCTAAAGAAAGTCGATGGAAGTTATACAAAGAATGAGGAACAGAAAGCACTGCTGCTCTTAGAAACCCATTTTCCTGGAAGCTCTCCTGACACTTATGTCCAGAGCAGGACCAACACGTCGAGACCTCGGAGGAAAAACTAGCATATAGCAAAGGCCATTTGCTCTAGAGTCCGACTAGAGTGGGCAATAAGCTCCTTTCAACCTTTCAAGTCACCAGGTGTAGATGGCATCTCACCAGCCCTATTACAAAATGGGCAAGAAATGCTTCTCCATCACTTGGTAAGTATAGCAAAAAGTAGTCTTGCCCTAGGATATACACCAAACCAGTGGAGACGGGCAAAGGTTGTATATGATCCAAAAATGGGAAAAAAAGACCCAACGGAACCTAAGTCCTATAGACCGATCAGCTTAACATCGTTTCTTTTAAAAACAATGAAAAAAGCAGTGGACAATTACCTAAGAGAAGAAGTGCTAAACAACTTCCCTATTCACCACCGCCAGCATGCGTACAGAGCGGGCAGATCTACCGAGACTGCTCTATATCAGTTGACGGAAATGAAATTATCCAAAATGCTCTTGACACCAAAGAGACAGTAATTTGTGCCTTCCTAGATACGGAGGGGGCATTTGACAATACATAGGCAGGGAGTATATAGCACAGTTGCCAGATGGATGCAGGAACTGCTGTGCACAAGATCAGGGGAGACGCATACACCGCTGGAAATTATCTACAAGGTGCCCACAAGGAGGAGTTTTGTAACCACTCATGTGAAGCCTGGTTGTGGATGAATTACTTGATACATTAACCAACCTAGGCATCAGCTGTCAGGCATATGCTGATGATATAGTATTAATTGCCAGGGGAAAGTTTGATGGAACGCTCTGTGAAATTATTTAAGGAGCACTCAAAACTGTCCAAAAATGGTGCAACACAGCCGGGCTTAATCTTAACCCGGCTAATACAATCATAGTACCATTCACAAGCAAAAGAAATACTCAAATGAAACCTATAAGACTATCGGGCATGACACTAATATCAGTCAAAGAGGTAAAATATTTAGGTTTAACCCTAGACAGTAAACTCATCTAGAAAACGCACACAGAAGTGATCTCCAGAAAGCTACTCGTGCTCTTATGGTATGCAGGAGCCTTGCGGGTAAGTCTTGGGGATGCAGCCCGAACATCATAAGATGGATGTACACTGCCACAGTGAGACCGATGATCACTTCGGAGCAGTAGCATGGGCAAAACGAACAAGCCTGAGCACAATGAGAGAGACACTAAACAGAGTGCAAAGACTGGCATGCCTCTGCATAACGGTGTCTATGCGAACGTGTCCGACCGCAGCCATTGAAGTGCTTTTGAAACTGACAGCACTACACATCCTGGTTGAGGAAACGGCTAGGAAAACGATCGTCAGGATGGCTAAAGAGGGGACTGGGAGGGCACTTCTTGATAAACTCCCCCTTCTGGCTATCCCTAAGGATGATAGTTTGAGGAAGTTTAGCTCCGAAAAGAACTTCATCGTGAGGCTCAGCACCAAAAAGAGCTGGAGCAATGAATCCACAACATATAGACTGAGCAACAGCACCATCAAATGGTATACAGATGGGTCAAAAACTGATGATGGAATTGGTGCATGAGTATTTGGACCAAGAACAAAATACTTCGAATCCATGGGTATACACCAGCATCTTCCAGGCGGATATATATAGATATAACACATCTGTCTATAACTATATACGCTATAGACAGATGTGCTCAATTCAACCTTGAAAGAAACTACAGGAATTGCGACAAAGCAATAATGTCCGACAGCCAGGCAGCCATTAAGGAGCTAAAGGCCCAGATAATCAGGTCCAAACTTGTATGGGACTACGTACACAAGCTTAATGTTCTGGGTAAGGTCAATAAAGTGACCCTGTATTGGGTACCTGGCCATGTCAGAATAGAGAGGAATGAAGCAGCGGACTCCTTGGCTAGACGAGAAGCAGCAGAGCCCTTCATAGGACCTGAACCTTTCTCAACACGACCTGAACACACCCTCAAGGAAGAATTCAGAAAAACAGAGAAGGCAAACCGAGCTTAGATGTAAGAAATCAAGCAAAGAAACTTCTAGGGAACTATAACCAGAGAAGATTCAAAGCATACATCGGCCTTAGTAAAAATAATCTACGCATTTTCACAGGGTTCCTAACGGGGCATTATAAACTCAGGAACTCAGGGAACACTTAAGGAAAATTGGTGTAACGGAGGAACCCCCTTGCAGATTTGTGATGAGGCTAGTGAAACTCCGGAACACATTTTGCAATCCTGTGGGGCTCTGAACCACAAGAGAATGAAATGTCTGGGCCAATACCAGATACCAGACAGAGAGATACCCACCTTGGACCCACTTCTCATTCTCAGATTCCTACGCGAAACTGGACTAGAAAATGTGCTTTAAGGATGAGTTCTTTCAGCCAAGTCCAAACAGGAGCACATACCCTCGGTATAATTTAGTAATGAATTATAGTGTGCGGGGAGCTAGTTTGAGGGAATTAACCTCTCCAAGGCTTAGTCGCAGTGCAAAACCCAACTTAATAATAATAATAATGTATACATATATATATATAAATTCATGTTTCCCTTTGCAGTTCCAAGCGGTGTGGCTCAGATCTCTACAACTCTTTCTTGTTGTCTGCGTTCCTCCTCCACGATTCTACGCTATGTGTTTCGGGGCCAATGGCTTTTCAGCTATACTTTGGGTTAATGGGTTGCATATTGCATACAATGGAACTGTCACCCTTCCTTAGTGTTTTGGCGAGCTACTGTTATTTCCGCCATTATAGGCTCCTGACATGTTCGCAGGTCATTCGAGAAACCTGCGCCCAGAAAATCCTTTATATATTCCGGGGGCACCCATAAACAAATGCCTGCTGTCACTTTCCATTTACTGCGCCCATACAATTGTACTACGTTCGAGCGGAACAGTCATAGCTCAGTGCTTCAGCTGATGACGTTGTTTCGATGGACAAGAAATAAAACTTCAGTGGACAGGAGTACTGAGAACCTTCGGAATGCACAACAAGGAGATCCGGACATCGACCCAATCCTTGCGTGGAAGGAATCTATGGAGAAGCCGAAGTGAAGAGATGTCTCTGGCAAAAGCCTAACCTTAAAGCCATACTGAGCGTGTAAGAAACCCTTCCCAAGTTCTGAACCTTGATCGCGAGCTGCCATGATCGTAAGCTTATACACAGCACACTATAAAGATAAGACACAAACCGAAACCAAAGAAGCACTTTTGTTTGAGATATAGGAAATTTTTCTGTGTTTCTCTTTTCCTATAAAGAAGGCGTTTCTAAGCTTAGTAACGCCCATCTAGAAGAGAAACTTGCATGCAAGGTATATTGGAGCGGTTTCATAGGCTATAAGTGGGGTAAGACGAGGCTTCTAAGCGCACTACCAGCGTATATATAAAAAAAAAGAGTACCGCCGAATACCGCGAAAAACAACAGCAAAATCGTATGGTTTAACCCGAAAAGCCTTGAAACCAAATCACGCGACGCAGTGGAAAATTACCGGGATAACTCTATCGGTACCATAGATCAAGAGTAAAGCGAACCTTCATGGTGCATCAAACGAGATCAGAAGGCAGTCGGTTCTTGGACCTAAGGTCGTGTGGTCACTTATTTAAATTCGGGCAATGACAGAAAAGTTTCGGACACGCGCGATGTAAGGCAAAACAAAAAAAGCCATAAGTAAAGTTCGTCGCGTTTAAACCAACAATATCTAAAGAATTCCGCATACAACGATAGAACTCAAACTCGTGGAACACCTGATTTTTTTACCCGAAATAGACAAATAAAAAACTATTATGTGCCCTAAAAAGTTATAAAAATAAATTCCAAAACGTGCAACCGTGACCACGAATACAAATAGCTATGTGTGATGTGCCTACAGAAAAAAACGATAACTAATAAGACACAATTTGCCCCGCATCCTCCGCTAAAATATTAATTTATCAAAAAAAAAGTGACATAATATTTTCTAAAAGACCCTATAAAGAACCTATAAAGACCCTATCAAGAAAAAAAAAATAACTCCATATTAAAGTCCCGACCATCATATCTACCATACGAATATGATGCTAAAAGTGATTGCTCCAATTTAATTTCACAATCAAATTTACGAAGTTACGCCTCTTTATCCGCACGCCTCTTCATCCGCTCCAGCCTATCAAGCAGCGCCCCGTCAAGCCATCGTCAGTTTAGAAAGTCTCAGCGAAGGGAGAGCTCGAAGAGCGACTTGTTATATACATCCCACCAGGAAGCTGCTCAACGATCACCGAAGTCTCCAAACGCCACCCACGGATTTAATTCATGTTTTTTTATTCCATTTTGTGAAGAGATATACTAAAATTTATTAGTTCTCTTAATTATTTCGGTATCTTTTTTTTGCGTTAGATTAAAGTACACTTCCTACCGTATATTACCGTATGTAGTCTACCCTAGAAAAAAAATAATTATAATAATTAGCCAAAGAAGTTCCGCTAATTTTATTAATATTCAATATTTCCCCCTCCCCCTCCTTCTTCACCTGATCGTTTTGCCCGCAAAGTATCCATTCTTGAAATTGCCGAGCTATTTTTTTTAAAATCTTAAAATTAATCGATAAAAGGGCGATTACCTAAATCTTAAATCTAAAACCTAAGGTCCGCGACTAGATACTATACATATGCATGTGAAATATTATAAACATTTTGTGTTTGTGATCCTATTTGGGATAAACCGAGGAGAAACTGTGCACAGGATTCGCCGAGGTAATGGTTGTACCTTAAATCAACCGCAATGGTGAGTTTTTTTTTAATTTCTTTCCTGTATGTCATATGTTATAATGTGTATAGTGTTTAATAAGTATGTGCTTAAACCATAATTTTCGGGTGCTTACTAGAGGTTTAAATTTTCAAAATATAAATTATTTTGTTCGGTAAAACACATTTAAAACTAAACATTTAAATCGAACTTATAGTATAAAAAAATATATGACAAGGTAATTATTGTCTACTCAAATCTACCGAATTAATTTAGTCTATCCATCAGGGCTCACATAAGTACGCCATCGGTGCGATTTTGTTTTTTTGGTTTAATTTTCCTACTTAAATATTGCCATGGGACTTGGAACATTTTTAATGTGCGACCTTTATCTGCGAAACGATTACATCTATTTAGCCCCCTTAATCCCTACTCCCATATCCATGCATTAGATAAATTTGAAGTTTTGGCTACGTTTAACTAGTATTGTTAATAAATTTTTTTTTTTGGTAATTTACGGATTAATTGTAAAAGATCGATTGAATAACGTGTAAATTTTAAATTCAAAAAGGAACTATTTATCGTTATTAATTAATTAATTAATTTGTACTTGATTTCATACTTTAACATAGAATAGTTAGTTGAACGGAATTTTTTTTCAATAAATATTTTGTTTGTTTTTTTTGGATGATGTTTATCCAACTGCAAAGAACCTGTGTTGTGCATTTCTTTTGGTTTCGGTTTGATGCTTAGATTCTTTTTTTTTTGTTATTCTCGATTTGGTTTGCGGTGTTTCTTCTTCCCTGAGATGCTGGTTTTAAAATTGGGATGAAGTAATAAATTTCAGGATGGAATGTGGTGTGTGAGTACGGAAGAGTACCGCTATATGTCGCTCTAAGGAGATTCTTATCTTCGTAAAGCAAGCAAGGGGTTACTACGTGAAATGAGACAGTAGTAGCCAAGGTGTATCCTAATGGTAACTTAGGATACAAAGGGGTGGGTACTCTCAGAGAGCTTCTTCATCTGTGCTCTCCTGACAACAAGGTTATTATCGACGGGATCGATTATGCGATTCATACATTTCGGGTCCTTAATTTTTTTCAAGATTATAGTTTGACCAGATGTCATCTCGGGTCATGGTTTTTTTTTTCGCTAGTTTTTTTTTTGTACATTAGGCCTGAAACAACTCGTAACACCGTCCTTTATTTTTGCAGCAAGAACCCCCCCACCGACGAGCTAGGTTGAGCTAAATGCAAGCAGGCCTGCAGCTGCGTAAAATGAAGGACACCCCTAGTGCATGTCTGCCTGGATGGGCTGAAGTATCCTGTCAGCTTCAGTTCTAAAGGTGGACCAAAATGCCTAGGGTGGGAAAGTATAGGAGATGTTTCTTTGAATTGGTTTCAATGAGCATCTTAAATTTCCAGCTACTCCAACACCAATAAAAAAAGAAAAGAGTAGAATTCGTTACAAGCGCAAGGCGAAGTGGTTCAGCGGTCGAAGGTGCCCAAATTCAAAACAAGAGGTAAAATGCATTAGTTCAACGTTAAGTAAAGGTATGTCCATGAGAAATGTGCATCAATCAAAGTACAGAAGACTCAGGCCACACACCTCTTCATATCTATATGCCTAAGACCTGTGCTTACGAGCTTTTAAGTGCTGCCATGGCTGTGTAGTGAATAAACGGGGGCCTCTTTGACCCGTTTTTCGGGTTTAAAATACTTAAAAATATTGTTTCAATAACTTAAAAGGTACGTACTGCTATAGTTTTTTTTGTAAGTCTTCTTCCTTCTTTTAGGCGATTTTTATGCTAAGGTACTAAATTTTTTCGAAACGCAGGGTGACAATTAAATTTCTATTATTTTTCTTTTGTTAAAGAAACTGAAAAAAAGCTGATAAATGAGTTTTTCTTTTTCGAAATGTTTACATACATTGGCTTGATAATCGAGTGGTTTTTGCTTGCGTTAAATAAAGTTAAATAAAGTTGATAAGATGGAACAACTCAGAAGTTATAGGCATTTTTTAGCACTATACCGTTTTAGTATATCCTCTTAAATGATCTTACGCAAATCTCAAAAATCAAGCAAAGATTCAGTCCCGATATACTTTTTTTCGAACCTCAAGAAATTTTCTATGCCTGAGATTTTTTTTAAAACGGTTACCTGATATAGTAGTAGGGGCAAGTGGTTTCTAAGCTCTTTTTTTATTGAAAGCCTATACAATGGCTATTCAGATTTTTTTTTTAATACCGTTATAAATATTTTTTAATTTTCATTTTTTTTTTTTCACATTTCACTTTTTTTTAAATGTTTAGTTATGGGTTATAGATGCGGGTTTCTAATTTGCTTCTTAGACGTCATTTTTGAAAGATCTTACAAATTTTTGGAAATGTCTATACGTTTTATATATAAACCAAAATCCATTATAATCGGTTTTTCCATTAAGATACGTACCAAATAAATTTTGAAATGTTTTTGAAGATTCCGGACTAAATCTCAGAATCTTCTAAATACTCAAAATTTCTATAGTTTTACCGAAAAAAGCATTATATAGATAAATTGCTGATGTGTGTGTTTCTTTTTTTTCAAACCATTTGGCCTTATAGCATCGGAGGTAGCTGGTGGCGAGGCGAAAATTTTTTCCACGATTGTTTTTTTGGCGACAAAACAAAGCCCTGGCGAAGTCCTACACAGCACATCAAAAGGATTTGGCGCCATTAATCAGTACGCAGCTTCTACAGTTTCCATACAAAGACTGGGTGGCTCTCAGAAGAGGCCCACTCAGTGTATCTCGAGGTCATAGCCTTTTCCAGATCTATAAAACATACTAGACCGGTTTGGCATATTCCCACGCCTTCTCAAGAATAACCTTCAGAGTAAAAAGCTGGTCCGTTGTGCCTCTGCCAGGCCGAAAGCCGCACTGTTCTTCCCGTAACAAAGGCTCGATCACAGGTTACAGGTCTGTATTCCGCGTTTCCAACACCTTCGCGAATACTTTTCCCGGAAGACTTAAGAGAGATATACCCCTATAGGTGCCTTCCCGCTTTCCCACGCCACCATAATGACACGTGTTAGCCATTTAACACCCTCTTCACCCATTGCCTTGAGCATTTCTGGCCGGATTTCATCAACTCCAGCAGGATTGCCAACTTTTAGCGATTTAATCGCCTCAGTGTCTTCGTCTTCTGTGGGACTATTCTCCGCCCTTATCTCGTCAGCAGTGAGAATGACATCTTCAGTGCCTTGTTGGAGGTTGAGCAACCCCAAAAAGTGCTCTCTCCATCTGCGCAAGACATCGCTCTCATTTGAAATAAGTGTACTGTCCTTGGATTTAACCCCTTGAACGATATTCAACTTCCTTCCTCTGAGCCGGCGAATGGTCTGCCAAAATATCTTGTTTGCAGATCTGTAATCTTGCTCCAACTTCTCGCCGAACTTTTTTCATGACTGTTCCTTGGCTGTTCTGACTGTTAGATTGGAAGTCCTTTCCCGCTTCATTGTACCGGGCTCGAGAATGTGATTTTCTACATTGGATCCACGTAATGCAGGCTCTCTTCTTCTCTCAGCCGCTACCCGAGGCCGGTTTACTCCACAAACTTTTTTTGCAGAGGCATCCTGCAACGGGTCACCAGTTTTGGTTTTCGCCTGGGTGGCAAAGGAATACTGTCACTGAAAAAACAACTCAGCTCCCCTGAAAACTCGAACATCACAAATCATTCGTTGAACACACGATGGTACAACAAAGAAATCAATCAGTGACCTTTGATTAAAACTGTGCTTGTACAATGTGTATTTGTGAACGTGTTTGTGTGGGAAAAAGGTGTTCATGATGGACAAGCCATATGCACAGCAAAAGTCCAACTACTTCCCTCCGTTCCTTTTTAAATCCGGGTCACCATGCCTCCCGATCACACTCCTCCAATAACTGTCGTCCAAATGTGCATTGAAGTCACCCATCAGGAGAAAGAGGTCCATTTCTGCCACTCTGTCCAGGGCAGCATCAACTTCGTTCAAAAAGGACTCATACTCTGACTCTTGATTTGGTGCATAAACCTGAACCAGAGCCAGAGTCGATCGTTCAAGCTTAAGCTTTAAGATCGGAATCCTTCCCCCTAACGAAATGACATCGCATACATTTTCTGACAACCGGGGGCTTGTGAGTATGCCCACACCCGCCTGTGCAGTCATGTGATTTGGGACGCCATACTAGAAGAGCTTCCACCCATCATCGAAGTCTTTGGTTTTAGAACCCTTCCACTTAGTTGAGGAGATTCCAGTTGCATCGAGCTGATACTTTTTGACCACCTCAACCAGTTCAAGTTCCTTCCTCGTTTGACGAGACATTCCATGTGCCAAACATGTGCATTATAAGCTGCCAGGTTTAAATTCAGCCGATCCTAACCCGGACAACAGACGCCGACCAGGAAGCCGCTCGTCCCGAGATAAACACTCCTGGATTTCTGTTTTTTGAAGTTCAGCCGTCCCTCTGAGATCAGATGCTGACCAACGAGCCGCACAATATGTATCAGACGCTGCTGTATTTTATCTAAACCTTCGGGTTCATCCTTTTCAGTTATAACTTTACTGCCAAGGCTGGCCCCACAAGGAGTTTATACTCCTGGACAGCATCAGTTATGCCTGAAGATTACTTCCTCCAGTGGATTTTAGTAGGCTACCTCAAGGTAAGGTATGCATGTTACCCCGACCTTGCAGGGTTAATCACTGAGAAATTCTAAACACAATTGAAGTTAATAGAAACTGAAATATTGAAATCAAAAACTTTTCAATATTTTGTAAAAATTTGAAATTCTTATGAAAATTTAATGCCTATGTAGCGTATAATTTAATTTTCTTTTTTCTAACTGCAAAACTTTTTAGAATAAGCGCCAAAACACCTTTAACATTTCTTACCATCAAAATCCAAACTATAATTAAACCGTTATGAGTGTATCTATATAATAAATTACCCTTGTTTTGCGATCTCATTTTTCATGGACTTTAGAAGTGTACCTACTTAATTTCATCTTTCTACAAATCACTGCTCAGAAGTTACAGGTGGATACCATACGAGGTCCTTCCTTCATTTTTGAACGGACCGCAAGAAAGGGACAGTTTGGGAAAGAGTTGGTATCGAGAGTACTTTTCTTATGTTGAGCTGACCTCTTAAGATAATATTGTATTCCTACATTATACCAGTTTTAACTACGCAGGGTTACATGCCAGTGCATATAACTCTCTGAATTTTGTCTGTAAAAGGTCCCTTAGGCGTCGCATACCCTTCTATATTTTTATGTATCACCCATTTCAAGCAACTATTTAAAAACGTGGCTTCATGTTATTTACGTTCAGAGCTATAGTTATTTTCGTAAAAATTTACCGATTCCTCCTATCTCTCGCCGAAAATGACCAGTTCCACTTAATACCAGTCGAATTTGGTATTGACAACTCCTGCTGCACATAGTGTACGTACACTATTCCTTTGATCATCACTTTAGATCTGTTCAATTTGTCGAATAGAAATCTTAAACTCTTCCGCAGAACTTTTTCACTTTATGCTTCAACGAAAATAATAGAATCGTATCATTCGCTAAATGCTGGTCGTCCCCTAGACCCATCCATTTTCATTCTTTCAACCCATAAAATATGGCATCCCAATAAAGTCCTTTGGCATCTAAAGGAGTCAACGACATGAGAATGAGATTAATTAAAACATTTATCTCCCGATTGGCAGAGGAAATGGTACCTGCCTATCGCTCAGCGCCGAGGGTCTTAATCACAAACGAAAATCGAAGGCAAAAACTTTCCGACCTGATGCTGCAACTTATCTCTCGGAACAGGGGTGCCCACAGTTTCATTGTCCTGGACCAATAAACGAAACAAACAATGGAAGAATAGACAACGATTTCGGGCTGCTAACATGCTTGTACTTAATTAAATCCTTAAATCACTTCCAACTACGTATAGGCACCGCCACGCCGTTGTCGTCGTCCTCTGCCTGAACAGGAGAATTAGCAGCGAGTTAATAAATTAAATCAAGAGACACTCCGCTAATGGGGGTGGTTTTAGGGAGGTTGTCCCTTTGCTTTCTTCTGGGCACTCACCTTCTTGTTAGGAAGTTGATTATTAATGATAGGTAATCGACTTTGTGTATCTGTGTTCGTAATCAAAGTGGTGAATTCAGTTTGATTTATATTACAGGTGTAACTGGCACATGGAAGAGCTCATGGCAGAACAAGAGAAAATAAGCGGATCAAAGGCTTTGTTATCACTTTTAACCGGCTCTTTGACAAGTTGTTAGGGATTGCAGAAAAAGACCCAGTTTTTAATGGACTTATCTGTTCAAATACAATCTGAGAGTTTGCATTTGATCCAATTATGGTCGCTGAATTGAAATTGTAGCTTTTTTCATTCCTAAATGTGTGCACTGTTATCGCGCCATTCACTGGGAAAAGAGCAATTCAATTGAGTCTTTCAATTATTCCCGTTCCCCGCGCAACCTTTTCAATTTCGTTTACACGCAATTTTATTTCGACGCTCGATTTTCGGGGCGCCACATTCGCCCCCTCGCACATATTTGAGGATTCTGTTTGGTAAATTGAATTGCCACCCAAAACGAGCTGCAAATTCTCACATGGAGTCGAAGGACAGATTAAAGAGCTCCCGAACACACACTCAGTGCATCCCTTCGCTGCCACACGACCGAAAATAAAACAATAGTATGAACTCTGCGCAGCCCTAAGAGGGTGGTCATGCTTGGTGTAACCCGCAATGTTTATGGGCACCTTTATATGGTCACTTCACAGCTACGGTCATCCCGTTAGCAATTAGCTTTTAAATGCTTTTATCCTGGCACTGTCCCAATAGGCAATTGGCTTTAATGGCCAAAACCCTGTCATGTTATGTTGCTCTTCTCGAGTATTTGGCACTGTACTGTCCGCCCGCATCCGAGTGTGTTCTCGCCGGTCAGCAAATGGATTGACTGGACTGTTCCGTAAATATTTGGGTTTTTTTCCGCTCGATAAGTGTTATGAACCCGAAGAGTCCGTAAATGCCATACCGCCAGTCAGAACGAAGCTCATGAAGCACCTAGGAGTACTTTACACTGTCTGCTGGGAATTTTTTCGGGGTGATGCCTGCCCTGTGCGGCTTAAGGGAGGATGTTTGTCCATGAAAGCCATGTTATGGCCTCATGAAGAGAATTTTTTAGGTCCATTGTAAAGGTTTTATTCCACTGGTCAATTGGTTTTGAGTGATTTCGTGACTCTTGGCTGGATAATGATTGTCGATTTTGAGGTTCTTTCGTCACTGACGATGTAAGTATTTACTTGATGCTTTGTCATGTGTACTAGAACCGTTGCTGGAAAATGTGACCTCTGGAGACTTAAAATTTAACGTTGTTCGCCGGTGGACTCTAGACGTCATTTTGTAGAGCGGTTTTTAGAGCGATCCAGTTTTTGGTGGCCCGCAAAAATATAAGATAAGTAGGCTCGGGTATATAGAAGTTCGTTACAGATGAACTCTTGCACTTACTCACTTGTTTATTCCTTAATAGATTAAAAAATACAGGCCAACAGCAACGGTGGAACATTAATTGACTTCTTTTTCAAAGGTTATTGGAGAATTTAATGCCCATGTGAGCTCGGACAACAATCCTTGGAGAAGCATAATTAGGAGTCACTATGCGACTTGGATCAAAACCGGATCGAAAGGGTTTGTCCTCCAATTCAATTTTGCGACACAATTAAAAAAATTATTTGAAAAAAAAAAAAAAATATTTATGATAAACTAAATAAAACTAGATTAAAAGAGAAAAATGTTAAGCATTATTGCTTTACTTTGTTTCAACGTTTATAGGTGTACAGGTACATGGTGGCCATGTGCTTTAAAAGTGAAATCTTAATATAGTTTGCATATCCAATTCTTCTTAAATTGATTGGTAGGGAGTTTCACAGACGAGTCGCATGGACGAAGAACTGGCGTTCGGATACAAGGCAGGAATACCTAGGTTGGATTAGTGTAAAAGATCTTTGGGATCGAGCAAACGCCAATAAGTTGAATAAATATTCAGGTTGTCCGGAAATCATTATTTTGTGTAAGTATGTTAACGCTTTATATTTTAAGAGATTATCAAATGTACAGCCGAGAATTTTCTTTGCTTAATTTTTGTGCGTACTTTGTGTCTTCTTACATTAAATACAAAGCGGGCAATAGTATTGAAGAGGACGTTGAGTTTCCTTCTACTTCAGTAATCGGAGTAAAAAAAACTTCGCACCCATATAGCAGAATAGGAAGCAACAGTGTTTTAGCTAGCATCATTTTTGTGTTGACTATACCAGAAATTTGCCACAGCTAACGAAGACTCCCATACACTTTGCCTACTACAGAACCGATTTGATCTGACCATGTAAGAGAGGAATTGAAGATAAGGCCCAGATTCCGCGCGCTATCGACGTATTCAATCACCGATGAATTCATCATGATAAGAGGAAGGAGTGCTGGATCTAATTCGCTTCTGTGTATGGCCATGACTTTTGACTTCGTGGGGTTCAAAAAAAGACAGATCTCGGCCGAACAAGTTAGAATGAGTTCGAGATCCTCGTTCATTTTTCTTGCGCAGTCATCAATGTCATCCGTGGGACAGAAAATATGTAGCTGCATGTCATCAGCAAACATGTGCAGCACAGAATGTTTTACTGCATTGGGAAGGTCGTTAACGTATGCAAGAAAGAGTATAGGGCCGAGTATGGATCCTTGCTGGAATTATGTACCCCGGTGATAATACACTGCGATCTGCCTGTCAGGTAAGTGAGAATGAGCTTGGCCAAATTTAGCGAGAACCTTAGCTCCTTTATGAACATATTTTTTCCAAAGAAATATATTCAGTATGGAAAATGCTCTCCAATAGCATTAATGGTTTTGTAAGGTGCGCAGCTTACTTACTTATAAAATTGGTCATAGGAACGCATACAGCACCATGATTATAAAACTTAAAGTGCTAGCCCCAAAGGTTCCACAAACGTGGTGCTAAAAACCATCCTAGCACTGAAGTTATAAGATTATAAGTGCTGAGGGGTAAGGTTTCATAGCGCAGCTTCTGTAGAACTTTCTAGCACCTTTTTTCTAACACTATAGGTTTGACACAACCGAAGTACTACTTTGCACTCTTAAACTTGGGGGTTGCCAGATGTCATACAATAGGAAACAAAGTAATTGACAGAAATCGTTGTGAGAACATTTCGAGCAAACGTAAGAATTTTACTTTTTTAATAGAATAATATATATTTTAACTAGATTAAATTTTTAGGCTGGAAAAATATATCACACACAACAATTTTATTTCTATAGAATATTCATGCTGTTTTTGCTATTCTTATACCCCATCCCATAGGTAAGGAGGTATATTGAGTTTGTCACAAAGTTTGTAACACGGTGAAATAATAATGGTAGACCCCCAAGACCTTAAGGGCATATGATCGAGACCGAATTCTGAATCGAATGAGCCATGTCCGTCCGTCCGTCCGTCTGTATGTCACATGTTTTTAGGCCTTAAATTTTGAGCTAGGGTGCTGAAACTTCGTACGTAAGGTCCACATCATGCGAAGCAGTAAAAGTGTAAAAATTTTAAATCCGCCAAAAGACACGCCCACAATCGGTCTAAATGTGCAACTTCCTCCAGAGTTTTCAAAACTGTAAGACGTTCTAAAATGCTGAAATTTGACATTAACATCTCCTAATGAATGTAAGACACAAAAAAGACAAATTTAATTGATAAGCCTCCTCTAGTGGGCGTGGCATCTATTTTAAAGGTAAATTTTCAAATGCAGTTTCCTCAATATTTTTGCTCAAAATTGAAAAAAAATTGCAAAATATTTTATGTAGAAAACGCTTAGTTCCACATTTTGTTTGTACAAGACTTTGGGCCATGCCCACATTTGGAGGCAGAATTTTCCAGAAAAAATTAATTTCGACTGGCCTTGAGACTAATTTAATTTGAATAATATTGTAATATTATTGTAATGTTATAATAAGGAGCTGGACCCGTTATTATTGTAATGTTATAATAAGGAGCTGGAAGGGAAGAATAAGAAATGAAGTTAAGCACATAAGATTCACCGGACACTTTTCTAGATTACGTTCCCATCGCCCATCTTAAGGGGTCGATTTTACATTAAATTATTGAATTTGAACCAAAAAATTAAATTTTTGCGACATACTGGCCGAAAATTGGTTATTTCTATGCTAAAATTGATTTTTAGTTATAACGGGTGATTTTTTAAGAGGTTGAGAACTTTTTAAAAAAAAAACACAAAAAATTCGAAAAAAATTAATGAAATATTTATTTGAATCGATAGTTTGAACCTTGCAATTTAATGTTTAAAGATAATTTCATGCAAATGTTGACCGCGGCTGCGTCTCAGGTAGCCCATCCGCTGAGTCCAATTTTGGCATACTCTTTCACACATATCGGCTGGTATCTCACGAATGAATGCATGGATGTTGGCTTCCAGTGCGTCAATCGAAGCGGGCTTGTCCCTATAGACATTAGCCTTGACATACCCCCACAAAAATGCCCGAAACGTGAAATGCTCAGAAGGTCGAGAATGCCGACCATAAAATGGAAGCAGCGCGCGATGAACATTTCGAACCGAGCACGAATTTTGATAGTAAAATTCAATAATTTGCAAGCGTTGTTCATTTGTAAGACGATCCATGGTTAAATTGCAAACCAAACTGAAGCTGTTTGACAGTGACACAAGGTACTAAACACACGTCAGCTGTCAAAACCAGTATTGCCAAAACCAAACCAGCTAAAAAATCACCCTTTAGGAGCTGGACCCGTCATGCCCATTCTAAAAAATAAATTAAAATTCATGAATGGTAACGGGAAGGGGAAGAAAAAAAAAATTGGAATTTGAAGGAGAATAATAAAAATGGAAAGAAGAATAGGAATGGGAATAGGAATAGGGTATACCGCCGTCCGTTACAGATGACCGAAGCTATTACATAGTCGCAATGTTGGACTTACTGGTTTAATTTTTTTTACTTTCTCCTTTTCTTTTTCTTTAAATTCTTTCTTTACGCACGCCATTGATTTGTAATATTTTTATAAATATTTTGTTATTAATTTAAAGGTTTTTACAATATTATTAAACTTGCTTAAAATTATTAATATTTAAATGAACATTAAGCCTGATCATTCACTTTAAGATGTAAGGGTATCTTATTTGAGTCAAGGACTCGATAATTAAATAAAAAAAAGCAAACATAAGAATACATTAAATTCTTCTATCTCTAACCTCTCATATACCTGTTGTCCCGATTTGCTCTCGAATTTTTCCTTACATATCAATGAACCTTTTAAGGCATGGTAATAGGGAAAAGCTTAAACCAAAAAAAACAATTTGAATCTAAGATCCTATTTCTCAAAATGTATTATAAATATAAAAAAAAAACTTCGAAGAAATCACCAGGACTACCCTGCCACTTACTCATTGCTACTTTGATTCGCTTTACGGACTGACGGACTTTACTTCAAGGCTCCAAGTCTCTCCAATTCCGGCCAGTGTGCACGACATCCTTCTTGTTTTTTCTCACAGGCACATTAATTTTGAACACACTTTTGTGTCCTTCTGTAGTGTAACACACTCGTCCTTCTTTAATTAAAAGCGAATAAAAAACATACGAGTTCCAGGGAAACTGTGAAGAAAAGAATAGACGGTCGGTCTGGTGGATAGAAAAATAAACTTTGAATCGAATTCAAAAGAGAATCAGAGGACGCACGAAGGATTACAGCAGGAGGCCATCAGTGCGTGAACTATTCACACACGACCTAGAACCTCGTATACCTACTTCCAAGTAAGGAGACAAAGCGTAAACGAATCGAAAAGGAATTTAAATTAAAAGTAAAGCACTCTCTTAAGATGCGCTTCTTTCATCTGCACTCATTGACATAGTATACGCACGAAGGCGCTTCACTCTTAGCCCACCAACGGGGACCGCATCCTAACAAACAGAGAAACAAGTAATCGGGGGCTAATCACAGTAGAACGAAGACATCATCGGTGAATGGAGCTGGTTCGTTCCCTGACTAATCCGTGTTCAATTGATGTATGTACCTGTACCTACATACATACGAGAGCGCTGATGCCCCAGAGTCGCAGAAGACTCAACCACTCTATTCACATTTTAAATGCAGGTGAGTATACTATGTTCAAGGATAATGCTGCTTGTTGGGTACCTATCGCTTTTATGTGCAAATATGGCTGAACGACGAAGCCGGCCATAATTGAATGTATGCAAAGTACACCCGCATAAACAGTAGATACGAGTATCCTTGCGAGCAGTTCAAGGAGAGACATCATTATCGTCATTATTCCGGACGGGAGCGTCGTTGTTTCCCTCTGCATTTAGCTTTTCATCTGCTAATAGCACTCGATTACTTTGCGAGAGCGGTGAAGAGCCTTGTTCCACAGTCGAGCTATGGAAAGTAGGTATAGGTAAAAATGTGTGTCGTTATTTTTGTATCTTGTTGTGTAGGAATTTTTCATCAGTTTGTTTCATTCTTACGATTATGATGATTTTATTTGCTTCGGTTTTTTAACGTCTCTCTTTGTTTCAAAAAAAAGTTTCGAGCTTTAGCTAATTCGTATTCATTTGCATGTAAGAATAACGATATTAGCTTGATGAAAGGCATCCACAAAAACAGGTATAAATATCCCATCCGTGGCAACAAAGTTAAGTGCTGAAGAACTTAGACACTGATCCGCGATAGTTCTAAGATGAACTGTAGTGTGGGGCCGAGGTCTAGTCGGATTGACCAAAAATTTCAGCTTCTTATAGATAGCCAAGCCACCATCATTGTCTCGGCTTCAATATATACCTATAGGTTTTACCTACCACACTGCCTAAAAAGATTGTTCGTCTAGGCGATCTTTTCAGAGCTACACTTCTTTGAGTGCCAGAGCATAGCGACTTAATGACTCAACGACTTAATAGGAAAAATCAAACATATTTGGGTGGTGAACTAAAAAAGACTCCGAGCGTCTCTTTGACTCATACACTGGCCAGCGTTCGTTCTTATGAAGGTGCATAGGGCGACGCGACGCAACGCGGCATTATGTCCAATTTTACGAGTTTTAAAATTCGTGCAATGTGTATGCCAAATCCAATTGGATAAGAGATATATTAAGTTTGATTCATAGTTTGTAAGAAAGAGAAATAATCACCGTATGATCGAGACCGAAGCGTAAGTCTTATGAGCCATGTACGTCCGTCCGTTCGTCCATGTGTCGGTAGTTTTAAGGCCTTCAATTTTGAGATAGAAACTTGAAACTTCATATATGTTTGACATATGTTTGATTCATATATTTTATGAAATCCGCCCTCTGATACGCCCAAGTTACTTAAAAAATAAATAAATAGAGTGGCGCAACAGCTCGAGATGAACCAGGGCCAACTTCTCAACAATGTATGCTGGTCTGTTAGTTTCTTTACATACAAAGGGACCTACAATTTTTTGCTGAATCCGAACGGCACTTTGAGAAGTTTTTCAAGACGAATGATACTCTCGGAGGGCTTGTCAGATCCTCGCGGAGGTGGGGGCCGTAAAAAAGAACAAGTTTTTTTTTCAGGTGACGATGGCAGGATTCGAACCCAGACCTCCGGCGTAGTTTACTTCCGGCCCAAGTTACTTAATGGCATGAATAATCAAAGTTGTCGTAGAAATCTGAAATTTAGTATGCGATATCTTCGCTTTAGTTTATTGTGGTTGGCATTTTAAAGAAAGCGAAAACCGCCCCAGGTGGTCTTGGCCGCATTTAGTTTGCATTCTAATAAACGGTTTTTTCTTAATATAAAATATTCAGATATGTGCGTGAGCTATCAACTCAAATGAATAAATTTTTTCCACGCCCACTTTTGGGGCGGGGTTATGTATAAACCAAATTTTTAATATAATAAGAGAACTTTTTTTCATTTTTGGATGGAACGCTAAAAATGCAGCACGTGTATGCCATTCCTGATACAAGAACTAAGAACAAATAAACGATGTTATTGATAAGGGGTTGATGCCACGCCCCTTTTTTTAAGAAAGGAGATTCTTAACTGACAAATTCTAATCACAGTTAGGGTTATTAGAAACTAATATTTAAAAACCAAGATTTATGAAGCAATTCGTAGCTTGATAGTCGTCAATTGGGATGGGGTATCCAACGCTTCGCCTATGCGGCTTTTAACCTTCCCACTAGCTTAGTCGGCTTTTTTCCTAATGTCTTGGTGAACGTTTTCATTAATGATTACTGCTTTTTTTTAAATCTTTTAAAAAAATGTAAAAATGAATATGCGCCCCAATAAAATGAAAAATCACCCTAAATTAAAGATCCGGTTTCTTTTTGTTGTTGTTGTCTTATATAAAACGGAAAAATAAATAATAAAAAGCCCCCAAAAAATGAAATAGGGCTCCAACCTGAAAATTCCAAGTTAATGTTTCATTTGTCTTTTAAACGATACAAACTTCAGCCAAATTTAATCAATATCATAGTAAGCGGTAAGGGACTCGAAATTTAAAAAAAATCATTTTCGAAAGTGTTTTTACGTCTTTAAATCAAATCTTCAAAGCTTTTAAATATTCGCAGTTTGCTATAGGTATCTAGCTTTGTATGAAATTTCAGAAGGTAGGCTATGGCCTTTATTGCTTTTTGATTATATTTTGCGAACCAGCCTTATTGTTTGCAATACGGATAGAGAACCCACCTTCATTACCAGAAGGCGACAAGAGGTTTCACAAATCAATATCACCCTTGTCTCTGATTCCTTCGCTGAATTGATTGTAAATTGTTCTCGTCGGGAGATTCCTTCTCAGACCACAGATACATTCAGTTCAGTTCAGTCGTAATGATGCACGTCCTTGCCAATCAACCTTCAGGAACTACAGGAAGACGAATTGGCTTCATGCAGAGGTTTACTGAACCGTTCAATGAACGCTTCTCTCTCAAGTCCTCCTTGTGACACCAATGAGCTTGATCATAAGGTCAATGAACTCACTCACCCTGGCCCTCAACAAAGCATTGTCTTCGTGCTGTCCTCTAATTCTTTCAAGAGGATAGGGAAAACAGCGTGGGTGGACAAAAAGAATTGAGGAAAGTCAAACGGCTATTTTGGTGACTCTTCTGTTGCAAAATAAAAGAAACCTTCGAAACCTCTAGGCTAAGGAAAATCCTCTTAACCAATCCAGCGTAGTCCAGCTGCCTCAAAAAAGCTGATGGCTCCTGGACTTAATTTAGCGACGAATCGCTGAATCTGGACGAAGTCATTAATGGTGCAAACCTCAACAGGTCAATGACTCATAACCTACAACTACGATCTGATAACTAGGAAGAGACTGCTTTGGGCACTAAACAGCTTCGAACTATACAAGTCGACAGGACCAGGCGGCATAATACCAGCCGAACTACAAAAGACATCAGGCATTATCCTCCTTGCACTAGATAATTCTGAGGCTGGTCCATATTCCGCTGTCATGGAGACAAGTGAAAGTGATTTTCTTACCCAAGGCTGGCAGATATTCCCACTTAACTCCGAAAAATCTCAGACACATAAGTTTATCATATTTTCCCTTAAAAAGTGGAAATGATCTGGAGAAAATGATCGATATCCATCTTCGTTCTAGCAATGACCAGAGGCTGTTGTCCACAGCTCAGCACGCATATTGCAAGGGCAGATCTGTTAAAGCAGTACGGTCCATTAAGATTTCGTCGACATAGAAGGAGCCTTCAATAATGTCAACACATTTGCGTTCTTGGCACTGTACAGCTCAGAATATGGATGCTTTACTTAGTGAGTTAACGAATAAACTTTTAACTAGAAAGATAATAAACTCAAAGTTAGGTGTGACCACTGCCAAAAGATCTGCCGGTAGAGGAACACCTCAAAGTGGTGTCCTATATCCTCACTCCTTTGGAATCTAGCGGTGAACGAACTGCTGGTTATCCTGGAAGGATAGGGCTGCAGTGTGATTGCTTGGGAGTGATCGCTTAAGATGGTAGCACCTTAACACCTTAAAAGAACTGCTACAAAATGCTCCAAGCAAGCTAGCACGATGTGCTGACAGCTGTGGTCAAGGTGTCAACCCCTACTAAACGGAACTCGTTCTCTTCACCAGGAAATATAAAATCCCACACATCGAACCCCCTTCAATCAAGGGCTGTAGCTTAATCTTATCTGATGAATAATTATATCTGGGTCTTATCTAAGACAGAAAGTAGTAATAGCTGCAAATCTTATACACAGGAAAGGGTTCGGAAATGCTACGTTGTCACTCTTTTCCTGCGAAAAAGCCACTGGAAATAAATGGGGACCTCAACCCAGAATTACCCACTGGCTATAAACCTCGATACTGATTTATGGAATGGTTGTCTGGTGGATCGCCTTGGGTAAAGAGGTAAATCGTGACAAGCTGAGTAAAGTCCAAAGATCAGCCTGCTTATGTATAAGCGGAGCACTTCGCACAACTGCCTCAGCAGCACTGGGACATGCTATTCCATCTAATTCCTCTTGACATATTCAGCAGACAAACAGCTGCAATCACGGCTACTCACCTCAAAGCAACCTTTGAGTGCACCGATAGCGAGATAGGACACTCTGCTATTTTGAACGCTTTCAGGTTCCCTACTAGTAAGACAGACCTCACCATACCTCAACTACAGTTTGACAAGAACTTCCAGATGCGCATCCCTCCTAGCCCCAGGTCCTCTTGGGATGAGGGTGCTTCTCTGGAATTTGAGTCTATCCACTTCTACACCGATGGATAAAAGACAAATGATGGGCTAGGTGTCGGTGTGTTGGAATCAGTCTCTATAAATTCTAAAGTGGCCCTAGACTGACGATCATATCTAAAGGAGATGTCGGAGCAGTTCAGCATTCACATGGGTGCCGGGCAAATAGCGACATTTCGGGTTAATCTCTTAATCTTGTCTGAAAAAGACTCCCTAGGCAATCCAATTTCCAGACTTTTGCTTAAAATTGATGCAATAGAAATAACAACTCACAGACGGACGGGTGGTGGCACCTGTCAAAACAGATATGGCCAAAGCAAGATCTTAAACCCTCCCAAAGCTTGATCGCTCTTGTTTCTTAATACATTGCATGGTGTCATTATAGGACACTGTCTGATGGGTACACATGCAACTAGGCTTTGTGTCTATTCCAATGACTTTTGAGAATAAGAGACCACTCTCCACCTTCTTTCTAGATGCACTGCTCTCTCTAAAACCGAAATCGTCACTAGGGAGCTTTCTTCTATTATGACCGTCTCTCACGCTTCATCAATAGCTCAAAATGGTTCAACGAGTAGATCGGATGTCTAGATCCATGTGGTATCACAATGGACCTATAATGTCCGTATTCTTTGGACCTGACTGCCCTTTCTACCTAACCTTGCCTATACCCGTTATTTATTTAAAAATTATACTTTATACCGCTTGGGAGATAGAAGGGGAGACACACATTCTTTTGGACTTTATTATAAATTTCAAAATTATAAATTTATTATAATTTAATTTATTATAAAGTTCAAATCCTCAAAACAACTATTTTGAATTTTTCCCAATTTCCGTTAGACTTTTTTTCAATATTGGATGTTTTTATCTAATTATATGCTTCAAAACGTCAGTTTTTTAAACACTTTTTGAAAAATACTTTGGCACTTCGTTTACTTTGAGTTGTTTTATACATGTGTTCAATATTGGCTTTGTGCACTTAGTGGTTTAAAAGTTATGTCATCAAAAAACTTTGAAAAACGTTATTCATTTTCAACTCTTCATTTCCCTTCCCTTCCCATGAAACTTCAAATTGTAATAAAACCGTTTTTAGTGCTTTAAAAAAATTTCCCTGGTCAGTTTCTCTGACTATTTCTAAAGTTTAAAAGCACATTTAATTTTGTCTTTCTACGATTTACCGTAAAATGGGGTGACAAGCAACACTTTTTTTTTTGATTAGCTTCAAATTTGATACCTTTTGACGTAGCTTCAATGTGAGCACATTTAAATATGAGTCACGGCTCCTATTTTCAGTGCTTGCCACCCCGTTGCTGTAAAATAAGCCCTTCTATAAAATTTTAGTCAAAATGTGCCTTCTTGCGAATCACCCTGCTGTTGGGGTGAATAGCAACGGGAAAGAGGTGACTAGCATCGCCAAAGGGGTGACTTACCACTACGATAGGGTGCAGAAAAGAATAACAAAATTTACTTGTTAAAATATAATTGTTTTTAAGGTAATTCAACAAACATTTTTTTTATGCGTATAAACTAAAAAATAACAATTGTTATTAAAAAGTAAGTAATTCAACAAAAATAAATATTCATATAAACTTAAGAAAAAAAAAAACAAATGCAATTAAAAAGTGATTCAACAAAAATAATTTAATTCATATAAACTTTAGAAAAGAAATAAAAAATGTTGGTTATTGATAGGTTATTCAATACAAAATGTTTTATTCATAAAAACTTAAAAAAAAATTAAAATGCATTTAAAATTAAAAATTAAATTAAGAATTAATTAAAATTAATAGTTAATAAATGAAATGTATTAAATTAAATGTAAAAATAAAAAATGTATTAAATTAAAAATGAAAAAATAAATTATCTACCTACCACACTCTTATAATGGTAACGCGTAGCGATGTTCCTTGCCCTACTGTAATTGCTAGTCACCCCTTCGCTGTGGCTTTTCACCTCCTTGTCGTGGCTAATCACCCCATATTGGTCAAAAAAGCATCTGTTTCCAAACTTTTGCCTTTAATAAAATAATTATTTAATTAAATAACTTAATTTTTCTTTTAACCGCTTGCCAAATAACAACGCTTTATTTTAAAATTACTTTAAATCACTGAAATTCACATTTTCACACTGTAAATAACAAAGCTTTATGAGAACAAAAAAAAGCACTTCGCAATGTATCCCGCACAAACTCGATTTGGCGCCAAAGTAGGTCTGACATTTGGAGTTGGAGTTGCCAGTTTTCAAAACCAATACTTTCCCGACCAATACGACTCCTTTCTATGTACCAGTGTGGCATTATTTTGGTTGCAGAGTACGATTTGCTTTTTTCCTGTAGATTGTTGCTTGTCACACCGGTGTTGCCTGACACCCCATTTTACGGTACCGTTCAGATGTTATAACGCAATCGGACGGGCAGCCGGTTGGAGCGACGGACAACGCAGTGATACCATAAAAAATCCTTTTTCCATTTCTGGACGGCCCGAAAAAAAGCAAAAAAAAAAATTTTTAACATTTCACACACCCAAAATAACTAAAGACAAAAAAAAAAATCAAACTTCTTTAGAAACACGTCTTGCTTTTTTATTTACACACTTCTGAAGCTGGCTATTTGCTTTCATCTTTCGTCTCTATTGTAGAAGCTTGCTTTGCGATTATAAACTCAGCTTGTACATGTTTCCGTCGCCTCTCTTCGAAGGACATGGTACTTCTGGCGCTGCCATAGCTAGTACCACTGAACCCACTTCCCCGCCTAGCTGCATCTTCCACAGGTCGCTGTTGAGCACAGTTCGCGCTAGTTCCTGCTTCCTCCTGGATATTTTCAGCCGATTGCGAGAGCTCTAGCAGTCGCTCGTTCAGTTCATCGGCGTCAACTGGTTGCACTTCTTTTTCGAAAGGCGTTTTTGCTTCAAGTATCGGGTCAAAGCCATAGTCCTTGCTAGAAGGATGAAAAGTACTCTTGAGGTTTTCTTCATCGAAACGAGCTGTCTTTCGTGAACCAGAGGCCCCACAGGGAGAACTTTTCAAATTTGATTCGCTGGACTTCTTGATAATACCCTTTTGCATTTTCCCATCTTTAGATGACCTGCTTGACCCACTATCCATCGCCTGTTAGAAGTAAGGGCTCGTCGTCGCAGTATGATTTATGTAAGTAGCTGCTGATTTTGACTTTTTTATTTTGAAAATTTGGCTTACATTCTAAAACATCGGTATCTGAGTTTTTTTTTGAATCGTTACTTATTCTAAAAAGGCATTTTTAATAATCTCGGATTTCGGTTACGTTACTTCCAATCAACGTCCTCTGAAGTTAATTTTGCCTGGAATTCAGTAATTTCGTGGCGTATTCCCCTCAGACTGCCAGATGACAGGACTTTTTTATGTTTAACCTGTGTTTGTATTACTTATGTGCCTAGCAGCAAAGTATTCAATTATGGGATTTAATGAAATCTTTGTGGGAATTTACCAAAGAAAAGGCACGCAAGTTACAGGATTTGAACATTACGGGTAGGTATAGGTATGAGCAGATTAAAAATAATTTTGGTTGGCATTAAAATATGATTTTTTTTACCGAAAAATAACAGCACTTTAACAAGCTTTAAGCGTCTTGTTCGCATTGGTTTAGGGACGCTGCGGAACAAGTTGCCATTGGAACTCGCGTAGGTTGATCCAAATGTAAATTATCACTGCTAAAATAGCAAATACTTAGAGTGTATTCCTTAAAATAAAATAGAAGCTTTTGTTGCTGATTTAAGCTCCGCAAAGAATGAGAGAATAAGATTGACGACAATAACCTTGTTGCTATAAACTTGAGTTGACTGTGGGCCTTAAGCTCTGCGCTACCTAACACTTTCCAATGAGTTAGTGTTATAGTCTGCAGGCAAAAGTTACAGTCCGTATAAAACGGACAGTAGAATACCCCATCTTATCCCACATTGTAAATTTCTAATGTTATTGTTTTTTGACATTTTGTGGTTAGCGCAAACGGTATGTATATTTGCCTGAGTAGTGTATTATAATTTTCTCACTTATTTTTTGAGAGTGGGCGTAGTCTGACCAATTCTTATAACAAACTATCAATATAAGCATAAATATTTCCAAGTTGAATTTAAATACTCGCAAAAATGTAATTTTAGGTTCAAAATAATATTTTTTTTTTTAAATCGACTCCTTATACAAAAACTTTGTTAACTAAACGTAATCTCAAATAGAGTTTGGATCACCTTATGAGAAAAAAAGTTTTATGGTTCTATTTGAGGTCAGAATCCAAGCCTTGGACGTCCTATAACTGCTGAAACTTCTAAGCCAAAGACTCCAAAGACGCTAAAGCCGATCAAAAGTGCGAGATTGGCGAAGGAGGCGACGACAAAAGGCGTAAAAGCTCCACAAAAGAGCGGCGCCAGATCGAGTGCAGCGGAGTAACTGCCATTGGCGAACCGAAATCATACGCACAGGTTGCGTCAAACGAAAACATAGCAAGATCGCCCACAACAGATGCAGTGTCTCAGATCCTCGCTGTTATCTTGGAAAAACTTCAGGATCAGACTTAAATCATTGACAATATGAGCAAGCTCGAGTTTAGGTCTCGAAAAAATTACAGGAGAACATGAATATGAAACAATCATTTAAAATACTAACATGGAATGCAAACGGCCTTCTGAATAAAATAGCCGAACTAGAAATTTTTCTACGGAAAATAATACTTATATTTGCATGATTATCTAAACTAACCTTTAAAAGGGGTCTGGACCCAAACTTAAAGGTTACAATGACTATCACGTACATCACCCTTCGCAAAATTCGAGAGGAGGATCCTCCCTCTACATTAAGAACTGCATAAAGCACTTCAAGAACACAGAAGTTCAGCTAGACTTTATGCAGATAAGTTCAGTTTCTGTTGAAATTGACTGCTTAGATTACAACATTGCATCTTGTTATCTTCCGCCGGGATATAGACTGGTGGAAGACAATCTTGACCGTATGTATGACTTCATTGGGTCCAATTTTATCATTAGGGGTGACTTTAACGCAAAGCATACTTTTTGGGGTTTAAGATGCAATTCAACAAGAGGCAGATTACTGTACAAAAACAGTATGAATCGTGGGGGGGACTTTTTCTCCACGGGAAAGCCAACATATTGACCAACCGATTCTTGATCGTGTAGTACACACTGTGTGATGTCCTATACACAAAAGCTTGATTCTAGAGCTTGTTGGCGTTAATGTCATGGTTTGGGAATGTTATTCTGCCGTAGTGTTGACCATGAAGTGGGAACTAAAGGACGAAAGGGTCATTTGCTTTGAAAAAACATTCTGTAAAAGGGGATGTTCATACCCCATCCCATAGGATAGGAGGTATATTAAGTTTGTCACATAGTTTGTAACACGGTAAAATAATAATGGTAGACCCCCAAGACCTTAAGGGCATATGATCGACACCGAATTCTGAATCGAATGAGCCATGTCCGTCCGTCCGTCCGTCTGTATGTCACATGTTTTTAGGCCTTAAATTTTGAGCTAGGGTGCTGAAACTTCGTAAATAAGGTCGACGTCATGCGAAGCAGTACAAGTGTCAAAACTTTTGAAATCCGCCCCAAGACACGCCCACAATCGGTCTAAATGTACGACTACCTACAGAGTTTTCAAAACTGTAAGACGTTCTAAAAGACTGAAATTTGACATTTAGCATCTCCTAATAAATGTAAGACACAAAAAAGACAAATTTAATTGGTAAACCTCCTCTACCGTGGCATCTATTTTAAGGGTAAATTTTCAAATGCAGTTTACTCAATATTTTTGCTCAAAATTGAAAAAAAATTGCTTTGTTTTATGTAGAAAACGCTTAGTTCCACATTTTGTTCATACAAGACTTTGGGCCACGCCCATATTTGAAAAACTTAATTTCGACTGGCCTTGAGCCTAATTTAGGAAAGCATGAAACAAAAAAAGTAGCATGTTAGGTAAACGAGGCTTCAGTCCAGATTTCGTTAGTATAAAGTTTTTAGCCAAGCCCCCTTTTAGGGGTCGGTTTTTCAAAAATATTGAATTTGAACCAAAAAATTGCATTTTTACGTACATTTAAGTGTAACTTGGAAATATCTGTGGTTTATAATTAAGGGCGGTTGGACCACGCCCCTTTTCGAAGTTTGCATGACTTATAAAATGTCAAAAAATAACTGTCATCAGCATTTTACAATGTGGGATAGGATGGGGTATTCAACGGTCCGCTTTACGGACTGTATTTTCTGCGTACACACTGTAGCACTTACTCACTGGTTTTAATGAAGCGTTGGTTTAAGGAGAGAAAGATTCAAGTTTTGACTTGGCCAGCTCAAAGTTCGTATCTCAATCCGATTAAAAGCTTTTCGGAAGACGTAGAGAGAGAAGCAAAAAATAAATGAATTGGAATAACTAAAAAGCAATTAGGACTTAGAATCAAATATTTAATGCCAGCACTTAAAAGCTAGCTTATCTAGACGCAGGTAATTAGTAATTTAAAATTAAATGCTATGCGACCAAGACCTTGTTAAAAAAATACTTCTCTATGGATAATATGATGAAAAGATACCACAATCTAGTTTGTTTCTAATTAGTAAAATAAGTTCTAGTAAGTTCAGTAAAATAAGTCTGTCCTTCGCAATAACCTCTAATAATTGTTTTGTTTTCAAATAATTTATAATTTTTTTGTGTAAATACCAAGCCTTAAATCTTAAGAAACACGAATATATTATGAAATTTTCCTTCCAACAACTAAAGGCTTATCAAAGGCTTAAACCAAATTTTGGTTAAACGGCTTTAAAACTGTAGTTTTGGCAAATTTTCGAAAAAAAATCGTGAAAAAAAATTGTCCCACCACCATCTCCGATTAAGCATCGGCCAAATGTTTTGAAAAAAATCACACACATCAAGAATTATTTGTAATTTACGGAAAAACTATAGAAATTTTCGAATATTTAGCAGATTCTGGGATTTAGCTCGAAAATTTCAAAATCATTTCAAAAATTATTTTTCAAAATACTCTGAAACCTTAAAGGTGGCACCGATTATAATGAAATTTAACGATTCTTTAACAGATAAATAAATAACCTGTGCCCTGAGTATAAAAAAAATTAACAGTATATAAGAATCAAAGAGTATTAGAATAAAAAAAAATATATAACGGTATTTAACACAAGGTTTTGAATACACGTTTATGGATTTTAAACCAAAAAATGCAGAAAAAAGCCGGAAAACCGCGTGTCCCCCCACATTTTCTCAATAACGGTAATAGGTATATACTGCTTTGAAAAAAATAGCAAACATAGACAATTTTTTGAGGTTCGAAAAAAAATATACAGGGGCACAATATTGCGTGGTTTTGAGATATGCTTAAAATCTTTTGAGTTCATTTACTACAATGGTAGTGCTTAAAAATCCCTATAACTTCTAAGTTGTTTCTATATTATCAACCAAATTTTACACAAGCACAAACCACTAGAGTAGAACGCAATTTACATAAAAAAAAAAATTAAAAGAAAATTCCCAAAAAACCCGTTTGTCATTTTTTTCGTTTTTTTTTTTGCCAAAACTAAAAGAAAAAAAATTATTCGTCACCCTGCATTTCAATAAAAATTTAAGTACCGGCACTTAAGATTCGGCTAAGAACAAGTACAGTAGACTTGTTGGAGAGAGAGAGAGACATAGTTAGTGCAAAGTCGTAACATAGCCGAGTCCGAGTAAAAGTTGAAAAATTGTTTGAAAAAAAAGCTGATAAATAAAAAATTTCGCTAACATAGATATAATTGCATCTCAAAAAACCATAGGTGAGTGGAAATTTTATCCAATTTCGCATATTCATACCGCCGAATGTCACTGCAACGAACGCCAACCAAAGAACTGCAAGGAAGGCAAAACAAAAACAATTCTCAGCAGAATTGTTAAAAAATATTAACAGTACCTAAAATCGATGAAAAAATATCTTTTTTAAGAATTTTAAACATGAATACCGGGCAGAAAGGACAGAAAGTATTTCCCCTTTATTTACTACACTGCAAAGACAGTAATAATAACTCGTATGCGCAGATCTTATGCGTATAATCTTCTTAGAATTGCACTGGAAATATTCTATAAATATTATATAAGTGGAACAAAGGAGTTATCGATATGCGCTTAAAAAAATGCCATAAAGTCGGAAATGGAAAAAAAACTCGCAAATATAAAGGGTGATTTTTTAAGAGGTTGAGAACTTTTTTTAAAAAAAAAAACACAAAAAATTCGAAAAAATTAATGAAATATTTATTTGAATCGATAGTTTGAACCTTGCAATTTAATGTTTAGAGATAATTTCATGCAAATGTTGACCGCGACTGCGTCTCAGGTAGCCCATCCGCTGAGTCCAATTTTGGCATACTCTTTCACACATATCGGCTGGTATCTCACGAATGAATGCATGGATGTTGGCTTCCAGTGCGTCAATCGAAGCGGGCTTGTCCCTATAGACATTAGCCTTGACATACCCCCACAAAAAATAATCTAATGGTGTCAAATCGCACGATCTAGGCGGCCAATTGACCGGCCCGAAACGTCAATTGCTCAGAAGGTCGAGAATGCCGACCATAAAATGGAAGCAGCGCGCGATGAACATTTCGAACCGAGCACGAATTTTGATAGTAAAATTCAATAATTTGCAAGCGTTGTTCATTTGTAAGACGATCCATGGTTAAATTGCAAACCAAACTGAAGCTGTTTGACAGTGACACAAGGTACTAACACACGTCAGCTGTCAAAACCAGTGTTGTCAAAACCAAACCAGCTAAAAAATCACCCTTTTATTAAACGACATTTCATATCCAAATTAAGCAATAATTGTGCGCCAAGCCTTCGAAAAAAGCCGACGGGCCGCTCCGTGTATGACTTCATACTTGACGTTTTTTTTTCATTAAATTAATTAATCGTGAATGGCAATGGGAGGGGGATGGAAAAAGAAATCAATTTAGGAATGTGAAGTGGAAAAGAAATGGAAAGAAGAATAGGAATAGGAATATGCTATGCCGTGGTCCGTCACAGGCGGACCGAAGCTCTGCATTCAGTGAAGTCACTTTGAAATCACTAGCATTCATGAATGCATTCAATTCATTGAAGTCTTTTGAAGTCACTGAGTCTTTTGAAGCCTTTGAAGTCTTTGAAGTCAGTGAATGCGTTCATTTTTTAAAGTCACTTGAAGTCTTTTAAAGTCTTTGAATTAAAATAAAAAATTTTAAATATTTTTTTCAATTTAATACTTAGATACTTAGATATATTCATTAATAATAGCTTAATAATATAAACAAAAAAAAGTAGATAACAAAAAGCCTGTGAAAACATTCTAAATAGTCTGTATTTTTTACTTTTAATAGCAACAATTTCTCAACATTACTGTCAGATAGCGATCCACGTCGAGATACGCTTATCATACATACCATAGAAAGAAAAAAGGCGTTCCACTGCTGTTGATAAAGGCAGGGAAGAAGAAACGCTTTTTTTATGGTTCGATACTGATTTAGCATTTCAATTGAGGTTGATGTATTGGCGAGATATGCGAAATACTCCGTTTCAGCTGAGTGATTTGCGTCACTACTACATGGCTCTAATAATTCATTTTAAGTTTTTCTTGAATTCTGCCTGCAAATGTGGGAATGGCCCAGAGTCTTGTATTTACAAAATGAAGACCTTTTTTTGTAGCAAAAATATTGAATCAGATGCATTTTAAAATGAACCTTAAAATAGATGCCACGCCCACTGGAGGAGGTTTACCAATTAAATTTTCCTTTTTTGTGCCTAACATTCATTTGGCGATGCTAAATGTCAGATTTCAGCCTTTTAAGACGTCTTACAGTTTTGAAAGCGGTGGAGGTAGTTGCGCATTTAGACCAATTGTAGGCGTGTCTTTAGGCGGATTTTAAAAATTTTTACACTCGTACAGCTTCGCATGACGTGAAGCTTACGTTCGATTTTAGCTCCCTAGCTCAAAAAATAAGGCCTAAAAACATGTGACATACAGAATGGACGAACGGACGGACATGGCTTATTCGATTCAGAATCCGGTCTGGATAATATTTTTAAGGTCTTGGGGTCTACCATTATTTCACCATGTTACAAACTATCTGACAAATATTAATATACCTCCTATCCTATGGGATGGGATATAAAAACACTCCCTCCATGGTGAAACGAAAATCTCTCGATGACTGAAGCGATTTTCAAAATCTGCGACAAACACAACTTCTGGCAGCATTATAGGTGCTGTCTATGTTTGTAAAAGAAGTCCATAAAGACATCGAAATGAATTGGATTTGAATAGACTGAATCCAAAGACGCTTGCGGCTTTCAGCCATTCATTTAAAGCCCTTTAGGACTTCGCTAGGATTAGCAAAATTTGTTCATGAAACTCTTACAACGTCAGAGGGAGGATGGACAGAATTTTTCGCAGACCCTGAAGTTGCAGTTCACAATTAAACACATACTTCCCCAATTACAAAGATACTAGTTCGAAGCCTGCCAGGTCTAGACACACAACAATATTATTTTAATATAACTTCCGTGGAAAATTAACAGCGGTTAACAGCTATTAGCAGCTTAAATCTCCAGACCCTGACGGTATACTTCCAATAACTATAACTCTACAAAGGACGCAATTCTTAACAATACCTTGACTGGTGTCAATCTTTAGAAGCTGTCTAATACTTAACAACGTGCCACACTTTTGGAGACGCCGCCATAAGGAAGTGTCTTCTGTTTGCTTCTGTAATTTGAGACATTATTAATGCTGCTCATCACCCGCACTGCAACTTGAAGCCTCGACTTGGGCTAACCAAGCAAATTACCCGATTTTACTCTTCCCTGTTTAAATAGTCCGGTCAACCTCTCGGACTATCGTCAGGCGGTAAGTGTCAAGGTACTTATCATGCTTGATGCCAAACCTAAGTGTAAGCATAAACTCGAACACAGAATAAGGTGTGTTCGATTTTATGTTACAAAACCTTTTGGAAAAAGGTGGGACTTCAACCAAAACTGACCTTGTGGCCGTACATAGCTCTAGTATGGTGACCCGCTTTGAGTAAAGGCTATAGCCACACGAAACTCAAAATACTGCGAGAACCAGCCAGCATAGGCACCACGGTTGCACCAAGGTCTTACTTTGCTCCCGCATATTTTGCCTATCGATCTAGATCTACACTTGTAAGACACCGTACTGACGCATTATGCAGTGCAGCAAGCCTTATAGAATCTGATTGTTGGCCTGCAAGGCCGGACGGCCACAACAACATCCTGGACTCGTTACCAAATGGCTTGGTTCCGTTCCCAACTGACTACACCAAACCCAAACTTAACTTCAGAAAAACACTTCCACGTAAGGTTCCCTTCCAGATCTGAATGGAAAAGGAACAAAGTAGTAAAGAACTTTCACACGGTCGTATATATGGACGGATCTTAGATATACTGTGATGTGAGGGCCGGTGTTAACCCTTTATCAACACACATATCAATATCAACCAGCTTAGCGGATTTCGCCAGCGTTTTCCATGCGGAATCATTGGCTATATCCGCCTGCATGCAACTTTGCGCAACACACCGCATGAACAAAAATTTATATCTTTGTAGACAGCCAAGCCGCTGTCAATCAATGTCTTCCAAACTTGTTCGTCTAAGCGAATGTATCTAAGGTCAAACTTTTCTGGGTTTCAATGCATATTGACATAAAAGGAAACGAACATGCAGATGAGCTTGCCAGGCAGGGCTCAGATCTACCCGTGACAATCGAGATGAGAGCCCACTTTTCCGCAGGGAACAGTTAAGGAATGAAACCACACACTTTTCCTGCACAATTCCAGGTCCTACCAAATCACAATGGTGCGGGGGCTGACCATGACCGATTGCTTCATATAAAGACGAATGAACACAATAAAAATAGCATAAAAGACCTACTCAACAGAACCCGCTCTGATATCGCCAGAACCACAGTGATAGTAATGGGGCATTGGCCAATTATGTATGGTGAGAGTTGTAGGGCAATGTAACAAAAGCTGAGCATAATGGTGAGAGCATGTGTATCTACTTCGCTGAAGGTCTGGTTTCGATTTCTACCACTGCTATACCTGAAAAAAAGACTCGTTCTTTTTCACGGTCCCCACCTCCGCGTCCGACAAACACTTCAAGAGTAATATTTGTCTTCTCAAAGTGCCGTTCGGATTCGGCAAGAATTTTAGGTCCCTCTGTATGCGAGGAATACAACACAGACAGCATACATTGTTAAGAAGTATTGTTAAGTTCCTGGTTCACATCGAGACCCTGCTTTAATTTAATGCAACCAAAGCTGTGTACGCAGGTGTTACGATATCCTATGACCCACATCTTAAAAGACTGTGGGAAGCTAAAATTTCCCCAGGGTCAAAATAAGCTGACCTACTTTGCATGTTTCTAGATGCTCATCAAACTTTATTGGAGCAGCGTGTAATATTTAAAATTTTCTAATTTGCTGCAATGGAAAATCTGTATAATGAACATTTGCTTCTGATTTGTTAATTTTTCCCATTAGTCTACTGAATTCCTCATTTATTTCCACCAGCAAAGACTGCCTTTGTGAGAAGTTTTATTCAAAGTCCAACCAGCTAATGAAAACCTTGAACCAATATCAAGTTACAAAAAAATTACATATTTTACTGCTGCTTATTATTAACGTTTCGTCAAAATGACAAAACTCTAAACGGCATAATATCTATGCACTGCACACACAAATAAAATATTTATTCTAAATTAAAAATGAAAATCATCAGAACAAGGCACAGCACAAATGTTTCATTACCATCAAAAGACAAGGACTCACTGTGCACCATGAAGCAGATAATGTGCATACAATTCATCTCTCCCGTTTTGCATAATACAAGGATTCAGTCATATACAAATCCTTGGATAATAACAATAAACAGCCTCCTGTGTGACAATTAGCATAAATCACAGCCGTGAACATTATATTCACGCAGACGTAGCCTCTAAGGACGCACATATCAGTAAGCTGAAAATTTTGATAAACGATACCATTTGGAACGATAGTAATGACAGCATGCAACACACAACCGATGTCCTTCGAAAATTTCGAAAAGTTATGTTAATTAAAAAAAAAAAAAAACAATCAACATCCTGATTCTACCGTAAACGCAGCGGTTGTAAGGATTTAAAATGTTTTCCAACTGGAAACTACAACTATGGCTGGTGGTCCGGAAAGGGTTTCGACATTATGCCGAACACCAAACAAGGAAAGCAAAACGAATCTAATCTGTACAAAATGACAATTGTCATATCTGTGGCAACTGGCAACTACAGGCTCTCCTGCAGCCCCCCATATCCCCTTTCACTCCTTTTGGCTGTGACATACTTTCAAAAAATGTGAAAAATTCAAAAATCTCTACAGTTGTGTATAGTACTTGCCGTAGAGATATTATGGTAAATTTTGCCCACCATCCGTCCTCTTCAATAGTGTATCAGTCTACACTTCTACAGCATGTGGCTTAACAGAATCGAATGGTTGTAGGGTGTCGCTCGGATTACTGCTGCTATACTACTAGTCCTGGACGAATTGTTAACCCATTTCAATGATTTGCATATAACTAACAAGGAAAAGTTGCCTTCGTACAGCATCATTTTGCAGACGATACAAGTACCTACATATATATATGCATCTTCATTCTGGCCGGAGTTTGTTGTTCACACAATGTCGCCGAAAATGTTCTCCCAACAAAATGTGTGAAATCTATACAGGCATTATGTATTCAAATGCGTGCAGCTTCTATTTGGTATATCCGGTTTGGAATGAATAGATCTAAAAGTATAAAATTACCATAAACATGAATTGTTTGGACCTTTGGGAAGAAATACTATGGTGAATCGAATAGAAACACAAATGCTCGATGGCTCGAGGGAATTTTCCGGAACTCGAAACAACTGTTGAGGAAATACGGTGAAAAGCTTTGAATTCAAGGTATGTTCATTAGAAGTCAGTCACCGGACACTTATCCGAATCTGCCTTAAATCTCGCGTTTGGCCATACAAAATGGAGACCCTTGGCAAGCGTTTAAAACAAATCCCCTCATAGATCTCATTCACCCTTTTCACACACATCTTTATGCCACTTTAAACTATATTCACACTCCTTTATAACAGTTTGTTACTTGAACAATTCAACTGAAACTTTCCATGTATGACAGATCGCAAATACATTTACTATTGGGATTCTTACAACCAAATGTATTTTCGCATCTTTTTAAATGTCAAAATGTCAGAAAAATAGCGCTTGTGTGAAATAATCCTATATATTCGTCCGATGGAGACACTTATCTCTTTTCTCTCCTTAATTGTGTTTGGGTTTCACTGTTATTGTGTTCTCAAACTGCTTTATTTTTAACAAAATAATACTACCTGTTCAGAAAAATCAACGCGCATTAAATACTTCAACTCTACACGCACATAATATGACAACCAGTGAGTAAGTGGTACAGTAGGTAGTACATACCTAACCTATTGTACTGTAAATGTTACACCATCCTATGCATTTGTTGAATACCTCATATATACCACACAGTAAATTACATGACTAAAGCCTCCAGCCAAATAAAAAAGTTGCGTCCGTGGTCTCCACTCCATACACAATGTCAAATCGGTGTCAAATTTGAGTGTCAATTTTGAGTCAATTTTAAGTTAAGTGCTATTCCTAGATTGAAAAATTGTCAACACCGTTTTTTGGTGTCTTTTTTTCTTTCAAAAATCTGACTCCATTTTGACAACATTTTTCGGTGTTAATTTTGTTTCATTAATTTGACTTAATTTTGACACTGTTTTTTGGAGTTAGTTTGGTTTAAAAATTCTAACTCAGTCTTGACTTTGTTTTGTGAATACTCGATTTTTTTGTAGATTATTCGCAAATCTGCAATGACACTGCACATAGCAAAAACTTTGCGCAAAAAACATTATCAATTCTGTGGTACATGCGATTTAAAGTAAAACAATACACTTTATTTTAAATTGCAAGAACCACAGAACTCAAACAAACACTTAATTAAACTCTGTGTTGATCATACAATGACTGAAAAAGACTGCAAAACAGCCGATTGTAAAATTCGAGGTAAAAACTGATGCGTAGATGTACGACGACCGATACCGATGAGTCGTGGCAGGATATATGTGTGAGTGTGAGCATAAGGGACATGAAACAAAAACATTTTTTGAGAGGCTAGAGTTAGAAACATGTCAAATCGGTTTCAGATAAATGGACTCAGAATTTTGTTAAGAGAGAAGCTGTGTAGATGTTCGATGAGTATTCGTGGTTGCGTTTATGTGTGACCATGTGGAATACGACAAAAAAAAACTCGTTTGCGGTGAGTTATATAAGTTAGAAACAAGTCAAATCGGTTTCAGAAAAATTCAATCGGAAATTTGCATAGAGGGTTAGTGATGTTTCCAGATTAAACCACTGAGTAAGTGCTACAGTTTGTACGCAGAAGTTACAGTCCGTAAAACGGACCGTAGAATACCCCATCCTATCCCACATTGTAAAATGCTGATGGCATAGTTATTTTTTGACATTTTATAAGTAATGCAAACTTCGAAAAGGGGCGTGGTCTAACCGCCCCTTATGAAAAACTATTAAATATAAGATATTTCCATAGATATTTCCAAGTTACACTTAAATGTACGTAACAATGCAGTTTTTTGGTTCAAATTCAATATTTTTGAAAAATCGACCCCTAAAAGGGGGCGTGGCTGTAAGCTTTAGACAAACGAAATCTGAACTGTTTGTTTCATGCTTTCCTAAATTAGGCTCAACGCCAGTCGAAATTAAGTTTTTGTAAGAAAATTTTAGATTTTTCTTCAATTCTGCCTCCAACTGTGGGCTGGCCCAAAAGTCTTGTAAAAGCAAAATGTGGAACTAAGCATTATCTACAAAAAATATTAAGTAAATTTTTTTTCAATTTCGAGCAAAAATATTGAGTAAACTGCATTTGAAAATTTAGCCTTAAAATAGATGCCACGCCCACTAGAGGAGGTTTACCAACTAAATTTGTCTTTTTTGTGTATAACATTCATTAGAAGATGCTAAGTGTCAAATTTCAGCCATTTAGAACGTCTTACAGTTTTGAAAACTCTTGAGGTAGTTGCACATTTACACCGATTGTGGGCGTGTCTTTAGGCGGATTTCATAAATTTTTACACTTGTAGACGGACATTTTTACAGACGGACGGACGGATGGACGGACATGGCTTATTCGATTCAGAATTCGGTCTCGATCATATGCCCTTATGGTCTTGGGGGTCTACCATTATTATTTCACCGTGTTACAAACTATGTGACAAACTTAATATTATACCTCCTATCCTATGGGATGGGGTATGAAAATTACTAACACCGTTTTTATACCCCATCTCATAGGATATAAGGCATATAAAGTTTGATTCATAGCTTGTTGCATAGAGAAATAATTACCGTAGACCCCAAGAACTTTAGGGCATATGATCGAAACCGAATTGTTAGTTGAATGTCCGTCCGTCCGTCTGTGTGTCGGTAGTTTTAAGGGTTTACATTTTGAGCTAGGAACTTGAAACTTAATATCTGTTCTTTACAGGTCCCGAAGCAGTATAAATGTAAGAAATTTTGAAATCCGCTTACTGACACGCCTACTTTACTTATTAGCATGAAAAATCAAAGTTGTAGTTGGGAACTAAAATTTGGTGTGTCTTATCCTCGCTTAAGTGTATTGTGATTGGCATATCAAACAATTTGTCTTTTTTGTATCTTAAATTTTATAGGAGATGCTTAATGTCAAATTTAGCGTTTTAGAACGTCTTACAGTTTTGAAAACTCTGGAAGTTGCACATTTATACCGATTGTGGGCGTGTCTTTGGGCGGATTTCAAAAATTTTTACACCTGTACTGCTCCGCATGACGTGGACCTTACGTACGAAGTTTCAGCATCCTACCTCAAAATTTACAAACCATGTAATTTACAAACTTAATATACCTCCTATCCTATGGGATGGGGTATAAAAAAGAGTGAGTACTCGTCACAGCAGTTTAAAATCTAAAATTTCTTCATCGTGGTCGACGTGTCAAAGCATGGTCTCTTACCACTGGCCTTGCAGGCTTCGTTGATCCCAGCGAGAGTTCTATTTCCACTCACTTCCGTTGCTCTTCGGATAGCTTTCGATTTTGATTTCGAAGGTTGATCACTGCAACCCGAGGCCTCTCCTGGATCAAATCCGCAAGTGCTTTTTTTTGCATACCTATTTACTATCGGGGGGGGGAGGAGGTAGTGTCATGCCGACTTCTTCTGGAGCTTTCTGCTGGTCCTCGTCCTTCGTCGCTGGCAATGAGTTCACAGTTTGATTTGCCAGGTATGGCAACGACAGTACAGACACAGCTCACGCCAATTTCGCTATTCCAATAACAGACCTGGGATAGGAGTGGCAGTCTTGCTCACGAAAGCCTCCGTCTCCAAAGTCGCACTCAAGGAATAAGAACCCTTCGAGGCTGTTGCGATTTCTTCAATCGACATTTTCACGTCATGGAAAATATCCGGTATGGAAAATGTCCAGAAGCGAATGTCTCATAATAAATTCAATTATTATTATTATTATGGTCATATCATTACATTTTGCCATAAAGGCATAACACTTGCGGGAGTAAGGTAGGGTTTTCATGCCTTAACTGGATCGACAACAGCTTTTTGTTGAATCAGGAACTCTTTTTTTCCTCTTTCCTCTAAGAAAGTGTCTCCGCTCGCGATGCGCTACGCATTTTATGGGTAGTCATAGCCTTTTGATCGCGAGCTCAGTATTAAAAATATGCCTTTGTCTTACGACCCTATTTATTTTTTTTGTCGATTCAATATCCCAATCTGAAACACTTTCTATATGAGCACAATCTGTGTCACATTGGATCAACATATCTTTGAACCTCAATAAACCTCACCTTCATGTTCCTTTTCCGGATTATCAATAGATCCACTTTGTATCACACTACACTCTCGTATCGAAATCCATCCATGCTTTGTCTGATCCATTAAAGCAACTTCCAGCTATTAGCTGATTTCGCAATAAATCATTCAGCGTGAACATTGCTTCCTCAATTTCGTCAGCACACCTTGACGATTCTCACGCCGACTCAAACAAAAAAAGAAAAAAACTAGAAAATAACTCGAGTTTTCAAATACATATGTATTTCCACACAGTTTCAACAGCGCACCTCCCCTTGCCTCGTAATCCGTTTTCACTTTGATTCGATTCGTGTTCGCACGGATCCAGATCAATCTGGTTCCGAACATTTGTGGTCTTTAAATGCTTTCCTCGATTTTTTGGTCCCCCTCTACTTTGGCACCGGAAACCGGAAAATCGTGTCGTTTCAAACCTCATAATGTCGCCATTTTAACGAAAAGCTGATACGCTATAAGTGCACCCACCATCACACACGATTCTATGCATAACGGTACAGTTTACAGCATCGGCACAGATTTGCGCCTTGTACGTACGTGTGGGGCTGAGCGAGCATACTCCATCATTCTTACCGACAGGAACGGTTTGGTTTCCGTTTAACAAGTTAAAAGTTTCCGTGTGAAAAGTTTGCCCGTTTTTGGCGCGGGGGGGATTTTTTTTTAGTTCGGGGAATTTTTTTTTGCCCTTGGTTCCGGATTCTCGTGTGTTTTTCGTTCGGTTTTCCAGAACGAGTGTATTGAGACTTTTCAACTTATTTATTGCGAAAAGTTTCATTGAAATCTGATTTTTTTTTCGTAGGTACCGCCCGTCATACAAACGAATCCTTAGAACGTCTACTGGTGGCAGCGCGGCGCGGCGGCATTGCACAGTGTACCACACCACTTGGCACTTTTGAAGAGTGTTATATTGCACACTCAAGCGCATTGTCGAGCGTAGTTTCTAGACGAGGTGTGAAATGTGAAGCACTAGGTAACTTGTGTGTCTGCGTGGAAATGCAGACGTGGATCCTAAAATTTCGAAAACAAAATCGCGTCAAATGAGGTTCTCCAGAGAATTATTTCAATTTTTTTTTTAGGTTTTCTTTGCAATTTTTTACAAATGTTTAAAACAAAACAGAAAGTTTTTTTTTGCAAAAGTTTGACACAACCACGGTAAAGCGTAACAATTTGAGTGAAAACACTTGTGCAAATTGGATCGGAAGCGAAATTAAAGGTACCTTTTAGTTCCCAGATGAGGCATGCTGATGGGCTTAAATGAATTGTTTTAACTGTCGCAAGAGTCACAGAATAGTTTATATTTACCCACATTTGAATTTAGTGGTGTATCTATGTACATCTACAAGTATTGGAGTTTGCAAACTTATAAGAAAAATTAAGGTTTTCGACTTGGGGGCATCTTGCAAATATTAGACTTAGGAAGGTTTGGTTGCTTTGCTGTCCCCGCGCAGCAAGGACACACTTAGAGCAGAGTAGGTCGATTGTGATACCTACCATATTTTTCCTAAAGCGCCTGGGACCTGAATGAAATTTTCTCTTTAGGGAGAAAGGACGAGCCAGCCAGTCTCGGTGTAAGCCCAGTCAGAAGATAGATTTACCCGAAAAGGGTAATGAGGGTGAGGGTAACCTTTTCGATGTGAACCACTCCTAGCAGGATATACTGGGCTCGGTGAGGGACACTCTCGGTGTAAGCCCAGTCAGAAGATAGATTTACCCGAAAAGGATAATGAGGGTGAGAGTAACCTTTTCGATATGAACCACTCCAAGCAGGATGTACTGGGACCGGTGCGGGGCTTTTCTAAAAGAGAAGCCCAAGTAGCGCAACCGTTATCATTGTTAAGAATTTGTTCTGAGTATGGGAGTGATACCGTTTTCGGCGAAAACCTACGCAAACAAGATAATGGGGCCAGTGAGGAGCTTTCTTAAGTGAGAAGCCAAGGAAGGGTAACCAGCTTCGGTATAAGCATACGTACCTAATGAAACTCAAGACAGAATTTTCATCGAGGATAAGAAAGTCAAAGGTAAACAGTTTCGGTATAAGCTTGTGCCTGAGCGGGTATGTCGAGCGCGGGGCTGACCTTTCTCATCATGGAGTCATTCTCGCTGGAGTCATTCTCCAGCGAAAAACTTGGGCAAGCTTATCGTTTTCGGTGAAAACGCGTGCCTCGTGCGGCTCAATTGAAAGTTACCCTCGGAAATTGGAGGCAATGCCTAAGTTGCGGTAGAAGCGGATGAAGTGATATTCCCGCGATGGGTGGAGAGGTGGGCAACCGCATTTCGTAGGATCCCGCGCCAGACCAGTCCTTTGCGAAAGGGAAGGAAGGTAATAAGAGACCTGCCACGTTTTGTAGTAGATGAAACAATTGAGTTCCTGAGTTCAACGCGGGGGAGTGAAAATGGATAACCGGATCCTATGAAAACCAATGCGTAGGAAGTGTTTGGCTCGCCATTCACACCTTTCCCTACCTTTCCCTACCATGCGGGGACAGCCACCTTCCTAGGTTAGGTGGGTGTCCCCGCATGGTAGGGAAACACTTAGACAGGTAGGTCCATTGTGATTTCAAGATAGGTCGAGTCTAAATCTACTTCGCCTAGCTTGTTCTTTCGCAAAATCGAATGGGCGGAGAACCATGGTTCATCTTTTAGTTACATAAATAGTGAACCATGGGTTTTTCTTCTTCTTTCTCGCCTATACTGCTTCTGCATAAATCCTTGAAGGGAGCACCGATAGTTTTCTTGTATGTTTTTTTCTTGTTTTTTTTTTTTTCTTGTATCTTCCTAATCCTATGGTTCAATTCGCTACAGGAAATTTGTCTTTTTCCTGCAATCGAACTCTGGACAGGTTTTCTAGGAAGAGAGACACTACTTGCTGATGCTTTTCCACCTGATTTTCGCAATTGTAATGGCTAGGAGGAGCGAGTGCAGGTAAAACTTTATCGATTTTATGTGTGCTGCCTATTCTGCTGCATTGTAAGTCGGATAAGCTTTTCTCTAGCTCATCAGCTCTGCAGTTGTCTGGAATATCCCTGTGGCCTTAAACCCAGCAAGTTGATTTGTCACATCTGACTGCGTTTTCGTCGAGAGATTCGCGACATTGCTTGGATCGTAGTCTAGGCCTATGGTAATTCGGTAACTATAGTCATCTAATGGCTTTTATTGCAGCTAGGCAGTCTATATAGAACCCAATATCTCTGCAGTCTATTGAGTTAATTAAAAGCCAGGCCGCGCATTCCATAACAACTCTGGTTTTCGCCTGAAATATACTACAGTAAACCGGCTGGCGTGTGGCGAAGCATAAATGAAGAGTACTTAAAAAAAACCACCCCTGTTTCGAAACGCCTGTGTAGATTTCTATTGCAGATGCGTATAATACCTCACCCGACTCCCAGGCAATTGTGTTGGGAAACTTTGTGTTGAATTTGGCATTAAGTTCAAGGTATAAACAACGTAGTCCGAGTTACCAGGGATGTTCACTATGCCATTTACGATGCTTACGGGTCAGTTACAATGAGTTCCTTAGCCTAAACAGTCCTTGAACAATCCGGGTTTGGAGTCCCCAGCTCGGAACTAAAACCTTCTTGTATTTTCAGCTTCCACTAAGTTTTTTGTCTAAAATTCTAACGCTTTTATTGCTTCGGGTGACAAAAAGCTCACGTACCTACAGAATTTTAGCCTTCTAACGGAAAAATATAAGGCCTAAAAATTTGTGATATACGGATGGTCGGACATGGCTCATTGGACTCAGAATTCGGTCTCGATCATATTCCTTTAAGTCTTTTGGGGGTCTATCGTTATTATTTCTCTATGTTACTTTTTCGCCTGTATCAAACTTAATAAAATCTATTCCTGTGGAATAGAGTATGAAAATACCAGATATTATTTTTTTATACCCCATCCTATAGCTTGTAACACGGTGAAATAATAATGGTAGAACCCCAAGACCTTAAGGGCATATGATCGAGACCGAATTCTGAGTCGAATAAGCCAAGTCCGGCCGTCCATCTGTATGTCACATATTTTAGGCCTTAAATTTTGACCTAGGCTGCTGAAATTTCGTACGTAAGGTCCACGTCATGCAAAGCAGTACAAGTGTAAAAATTTTCGAAATGCTCCCGAAGACACGCTCACAATCGGTCTAAATGTGCAACTACCTCAGAGATTTCAAAACTGAAAGACGTTCTAAAAGGCTGAAATTTGACATTTAGCATCTCCTAATGAATGTAAGACACAAAAAAGAAAAATTTAATAGGTAAACCTCCTCCAGTGGGCGTGGCATCCATTTTAAGGGTACATTTTCAAATGCAGTTTACTCAATATTTTTTTCTCCAAATTGAAAAAATGTTGCTTAATATTTTAGGTAGAAAACGCTTAGTTCTACATTTTATTCATACAATCAGTCAGTCAATCAATCAATCAATTTTGTTCAGTTGGAGGCAAAATTGAAGAAAAACCTAAAATTTTCCAAAAAAAAAAACGTAATTTCGACTGGTCTTGAGCCTAATTTAGGAATACATGAAACAAAAAAGTATCAGGTTTGGTAAACAAGATTTCATTCCAGATTTCGTTAATATCCCAGAGGACCACGCCCCTCTTCGAAGTTTGCACTACTTACAAAATGTCAAAAAATAACAATGCCACCAGCATTTAACAATTTGGGATAGGATGGGGTATTCAACGAATCGTTTTACGGACTGTAACTTCTGCGCACACACTGTAGCACTTACTCACTGTTTTTTTTATAATTTGCTGCCGTTAAAGGGACTATGACTACCCTTATAATGAGTTAACATAATGCTAGCGAAAGGGATCAGAAGAGAGACAGCAGAGGTACTGGTGTCGGGGAAAAACCACCTGAATAGGTCTGTTCCACATCCGCGATGTTCTACTAGTGAAAGAACTCCAATATTGCGCGGTTCGTCTGAAACATGGCTCAACGGTCTATATTGTTATTATATGTATATTCAAAAATTTATTGGATATTTGACAGACAAAAGGTCGTTGATAAAAATCAGGAAAAGCGTTGGAGATAAAACTGAGCCTTGCGGCAACCAGCATTTATAAGGTGGATGTCAGACTTCAAGCTGTTTAGAACCACTTGGATTGAACGGTTTGAAAGGAAATTTCTAATTTGGTTAGACACCATCCAGATCCCAGCTAAGCATGGATGAACCGGCAAAGATTTTTATCGATCCACAAATTTCCACAAAAATCCACAAATTTTAGAGGACAGTTATTATAGCTTCTTTTCTGACATATTGTTGAAAGCACCGTCAGTATTAAGAGAGGATACTACAGTAAAATACTTATTGTCACAGGATTTCTTACTGAAACCTTAAATGAGTCCATCGCTTCAAATTGCCCCGTGTGACCACATTTGTAATGATTGTTAAACGTTAGATGCAGTCGGTATCTTTTTTTGAACCTGTCGAGTTAAGGTAACTGAAAATAGGTCTCTTTTGTACATTTACTCAAGATGCGTCGGATGTCAATCTGACTCTTAAAGGTTCTCTGTTATCTTACTTTTACGCAACTGCGGCAGTGGGGGTTATATGGAATACCTAATTAGGCCTCATGGTCTCTACATTGGATAATGCCACGTTATCATAGCGCGATTCTGGGTTATTAAAAAGGTTATGTTAAGTAGGTGTTTTTAATCTATTTTTATCGAATCTTATCGATGTGATTAATTTTGGCACAATCTCCTATTGGCCTTATTTAGAAGATATGAGTGGATTTGCTCCTATCTTTTTGAGAGTAACAACATTTTCCGGCGCGTTAAATTGGACCTAAATATGTTTCACTTCAGGGTAGATACTTTGCCTTTTTCTTAGCTGTCAGAAAACAAAAGGAAACTTTATAAGAACATTCTAAAGTTTCCTTGCTGAGCGTCGCGTCCTCCTGTTTCCATCTGGTATTTTAATGTAGCTAGAAGCAACTGGGAATTCAGGATATTGATCCAGGATAAGCACTAATCTATAAATCTAATCCATCTTATCACTTTTCTGTGCTTTCACAGAAGAAATGCCATGAGCAGGGACAGATTAAGCCTAGGGTCCAGTGGGGCCCGGGCCCAGAGAAGTAAATTTTGGAAGCCGACAAATTAAGAAGACATATATTTAAAGCAATGAAAATTAATTGCTTGGTTATGTACAAAAATATAAAAAAATACCTCTAAACATAGTAAAGGCCAAACACTTTAAACCTTTTTTTAACTCCTAAAAGACCTTTTAATTTTTCTGGAAAACCGAATAGGCCAAAGTCATCGCACGGTTTTGAGCATAACAGTCGCCTCTATGTTTAGACAGGAGTTCTGTTTTGACTCTCAAAGCCTTTATTTAATCCATCTCATGGGTCCTATAAGAAGTTTCTAAAACGATAGCTATGATGGCAGACCCCCAAGAGCGGACATGTCATCGGACATGTGTGAATCGAATAAAGCATATCCGTCCGTCTGCTAATTTGTGTGCAACATATTTTGAAATTCTTAAAATTGCAATGTCGGCACTATGAAGTCTGACGCTATATGTCTTAATTATTTATTTTAAAAATTACTATGAAAATAAGTAAATAATATCTAGATTTTTTAGGTCCCGAAGAGTTACAAGAAAAGTTTTGAAAACCGCCCATTGACATGCAATCTTCGTTCAAACGGTAAAATTTAGTCGCAGAAGAATTGGTGGGAAATAGTCGCAAGAAGTTGAAACAAAAATAAATCCAAAACACGCCCCCAATAGATGGTGCTGTCTTAGAAGGTCGAAAAATTTACTCATGAGTTCTAAAAAAAAGTCTTATAGGTGTATTTTTTGGTAGGTGTTCCCAGGAGGCGGAAAAAAAATGGGGCCTAGAGCGGCACTTTAGCCTAATCCACCCCTGGCCACAAGGCCCGTTCTGAAATCCATACTTCTGTCTAAATTTTCATGGCACTGCTCTTATAAAGGTCAACAGGGTCCCTCTAAATCATTTTTCTTAACCACAGCGCTTCTCTCTCTCCCGTCAATGATTGCTGCGGAATGGACTTTAGCCAGATGGAATATAGCTAGGTAGATGATTGCTTTTTTCTATACTTGCTTTTCAGGACGCTTTGTCTGGGATGGGCCAACCGATTCCTCGTGAAAAATTCCGATTCCTGGTTTACCATCCTTCTCGCAGACCTTCATGTAAAGGGTTTCCAGCCCATAGAAGAACTGGAAACCTATGCAAGTAGGGCCGCAATAGACACTGGGCTTAAAAGTAAAGAAACTAATCGCCTGGCATTAATGACCTACCAAAATTTTGCTCGAAAGATCGGGATTCTGCACTATGAGCCGGCGAATGTCTTTTGGCAAGCATCCGGAGGAATGTAGACTCTGGCTCTAGCCCTCGCCCTTACTGGAAACATCGGCTTTTTGTACGGTCTTTAGCTATGCACCGGGCCATATAGCGTCAACCTCTGAGAACGACGACTTTTTGTAGTTAACTGAGGTGTGTGTCGTTGCTTTATTTTAAGAGCTTATTACCCTTAATTTTCGTATAAGCCGCATACAGAAATTTTAAATGAACACTATTTTGAACTCACCTCAAAAGTTGCGAATTTCATCGAGCGTGGTCACCGGGAAACTGCTGTGATTACTTTACTTCACGCACTGTTTACGTCGACGCAACGTTCAGGTTATAACTGTGTTGAGGATCGCGATGGGCCCTTTTTGGTGCCTAGTTGTTGTGTGGCCTCTTTTTTACCACACCCCTGTTTAACCTTACGGTGCGCTGACGGTTCTAACTTATCCTCTTGTTGTTGTTAAGGTGCATGTTGTGAGCAAATTTATAAACGCGGCTTATCCGAAAATTTAAAAAAAAAGTTGTCAAACAACCGCGAAAGCCTTAAAAGTTAAAGCCTTTTACCCGTCTGATACCAGCCCCCGTCCCAATGTTCCCAACATTCCCAATGTTGCAGAATGCCTGCAGGATAACATAACCTCCTGATCCTGATCACCCTAGTCAAAAGATACCGAGTACCAGATGATCCTTCGACTGAAACGCATAAAATTTCTATGGAACAATTTTTATTCTGAAATAGAGTTGCAATTTTAGAAATTAATGTATTTCCTTACATTGGTAAAGCCTTACAAGCATGAGGATTTTTTTCTGCCCAACTTATAGGGGTTGCAATATGCTTGAACAAAGATGACCATTATTTTCTTTCAGCAAACATAAAATGCGTATGCGAAGGAGCTTGGCTCAATTCATGTGCTCTGTTAAGAGCACACTATCTTGCCGTAGACCCAACGTAGACAAAGATGACCATTATTTTCTTTCAGCAAACATAAGATGCGTATGCGAAGGAGCTTGATTCAATTCGTGTGCTCTGAAAAGAACACATTATCTTGCCGTAGACCCTTGTCGTTCCTACACAATGATGTAGCGGGGGCAAGAAATCAATATCCTTGTTGCCGAAAAAAAATGCTCCCAAGTTTCTGCTGGCTCAAAAATAAATAGTTTGATAACACTTTTGCATGGCTTGATTACAAGGACTTTAGAAAAGTCGGAGCTCGCGTCAAGGCTTTCATTCTTAAAAGTTTAATGCCAAATCAGTTGACTGCCAAATATTAAAGTCCAGTTTCAACTAAGATATTTTTCTCATGTTTTTTTTTCAAATTTCTCATGTCTCTTTCTAGCAATATAATAATTATTTTTGACTGTAACATATTTTTTAACTCAACGGAAAGTAATTCAAATGCACGTGGATTTACAACAAAGCCTTAAATGGCACAATGCAACTCCTTAGTCTTATCAGCGAAACCTTTTAAATGTTTGAGCTATGAAATATAATTACCAGGAAAAAGTTGTAATGCACTCTCATTTGTGCTCTTCCATTACCGGCGGTGATGTGCTCTTTCGCAATTCCTGGGTATTTAACTCATTAAAAATCATCTGTTCCCACTAAAAGATTATAATTTTAACTTGTTTGGGTAGGATTGTGCATAATTGTGTTCACAGGTACGAAGGTACGTACTTAACACACAAATTGCCATAACTTCAAAAAAAAAAACACTGGCATCCACTTGCCAGCAGAGAATAAAAAAAAACAAAAACCAATGATTCTCTACAAAGCCAAAGGAACAACTTTGTTAAGCTCTTCACTGATGGGTCTGTTGTTGTTTGTGGCTTTGAAGGCACCTCTATAGTGGGATAATTGTATAGTATTTAAGTTTTTATTTATATTTCTCTGTTATTCTTGTTGAGTGCAGGAAAATAATGATTATGCCAAAAGGATTGTGCATCATACCTAATAATGCAAATTTTCTATGAAATAAGGCATACAGACATGTTACTTTGGATAAATCAAGACTCTGTAAACATACACCATTCTTATGTAACTCTTTTGCTAAAATTTTTTTTTTTTTTTTTTGAATACTAGGATGGACGGAGGCTAAAACTCCAAAATCTTTCAAAGATACCAATACGCCCACTATAGCAGGTATATAATACCGAAGTAGCCGATATTGGTTATGCCCGATTTCCACGTGCTAAAAAACCACCCATTTATGAGAGACACTATGAAACTGCCAGAACGCACTGCCAGAACGCGATTTTCGCTCTCTCATAATATTCTTGACTACAACTAAGTTAACTTAACAAGTAGTTTACGCTTCCATAGTGTTAATCGCATTGGATAGGTTGCTTTCCAGTGAATGCACCTACTAAGCCATTCATTCATGCGGCTTCACCCTACGTCGCTAGATCGAAGGGTCTTGTTCTTTGTAGTCGTCGCTCGTTGTTAACATCGTTAAGAGTCTCGTTTAGAGTACGGTTCATTTCATTGTTGCAATGAACATGAAGGCAAGCATTTAGCTTTCGAGCGAAGTTTGTTATTTCTTCGCCCACGGTAGCTATTCCTAAATCTCTGTGAATATCGCTATTCCTAATATACCATGGAGCATTCACAATTGCTCTTAGTGTCTTGTTTTGGAAAGTCTGCAACATGGACATGTTGCTCGGCTTGGTACAACCCCAAAGTTGTATACCGTATGTCCCGGCTTTAACACCTGCCTGTACAAGAGCAGTTTGTTATATATGCTTCATTTCGAAAATCTTCCGATGAGCTAATACATTTCCCTGAGCCTAATCTCGAGCTCGTCACGCTTCTTCTTTACGTGTGGTTTCCACCCAAGTTTAGCGTCCAGTGTCATCCCTAGATATTTCGCTTCATTTGCATAAGGGATTAGTGCAGAATTTATGAACAGAGGTAAATTGTTAACCCTTCTGAAAGTTAAATTCACATGCGTAGATTTGTTCTCGTTAAGAGCGATTCGCCAAGTCTTCGTCCAGACACAAATTCTGTCCAATGCTCGTTGGAGGTTTCTCGTTGATGACTCGACTGATTCACCTGTTGCCAGGATGGCCGTATCGTCCGCAAACGTGGCCACGACTGTCTCGTCATCTAGAGGTATGTCCCTTGTGTAGAGCAGGAACAGGGTCGGACCGAGGACGCTTCCCTGGGGTACGCCAGCCCGAATTTGCTTGAAACTCGAGTATTCACTACTACACCTAACACGAAAGAGTCTGCTTTCAAGATAATTTTCCAATATTTTAAACATGTCTTCCGGCAAGTTTTGCCGTAGCTTATATTTCAAGCCCTCGTGCCATACCTTGTCGAAGGCTTGCGATACGTCGAGGAAAGCACTTGAACATATTTTTTTCCCTTCTAAGGCTTTTTCAATTTCATGCGTTATTCTGTAGACTTGATTTATTGTGGAATGGTTAGGTCTGAAACCGAATTGATGATCCGGGATCAAGCGTCTTTCTGCAATTATTGGTTGTAATCGCTTCAGCAGAAGTTTCTCAAATACTTTCGATATTATCGGCAGAAGCGATATGAGCCTATAAGATTTTTTATCATTTGCGCATTTCCCCGGTTTAGGAACCATAATGACTTCAGCAACTTTCCATTGTCTTGGAACGTATAGAAGTCTAAGAGAAGCGTTTATCATATAAAGTAGCTTGACTAATGCCTTTTTTGGTAGCTCTTTTAATATTTCGCCAGTGATCAGGTCGTAACCCGGGGCCTTATTATTTTTAAGTTTGCTAATTGTCTGTCGGAGTTCAACTAACGAAACTTTTTTCATTCTAAAGCTACCAGGTTCCCCGTTGTTGTTTAGAACGTCAGCCAACGGCGGACCGTCGAAAGGCTTGAATGTTTCTTCTAAATGTTCAGCAAACAAATTCGCTTTCTCTTTGTCATCTCTTGCCCATTCGCCGTTAGCTTTTTTTATTGGTGCCGAGTGGATTATAGGTTTCTTGATATACTTAACTGCTTTCCACAGCGAGTAGTTTGAGGTCCTATCCGCCGACAAGCCTTCAAGGTATTCAGTGGTCTCACGATTTTTAAGATCTAGCAACATTCCTTTCAGTTTGTTAGAGAGGTGGTTCAATAGGGTTTTGTCTGGGGGGGCCCTCGTGCCTTGCCATCTTCTACGCGCTCTTCTCTTTTCACGAATCAATTCTTCGATTTCGAGCGGATATGTTTTACGTACATGCCCGTCGGTGCTAACTGCGTTCTTTTGGGACGAATTGTTGTTCCAAGCAGCGCTCTGAATTGCTTCAATGAATTTGTCAACTGCGGTTTCTAACTCGAAAGGAGTTTTCAATGGCACATTCAAGCCAACATCCTCCTCACAGTCCTTTCTGAAAGCGTCCCAGTTCATGTTTTTGCTAGCTAATCTAGGAGCTCTTTCTATTTTCGCCAGTCTTCCACCCATCTTCAAGATAACTCCTGAATGGTCTGAGCAAAGATCGTAACACTCTTCAATTCGCGTAAGGTATTTAGGGTAACCTTTAGCGATGAAAAAATCGACAAGGTCAGGCTTTTTATTCCTATCGGTTGGCCAATATGTTGGCTTACCCGTGGAGAAAAAGTCCACCCCACGCTTCATACTATTTTTGTACAGTAATCTGCCTCTTGTTGAATTGCATCGTGAGCCCCAAAAAGTATGCTTCGCGTTAAAGTCACCCCCAATGATAAAATTGGACCCAATGAAGTCATACATACGATCAAGATCGTCTTCCACCAGTCTATATCCTGGCGGGAAATAACAAGATGCAATGTTATAATCTAAGCAGTCAATTTTTACAGAAACTGAACTGATCTGCATAGAGTCTAGCTCAACTTCTGTGTTCTTGAAGTGCTTTATGCAGTTTTTAATGTAGAGGGAGGATCCTCCTCTCGAATTTTGCGAAGGGTGATGTGCGTGATAGTCATTGTAACCTTTAAGTTTGGGTGTAGACCCGTTTTTAAGGTGAGTTTCCGTAATCATGCAAATATCAATATTGTTTTTCCGTAGAAATACTTCTAGTTCGTCTATTTTATTCAGAAGGCCGTTTGCATTCCATGTTAGTATTTTAAATAACTGTTTCATATTCATGTTCTCTTGTAATTTTTTCGAGGCTTAAACTCGAGCTTGCTCAGTTTGTCAAATATAACTTTGTTGATTTTAGTCTGATCCTCAAGTTTCTCCAAGATTACAGCGAGGATCTGAGACACTGCATCTGTTGTGGGCGATCTTGCCTTGTTTTCGTTTGCCGCAACCTGTGCGTATGATTTCGGTCCGACCAGTGGTGGTTTCTCCGCTGCACTTGAACTGGTGCCGCTCTTTTGTGGAGCTTTTACGCCTTTTGTCGACGCCTCCTTTGCCAATCTTCCACTTTTGATCGGCTTTGGCGTCTTTGGAGTCTTTGGCTTAGGAGTTTCAGCAGGTTTTGGGCGTCCTAGGCTTTGATTCTGACCTCTAGTATTTTCCTTAAGAGGTTCTCGTCCCTTTTGCAGCTCTATGGCTACTTCGCATCCTCGATAGTTCGCGGGGTGGTTTCCGTGGCAATTGGCGCAAACTGCTGGAGCCTTTATGTCAACTTTGCACTCTCTGACAGGTGTTTTCCGGCACATTTCACGCAACGTGGTTCTTTTTGGCAGTAGGCACTTGTGTGCCTGAATTCTTGGCATCGCTTACACTGTGGTATCAGTCCATTGCCCGTTCGCATGGGTTCGATTTTAACCCTGATGTTAAGTATCATTTTTATTTTATAAATATCGTTTATGCTCTCAGTTCTTTTAAAGGAGAGCATAAAAATTGGAAGGCCGCGTCTGATCACAGTGTCTCTTTCTCCTTCCGTGCGTTGCTTTTCCTTTTTAATGATATTGACGGCATCAATAATTTTAAGGCCTTTATTTTTTACGTCTTTTACAACGTCTTCTTTTGTGCATGATCTGTGCATGATTTGTGGAGCCCCCTTACAATGACTCGCAGTGGTTTTTCGTACTTATTTTGATAAGTATACCACTCGATTCTTTCTGCATTCAGTCTAAGAGATAGTGCGCGATTGGTATCGGCGTTGTCAACATTTACTTTCCACACGTTATTTCAGTGCGAGGTAAGCTTATAGTTTTCTTTTCCCACCGTGTTTGCAAGAAGGTTGCGCAATCTCCCGAAGTCTGCTATCCCGACGATGTTTATTGCGGGAGGTGGACGAATTTTCGCTTCTGGTTTAGCCTTGTTTGAGCCAGAGGGCTTATCTTCTTTTTGTATTACTTCGGGAGAGGAATTCGCCTTTCGCTTCTTGCTAGACCTTTTCCTTAAGACTGAATCGGTCTCAAGTGCAAGTTCGTCCTCGTCCGTGAAGTATTCGTACTGCCTCCAGAGGCACCCCACAAGGAGGGTACCACTTCTATGGGTACAGGTAGTCAATGAGATACTTATAAGATTGGGCGTGCGATTAAGTGGTAGATTACGCCGATGACCTTGTTATAATGAACAAAGGAAAATTCCTACCCACTATCAGGTAACTATTAAGGAAGGCTCTAGCGAAGCTTAAGCAAAGCATAAGCAAAGCAGTGCGGTTTGGGTGTCAATCCACAAAATACTAAGCTGGAAGCTCAACAGTGAGGAAAGAGTAAGGAAAGCCTCTACCGCATTCTATACTTGCAGTCGCATTCGACTGCTGGTCGGTTCGATGTTACACACTCTTTCGTTACCTCACAGTCTTTCGTTAAACGAGTATTTTTAATATCCTCGTTTTCTTTTCGCAGAGAGTCAACTTCCATTTTTAGATCTTGGAAGAGTCGCTCCATTTCAGTAAGCTTAGCTCGGAGTTCATTATTCTCCTTTTCTAAGCTCTTAATTTTCACAGAGTCCTGGTTTACCGGTGGACTGCTTTTTCCGGATATGTTCGATCTAGGTGGTGGTGATCGATTTAGTTTTGTCCTTTTCTCAAAAGGATTTATAAGCAATAAAAGACTCTCCCCAGAATCCGTAGAGCCTGCCTCCGAAGAGGGTGGATTTTCCAGCATAGCTGGGCTGCCACCTGGGGTAATCAAATCTTTCGTTTTATTCATTGCCATTTTTTTTTTAACTTGTCGTTTTTATGAGAAATAGGTAAGTCACTTCTATTTTCATTTTTAAATACAGCCGCCCCTTTGGAGACAGACGCCGACCAGTGAGCCGCACAATGTGTGACAGACGCTTCTGGATTTTAATTTAACTTTCAGATTCATCTATAAGTTAAAACCTTACTGCCAAAAGTTGCCCCAAATGGAGCAGCATCGACAGCATCCATTGAAACATTAAAGAATATTTCTTTCGGTGGATTTTAGTCGGCTCTTACGACAGGCATACCTTACCTCAAGGCTATTCTAACCCCGACCTTGCAGGGGTAATGGACAAGGGACACTAAAGGTAATGCCGTTGAAACAGCGCTGCACAAAGTAGTCAGCGTTATTGAGAAGTCACTTCAAGACAAGGAATATATCCTTGCAGCCTTCCTTGACATAAAAATTTAGAAAATCTTAACGTTGACCAAGCTCTAATCAATCTGATTATAATTCTGCTTAACAATAGGGTGATCAATCCATCCATAGGCGATAGTGTCGTTAAGGTGACTGCCTCCAGAGGCACCCCACAAGGAGGGTACCACTTCTATGGGTACAGGTAGTCAATGAGATACTTATAAGATTGGGCGTGCGATTAAGTGGTAGATTACGCCGATGACCTTGTTATAATGAACAAAGGAAAATTCCTACCCACTATCAGGTAACTATTAAGGAAGGCTCTAGCGAAGCTTAAGCAAAGCATAAGCAAAGCAGTGCGGTTTGGGTGTCAATCCACAAAATACTAAGCTGGAAGCTCAACAGTGAGGAAAGAGTAAGGAAAGCCTCTACCGCATTCTATACTTGCAGTCGCATTTGCGGGAAAAATATTGGGGTCCTAGACCCAAAATTAACCTTTGGATATGCACTGCAACTGTTAGACCTATTCTGACGCATGGATGTTTAGTCTGGTAGCAAGCCGCTGGAAAAAGCACAAATACGCTACATGACAATAATACAGAGAGCTGCATGTATTGGTACGACACCTGCAATGAGAACGACGGCTGGAGGCAATTCTCAATATGCTACTCCTCGACCTCTATATGCAAGAATCTGCTGCCAAAAGCACCTTGAGGCTCTGGCAGTCAACTGAATGGATCTCAAGCTCATTTGGTCATGCGCAAATTTTTCACAGCGCTATAGAAACCGACACCTCCTTCGACTACCTTACCCCCTATCTTGACTTCGAAACGCCTTTTAATTGCATGCTTCCTAGTAGGGATGAATGGGCATCGGGGGAACCGCTAAGAAACTTATCGATAGCTATGTACACAGATGGGTCAAAAATTAACATAGGCACGGGTGCGGGTCTCTACTCTGAGAACCCACATATAGAAAAATCCATCTTGCAGCGTCTTCCGAGCGGAGGTCCTCGCAGTCAGGGAGATAGCCAGCCTACTGTCAATAAGGGCAACAACACAGGATGATATTACCATATTTATAGACAGCCATAAAGGCATAAGCTCTCACTTAAATCAAGTCCGAACTTGTTATGTGGTGTCGCAAAGAGCCAAAGATTCTTGGCTCACAGCCAAATGTAAGACTTTTGCTGTGTTCCTGGCCACAGGAACTTTCGAGGCAATGAAAAAGCCAATGAGCTTGCAGGTCATGGATCATTAATAGAACTTCAACAAGCCCTTCAATGGATCAAACCCCTACTCTGTGACTTAAGAAGGCGGGTGGAAAACAAGATCCGGATGAAAGCAAATACAAGATGGGCGGCCTTGTCCACCTGTGAAACCTCAAGACAAGTATGGCGTAAATATGATAAGTCCCGAACTTTCGCACTCATCAAGAGCAACAGGAAGACTCTGCCGTTACTAGTAGGTATACTTTAGGGTCACTAGATTTTGAGACAGCATGCTATGATACTAAATCTCGTCAATGACGACATCTGCAGATGTGGCTATACGGATCGCTGCGAGACACACCTTACTTTCTGTACCACTGTACCAGTCGAAGTCAGTTGAGGAAAAGAACTTTAGGAAGGGACTTACCACGGAATTTCAGAACTTCCAAACGCACCCCTAATGTCACTTTACACGTATGTCAAATCAACAAGGTGGCTCAAGGAATTTAACACGGCGTAAGAAGGAAGTGAAAGAATCCAAACAAGGAGGATTATCCGCCCTACTGGGTCACAATGGACCTAAGTGCGATGAGGCGCGGGTTATCTCGCTTCATCAACCCTACAACCTAACCTTACCTAAGAAACTCTTATGCTTCTATGTTCAACAATTTCCAAATTATGAAACTCCTTTAGATGAGGAATAATAAATAAATAGAGTGGCGCAACAGCTCGAGGTGAACCAGGGCCATCTTCTCAAGAATATGTGCTGAGTCTGTTAATTTCTTCACATACAAGGGGACCTACAATTTTTTGCCGAATCCGAACGGCACTTTGAGAAGTTTTTCAAGACAATTAATACTCTCGGAGGGCTTGTCAAACCCTCGCGGAGGTGGGGACCGTGAAAAAGAACAAGTCTTTTTTTTTCAGGTGACGATGGCAGGATTAGATGATTAGAGCCTTTAGATGAGGATTTACTCTTTTTTTTCTTGTTGGAGGTGCGACTATCCAGTGGAACACTCAGACATAAATACTAGTCAATCGCACACCTACACACATCTTACTCTAATGTATTTAGTGCTCCCGGCTTTCAAAGAAAGACGAGAAGGTGCTTCAGTTATGAAGAGCTAAGAGTGTTAGCCAATTACCGCACGTTAGCCTCAAAGATCCGACACCTGATGCGAGAAAGGCAGGACAGCTGAAGAAGTGTTTCCCTGTATCGTAGTCCTGGCCCTGAGGACAGGTGATGGTTTAGCTCAAGCCTAACACAAACACCCAGATTTTGGCAAAAGAATGATTCTTCTGAGAGAAAGAAGGAAAGACGCCGACTTCTAGTAAATATCCAAGCGTATAGTTTAGTCTATCTACAGTTAACACCCATTGCAGTCATTCCAACAAGCCCTGTGCTCACGAGAAATCAAAGTATCTATGGCAGATATAACGCAGGCTCTTACTTAGGTACTTAGGGTAGCGCCATAGTACGGGGCGGACCTGGGCCTCAACCAAAAAGCTTCCCGAGCCACCCAGCCATCGTAGCAGTTGTATTTTGAGTCTTCTGGCTGGTTCGGTGTCGCTGTCCATACTTCGAAGCCCACACTTCGTCTATGCAGATGGGACCATAAATCGTTCGAAGAATTTTTCTCACGAAGCAGCCTAGAGCGCTTTGATCCGCCTATGACAGGGTCCTTGCTTCTGCACGGTAAAGCAGAACGAAGATGATGAGGGTTTTGCCATAGGCACCCGTAGGGAAGGCAAGACGGGACATTTTTGACGACGGCGAAACCTTTACCGACGTTAACGGAACAGCGCGAGTTTTCCATCGTTATCCTGCACAGACTGACGAGTTTGGCAGGGATAATAAAACTAGACATGGTACTATATAGCTCTTTTCTATTCGTGCGGCCATGTGAGGCCCTAAAATCGGTGAACAGGTGTTGGGTTTCGATTTGAAACTCATAGGTTTTCCCCAAGATCTGGCCGCAGTGTGAAAATTTGATCGATGGTGAACTTATGGCTTAAAGCTACGCTCAAATGTGCCTAAAGATTGTTGACAAACGGTTTCAGGCATTCACACTGTACATCAAAAAAGATCTTGAATGCAATGTTTAGAAGATTGATGCGTCTCTAGTTGGCACAATTTACAGGGTCTCCTTTCTTGAAGATGGAGCAAACAATGCTGAGGTTCCTTTCGTCGGGCATACTTTCCTCCGACTATGTCTTGCAGATGAGGTATGCACGCTCGTAACCAGGTCAGCGCAAGCGGATTTAAAATGTTTAGCATCTAGACTGTCTGCCCCGGCTGCTTTGTTGTTCAGGCTTCAGTTTGACCTGTATACCCTTGGACCGACCTTTTGATAGATATGAAATAAATAAATAGAGTGGGACAACAGCTCGAGGTGAACCAGGGCCATCTTCTCAAGAATATGTGCTGAGTCTGTTAATTTCTTCACATACAAGGGGACCTACAATTTTCTGCCGAATCCAAACGGCTTTTTGAGAAGTTTTTCAAGACAAATGATACTCTCGGCGGGTTTGTCAGACCCTCACGGTGGTGCGGTCCGTGAAAAGGAACGAGTCTTTTTTTCAGGTGACAATGGTAGGATTCGAACCCAGACCTCCGGCGCAGTAAGCATGCACACTAACCACAACGCCGCGGAACCCCACCGAGGACCTTTTGATCCTCTGGTAAAACTTTCGAGTCTCATTTCCGTTGTAACATCTTTCTATCTCTACAACCGTGCGCTTCTCATGCATCTTACACATCGTTTAACCAAGGGTTTCGTTGTGGTAGTCGTGTGAAACAAAGCACTTCAGAGACGGCAACTCAGATGGCTTTTTGGCAATGTTGCCACTGGCTATCCACGTTTAATGCTGGCTGCATAGGACTTCGTAGAAGGTATTGAGAGTCTCAGTTTGAGAAGCGCCAGGGGACCTCTTGCGATTGTAGTCTGCGGACGTCAAACTTCCTTACAGGAATTCCACTTCTTGATGTTGGTCGAGATATCCGCGGCTATACCTTGGCTACAAAAAGGTAGCGATCCGAGTCAATTTTGGCCCCTCACAAAGCTTGGACTGGATATGTGTCGCGTAGGTGTTCGCTGGCTTTTAAGGCTTCCGCCGGTATCCTTGTATTTACCATCTGATGCAAGTAGTTTGTTTTGTTCCTGTGAAGGACTTTGACTCGCCTACAAGTTGAAAAAGTGCTACAGGTCACAAAATGCTTTATTAGAATCATTTTTCCACTTGGACATAAGTCTTTAAAAATCATTTTATTTCGATCGATATAGATTCCAGTCTTCTGCTAAATTGGTTGTTAAAGCCCAGATTCCCAGATGTGGGCCTAGTTTAAAACAAAGGGTAATGACTTTGGTCAGATCTTGACCATCTCTACCCCTTGTCTTGATTTAAGTTAGATAGGAACTTGAACAGAGTTGTCAAGCTCTTCTCTTAACTGTTTCCAATTCGTTTTTCTCATCAGATATCTCCTCTCTTGCGAAGGTAGAACTTTACAGTTGATTTGAAATTCGATGTTTCTATGAGTGATCTGTATAGGCCGATGACCTTATATTGTTGATGTCTGAATTGTGATGTCAACCGATGGGATGGACGATCTCCTATTGTGCTGTGTTTGGTGCTGGCTCAAACAATGTTCTGCGGATTATAGCATCAGACGCAACACAAGATAATGCCCAACCGATTTACAACAGAGTTTTAAGTCAACTTAGTCACTTGACCGTGTCGGTTACCCTCACAACGTTGTTTGCCCGAATCAGAGTTATTTTTACGCATGTGTAGGTACTTCATTATTACAATAATTGCTAGATTAGGCAGGCCTCATTTAACACTCAGGTTGTTTGCTTTTGCTTGACTCTCGCAACAGTTCAATCAATTTCAAAAAATGAATGCGGCTGGAGAAATGCAAGACTTTATTTATTATGTCCACCTTCAGGGAAATGTTTTGAACTAAGAGTTACTGGGCTTGTCCCACTGATTAGTGTGCTTCGAAAGTAAAAGAATGATAATAATTCTCCCCGATCATCCAGTTTCATTTATGTACGCCCCCTTGTGACTTTTAAATCGTAACGAAAATACGCTTGTGTATGTACTTAAACTCCGCATTACAACCCTAGCGTGACCAACCATCGCAATTCCCTAACCCAACAGCATTTCCTTTATGAATTCATTTTGTTCCCAGTCCACAACCACTCGACATATTGATAACCCATAAAATTATCAGGACTTATTCTCATGGCACAGCCAAAAAGCGGATGCTCACCCCCGCAACCGCCATTCAGCAATCCATTAGATAAATCCTGTCTCATTGGTTACGATTATGTTAACCATGCTCCAATTTGTTCAAAATTGAATATACGATCGTCAATATGTTGCTCTGTAATCCGCATAATGTCGCATCATTTGTGTCCTTCGTGTACATAAAATATTCATAAAGTCCCTCTTTCTCTGTGTTGTCAGTGGGTGCTCCTTGGCAGTGGCCCCACGGGAGTCCTCGAGTGGTGCTCCCGAGTGAGCCACCCCTAGCTGGCTGAATTGACTGGGCTTTAATGCTCCCCCAGAGCAGGGGTGCAAAAGGCGAACACTGTAAAAATATTATGGTGGCAGATTCGATTTTAGGCGGGCGCTGCTCGGTCCTCGTCCTTGTGTTGTGTGTTTCTTTATTTCAGCATCTCAATTTGTTCATAAAACGATTCCCTATTATTCGACCATAATGCGTGCATATGGAGGCTATTTGTTGATATCGCTTAACGTAATCGTTGGCCCTTGTGTGTGCGGTGGTTAGCCCCAAAAGGATCACCAGATGTCACCACAAATTGATGTAGTATCAGAGTGGTTGGTGGGTTGGTGAAGACTTATGAATTTGCCCAAGTATCGGAATGGAATGTCATATATGACGCACACATGTTTCTATGGTTTTCATATGTGTTGTGGCCCCAATGATTCGATACGATGAATAGAGATTTCAAAAGAAAATTGAGCCCATCATCAACTATGGAGAAGGCATGCTGGTAGCGGCATATAGGATGAAAGAATTTTCCATTTAAATGAGACCATTTGGGCGCGAATGATTGAGTTAGCACGGTGGCATAACGTGAACACTTGGTAGGGCTTTCTGGACCTATTTTCGTGGATAAGAGGGCTTATTGTTTTCGCATAAGCTGCATTTGATATGCTTGAACTGCCAACTATATAACCGAGAACTAAGGTTGACGCCCAAAGCAATCCGCGTGCATGTCTAAAGATTACAGATGCCAGCATCATTCCTGGTCAGATGTTTTGCTTCTGAGCTCAATCTCTAAGCGACAACATTAGATTAGTGTGAATCTGTAGAGCCTTGCTGGGACTCTGGAACTACGGTCTCTTAAAAAGGATAATGCCTTCCCTGAAGAAATTTTTGAGCAATCTTTCTACTCCGGAGCCAATCAGGAGGACAAGGGTCGTCTCTGGAGAGATTTCGATTAGGTTCGATAGAAAGGATTCATTGCTGGCCAAACAAAGTCTGCATCTAGGTTAAAGGCCCGGAGATTGGCCAATACAATGAAGATGTAGTCTGGTGGAAGGCGCTGTACATAGGTAAGAGAAGCAAATCCGCTTTGTTAGAGAAAGTTCAAAAACTATGTATTTACATACATCGCAGGTGCTCTTAGAACAACTCCTTCAGCTGTACTAGAGACAATGCTTCACCTTCTTAAGATTGACTTCTTCGGGGACTTTATGGTAACAAAAGCCGCACTTACATATATAGGCTCAGGGCATCCCTGCGACCGGCTCATGTCAGCATATGGGTCATGCAAGCATCCTCAACAGCCAAGTTAGTATCCCTTGGCTGTCAAGGATGCTAGTTCGGTAGTTATATCCACGTTATTTCTTGCCTTGAATTCAATGTCAAATTCAAAAACTACTTTTAAAGCAGAAATGCCTAGAACTTGGGTTGGGTTTTAAACGCATCTACAATAGATATCTACACAAACGGATCGAAAACAGCACTTGAAGCAGGGGCAGGATTATTTTTCATAACACTTGACTTACGCATCTACAAACGTAAGTCAAGTGTATTGGAAATCGTAGTACCGACCGCCTGCCGGGTCACTGCAGTATCTTTCAAGCATAAATCACAGGTGTTCGAGAAGCCGCTGTTTAAATTATCACTTTTAACAGCCTGTATCCATAAAAGATAGTTGAGGGCCTCACAGGCCATTTTCTGGTAGGGAAATATGCCCGAAGGCTTGGTGCTCCCTTCAACGATTTCCGCAGTAGTTAATTTTAGGGCTCCCGACTCATGCAGGGTCTCTTCTTGGTTCACAGTAGCCTTCTATACTCTGCCATCCTGGGCACGCTGCTTCCAATTGTCCAGTCCAAGCGCCCTTGCATCTGCGATGGCTTGGTCGTTAAGAGGATGTTCGGTCTTCTTGGTCGTCTTGAGCCTGGGGGCTTGGATTCCCAGATCCTCTTTGCTGGAGTCCATTCGCTCGATGTGCCGAGCCAATGTAGTCTTCGTGCTTTGGCTTTTTGAGCTACATCCACATCTTTGTATAGCACATGGAGCTCACGAGCTCACCTTCTCCATTCGCCCGCCTCGTAAATAGAACCGTAAAGCAGTTGTTGCCAGAGATAAAAAAAAGAGGAAGAAATCATGGTTCTCTCCTCTCATCTGTGTAATAGTCGCGCCTTTTATAGATGAGAGGAGAGAACCATGGTTTTCTCGTCTCATCTATAAAAGGCGCTATTTTGTAATAGTTCTTCAAGAAGATCTAAATCTAAACGTTCCAGCAAAACTCGATTTAAAGAAGATAATGGACTTTATATCTCCAGGTCAAATTGGTTAAACACCTAAATGGTGAACCACACAAGCCGTCCCTTTTTGCATTCGGACACTCAATCATAAACCAACAACAAGCATTAAATCTCCCATCACCCAAGCAACAGCAAGTTTCATTTGTATGGCCAAAACTCCGCTCAGCCGCTTTGCCGCTCAGTATGCGTGGCCATATAGCCTAAGAATCCCATGCTTCCTACTTTCCGGAAAGTCCTTTACTGGAGCCCAAAATTCTGCTGGCAAGTTCACACTGCAACGGTAACCTCCTCATCATCCTCTTCAGGTAAGTCCCTTATCGAGCCTCGACATTTTCACACAAATCGGGTAGTCATCATTTAGGTCTTTGGTATGGTGACTCAGGGGACGTTGGTTTTCGTGGGTAGGTAAAAACCTTGATAGGAGCTACGAAAATCGGCCGCTCGTGCGTTCTTATGGTAATGAGATTCTTACTCACTAAAAAGCCTTAAATTTTTCGTCAGACTACGACTATAAGTGTGCTTAACACTCGCAATGGCGCTTCACATTGGTGAGCTGACGGGAGTGACGACCCCGCGGATCCAAGTTTGTTTTTGGGATGCAACATGCAACCCCAAGTGCTGAAACCTCGAAACCCTGAAGCCAGCCCCTTAACAACCCATTCCTCTTCCCATCCAAAATCAAAAATAAATTAAGAGAAAACCTTAATTTATCTACTTAAGGCAGGTGGCCTTGGGAATGCGTCATAACTAAAATCCACCCGTATTCTCTCTGACTACGGACGAGATATGACTTTTTGAAGCCCTACATCTACTTACTTACTTAAGGTGGCGCTACAGTCCGGGGTGGACCTGGGCCTCAGCCAACAAGCTTCGCCAGCCAGCTCTGTCTCTAGCTAGCCGTCTCCAGTTTCGCACGCGAAGTTGGCTGAGGTCCCCTTCCACTTGCGTGCGCCACCTGAGTCTCGGTGCTCCTCTACCGCGTCGTCCCTGCGGTGTGGATTCGAAGATTTTCCGGGCCGGGGCGTTGGTGTCCATCCGCTCTAGATGACCCAGCCATCGTAGACGTTGTGTTCTGACTCTTTTGGCTAGGTCGGTATCGCTGTACAGCCCGTACAGTTCGATGTTATATCTCCTCCTCCACTCTCCGTCTATGCAGACGGGACCGTAAATCGTCCGAAGAATTTTCCTCTCAAAGCAGCCTAAAGTGTTTTCATCCGCCTTTGACAGGGTCCATGCTTCTGCACCGTAAAGCAGGACTGGGATGATGAGGGTCTTATACATGGACACTTTAGTTGCTCGAGAGAGGGCTTTGCTACTCAATTGCCTTCTTAGCCCAAAGAAACAGCGATTGGCAAGAGTTATCCTTCGTTTGATTTCAGCGCTGGTGTCATTGTCTGAATTGATAGCGGAACCCAGGTAGACAAAGTCCCTAACTACCTCAAAGTTATAGCTGTCGATGGTGATGTTTTGTCCAAGACGTCGGTGTTGGGTGTCTTTTCTTGATGACAGCATATACTTGGTTTTGCCCTCATTGACTGCTAAACCCATATTCGCCGCTTCCGTCCCAATACTCACGAAGGCTTCACTGACATCACGCTTTGTTCTACCGATTATGTCAATGTCGTCTGCGTATGCAAGTAGTTGAACGGACTTTTGAAAGATTGTACCTCTGGTGTTGGCGCGAGAGTTCTGCACAATTCTCTCAAGTATGATGTTAAAGAAGTCGCATGACAGCGCGTCGCCTTGTCTAAATCCTTTTTTGACATCAAAGGGGTCGGTGAGGTCTTTGCCGACCTTGACGGAACAGCGTGAGTTTTCCATCGTCATCCTGCACAGACTGACGAGTTTGGCAGGGATGCCAAAACTAGACATTGCGCTATATAGCTCGTCTCTATAGATGCTGTCATACGCGGCCTTGAAATCGATGAAGAGGTGGTGTGTATCGATTTGGAATTCCTGGGTTTTCTCCAAGATCTGCCGCAGTGTGAATATTTGATCGATGGTGGACTTTCCTGGCCTAAAGCCACACTGATATGTGCCTATCAGATTGTTGACAAACGGCTTCAGGCGTTCACACAGTACAGCAGAAAAGATCTTGTATGCGATGTTAAGAAGACTTATGCCTCTGTAGTTGGCACAACTCAGAGGGTCTCCTTTCTTCAGGATCGGGCAAACAATGCTGAGGTTCCATTCGTTGGGCATGCTTTCTTCCGACCATATCTTGCAGATGAGCTGGTGCATGCTCCTAACCAGCCCATCGCCAGCGGATTTAAAAAGTTCGGCAGCTAGGCCGTCTGCTCCGGCTGCTTTGTTGCACTTGAGCTTAGACACAGCTACTTTCACCTCCTCCAGGTCGGGTGGGCGTCGGTAACGTCTTCGCCCGGGTTGAATGGTTCGTTCTGCCTGACAGCGGTATTTGGATCGTCCTCGCCGTTATACAGTCTGCAGAAGTGGTCTTTCCAAATCCTCAGCACTGACTGCGATTCTACAACGATGTTCCCTTGATGGTCCTTACAGGCTTCAGTTCGAAGTTTATACCCTTGGCAGGACCTTTTGATCCTTTGGTAAAACTTTCTAACCTCATTCCTGTTGTAACATCTCTCTATCTCTTCAACCGCGCGCTTCTCGTGCTCTCTCTTTTTCCTTCGGAGAAGCCGGTGCTCCTCTCTCCTCCTCTGCTCGTAGAGCTCGCGAGCAGCTCTAGTCCTTCTGTGCAGCGCCGCTTTGTATGCTTCCTGTTTAGCTGCATGTGCTTGCCGGCATTCATCGTCAAACCAGGGGTTTCGTTGTGGTCGCCGTGTGAAACCCAGCACTTCAGACGCGGCGTCTCTGATGGCATTTTGGCAGTGTTGCCACTGGCTATCAATACTTGATGCTGGTTGCATAGGACTTCGTAGAAGGTTTTGAGAGACTCGGTTGGAGAAGGACCTGGCGATCTCTTGCGATTGTAGTCGGCCGACGTCAAACTTCCTCACAGTATTTCCATTACTTGGCGCAGGTCGGGATATCCGCAGCCGTACCTTGGCTACAACAAGGTAGTGATCCGAGTCAATGTTGGCCCCTCGGAAAGTTCGGACATCCATGATACTGGAGGAGTGCCTTGCGTCGATCGCAATATGGTCAATCTGGTTGACGGTTGATTGATCGGGAGATCTCCATGTCCCTTTGTGGATATTGAGATGCGGGAACTGTGTACTAGCTACCACAACGTGTCGCCCCGCAGCAAAGTCGATCAGCCTGAATCCGTTATCGGAGGTCGTGTCGTGCAGGCTATGCTTTCCGACCGTACGACCAAAGATGCCCTCCCTTCCTAGCTTGGCATTAAAATCGCCTAGGACAATCTTAATGTCGTAGCTAGGGCACTGCTCATAAGTTTTGTCCAGGAGCTCGTAGAACATATCTTTGGTCTCGTCATCTTTCTCCTCTGTGGGGGCATGTGCGCATATCAGGCTAATGTTGGCGAATTTAGCCTTGATGCGGATCGTCGCGAGGCGCTCGCTTACAGGGTTGAAGCTCAAGACTTTTTGCCTAAGTCTGCCTCCAACAACGAAACCACATCCAAATAGGCGCTGTCTTTGATGCCGATAGCAGTCGCCGTAGTAGATGTCGCAGTTTTTCATCCTTCTTTTGCCCGGCCCGTCCCACCGTATTTCTTGGATGGCAGTAATGTCTGCCTTGCAGTCGTTAAGGGCCTCCGCTAGTTGCTCGGCTGCACGTGGTCTGTTAAGGGACCTAACATTCCACGTGCAGATCCGTAGCTCGTTGTCCTTTTCTCGTTTGCATTGGTCGTCAACAGTAAATCCGTCCAAATCCGAGGCTTGTTTCTGCTTCGTGACTGGTGTTTCTTTACGTGGCCGGGAAGTCACCCCGACGGCACGACCCCCAACCAGGAGGACCAGATCCTTTGCTTAGCTCTAAGGACGGAGAGCCGGATAGCCCGCTCCTTATAGGCCTGAGCTCCGAATACGTCGTAGTAGCCCATATAAGGTGTTCACTAAGTAGTTCGGCCTGACTGGAACTATGGACGCCACCGTTGATTCCATCTGGGGAATTCCTCCGCTGCCGTCCGGATGCAAGGAGAAGTGCCTTAGTGGGAACACTCCTCCCCCCCTCTCTCGTCTGCTACCCCCAACAACCTTCCAAAGGGGTTGGAACCCAATCTCCAGTTGAGGTACTAGGCACCCGGTGTTCACCACGGGGAGGTGAGAGTAGGAGTTGATAGACAGAGGTGGGTTTAGAAAACCTGTGGATGCTTGTATCCTCTTGAGTGCACATGTCTATCCTTTGAAGCCCTACATCATTTTTATAAAAAAAAACAAACTATTTTTGTGGGTCTTTCACCTTAGTTCGACTCTGCCGGCAAACTGAGCAAGAGTGAGGCTGCTACTCAATGCACTGACAATGCAATGTACTGGTACTTGTTGAAAGCGCAAGCCTTTTGGTCGACTCTTCGATGGTGCCTCTGAAATGGGAAAGGTCAATCGAAGTCTCACAAACTGAAACAAAGCAGTTTATAAGATCAAGTACCGCCTCCTCTTCGACTCAACAAAAACGCAAGTAGAAGCAAGTTTCTGGAGGTGACTTGGTGAGTGCCAAAGCTCTTCATCACTGAAGCTCTTAAATAACGCACTTCAATAACGTCATTTGGTCTTAAGACCCTTTATTCAACTGTCTCGTTTGTTTTAGTTGGCATGCAAGATTTTTTTTGATCCAGGGTTCACATTATTTTCCGATTACAATGTCCTCGAAGTTTATTAAATTCGCTGTTGCGATTCCATGATCTCGGTGTCACTATTTTTTATGTACCCTTGAGCATTAACGAGTGCTCTTAGCGTCTTAAAAGATTTCTAAAACAGATTGTGGTTTACTTGAGCACTTGCTTGTACAAAAGCATAATTGCTTAGTGTCGAAAATCTAAGCCAGATTTCAAGCTCGTCATTTTTTTTTTCAGAGCAAGGCCTAAGTAAAGTTTACATGGGCGTAGATAAGGTCTGATTAGAACGACTCGTCAGCTCTTCTTCCAGTCGCATTTTTTGTAAACCTTTTATCGAGATGGCCATCCCATCCACGAATGCGGCCATAACTGTCTTCTCATCTTGAGATACCTATGTCTATTGTGTAGAACAGGAACAGGTACGCCAGTTGGAATTTGCTTGAAATTTTAAGTATTCAGTACCACATCTCACAAGAAAGAGTCCCTTTTCGAGATGCTGTTTGATATTCTTTATATTTCTTCCGGCAAGGTTCACAAGGGCCGTCAAGAACTGGTAACAGGTTGACTACCTGAGCCCATAATTTCCCAAGTATGTGGGGAAATGTGTATTTGCGGTTGGATCTTCACTGAAGATTCTTTAGCGCACTGTGTTAAACGTCTTCTTCAAAAAGTGACGCTCCCAACGTTCTGAATGTATTGTTATGTGGCGACAAGAAATAAAAGAACAAGCAGAAGTCGCTGAATGTACCCATCGATTCACTCTACGAACGCACCCGCTCGATGGACTAAGCGAACATACCGTTATGTGGCGACAAGAAATAAAACCTGAGCCCATAGTTTTCCAAGTATGTGGGGAAATGTGTATTTGCGGTTGGATCATCACTGAAAATTCTTTAGCGCACTCGACCATTCTGTGTTAAACGTCTTCTTCAAAAAAGCGACGCTCCCAACGTTCTGAATGTATTCTTATGTGGCGACAAGAAATAAAAGAACAAGCAGGAGTCGCACTCTACGAACATACCCGCTCGATTCACTGAACGAACATACCCAACTGTCATTCCAGTCATCTGACAGCAGCTGGCACATTCGAAGTTCGAATTTCGAATTCAGCGGAAGTACCAATGGAAAATTACGAAAGGGGAAGTATGGAACGTACTATACTGTACGGAGCTTGTACTGGAGGAGCTTTTAAAAATCAGTAGCGTGTCACATTTTTGCACCATACTAATTTGAAAGAAACCCCCCATAAGATGTGTTTGCCCGCCACTGACTTCCAGTTGCATCTGCCATAGACCCCACGTCTTACTCAGAGCACATCATGTTGTGCTCTGATTGGATGTGACTTGTGCCTGCCTGAAAACAACCCGCATTAAATTGATGTGTATTCAGAGTTACCAATGCACGTTTGTTAGCTCGTTCATTTTTTTTTCTTGCGTTTCTGTCGAAGAACTTTTGGTATTAGAGCTTTGAAAAACTTTTTAATTATGAGTGTTGTCGTGGAGATCTTGTTTTGTATTTCTTTCAATGTGTTAAAAATACGTTAAGATCCTGTTACAAAATTGTAAGCCGCTTTTTTTAAGGAAAAAGTTTTTTACGTAGGTTTTTTTTTAATTAGGATTGTGATAATAAGGTGAAGTTGAGTGTTTTTATGTAAATTGTATAATTGATTATATTTATGTGTTTTGTGCAATTGTGTTTTAAGACGGGTAGTTTTTTAAGAAGTGTGTGAAATCGTTTTTTGAGGACGTGTTTTTGAATTTAAAAGAATGAAAAAATTTATTTAAAAGGGATTAGGCCCACTGGGGATATCCTTCAAAAACGCGCCTTTTATCTTACCCCTTGGTGGTGTGGAAAAGGATATTTTTTTTTATTTAAGATAAGCAAATAAAATCACATAAATAAAATTTTCAATTAAAAATATATGACGGCAACCCTATAAACTACTCTTTCGGGTTTTTGGGTACTTAAAATGCTTCATACGGAAACCCTGTAAGAGCTTTTGTTAGAATAGCACGTTACGGAAAACAAAGGAGTGGGAAAGAGAGGCAAACATCCCTATCCTTCGTTGTACTGCCAATTTATGTTGGACAGAGTATAGAAGGTGCTTAATTTTGTATAAATACACGGGTGACAGGCTCGTACGGGACAGTTATATTTTAAACGTTGACTTGTGAAAATCGGTAATAAACTAAAAAGTGATTGAAGCGAAATAAAGTGCTGAATTCTTGAGTTTTATTCGACGAACCCCAGGAGAAAACTTTACAGTATTCTAACTATAAAAAAGGGCCAATATTTCTATCCGGGCCCCTTTGAATTCTTTCAGCGTCCCTGAGACTACCAGAGCTTATTTTTCTTTTTGCACTCAGGGAAAGCACTAGAGCATATCCTTTTCTCTTGTGGTACTTTTTCAATTTCATGCGTTACGGTTATTAATACGGTTTTAGGACTGACAACTGAACTCAAATATTGAGTGGTAAGTCCTAAGACCGTATTGATGACTCAGGATCAAGCGTCTTTCTGCAATTATTGGTTTTAATCATTTCAGCAGAAATTTCTGTAAGGCCTCCGATATTTCCGGTAGGAGCGAGTGAAACAATCTTGCTTTCATCAAAAAGATGCAAGGATATGCACTAGGTCAGGAGTAAATTTTTTTTTAGAGCTTATGATCAAATTCTGTTTCTATCATAAGGAGTAGAATATATGACAAGGCTAAAGCTTTCATCTCTACTTCAGCGTAGATTCAATTTAACCACAACAACCACCAATTAAGAGCCCTCCCTAAAGTGAAATGTAGGACGCCTAGAAAATGATGTTATCCCAGTTAAACATAAATAAATTTCAAGAAAAAGTAAATTTTTAATGGTAGCTGAAATGAGCCTTATTCCATAGGTATTATGGAATAAGGCCATTCTCTTGTGAGTTATACTTTTTTATTCTTAACAAGCCACTTAAAGCCTCATCTTAAGAAAGCCTTATATTTTGTCTTCATTTCCATGTACAGAACCTGCCGGATAATTACTATGCAATTAATCTCATCATTAGTATAGGTATTCCAGATTGTCTCCATCTTCTGCACAAGGATTTTCGCTTAATGGCTTCCTGCTTGTAAGCCACCAACTGACAACTCGCTTTCCTGTAGAAGTGTTTAGTAGACAAACTGAAATCGCCACCCTTAACTACGACAGTATTTAACCTTATTTAGTTGCCGGCAAAATTGTTTATGTCCTCATCCTGTGCCGTATAACGTTGCCATTACCTTTTGCATAATTCACACTGTGGGAACAGCAATATTACCGGTTCGAGTGTAGTGGCAGTAGTCTCATTTCTCGAATGGATGGTTGTTGGTGGCTAGGAGGGAATTCCTGTACACTGCTGCTGCCACTGCTCGTGGTGCTCATGCTACTGATGATGATGATGATGGCGATGATGATGAGGAGCACTATTCATACATCCTGCTTTCGGCTGTCATTTCCGCTTGGCAAGGATTTCATATTTCCGGCTGTGTTCGGAATTTTTAAGTGACTCCCCCCGAAAATTTTAGCTCAGTTGCATTGCATTAGAGTTTCAATCCTGGTTACAGCAATAGGCTGTATCCAGCTCTAGGTTTGGCAGAAGGCAGCGTTGCGGTAACATCGTTGGATTTGTGTCGAGGTATGGGAATCCTGGGCGGGCATAATGTGCATTGTGACTGTGACGTGAAAATGTGAAGGGAGGTGGAAAATGCAGAAAAGCAAAGAAAATAAGCTAAGTATGAACGCTTTGGGCTGCGCCCTTATAATTGAGTTAAAAAACCAGAAAAGCAACAGATAAGTATGTGAATGCAATTCATGGACTAAATTATGTAGGAGCACTCCTGAAAGCATAGCATTGGCCCAGCAAAGAGGTTAAATATTTTTACAAACGGATGCTAAATTGAAAGCGGTTTTCATTTTTAGCGGAAGACAGAAAGAGAACCTATCCCTAGGGTACTATTTTATTGTTGCCACTAAATATGATAGAACTACTGAGAATAGCGAATATATTAATGTATAGGGCAAGCTTTTCAACTACAGCACCTGGTTTTGAGTAAATTTTCAAGCGACATAGAACCCAACTTTCTGTTTGCTGCTTTGACAGAACTTACATAATTACCATTTAAAATAGCCTTTAAGCTCAAAACAGATGAGCAGCGGATCTGCACGAATCACTGCTATAGCAGCACTGCCTCTAAAACAGATATGAACCCTTTTTGACATTAACTATGCCAAATTCTACACTAGTTTGCAATCCACTTTAGATATACTTGTCAACGGGATGAAAAAGTAAAAAAAAAAAACTGATCAATAAAACTAAGGCGGGAAAACGCTTTTGCTCTGTACGGGTATTCTCCGCACACCCAAACTCAAATCGTCTGGCATATGTAATTGTTCATTTTTTTTTTAAATCCTGCTCGGAAAGCATATCGAAAATGCTCAATTTAAAAGATTTTTACTGCCCGTTCACTCTACTGTGTCGCACCAGAGTGAACCATCGACCTCTAAAAAAGGGTGTAGCTAAAAACGTTATATGAACGAAATCTGGACTGAAGTCTCGTTTACCTAACCTATTCCTTTTTTGTTTCATGCTTTCCTAAATTAGGCTCAAGGCCAGTCGAAATAAAGTTTTTCTAAAAAATTTTAGGTTTTTCTTCAATCCTGCCTCCAAATGTGGGCGGGGCCCAAAGTCTTGCATGATCAGAATGTGGAACTAAGCGTTTTCTACATAAAAAAATTAAGAAATTTTTTTTCAATTTCGAGCAAAAATATTGAGTAAACTGCATTTGAAAATTTACCCTTAAAATAGATGCCACGCCCACTAGAGGAGGTTTACCAATTAAATTTGTCTTTTTTGTATCTTACGTTCACTAGAAGATGCTAAATGTCAAATTTCAGCCCTGTAGAACGTCTTACAGTTTTGAGAACTCTGGAGGTAGTTGCACATTTAGACCGATTGTGGGCGTGTCTTTGGGCGGATTTCAAAAATTTTTACACTTGTACTGCTTCGTGACGTGGCCCTTACGTACGAAGTTTCAGCACCCTAGCTCAAAATTTAAGGCCTAAAAACATGTGGCATACAGACGGACGGACGGACGGACGGACGGATGGACGGACGGACGGATTGACGGATGGACGGATGGACGGATGGACGGATGGACGGATGGACGGATGGACGGATGGACGGATGGACGGATGGACGGACGGACGGATGGACGGATGGACGGATGGACGGATGGACGGATGGACGGACGGACGGACGGGCATGGCTCATTTGATCCAGAATTCGGTCTCAATCATATGCCCTTAAGGTCTTGGGGGTCTACCATTATTATTTCACCGTCTTGCAAACTATGTGACAAACTTAATATACCTCCTATCCTATGCTATCTACTGCTTCGTGACGTGGCCCTTACGTACGAAGTTTCAGCACCCTAGCTCAAAATTTAAGGCCTAAAAACATGTGGCATACAGACGGACGGACGGACGGACGGACGGATGGACGGACGGACGGATTGACGGATGGACGGATGGACGGATGGACGGATGGACGGATGGACGGATGGACGGATGGACGGATGGACGGATGGACGGATGGACGGATGGACGGATGGACGGATGGACGGATGGACGGATGGACGGATGGACGGATGGACGGATGGACGGATGGACGGATGGACGGATGGACGGATGGACGGATGGACGGACGGACGGACGGACGGACATGGCTCATTTGATCCAGAATTCGGTCTCAATCATATGCCCTTAAGGTCTTGGGGGTCTACCATTATTATTTCACCGTCTTGCAAACTATGTGACAAACTTAATATACCTCCTATCCTATGGGATGGCGTATAAAAAATTCGGTTTCAGCGATGCAAGTATACCCTTTGTTGACAACTTACTGTGCTTGCCTTGTGCTCAGGACATAAATTTATGAGTATAATACACATAACGTTACCAACCAATAATTGGTCGAAAATATTCGCTTTTGCGAGCAGGAAGGAATTATTTGATGCTTACTGGGGACTTAAAGATTTAAGGCTACAGCGAGAATATTTAGCAAGATTTGCAAAAAGAGAAACTAAGAAAAGAACAATGACGGATAATCCAGGCTCAAGAAGACAATATACAATTTACTATACTCTTCCCATAAACAGCACAAAGGAAACCGTCTGCAAAGTTTTCTTTCTTAACACTTTTGGGATACCGGACAAAACTTTAGAAAAACTTTAGAAAATACCCAGGAAACAGGCATAATTCCCGATAACAGAAGTGGGCGGTCTCAAACCCAAATGGAAACAGATAAGAGGCTGAGAGAAGCTATAAAAAACCATATCAATAAATTTGACAGGGTTGAGTCCCATTTGAATGTCTTCAAATCAATGAATCTAAGCTTTCACCGGCCAAAAAAGAGCAGTGCAGTCTGCTGCAGTCTCACAAAATAAAGTGAGACTAATCAAGGAAACTTTAAAGAATGAAGCAAAGCAAAACAAAAATCACGTCGTTCAGTCTTTGACCTTCAGCAAGTAATTTACCTTCTTTGATGAACGCGCAATATTCTACAAAACAAGATTTGCGAACTTCAATTTCACCATTTTCAATTTGGCTTCAAGAGATTGCCGCTGCAACTTCTGGCACGAAGCCATCAGTAGAAGAGGAGCGTCTGAAATTTCATCCTGTGTTTTTCAGTTTTTGACACTATACGCTCAAAATGGAACTCTTCAGTGACGGCTGTGCCGGACAAAACAAAAATACAATCGTGGTGGTCATGCTACTTTGGGCAGTAAAGAAGTTTCCTATTCAGCAAATCAGTTTACGATATTTCGAAACAAATCATGGTCAAAATGAAGGTGACTCTGCTCACAGTGCGATTTCCTATGCCCTCGATCATGCCGGAGATCTTTTCTTACCATCTCAGATTGTCGACGTCTACGACTTCAAGGAGGTCTCAAAAAACTTACGAATCCTAAACGCAAGAAAAGATAATGAAACAGGTAGCCCAATCAATTGGCTAGAAGTTAAAGAGGTGAGAGGGAAGAAAGACTTTCCTGGGAAGATAGAATTTAAAACATTGCACAGCAGCGAATCTTATAGATCGATAACACTACAAAGAACGACTGATAAATCGTTAAACCTAGATTTAAAAATTCTTAACAAAGAACCGCCTAAGGTTCCCGATGCAAAATGCAATGATTTAATATCATTAACCGAAGGACCAAATCCTGTCATTCGATTTGATGAACACAAAAATTTACCACATTGAAACAGCAAGAACTCCTAATTTTTTAGTTGTGTACTACTTACTTATCAGTTATGCCCGACCCAGGGTATAATATGATACCCGGCCCAGGCTATATTAAGTTTGATGTATAGTTTGTAACGCAGTGAAATAATCACCGTAGACCCCTAAGACCTTTTAGAGATATGAATGGGACCGAAAGGAGAATCGATTAAGCCATGTCCGTAAACAATTTTTAGGCCTTAAAATTTAAGGTAGAAAGCTGAAATTTGGTGGGTTGGCTGGAAATCCAGTTTTTCAGATCAAGTTTGAAAATTAGCTGAATCCGCTCACAGACACGCCCACTACAGGCCTGTATGTGCGACCATCTCTAATTTTAAAAAATACTTTTTCCAAATTTTAGCTTCGCCTTGTAACTGCCTTTGAAGTTGCAAACATTTTTTAGCCTCTCCATTTAGCACGCCCACTTTCTAAGGGATTTAGCTTAAAATGACTGTTAGATAAGCTTAAAATAGCTTAAAATTAGCTTAAAATGACTGTAGATCTTAGCATTTTCTAACTTTTATGTGTATATTGTATGTGCCTCCGCCAACTTTTGTGGGCGTAGCGTTAAAAAAGGTGATTTTTTTTAGTTAAAAAGGATTAATAGTCATTTTAAGCAAAAATCCCTTAAAAAGTGGGCGTGGTCAATTAAAAAGCTAAAAATTTTTGGCTTCCTTAAAGACAATTATAAGGCAATGCTACGTACCAAAAATGAATGCGCTAGCGACCTTGTAACATAGCTAAAATTTGCAAAATGTATTTTTTTAAATTAGAGATGGTCGCACATACAGGCCTGTAGTGGGCGTGTCTGTGGGCGAATTCAGCTTTATTTCAAACTTGGTCTGAAGGACTGGACTTCCAACCAACCCACAAAATTTCAGCTCTCTTCCTTAAAATTTAAGGCCTAAAAGTTGTTTACATACGGACGGACGGACGGACGGACGGACGGACGGACATGGCTTAATCGATTCTTCTGTCGGTCCCATTCATATCTCTAAAAGGTCTTAGGGGTCTACGGTGATTATTTCACTGCGTTAAAAACTATACATCAAACTGAATATACCCTGGGTCGGGTATAAACACAATATAGAACACAGTAAACGAGACGAAATACCAGTTCTAAACGATTTTTAAAACATTCAAAGTAGTATTTGGTCATTAGAGAACCGCCAAAAACGTCAATATACGAAGGGAGATAAATTTTTTTTTATTTTTGCTCTCCTGTGAAAATGGTAAATATCACTTACGCCTCTTTGTGTTTCAATGGACGAATTTCAACATCCGAACCTAGATTTTCCTGGATTCCGGGTGTCATATACTGAGACCGCTTTCATCAGCGATGGAATGCAGAGAACAGGATATGGCATCAGACAGAAGATAATTGGTTGAAATCACGAAGAGTGCGTTTGAAATAAATCTTGGAAATTAACATTTTCGAATTTACAATATTCACTATTAGAGTGATATCGGTGTTGGGTCACATTTTCACGTTCCGTCAAGAACTTATCAATAGTGTCGTCATTTTATTCTCACTGAAAGTCAGCTACCCTTTTAAGATCGCGAAAAAGCAGCTTGATTGCAGAAAGCTTAGATGGAAGCGATGTTCTGACCGGTGGACTTTTTTTTCCCGGAGAAAGTCGTCCATATTCCTGAAATGGTTCGTGAAAATCAGTTATCTTTTACGTCTTCTATTACAGGCTTTTTAGGAACGAAGCACAAAAGGGTCTATAAGTACCTACAAAGTAAATTGGGCTTTCACAAAACAACTTAGGAAGCATTTTAACAGCGCCAATACTAAATACAATGCGACTTTTCAAGGATACTGTTTGCGATGCAAAGCGAAATAAGATTCTAGTTCTTGTGCACGCTTTTGATTTCTAAATTTTTAACGGTAGTTCCCGAAGCCGATTCTGAGGGAGAATTTACGTTCATTCAAGGAACAGCATGCTCCGTAATAAACTTTTGCCTTGTTACAGGCGACTGAAATATCTGATAGCAGACTTCAGGGTGGCAGTGGTAGCAATGCCATTCTCGGACCACATGCCCTTGGAAATTGTATGCAACGTGAACTCATCAACCACAGCATTTGTCGAAGGGAATGCACAAGCTCTCACACTTTTGCCAAAATTGACTTGGAATGAAAGCCTAACAACTCTTCTTCAGAAGAATCTAAACGATGCCCACATTTGTCTGAAACTATCAAACATACCCCTTAACATTGCCAATCTTACTGAAGCAATAAAGCAAGCTACGTCAATTAAGTCAGCAAAAAAAAAGATGCCAGACAAACAAAAGTGGTTTGACTCCAAATGTCTGAAAGCAAGGTAGAGAGCGCTTGGAACCCTTAGACTTCTGCTGTTTATACCCGACCCAGGGCATATTAAGTTTGATGTATAGTTTGTAACGCAGTGAAATAATCACCGTCGACCCCTAAGACCTTTTAGAGATATGAAGGGGACCGACAGGAGAATCGATTAAGCCATGCCCGTCCGTCCGTCCGTCCATCCGTATGTAATCAACTTTTAGGCCTTTAATTTTAAGGCAGAGAGCTGAAATTTTGTGGGTTGGTTGGAAGTCCAGTCCTTCAGATCAAGTTTGAAAATAAGCTGAATCCGCCCACAGACACGTTCACTACAGGCCTGTATGTGCGACCATCTCTAATTTAAAAAAATTCATTTTGCAAATTTTATCTATGTTACAATGGCGCTAGCGCATTCATTTTTGGTACGTAACATTGCCTTATAATTGTCATTAAGGTAGCTGAAAATTTTTAGCTTTTTCATTGCCCACGCCCACTTTTTAAGGAATTTTATCTTAAAATTACTGTTTTTCAATAAATATATATGAAATTTGACAAAAAATTATATGACAAAAGCTGTAGATATTAGCTGTATATATTATGTATACATTGTATGTGCCTCCGCCCACTTTTGTGGAGGCGTGGCAGTTTTCTTTTTGGTATGGTCGGGTATTTTACAATCCGTCGTAGATGAATTGAAGCTTTTGCATACCCACTGTTGCACTTTCCCACTTGTTTTAAAACCGGTTCTTAAAAATGTTCTTAAAGCTCTATTTTTAAAAATGTTCTTAAAATCATCTATATGCTGAAGCGAATAAGGAGCATAAGCACATATGTATTAGGAAAAAGATGTGCCTCCAAGAGCAGATCGTGGATGTTATCAACAGATCGAGGTCTTCATCTGAGTTTTGGAAAGCTGTGAAGTATGTCAATGGGAAAATAAACATTATTGGGTCCAAGTTGCAGGCGGCTCAGCTGAGGGATCATTTCAACAAGCTTCTAAATCCCGTTCAAACTTCACCAGCCGTTCATTATGCTCCTTTGCTAGTTGCAAATGCCCTTCTAGATGCTCCAATGTCTCTCGCGGAGGTAGGATATTCAAAGATTCGAAAGGCCCCAAGAGTCGACCGTATTCCTTTCGTGTTATATAAAAACTGCAGAAATGAGTTCCTTATAGCCCTAACCACAGAATTTAACACAATTTTTCAATCGTGAAATTGCCAAGCTGTTTTAAAACAGCAATTATTTACCCATTGCGCAAAAAAGGAAAATTTGATGATCCAGGCAACTACAGGGGCATCTAGTTTTTAAATACATCGGCTAAGCTGTTCGGATCTATAATATTTAAAAGACTTGTCCAATGGGTAACCGACAAGCAAATACTACACGAAACTCAGGCGGGCTTTAGGAAGATATATTCAACAATCGATTACATTTTTTCGCTGATCAACATTGCGAAAATTTACAAAAGCCGACACAAAAAGCTGTACACCTTTTTCGTCGATTTCCGTGTGTGTCTTCGATACCATACCCCGAAAGGCTCTGTCCTACAAACTCCTCTTAATGGGCATATAAACATTCCAAGGGCGATGTACCAGCGTAATCTGGCCTCTGGGATGTCTGGGATGGCGAGTCTATTTCGGATGAGTTTGGGACATCAATGGGAGTGAAACAAGGTTGGGTACTCAGTGCACTCTTATTCATCCTCTTCATCAACGACATCTTTGATTACGTAAGGGGAGGAATTTAATTGAATCATGTAAAAATACCTGCGCTAATGTACACAGATGACATCGTTTTCCTTGCCGATATAATTAATGGGTTGCAGCTAATGAAAAACAGGCTAACAGAGTACTGTAATACTACATTTACACCGACCCCTTAATTCTGAATTTAGTAAAAAAAATTTCGAAATCCAATTTTGCTGTTTATACTGAAGTTCAGCGTTTTAAATGAAATCGAGGTCAAAATCTTAATCATCAAGTACTCGATACAGCTGTCGTACTTATAAATAAATTAATTAACTTAAATATAAATTGTCGTACTTATTACTTACTTATTTTTTGTTTTAAAATACGTCCCTGTCAACTGCCTTGAATTTTCTTAAAAATAAGAGATTTGGAAGTTTGAGAGGTTTGTTCAATTCGACAAACTTTTAAATGCCCAGGCGAAATTCAGCTGAATTTAAACTCATATTGAATTTAGCGAAATTCTGTGTCAACCTTGAAAAGTCGAAAATTATGATTTTCAGAGCAGGAAGTGGTAGATCGCGCGCAGCGAAAAGTGGAAGCTTGATGGCGAGCGTATTGAAATAGTGAGAGAGTACAAGAGAGTTTTGAAAACGGCAAATCTCAAGATGAAAACACACCTCAGTACAAAGCTTTCTTAAGCAAATCGAGCAATATCAGCAGTTTGGAATTATTGTGTTTCGAACAAAAACATATCACACGCCTCTAAACAAAAAATACTCTCCGCAACAGCCAAGTATGGGGTTTTCACCCCTTTGAGGAAGTAGAAAGTTTTTACCGCTATTTTTAAAAAAATAATATTCCACCTTCCAAACACCATGCCTAACTACATGCTACATTTAGAGTCTGGAGTAAGTCCATTATTCCTGGACACTCCTCTTCTTCACTTTGAATATATTGTCAAATTAACCGATATGGATGAAGGAAGACTACCAAAATTGATTTTAAAACATCCTGTTTCAAGAAAAGGGAATCTTTTTTCAATGTTCGAATCGTTAAGGGTCTGAATGCGGCTTTGATCTAAATATAGGTAACAACGAAGGATCAGGGTCCATCTCTAAGGACAAAATTCTACGCGCTATTGTCAGCAATCGGATATCATAGATAAGAAAGATGTGTTAACGACTCCCAACATAGATCATATTACTCGCAACTTACATACGTCCATTAACAGAACTCCTACTTTTTAAACAACTCCTACTAATGAATTCCTACTCGACCAAAAAAAAACCAGCTGCTGAAAATAAGAGGTGAGCTGATCGCACTCAATTTCATTACACATCGTCCAGAATTGCCAATACTCTGTGATCTGTGTAACGTCGGTGTTAGAGAAGATGTCTTCCACTTTATTGCGATATGTCTTATATTAAAAGAACTTCGTCTCAGATACTTTGGAGCGTCAGTGCTAGATGAAGGGAGAACACTGGGCTTACTAAATGGTATCAATGGCTGGAGCTCACTGTATGAATTTAGTGAGGCGCTGTCAGAGCGTTGATGTATCGAAGATATATAAGAGAGGAAAGTTTTTAAAATCGAAATCTTGGTAAAGCCAGCGTTGCTATGTAATTTTCAAAATTAAAACCTGTATTTGAATACCTTTAAGCAAATGAATATTGATTATACTTATATTTTATGTAGGAAACCTGAATGTCAATCTGGTAGGTAGACGGTCAATGCTGACCAAACCTAAAAAGACTTGTAAATCATTTGTAATGTCCTCACTAACTTACTAACAACAAAGCAAAGTATTTCGCCAGAACTAAGCTTGGCTAGGACAAACCTGGAAAAATTTATTTATCGTTTTGTTTTGTCGGCAATCTTTATAGGTATTGTGTTCTTTATAAGATTTTTTCTTTAAGTCTACGAGGTGTATTTGGGAACTAACGACCTAGGTAAGCAATATGTATTCCAACTAATTTAAATTTTTTGTCCGTGGCGTCAAGACTTTTGACAAAATCGTGCTTAAGACCTCAAAGCCGATTCAGGGAATATTGCCGCATCATCTGCTGGTACCTACCCTTTCTTCAAAAACAACATCCCATTAACATTTCCAACCCACCGTCATTCCCGCGAAGGTCGACCAATCTAATATGAAATGTATTATTCGATTTTGAACGGGATAATCGAGTTGCAAAATTCGTTTTCTTGCCATTTAAGCCGCACACCACAGCTGGGTATTTTATTGAATCAAATAACTTTGGCACATTGCATTCGTTGGGCCCAAAGAGCTGCCATTGCCATCACGCTTCTCTTATTCTAAATGCGTTCACAGATGCATTTTCTGCCAGATGCTGCCGTCAAATTACAACAGAAATTATTTGGATGTAACCTAAGCCACAAACGTGCCATGCAAGCTAACAAATTATGATGATCTCTAGGGTGCTAAGCGGCCGAGTGCTTTTGTTGCACGGCGCGGCCGGCCGACCGGGCGGCGACGCCCTGAATGAAGAATGATTCGCGATGAATGTGTTATTTCATCGGACTGCATGGTGCAGCACCAGCAAGGAGCTACGCTCAAACACATTTGTCCTAAATGTTCATTAATATCACATCGGGTGTGTTACGACGAGTTGTCCCTTGACTGGTGGGGAAAAAGATACATCACCACGAAACAAGGAGTTAAGGTTGTGGGCATTGCAGCGTGTAGGGCCTTGACCATAAATTTCTCCAACGCTTTCATTTTAGCTGGCCCCATGGAATTATGCTCGGGGGTAAACGTTTTCAATGATGCAATAATTGCAAACTGTTGATGATGACGACAAATATGTCAAGTTGACACATTGTTCACAATATGAAGTGCATGAAAATTAAAGGCTTTTCCGTAAAAGCTATAAAAATTCAAGAGAATGTGTCTATAAGTGATGCGTTTATTAACGTAACGCAGCTATAGTGACGTTAAATTTATTCAAATTTGTTCTTTTAATTCCAGTCATAGGATATAGGTTCATATAGTCATAGGATATCATGATTGTACTTTAGTGCGGCACATTAATGTGTTCATTTTCAGAGGAGGCATAGTAGGTTTTGCCCCGGACCTAGGTGTGCGTGTGGTACTTACATTTGAAACTCCACTCACCCAATGAACAGCACTCAATGACAGCTGAAATGTTTGTCAAAGCACTGCGATACACTTCAATAAACTTTTTTTTAAATACCCCCCAAGATGACTAAAAAAAGGCCTACTTAAGAAGGATATCTAGACGGTTCGAGGCTACCCAGTGCATTTTTATACCCTACCCAAGGTTATAAATATATTGAGTTTAATGCGTAGTTTGTAACGCAGAGAAATAGTCACCGTAGACCCCTAAAAACTTTTAGAGATATGATCGAGACCGACAAGAAAATTGAATAAGCCATGTCCGTTCGTCCGTCCGTATGTAAAAACTTAAGTCCTCACATTTTCAGCCAGAGAGCTGAAATTTGATAGCTGAGCTGGAACTTCAGATCAATTTTAAAGAGCTGAAATTTGATAGCTGAGCTGGAACTTCAGATCAATTTTAAAAATTAGTTGGAATAGTCGCAGTCTCTCCACAGACACGCGCATCTCCACTTAGGGTGGAGCTTTAAAATTGACCCGCTCCCACCCACAATTCACTTGGATATCAGGCAACCTCAAATTTAGGCTTTATTCCAAAATGCCTTTTGGTGCATAGAAATAATGGCCACAAGCCTTCAATTGGATCGCCCACACAATCGACCATGCCTAGTTTCAATATGTTAGATCTTTAAAACCTGATTTCTTCACCCTTAATCGAAAAAATTGTACAACAAATATAAAAGTAATAACCATTTAATAATTTTTTGACTTACAAAGCTTTAAGCTCCGCCCACTTTAAGGGGGTGTTTTTCTTTTTTTTTAAGCATTAATATTCTCTTTGCGCATTTCCTAATGATTCTAACGAAATTTGAACTAGTAGATTTTATTTTTGGCGTGATTAATAAAAACACGAGATGGTCAAGTATAAAAGTCAAACACGGAGCGGTCCTTCGGCATCTTTGAAGACTTAGCGTACAATTATTGCTTAATTTGCATATAAAATGTTGTTCAGTATATTTGCGACTTTGTATTGTTCTATTAATGACAACTTTATAGAATATAGATTTTATAGAATTTTTTCAAACGCATCTCGATTCTCATTTGCTTCGCTTATATAATATTTATATAATATTTCGAGTGTCTTTTTGAGAAGAGAAAGGTACGTAGGCTATACGTAGTAAGATCACTATGTATACGAGTTTTTTTGAATACTGCTATTGCAGTGTAGTAAATAAAGGGAACTTCTTTGACTATTTGCCCGATTTCAGGTTTAAAATCCTCAAAATTATTCCTTTATTAAATTTAGGGTAGCTACTGCTATAATTTTTTTTAAGTCACCCTTATTTCAGGCGAATTTTAAGTTAAAGTTCTCAAATTTTTGTCGAAACGCGACATTTTGTCGGGTGACAAATTTTTTTTTTGTTAAAAAAAAACTGAAAAAACATGGCTTGCTAGTTTCTTCTCAGGGGGTTAATGCTTGCGTAAAATTTATTTGATAAGATAGAAACAACTCAGAAGTTAAAGGCATTTTGAAGCAATGTTTCAGCCCTGCCCTGTTTTCCTTTCAAACCCCAAAAAATTGCCTATGTCTGAGATTCTTCCGAAATGGTTTATATTACTGTTACCGGTATAGTGAAGGGTCACCCTTCGCGATTTTTTAGTTTTTTCTGTGTTTTGTTAATTTAAAATTCGTAAACTAACTATAGAATTTTTTTTTTGTTAATTTTCATGTTGAATTTAAAAGTGAAATGCAACGCAAATGAATCGTAAGCTTTATCTGGTTCCTCAATTTTTATACACCATCCCATAGGATAGGAGGTATATTAGTTTGTCACATAGTTTGTAACACGATGAAATAATAATGGTAGACCCCCAAGACCTTCAGGGCATATGATCGAGACCGAATTCTGAATCGAATGAGCCATGTCCGTCCGTCCGTCCGTCCGTCTGTATGTCACATGTTTTTAGGCCTTAAATTTTGAGCTAGGGTGCTGAAACTTCGTACGTAAGGTCCACGTCATGCGAAGCAGTACAAGTGTAAAAAATTTTGAAATCCGCCCACAATCGGTCTAATGTGCAACTACCTCCAGAGTTTTCAAAACTGTAAGACGTTCTAAAAGGCTGAAATTTGACATTTAGCATCTCCTAGTGAATGTAAGACATAAAAAAGACAAATTTAATTGGTAAGCCTCCTTTAGAGGCGAAATTGGAAAAAATTTACTTAATATTTTATGTAGAAAACGCTTAGTTCCACATTCTGTTTATACAAGACTTTGGGCCCACCGACATTTGAAGGCAGAATTGAAGAAAAACCTAAAATTTTCCAGAAAAGCTTAATTTCGACTGGCCTTGAGCCTAATTTAGGAAAGCATGAAACAAAAAAAGGCACAGGTTAGGTAAACGAGGCTTCAGTCCAGATTTTGTTCATATAAAGTTTTTAGCCACGCCCCTTTTTAGGGGTCAATTTTTCAAAAATATTGAATTTGAACCAAAAAATTGCATTAAGAAAAAAGAAAAATTTAATTGGTAAACCTCCTCTAGTGGGCGTGGCATCTATTTTAATAGCAAATTTTCAAATGCAGTTTACTCAATATTTTTGCTCAAAATTAAAAAAAATTGCTTAATATTTTATGTAGAAAACGCTAAGTTCTACATTTTGTTCATATAAGACTTTTGGCCACGCCCATATTTGGAGGCAGAATTGAAGAAAAACCTAAAATTTGCCAAAAAATCTTAATTTCAAGCCTAATTTAGGAAAGCATGAAACAAAAAAAGTAGCAGGTTAGGTAAACGAGACTTCAGTCCAGATTTCGTTCATATAAAGTTTTTAGCCACGCCCCCTTTTAAGGGTCGATTTTTCAAAAATATTGAATTTGGAGCAAAAAATTTTTACGTACATTTAAGTGTAACTTGGATATATATGTGGTTTCTCATTGGGGGCGGTTGGACCACGCCCCTATTAATAATAAAAAAATCAAAAATTTCCATGTCATCAGCATTTTACAATGTGGGATAGGATGGGGTATTCAACGGTCCGTTTTACGGACTGTAACTTCTGCGTACACACTGTAGCACTTACTCACTGGTTTTTTTTCTTTTTCGGAAATCAGGACTTGTTGAAAAACGGCTTGCGGTCTGATTAAAATACAGATGGGCAGACATTTTCGTCCAGCAAAAATAAATTACACAGGCTCTTATGGGGCAGGCGAACCCAGCTACTGCAGGGGTTGCAGTAAGTGTACGATGTTTCTATTTGTACATAAATTTGTTGCCTAGTTTCATTACAGCCACAATGAAAACAATAAATTTTATAAATATAAGATATCTGACATCGCTTATACCGTCAAATCTGAAAGTTTTCACAAAAAATTCAAATTCAAAAATTCAACACAAAAGGCGACCAGTTCTATCTAAACCTTAATTGGCGAGTTAAAGTACGTTAGTTTGTAGGTATGCCAATGCGTCACGTTCCTGTCACACACAAAACAATGGACAACACACAACACAAGGTGACTTTTTTTCCTTTTACTCTTCCTACGCATAGCACATGTGCATTTCACACAAACTCATCTCATATCTTTGCCAGGGTTTCTACTTCAAAGGACGATTGCTTGAATAAGTTTAATTAGTCCATTAAACCGCTTTTATAGTGCACTAAGTTTCTGTCGTGAAACGCGGTCACTTGATAAGAAATCGTTACTATTTGCGAAATCCCTATCCGCGCTGAATAGATTCAGGTTGCTCAACCGCAAAGACAAGATCTATGTACATGTATGATGCGGTGCAGCCGCCCCAACCATATGTCCCGATCTAATAAATGTTCCATTAGTTTAATTACTTTCGCAATCTGATTGCAATCGAAAGGGAACCAACTTACATCGCTGTGCGATTCCTTGCTCATCTGGAGCCACACACTTACACAACACACAAAGTCATACGGGAGAGAGTAAGCAACTTCGTCCTGGCATATTGCATTTGTAAATTTATTCATCATGATCATACATGACTCTGTTTCGCTTGGTTTTAATTAGTCCCGCTACGGAGGGATTGCATCTGTGTTTTCAATACCTTTTGCTAGTCCTTCGGCGGCGTCCTTAACCACAGTCATCTAACCAGGCATGCAACCAAATAACCGACAAACCTTTCCCCCCATTTGGGAAGCAAATCAATCAGTTATTGCGGTCTGAATGCCGTGCATCCTTGTTCAACGAAGGCAATGAATGACTCCTACACGTTGATGATGTGATGCTCCGCATACGTATCTGCGAGCCGAGACCCGATAGGAGTCTTCCGATGGTTTTTGTTCTCCTGTTTTCTGCATTTTCGATAACAGAAACCGAAATGTGTATGCAGCGGGATACGTTGTCCACTTTTGCTGCATCCTTTTGTTTCGCGTTCTTTTTGTGGCGTTTTCAATTGTTGTTGCGATTTGCGTTGCGGTGACCAGTGGCGGGTTCAGTAATCCTTGGACAGCAGCATGTTGAGCTAAACTGTAGGAAACCTATTACTACAACTCGCTACCATATTTCCGGCCAGCTAGCGGAAGTGAAGGCATATTGAGTTAACTGCGGTGAACGGCCGTTGGTTTGGTAGCGAACGAAGCGACTGGTCCTGCGGTTATACTTTTTGCGGCTAAATAGTGTTTTGGTGTAGGTATGCTGCTTCTGTTTCGTGTTCACTGCTTCTACTGATGGATCTATGCCACATACACTTTATATGGATGAATGAATGTGTTGTTGGGTTAATTTTGCAGATGTCCCGTTTGGTGGATTTTACTTGCAAATGTCATTGATATTTTTTTGCCGGTATTCCCAGTCCTTGCGACAAAAAAATTCAATTCTTTTTATTCTAATCGGGGAAATGGATACCTTCTGACCGTTGGGTATGTCAACGCTTGCATTGATAGAGGATGCTTATGCATGTGTGCACTGTTTGACCCATTTTATACCTACGTGAGGAAAGCATTCAGAAGGTAACTATGCTAATAGGAAATTCGTCGATTGTGACTCGCTCTGCAATGGCATTGACTTGAAGGCCAAAAAAATTGGCTTGCAAAGCGTGAACCCAGAAAGGCATCCGGGGTCTTCTCTAAAGTACATCTTAGTATGCAGATTGGTCATAAAATATCTCTACCTAATCGCATTTTAATTGAACGCTTCTCAAGAAAAAGACTTCGAATTCAGGTCTCCATTCTGCTACAAAAAGTTGTTACAATAACTTCAGCCCTTTTCTTGCACTTCCATTTATTGCTCTTGGAGGGTTTGTCAGACTCTCGCGGAGGTGGGAACCGTGAAAAAGAATGAGTTTCTTTCTTAGGTAACGACGCGTAGCCAAAAACTGTCTATGAACAAAATCAAGAATGGAGTCTGGTATGTGCTGAATTTTATTTGTAATTCTCCTCTAATTTAGGTGTAATACAGGCAAAATCCTTCCATACAGCCAAAATCTGCCTCTAAGTTTGGGCGTGGCCCAAAACCTTACTTACTTACTTAAGGTGGAACTACAGTCCGGGGTGGACCTGGGCCCAAACCTTATATGAACAAAATGTAGAATTAAGTATTTTCTACATAAAATATTCGAACTAAAAATTTTCGATTTGGAACAAAAACTTGAATAAAATTGGTTTAAAAAAATTACTTTATAAGTCGATGCCATACCCACCCATGGGAGGTCTACCGACTTTATTTTTTCTTTGTATATCTTAGAATCACTAGGAAACGATAAGGTGCGTAAACAAGCACAATCGTATTGTCAGTTCGGTCGCGATAAGGAAAATCAAAAAAATTCAAGATGGTGGATTTTCCTCAACTCGGATTTTTTGAAACTTCTGGAATTTTCATGGGAACATCATCCTTGAAACTTTCCACAATTTTTGTCTTGTAACTCCAAATGTAGACTGACCATCTAAGCCTAGATTTTGGCTTAGCGCTGCCCTCCTATGTCCCTCGTAACGGATAGTGTCACCATTGCCGGGTAACTCGTAACTTCTTCGGGTTGTACCCGGTCGGATGCCGAGCGGCACATTTCGATTACAAAGCGCTCGTATGCTGACACCCCTTTTGATGTTACTAGGATCAGAAAATATCCGAGGCTTCTTCTTTCTTCATTGGGGGGTTGTATACCCAGCTGCCAGATTTCTATTTGTCCGATTCTAACAGGGCAAGACATGCTGAAGACTACTTTTTCGAGTGGATTTTACCTACTACAGGCATACCTTACATCAAGGATATTCTGACCAAGACCTTGCATGGCCTGTGCCTCTTGAGTTGACGGGAGGAGGATTGGGAACGATGGAAGAACCATTTAGCCACCCTCGCTCCGTTACCCTTCTAAGGATAAGCGGTCACCAAACACGAATGAATGCATGAATGCTTCCAAATGTCCTGCTTAAATGTCTAAATTCCAAATACTGGACTAGCTAAAATGTTTCAAAAGTCAAATTAATATTCTATTAAATATTATCATGTTAACACCTTAAAATTTTGTATTTAAATTGATTTGTCACTGACCGTATCCTTTGATTTTACTTCTTTTCATAGTTAATCTTAAACTATTTTTGTCAGTTTTGAAAATATGAAGGTGATTTCAACCTATGTCACTAAAATGACAGCTGAAGAGGCCCTGCACTAGGCCAAATCTTTATAAGTTCAATCAGCTCGAAAGCGTCATAAAAGATAAAAAAAAAGTGAGTAAGTGCAAGAGTTCGTCTGTGACCAACTTCTATATACCCGACCCTTTATATCTATACACCAAATATAAAAGTTTCTTGGCCCGAATAAATATATTTTTTGTATAGGCCATGCCTCAAAAAGTGGGCTAAGAATTGAAATCAATTAATTGTTATTTCGTTAGAATCATGAGAAAATATGTCAAAGGCAAAAAAACAGTTTTTTCCTAAAAACGTCCCTTAAAAGTGGGCGGAGCTGAAAACTTGTATGGAGCAAACTTAGCAAATAGTAATATCTTTAATATTTGTAATATTTTTTTTTTTTGATTTAGAGTGAACTTTCCGAGAAAATCGAGTTTTTAAAGATCTAACATGTTGAAAGTGGGCATGGTCGATATTGTGAGCAGTCAAATTTTTGCCTTGTTAAATATCTTGGGCCAATATTGATCGGTACAAAAATCTAAGTTCCTACACCTTGTCGAACTTGACCAAAATGCATTTTGAAAGAAATTGTGAAATAGAGCTTGTTTTAAATTGAAGCCAGTAGTGGGCGTGCCCGTTGATGGATTGAGCATTTTTTCTCACTTTGTCAGTGCAACAAAAGAATCAAGCCGTGTACCAAGTTTCAGCTACCTAGCTTGATAAAGAAGACCTAAAACCTTCAATCTAAAAGGTCTTAGGGGTTAACGATGGTTATTTCACTGTGTTACAAACTATGCATTAAAATTAATATACTCTGTCTTTATAAACTCAATTGAGTTGATTTTTGTCACTTGATGGAACATATTTGTCATAATAAAAGATTAAAAGAAAACGCTCTTGTTCTTAGTTCCACAGTATTTTAATTTATTGGAAAAAAGGCTTCCGACGCGTTTCGCCTTATAAGGGGCATATTCAGGGTATTATCCTGTCAGTACCCTGAAGATGTTTTTCTAATAAATTAAAATATTGTAGAACTAAGAACAAGAGCGTTTTCTTTTAATCTTTTATTATAATATACTCTGGTTCGAGTATAAAAATCCCCTATATAATAAAGCGCTATGTGCGTAAGTATGTCACGTACAGTCGCCAAATGACAAGTCCAAGTCGTGTTACTCGGTAGCTCACTGGGAGAGTGTTCGGCTCGCGTTTCGTTGTTTCGGAGTTCAAATCGCGTCGAGGAGCAGAGGCAATTTTTCTTTTTTTATAAATTCTGCAATGTTTTTACTTCCTTGGGTTCATTGGAGTTTCTAACCTGTTAGTACCGAAAAACGGAATGCTTCACCCTTAAAGGATTCCTCCACCTCCTGCCCACTTCCTCCAGGATAAAAGATTACTCCAGCTTCTGCCCACTTCTTCCAGAATCTCTTGGGCTCACTGGAGTTCCTGGCCGGATAGAAAAGGATCCCATCAGCTCCTGCCCAACTCCCCCAGAATTCCATGAGCTCATTGGAGTATTCCTCTGGTTCGTTGCAGTATTCCTTGGGTTCATAGGTGTTCCTAACCTGTAAGCACCGGAAAATTGACTGCTTCACCTTTTTAAAGGATTCCTCCAGCTCGTGCCTACTTCCCTCAGAATTCCTTAAGCTCATTGGAGTATTTCTAGGGTTCATTACAGTTGTACCTGTTAGTACCGAAAAATCATATGCTTCCCCTTTTTAAATGATTCTTCCAGCTCTTGCCCACTTCCTCCAGAATTCTTTGGATTCATTACAGTATAACTTGGATTCATTGGAGTTCCTGGCCTGGTAGAACCGAAAAATATATGCTTCCCGTTTATTAAGGATCTCTCCAGCTCCTGCCGAATTCCTCCAGGATTCTTTGGGCTCGTTACAGTATAACTTGGGTTCATTGGAGTTCCTGGCCTGGTAGTACCGAAAAATGATATGCTCCCCCTTTATAAAGGATCCCTGAAGATCCTGCCACTTCCTCCAGAATTCCTTGGGTTCACCGGGTTAGGAACTGTGGTATGTAGTACCGAAAAGTTATATTCTTCTACCTTATAATACCGATAATAGAGCTTCTTTCATAAAGGTGAAGCATATAATTTTATGTTAAAAGTAAAAAGTAAAAAGGTAAAAATGAAAAGTAAGAAACATAAAGTTCCCTTACAGTAAAGTGATATGTGCATAGGTATTCAGAGCACTATTTGCAGGTCCAAATTATGTGACTGGGTAGGTCACCACGAGAGTGGTCGCGTGAGGTTTGGACGGGCCCAGGGCAATTTTTGAAGTTTTATTTGAATCGATGTGTGCTGCGTTGTTCCTGTCGTGCGACAGGCTTCTTTACTAGAAATAAATAAATATTGGGGTGGTTTTTCCAATATTACCGCCCCAATAAAACCGCCCTAAATTAAATATAAGGGCAGTTTTCACTTTTTTTGAAATGCCAATCACAAATCACTTAAGCGAGGATATCGCATACCAAATTTAAGCTTCCTATGATTTTTCATTTCAGTTAGAAAAGTGGGAGTGTCATTGGGCGGATTTTAAAAAAATTTACATTTGTACTGCTTCGGGACCTAGAAAGAACAGATATCAAGTTTAAAATTCCTAGCTGAAAATTTAAGGCCTAAAAACTCCCGACAGACGAAAGGACGGACATGTCTCAAACGACTTAAAATTTGGTCTCAATCATGGCCTCAAGTTCTTGGAGGTCTACGGTGATTATTTTTCTATGTTACAAACTATGAATCAAACTCAATAATACCTCCTATCCTATGGGATGGGGTATAATAAAAAAATGTATCTATGTATCTATCGTTCTACTGCTTCGGAACCTTAAAAGAACACATATCAAGTTCCAAGTTCGTAGCTAAAAACAATCACAAACTATAAATCAAATTTAATATACATATGTACATACCTCTCCTATTCTATGGGGTACAAAATGTAAAACAGGATATTCCCAAGGAGACCAAACGTTGATTTGAAAAAGTGTTATTGCAATATAGAATAGAAATGAGAAAACGCCAAGGCCTACCAAATTTAAGATTTCCTTCCCCCATTGGCGATTATGGGCAGGGGGAAATCAACAAGTAGGAAAGTGCAACAGTGCGTTTGTTAAAGTATTAGTCCGTCTGCGATGGATTGCAAAATAGCCTACTCTAATTAAAGAAGAAACTGCCACACCTCTACAAAGTGCAAAATATAACTTTTGAACGCCTTAATCTAGATGATTGCATACATTTTGGACTAAAACCCCGCCTTTTTAACGAAAAAAAAATTAGTGTTTAAAAAAATATGCGGAGACATATACTTGATATTCAAAAAGGTATCGAATGGTAACATCTACAACATTTGTAGTAGAATTTTTTGGTTAATTTCATATATATTTATTAAATAACCTTCATTTTGAGTAGAAACTCCTTAAAAAGAGGGCGTGGTCAATATAAGAGCCAATTTGTTTTCTGTTGCCCTATAGACAATTACAAAGCAGTGTTTTATACCAAAAAGCAATTTGCTACCACCAAGTAACAAACAGTGGTGTGCAAAATAATAGTTGTAGTTTTTGGAAAAATGGTTTCACACAAAACAAAATATCTATGAATTTTATTATAAAAAGCTCATTCCGAAATAAAATTTTAGTAGAATATATGTCAGACCTTTAAAAATCAGGAGATGGTTACGGAGAAGTCAAGCTGCCGGCAGCAGTTGACTTCCTACCCATTATGCGCAAACCAAAAATACACCCATTATTTTGCACACCACTGTAGCTAGAGAGTACAAATTGAATTTTTTTTTTAATTGAAGGTCACCTACAGGGCTCTAGGCGTGTCTGTAGGCGGATTTCAACAGTTTTCAAACTACGTCTGAAGAGCAGGATTTCTGAATCAACTCTCTAGCCCAAAATTCAAGGCCTAATAGTTTTTAACGTTTGGGCGGAAAGAGGACGGACGGACATTGCTTGATCAATTTTTCTGTCGGTCACGATAATTTCTCTAAAACGTCTTAGGGGTGACTATTTAACTGTGTTACAAACTATAAAATAAACTATATATACCTTGGGTAAACCTTTACGTCAACAAATTGGACCTTAATGTCAATAAGAGCCAGGCAATTACATTCTCCCCTAAACGTACCATTCGACCCTGAAGAACTTTTCTTTTTAATGTCTTCTCTCAGGAAAGGCCAAAATATAACACTGAAACAGTACCCCGAGATGTAAGGAGATACTTATTTACTTTATTTTTAAAAGTTTGCAGTTTATAAGTGTTAGGAAATTTGTAATCATGAAATGAATTCCAAAGTGTACTTGTTCTAAAAAAGAAAGAATTTTGAAACAGTGTATTGCGAGGTGTTTCGAGGTGAACATGGAACTGATGAGCGCTTAACGCTTGCCTTGTAGATCGAACAAACGAAGAATTTTCCGGAACTATTACTTTCTTGAGCAATGACATACCGATGCCAACAACTACTGAAATTCGCGATCTAGGAGTTATTTTTGATAGCGAGCTTAACTTCCGTAGCCATGTCAGCAACATCATAAGCCGCGCTAACTCCGCACTTGGTTTTGTGAAGCGATGGTTAAGAGTTCTCGGACCCCATGATTGCATACATTTTTGACTTAATCTCTGAATTTTAAACTAGAAAAGAATATTTTTTTTATAGCCACGCCCACAGAAGTGGGCAGAAACATATATTATAAAATAAAAAAATTGCTAGCCAATGCTTATATCTACCCACAACATTTTTAAGACTCCTTAAAAAGTGAGCGTAGTCAACGTAAGGGCCAAACTTACGGCCTGGGTGGGGTACATGAAGACGCAAATATACAAAATAATAGTCTTTTCCTCTGTAAGTTTTCTTTAACTTTTGTTGGCTTAAGCTGGTGCCAATCAAGTGACAGCTTCGACGCGGAAATTTGACAGCTGGTGAGAAACAAACAAATCGCATACGATTTCCGAATCGTCAACGTAAGTCTATTATGAATGAACATTACAAGCTTTTGACACAACTTGCGTGGGGTTTTTTTATGTAGGTATTTTGACAATTATCATTTGGGCCTTAAAACTGCCAAAACGAAATTGTGTGAAACGGATGGAAGAATTTACTCACTTTGCAAAGAAACGTCAGAGTATGTAAAAATATAAATAGAGTGGCGCACCAGCTCGAGGTGAACCAGGGCCAACTTCTCAACAATGTACGCTGGTGTGTTAATTTCTTTTACATACAAAGGGACCTACAATTTTTTGCCGAATCCGAACGGCACTTTGAGAAATTTTTCAAGACAAATGATACTCTCGGAGGGCTTGTCAGACCCTCGCGGAGGTGGGGACCGTGAAAAAGAACAAGTCTTTTTTTTTCTCAGGTGACGATGGGCAGGATTCGAACCCAGGCCTCCGGCGTAGTAAGCACACACACTAACCACTACGCCACGGCACCCCACTAACGTGAGAGTATGGGAAAAGCTTTTTCATGCCGGACGCTGAGAGTCTAGTAATTCAGTAATTTAAAGGCAGGTACCAAGTATGTACCTAGTGCATCGTCTACCTAGTGAGGTGAAAAATCTCGTAACAGAGCATTACAGAGGTGGTGCTACAGTCCGGGGTAGACCTGGGCCCCAGCCGCTTCGCCAGCCAGCTCTGTCTCTAGCTAGCCGTGTCCAGTTTCTCACGCGAAGTTGGCTGAGGTTCCCTTCCATTTGCGTGCGCCACCTGAGTCTCAGTGCTCCTCTACCGCGCCGTCCTTGCGGTGTGGATACGAAGATTTTCCGGGTCGGGGCGTTGGTGTCCATCCGCTCTAGATGACCCAGCTATCGTAGACGTGTTTTGACTCTTTGGCTAGGTCGGTATTACTGTACAGCCCGTACAGTTCGATGTTATATCTCCTCCTCCACTCTCCATCTATGCAGACGGGACAGCAGCCTAAAGTGTTTTCATCCGTCTTTGATAGGGTCCATGCTTCTGCACCGTAAAGCAGGACTGGGATGATGAGGGTCTTATACATGGACACTTTAGTTACTCGAGAGAGGGCTTTGCTACACAATTGCCTTCTAAGCCCAAGGAAACAGCGATTGGCAAGAGATATCCTTGATTTTAGCGATGGTGTCATTGTCTGAATTGATAGCGGAACCCAGGTATACAAAGTCCCTAACTACCTCAAAGTTATAGCTGTCGATGGTGATGTTTTGTCCAAGACGTCGGTGTTGGGTGTCTTTTTAAGATGACAGCATATACTTGGTTTTGCTCTCATTGACTGCTTTGCCCTCATTCGCCGCTTCCGTCCCAATACTCACGAAGGCTTCACTGACATCATGCTTTGTTCTACCGATTATGTCAATGTCGTCTGCGTATGCGAGTAGTTGAATGGACTTTTGAAAGATTGTACCTCTGGTGTTGGCGCGAGAGTTCTGCACAATTCTCTCAAGTATGATGCGCGTCGCCTTGTCTAAATCCTTTTTTGACATCAAAGGGGTCGGGGAGGTCTTTGCCGACCTTGACGGAACAGCGTGAGTTTTCCATCGACATCCTGCACACTCTGACGAGTTTGGCAGGGATGCCAAAACTAGACATTGCGCTATATAGCTCGTCTCTATAGATGCTGTCATACGCGGCCCTTAAATCGATAAAGAGGTGGTGTGTATCAATTTGGAATTCCTGGGTTTTCTCCAAGATCTGCCGCAGTGTGAATATTTGATCGATGGTGGACTTTCCTGGCCTAAAGCCACACTGATATGTGCCTATCAGATTGTTGACAAACGGCTTCAGGCCTTCACACAGTACAGCAGAAAAGATCTTGTATGCGATGTTAAGAAGACATATGCCTCTGGAGTTGGCACAACTCAGAGGGTCTCCTTTCTTCAGGATCGGGCATTATTAGACCTGGTTCAGATTAATTTGGTTGGTATCCCAGACTAAGATCACTGCCCATAAATTACTGAATAACTAGATATTCAACTTCGGACATGTAAAAGTTTTGCCCACAAGCTGAAATTGATGAATTTACCCATTCTCCGACATTTGTTTACAAATGTGGGTAAATTCATGAATACGTCATTTCCATGCAATTTCGTTTTGCAGCTTTTACATCAGCTGATCGCGTAAGGTAAATTGTTGTTGTATGTTCTTACACGTATTCACCGACACGGAAATTAAAGCTTTAAAAAAGCTTTAAAGGCTTTATAAAACGTAAACAAATGGGTGTTGGAGGGTAAGAGGGACGGATGCAAGTGGAATATCTAGTTATTCAGTAATTTGTGATCACTGCCCTACAAAACGAGATTCTAAATGAGTTACACTGGAGATCAAGGTGTCATGTCAGTTATAAGAATTTGGAATTTATCTACATACAGATTTAACTTCCTGTTTCTGCCTAGGCACTTGGAATTTCATTTATTCGTACCTATGTACCTATGTATAAATATGTTACACTAGGTATCTGCCTATCTATTAAGTATTTGCTCGTTAGTGTGTCTATAGACATAGGTAGACATAGGTCTTCACAAACAGCTACCCTACATATCTAGTAGGTAAATATAGATAAGGCACCTCTTCAGATAAAATCACTCACAAATTAGATTTCAGCAATAGAGAAAATTCAGCAAAGGAAATATATAGATAAACCTACCTTTGTAGGTATGTTATGTACTCGAACAGGCATATGTATGTACCTACCTAAGGTGCCGACTACAAAATTAAACTAGCTAGCCCTCAGGACATTTTATAAGTTCCACAATATTGTAGGTAGGTACCTACCTACTTGGATACCTTCACCTGCCTGCAAAATAGACATTAATTAACGCATGGAGTGGAATAAAAACAACAAAAAACCAAATTTCTATGACATTACTGTAGAAAAGTTTTGGATACTTTACTCGAATTCAGTTGGAAAAAAAAATAACTCGTGGCATGAGGAAGGATACAAAAATCGTGTGTGGTAAAAAAACGAATTCAACTGGAGGAAAAAAGAATGAAAAAAAACCTTTCCATTTAAGACTGAATTTTAAAATTCAATTGTACCTTCCTTCTTTTTACCTATTTTTATAGCAGTTGCAGGCAATTTTTGAATTCTCTGTCGGCATAAAAAAAAATAAATCGCTATTTTTTCGCACATTTTCCAGTCATCCCAAACATTGACCTGAATGAAAATTTTTTAGCAGAAACTCAACGCCGATTTCCATTGCCAACCACACAATCAGCAAAATGTATATCGGCAGTGCGCATGACAGCGACGACACACGAAAACCAGTTTTTATTCTGTGTCTGCTGTGTTGTTGCGATTACAGCATGAAAAAATAATCTGCCACCGACTGGAACTGGAAATCGGCGTTCACGTACAGTTTCATGTTATTATTTTAGTTTGTTTCTGCTGCTTTTATCAGGCGTTGGCTCATTTCAGTTCAGCAGCTGTCTGTATAAAATAGACTGTAGAGGGCAGTTAGTTCTCGATTAATTTTTCTTCTCGTTGCACGCGTTTGTCAGTGAGATGGACGTGAAAAAACTTATTGATCTCGTTTATGAGAAAAGTGCTATATGGGATAAAGGCAACAATGTGCACTACAACAGAGCTACAGTCAATAAATGTTGGAAAGAAATCAGCAAAGCAATGGGGGTGCATGGTAAGTGAATTTTTTTTCGTGAAGGCAGAAATCGTACAATAAAGCGGATATGTTTGCAGCTAGGTATTCTCACAATATTTTATACCTATTATAAAACGCAGAGAAGGTAGATATGAGTGTATTCGAATCTGTCAAAATATGTATGCATGTGTGAAGGCATGTGATATCTTTGTGATTGGAGTGAATGTGCCAAAATAAATGGTCGCGTAAGTTTCGTATATGAATGAGTAAATTGTTTGTCGTGCTCTTGAATTTTATTTATTTTGTCACAATGGGTCAAGTAACGTAAGCAAGGTACGTAGGTACCGCTCTTGGCGTAGGTGCACCAACCAGACTATGATCTATGTAATAATTACCATAGATCACACAGATCCTACCTAGACCTTTAAGAGAATTGATTGAAAATGAAAAATAGATTAAGCCTTGTGCGTATTTTAGCTACTTTTAGGCCATCAATTTTAAAGAGCCGAAAGTCCACAGAGATAATTCGTTTGCTGCCTCTTTAAGTAGCTCTTCATCTCTTTTTCTTAAACAAAAAGCATTTTGTATGGAGGGGAAATAACTAATTCAATGGCGACTGACTATGTTGTGAGTAGTTTCATCATATTATACCTATGCTTGTTTATTAAATTTGTGCGATTTATTAAATTTTTCTTAAATAACTGCGGAATGCAATCAATATAAAGTTTCAAGAAATGTCTTGAATTTTGGTTGAGAAACAATGTCCAAAAAAATATTTTCCAGTAGATATTGCGCAACATTTGGCGCCAAAATTCTTAGACGAGCAAAATGCATTGGTTAGTGTCATTAAACGGATCGTTGAGTACCTACCTCCTACCCCATTCTATCTCACGTTGTAAATTTTTGATGTTATTGTTATTTTTTGACTATTTTTGGTTAGTGCAAACTTGAAATAGAGCGTGATCCAACCACCCCTCATAACAAACTATTAATTAAGCGTAGATATTTCCAAGCTTTACGTGTTTCTGTTTAAAATGTCATCTGAGCAACAACTGGAACTTCCTTTCCTGTGTTTTTCGATGTAAAGTGAGAGTTAGTAGAGTCAACCATTTCGAGAGTCGAAGATTTTTACAACTTTACTGACGGAGCTAACTCTGCCCTGAACAACTGCTCGCTGGTTTAACATCAGATTCATTTTGTTCAGGCATTAACATGTTTGTCCGGATATTGGTTTAAGCTGGGCTTGATTCAGCCATTATAAACCGGGGTTAAAAGGAGACGTGGCCAAAATCTGTGTGTGAACGAAATCTAGACTGGAGTCTGGTTTACCTTATGTGCTAATTTTTATTTAATATTCTATCCCTAATAAGGCTCTAGGTTTCCTAATTTAGGAAATTACGTTTCTCTTGAAAATTCAAGGCTTTTCTTCAATTCTGCCTCCAAATGCGGGCGTGGCCCTAAAGCTTGTATGGGAAAAATGTAAAAATAAAAATATCCTATATAATATATTCAGATTTTTTTTTGATTTGGAACAAGAGCAGCACATTTAGTCCGATTGTAGGCATTTTTTTTTTCGGATAGTAAAGAATTTATGAACAAAATTTCAGCTTCCTTGTTCATAATTTAAGGCCTAAAAACATGTGGTATACAGACAGATGGACGGACATGGCTTCTTCGATTGAGAATTCGGTCTCGATCATAATGCCCTTAAAGTCTTGGTGTCTTGTCTAACATATTATTTAACAGTGTTACAAACTAAGTTACCACTTAACTTACTTAAAGTGGCAACTTAGTTTGTAACACTTAGTGTTGTTTGTAACACTTAGTCAACTGCTCCAATGGGATGCGGTAAAAAAAGGTTTGTGAGTAGGGGTAATAATAAGATTTATGAAAGGATTTAACTTTAATTGCATGCCGAGAGTATTTAAATTTTGTAAGGTAAATCTCGAGGTTTTTGGGAGATAATTGTGGCTTGTGGATTTTTGTTAATAGCGGATTCATGACCAGTGGAGACATAATATTATGAGGGGATTTATTCTTAGGCGTATGGAAAATCTTGAGAGCCAAGGGAGATTAGTTGAAGATTTAAGTTAATCGCGGATTAGTGTCCGGTGGAGGTATAGTTTTATAATTAAGTTATATGTTTAGTTTCAACACAGTATATCCAGTCACAGGATATCCTTTAGATCTCTTAAAGATATTATCGATACCAACAGAAGAATTAATGCACTCGTATGTCCATCTGTCCGTATTTAAATAAATCTGAGGGCTTAAATTCGAAAGTCCAATCCCGAAGACCAATTTTAAAAATAATTGAAATCCGTTCATTAATTCCAAGCTTTATACCTACCTGGTAGGTCCTTGAATTAAATTTTTACTTAACGACAAAGACAGTGACTATATACGAAAAGGAAAATTTATTGTCTCGTCAGTGGTCCGTTATTTTTGCCTTTTATTTCTTCTTAGTCTAATTATATACATAATGTTTATTCGAAAATATTAACTTTTTCATTGCAGAGGCGAAACTGAGAAAAAAATGGAAATATCTTCGCGATCAATTTGGAGCAGAATCGGCAAAATTACGGACAGAAGATGAAGATGTTATAGTAATGCCAAGATGGAAACATTTCAACAAACTTTTATTTTTAAAAGACACAATAAAAGCGAGAGGAAAACTTTCCAGTACTATGTTCACGGACAGTGAACTGGTGCCAAATCCTAAGCAAGAGGTGTTAATGGATGACAATGAGAGCTCGGTTGAAAACAGTCCCTTGCCAAAACCTCCTGAAGCAACGTCGGCATCTTCTTCATCAGTTGCAGTACCTTCAGTTCCAGTTATTAAACGACGTGCATCTACTCCTGCTGAAGAATTATGGAATATCGATAAACAAAAGCTCAAGTACTTAGAATCGCCGGCATTCACATATGAAGAGGAAGATCATCTTTTGTTCTTTAAAAGTTTGCTGCCACATGTGAGAAAAATACCTGAAACGCGAGTATTAAATTTTCGCTGTCGGGTTCAGGAGCTTTTGGAACAGTACGCATATGACCCGAGCTATCAAACCTCTAATAACATTCCTAACTGCACTAACATCAAACGAAGTCCATCTTCCGATGATGATTGAATAAATAGGTTTTGGCTTAACCAATATTACAAAGACTACAACATGAATAAGTTCGGTGCCTAGTTGTTAAGAAAAACAATGTTAGTTATAAAGATACTTTAATAAATACAAAAATCATTATGGAAACTTTACAGAAGATACAAGCTAAATTATGTAAGTAAGAGATTAAAAAACAACTTTTGGTCGCCCGTATCACAGAAGGTGATAAGGGCGAGCATCCTTACAGGACACCGTCTGATAGGAAAGCACGCGAAAAGGATTGGTGTCTTTTCTAACGATTTTTGCTGAAGCTGAATGGACGAAGAGGAAGAAGAGATCACTCTCCACCTTCTCTGCACATGCCCGCTCTCTCTAAGAACTGAAATCTTCACCTTGGAGCTTTCTTCTATAGTACTCTTAGTGATCTTAGCACGACTGACCCATAACGCCTCTTACGCTTCATTCGAAGCTCAAAATCACAATGCATCTACATAGGTCTACGTGAGTTGGGTTCTTCGAACCCACTTCAACCTTACATATCACAGAAAGTCTAGGTCGCGGTTATCGATCTATCGCCTAAAACTAGTCGTCCATCTTTAAGTTCCAGAAGTCATTGACATAAGGTAATTGATCCTTATTGTTATTGCCAAAGAATGTCATTGCAAGCCATAATTTATTGGACAACCACTTTTTCAAATCTATTAAAAAATAATATACACCTGATACGTTTCAAATTACTTTACTTAAAACAGTTACTTATAAAAAGAAAACCAAACGCGAAATTGACAGAACTTGGTCCATTTGTCCAAAGAGGCTCTGACAGTTGCAGCTAAGTTTAAATTTTTGAATTACGAACACCAAAAGCAATTAATAAAAGCGGTTAAATTGAAATAAAGTGCAGAAAAGTTATTTTAATTGTGTTGAAGTTGAATAATTATTGTCGTCATTTGATAAATAAATAAAGTTATTCGTGGTGAAATTCAAAAAGTGAAACTGAGTTTTATTCGAACCCCAGACAAAATCATTACAATAGCTATGTTTTTTTTACTTCTTCTACATTTGGCGTGCAGCATGCACATAGACTTTTTTATAGCGCATAATCAAATAGTTACAGAGTTTAGAATATTTTTTCAATTAGGATCGGAATTTGTCAATATTCACCAGTGAAATGTGTTTTTGTTCCCGCTGCTTAGCTTTGGGGGTTTTTGTTTGGTGAAAGTTTTTCTGTACTTTATTTTTCTGTATTTTTTCCCTCTACGAAGTCATCAATTTTGTGTTCTATATATCGAGTTCACAGTTAATTAAGAGTTGTTTTCGTTCCCAATGGTGTTCAGATGTTTTTGTTTTTGCACAGCGCGGATATCCGTTTTGTTGTTGTTTTGTTTTTAATTAAATTGTTACTTACGTTCATCGATGGCGATGGACACTCGAAAATCGTTTCATTTTTATTTATTTCATTGATTACGTTTTTAGGAAAACTTGCATAAGCCTTTTTAACTACAGATTTGCGGACTGCATGCAACTAATTAGAAAAGCTCTTGTTTTTATTTTCATTTGCAAAAGCAATTGATTACGATTGCGATTAAAGCTTTTTTCAATCAAGTCTTAGCGTATTTCCGAAAACTACTTTTAGGCTTTGATTGTTATACCCCATCCCATAGGATAGGAGGTATATTAAGTTTGTCAAATAGTTTGTAACACGGTGAAATAATAATGGTAGACCCCCAAGGCCTTAAGGGCATATGATCGAGACCGAATTCTGAATCGAATCACCCATGTCCGTCCGTCCGTCTGTATGTCACATGTTTTTAGGCCTTAAATTGCCAAAAGACACGCCCACAATAGGTCTAAATGTGCAACTACCTCCAGAGTTTCCAAAACTGTAAGACGTTCTAAAAGGCTGAAATTTGACATTTAGCATCTCCTAGTGAATGTTAGACACAAAAAAGATAAATTTAATTGGTAAACCTCCTCTAGTGGGCGTGGCATCTATTTTAAGGGTAAATTTTCAAATGCAGTTTACTCAATATTTTTGCTCGAAATTGAAAAAAATTTACTTAACATTTTATGTAGAAAACGCTCAGTTCCACATTCAGTTCATACAAGACTTTGGGCCCGCCCACATTTGGAGGCAGGATTGAAGAAAAACCTAAAATTTTCCAGAAAAACTTAATTTCGACTGGCCTTGAGCCTATGCATGAAACAAAAGAAGGAGCAGGTTAGGTAAACAACACTTCCAGATTTCGTTCATATAAAGTTTTTAGCCACGCCCCCTTTTAGGTGTCGATTTTTCAAAAATATTGTATTTGAACCAAAAAATTGCATTTTTACGTACATTTAAGTGTAACTTGGAAATATCTTGTTTGTAATTAGAAGCGGTCGACCACGCCCCTTTTCGAAGTTTGCATTACTTATAAAATGTCAAAAAATAACTATGCCATCAGCATTTTATAATGGGATAGGATGGGGTATTCAACGGTCCGTTTTACGAACTGTAACTTCTGCTTACACACTGTAGCACTTACTCACTGGTTTTTATTAGGAAGGTTTTACAAATACGACAGTCGAATTGCATTTCTTTGTCTGAGCCCATGATTTCTTACCACCGCATTTTGCTTTTATCAAAATCACATCCGTTTGTGAAGAAGCTCCCGAAAAGCATTTGCCTTAAGAAAAAAGTTGGAACGAACCATAAGAAGTAAAAAAAATGGCGTAATATTCTGTGGAGTGACGAAACAAGACTAAATTTTTTCATCCTCGGATTGTGGGCGTAACGTAAGACGACCAAAAGGAAAAGAATACCATCCTCGCTATACCGGGACTTATGTCCCACGGTATTTCCAACCGGACAACCGTCAAAAACATACGGGCGGGTATTATGAAAGATTGGTTTCTGGATCACAATATCTCTGTAGTTCCATGGCCAATTCAATCTCCAGGTCCAAGTCCTATTGATAACTTGTGGGATGAACTGAACAGTCAATTTAAGGGTCAGTTCGTAACAAAGGGGAATCCACTTGGGAAGCAGTATGAAAAGAAATGGTAATCCATTTCTCCTGAAAAGCGCCAGAAATTTATAGGATCAATGCCACGTTGCATCCAATAAGTTTTGAAAAGTTTTTGAGGATACTCAGGGTATTAGAGTAAAATAAAAACAAGTGGGAAAGTGCAACAGTGTGTATGTAAAAACTTCAGTAAGTCTAAGACGAAAAAAGGAAACTGCCACGCCTCCATAAAAGGGCGGTATGTAAAGGTTAGGTTAGGTTAGGTTGGGTGGCTGTCCCCGCTGGGCAGGGACACACTTAGACCTAAGGAGGTCCGTTGTAATACCACTTGTAGGACCGGAGTTACCAGCCCGGGACCTAAATGATGTCTACCCGTTTGGGTGGGAGGGGTCTAGGAAACCGTTGAGAGTATAAACCTGTATAAACCTAAGGCCAGCAACCAGAGTTTGATTGGTTGAGACATACCCGAGGGTAATGAAGGATTGGGGTAACCGTTTCGGTATGAACCCGTGCCAGGGGGAATGTGTACCAGTGTTGCTACAAGAGCGGAGAGGTGAGGGCAACCGATTCGGTATGAGCCCTTACCAGGACAGTCCTGTTGGGGTTATATTTGGCGTTTCACTGTAGGTGCTCCCTCGCTCACATAGAGTTTCCATGTGATCACAGTTAGGCGTTTAACCAGTTTGACCCGGAGATAAAGTTCATTAGCCTCTTTGAATCGAGTCGCGCTAGATCATTTAGATCATCAAAGAAGCATTTACTTTAAGTTTTCCTTCTCAATGTCGATAGGGCGGGACAGTTGCACAGAAGATGAACCATGGTCTCTTCTTCTTCCTCATCTTTGCAACTTCTGCAGAAGTCGTTGAAGGGAGCACCAAGTCTTCTGGCATGTCGTCCTACCAATCAGTGACCTGTGAGGGCCCCAATTATCTTTCTAAGATTCGTCCTATTGAAGGAGATGAGTCTCTTTGTTTTCCTACGATCGAACTCTGGTTAGATTTGCTTGGAAGAGTGACATGTGCTGATGTTATTCCACCTATTGTTTGCCATTGTGATGGCTTCGATGTCCAGGTGAAACTTTATCGAGTTTATGGGTGCTGCCGGTTCTGTTGTATGAATTGGATTAGCACTAGCACTATTGCTGGTATATAAGCTGTATATAAAAATAAAACTATTAAATGATTTATACTAGTTGATTGCATTCATTTCGGCATAGCCACGCATAAAAAAGTGGGCGGAGGTATATACATACTATATATACAAAAAGTTAGAAAATGCTTCATATATTTTTGTTGAAATAAAATTAAAAAAAGTTGGCGTGGTCAGTGAAAAGGCCATACTTTTTCTGTTACTATAGACAATTACAATTGCACTTTTGTAACATACATAGCTTAATTTGGAAAAAGTATTTTTTAAATTAGAGGTACATACAGAGGTCTGGAGTTCCAGCCAACAAACCAAATTTCAGTTCTCTAGCAAAATTTAAGGCCTAAAGGTTGTTTATATACGGACGGACGGTTTTTCGTTCAGAGCTGATCTCGAACTGTCAAGCAAAAAATTGTGTTTCTTTTTATGCTCAGAATAATCAGAGTACCCGAGATTTGTGTTTTCTTCGCTTACAGCGACGGCATGATCAGAGCGCGCTCAATGTGCTCAGAATAATTTGACCGAACATTCTGAGCTACATTATACTCTGTTCGGAAAAACTGATCGACTGTTTGTGTGCACTCGATCGAAAAATCAATCCCCATTTGCAAGAGCGTGACCAGTACCACATTCCTTCGGATCTTTCTGTTATTTTATTCAAAGAGCCTTAACAATTTGTGCTTTTTAAAGCTCTTAAGAAAAATAAAATTGAATATAGATTGTGAATGCTACCATTTGTTTATTTTACTTTTGGTTTGATGCATAAAAACATGTGCACGCTGACAAGAACATGATGATTAGGTAACCCAGTGGTTGTTTCTCTTACGAATAGTGGCAGCCCTTAAAGAACTTTAGAAAGAGACAAGTTTATGCAAGGTGCTTAAGACAGAAGGGAAAGCCAACGTCCTATCTTGCCTGTACTGACAATTAATTCCGGGAATAGTATAGTTGCTGATCACAACGAAACGACGGAAGTGTTAAAAAAAATTAAAAGGGGAAGTTTGTTGTTCTAAGGCCGAAAGTAATAGTGCTTGATGATTCACCGTCTCAGGATAGCGAGGAAAGAACTTAACTATCATACAATGGGTTTAATCTAAAGACATTACCTAACCTAGACTTGTTTCAAATGAGAGCGATGTCTTACACAGATGGAGCGAGTACTTTTCGGAGTTGCTTAAGGAGTTAAAGTACACATTTTCCAAAAAAGGAGAGAAGACAGATTGCTCAAACAATAGGAATACCCAAATCTCTCTTAAGTCTTCCGGGAAAATTATTCGCGATAGTGTTGGTAGCAGTATTGCGATGTCTCTGGGATGGTTTTTACCTCGAGCAAGTGTTGTTTTTTCTTCTGTTTCCCTCCGTACCTTTCTGAAATTACCTTTTTTCCGCCAAGTCTTTTTCCAAAGAAATATTTTTTTATTTGCCTACTATCTACCTACTTCTTTTACTAAATTACCTACCTACTTTAAAGTAATTTAGTAAAAAAATGCATAGGTACTTATTGAATTTGGTAAACTTATAGAGAACCGTCATTATTTTTAAACTCCTTTTCTTCTATTTTTCAATTTGATGGAATGTTGCGAGTTGGGTTTGGGCCTTGTGGCCTGTATGAAGGACGGCGGCACGTTCCGATAGGCTCGGCTAAACTCATCGCTCAACTTCACTGCACCACCCACTCAATAAACAAAAGGTCGTGCCTTACTAATCTAACAGAAAGAAGAAGAAGCTAAACTCTAACCAGGACTTGAAAGTGGGGGGAAGAGGAATGAAGAGAAAGTGAAAGAAACAGAGATATCCAGTCTTTAAACTATAGCCACCCTGGAGGAAGGACGGAAACTACACCCTAAACTAACCTTATGAACTCCCGACAATCTCTACTCTAATTCTTCTACTTACTTAACCTTTAACCTACACTAAACTACCCGAAAGTAGGTAGTAACCTACAAGTAAACTACCCGGCTGTTAGGCTGCCTGGAGTTAATGGCAGAGTCTGGCTGGCCCACCCTTATGTACAGTGTACATTCAGGGACCACTTTTCACACAACTTGGGAACGAGAAGTGGCGATTGGATGTACGGATGGACACTGTAATATTGTGGCTTCTTAGATCAGGCATTGCACAATAATAAAAACAAATAATAAATAAATAAATTTACAAATACAAAAAAAAAAACAATTCAAAACGATTGAGTAGGTACCTATAACACATGGAAAGCGCCTTCAGAAGTGAGTCAAAACTTATTGAAAATCGGCGGAAGTCTAGCAATAAATGAAAGAGCGCCTAGGTCAACTAATAACAACACCGACTGGGATGGCTTTAGGAAATACTGCAAAGAAAATGTACTTCTACATGTACCACTTACAACCCCTTTAGAAATAGAAGACGAAGTCGATAAACTCGTTAGAACTATTCAAAACGCTGCTTGGAGCAATACTTCTTTCCGGAAGTATGGAAAAGCGGATCAATATTCCCGCGCGAAATTGAAGAGCTCATACGCGAAAAGAGAAAGGCTCAAAAGAGATGGCATTTGTCTCGAGCTCCTCCTGATAAAACCATTCTGAATGGGCTATCTAACGAACTAAAGCACTTACTTCAAGATTTTAAAAGTCGTGAGATTACCAACTACCTCGAAAACTTGACTGCCGAGCCGATATAGGGTCAAACTATTCACTTTGGAAAGCCGCGAAGTCCATTAAAAAGCCCATAGTACATTCGGCGCCAATAAGAAAAGATAACGGTGAATGGGTAAAAGGCGACAAACAGAAAACAGATGTATTTGCAGGACATCAGAAGAAACGTTCAAACCGTTTGACGGGGAGCGGTTGGTTGATGATCTTTATCTCAATGCGGAACTAGACAATTATCGAATGAAAACCGTGACAGTCTGAACTTCGTCATCCAAAATTTGAAAAATAACAAAGCTCCAGGCTATGATCGAACTACTGGGGAAATTTTTAAGGAGCTATTGAAAAGAGCGTTAGTCAAGCTTCTCTACATCATAAACGCATCAATGAGAATTTCATACGTTCCACGGCAATAAAAAGTCGCAAAGGTAATAATGGTTCCGAAACCAGGGAAATGCCCGAACGTAAAAAAATCATATTCGTTCGCTGACGACACTGCTATCCTCGCTACGGATAAGACAGTCGAACTATCAATGGGAAAACTCCAACGCGCTTTGAACAAAATATGCGAATGGACAAAGGCCTGGCGAATCGTCCTAATTGAGACAAAATCAACGCATGTAAATTTTACTTACAAGAACAAAATCAACTTACCTCTATTTATAAGCTCGGTACAAATTCCGTACGCAAACAAGGCGAAATATTTAGGCATGACCCTAGACGCAAAACTTAAAAAGAAGCCACACGTTAAAAAGAAACGCGATGAACTTGAAATCAAGCTACGAGAACTGAATTGGCTTATCGGACGTTATTCGAAACTAAGCGTATATAACAAACTGCTATTGTATAAGCAAGTGCTAAAACCATCTTGGACGTACGGTATACAACTTTGGGGTTCTATCAAACCCAGCAACATATCTATTTTAGAAACTTTTCAGAATAAGACACTAAGAGCAATCGTAAATGCTCCATGGTATATAAGAAATAGCGATTTACTTCGAGATCTATGCATCGCAACCGTGACCGACGAGGTAAAAAACTTTGCTCGCAAACTTCACACTCGCCTTCACGACCATTGCAACCACGAAATAATCCGAACTCTGGATCAGACGAATCTTGCACGCCGACTACATCGAACAAGACCGATCTAGCGTCGTGGTAAGAGGAAACCGCACACAATGACTGTATTGCAGGTGCTTTCGTTGGGACGTAGCCTGCCAAACGCGATTACTATACAGAAGCTTGAACTTCTTGTTAAGGAAACTTAGTCGTAGTCTTACAAAGATTAGGAGATTATTTTAGTGAGTAAGAATCTCACACTATTATGAGCATGCGCGTTCGATTCTCATAGTGCCTATGAAGGTTTTTGCCTACCCACGGAAAAAAAAATATTTATTTATTTCTGTCCAATTTTTACTAAACATTTAATTGATCACAGAGTCAATTGTTTATTTTAATAATATCCATCCCTTACTTATGGTATACAGCTCAGATCTTCTTTGCCTCAGACTCTTCTTCCTCGCCCGAGTCCGCATCTTTTTTCTGTTCAAGCGTGCTGCTACTAGTCTTAAGGCTGTCCTTTTCACTCTTGTTTCCTTTCTCTACTTTGGGAGTGTTATCACTTTCGTCGGAAGTATTTACTTTGTCGATCTTGGCATGCTCCGACTTCACGAGCTCCCTCAGCTCATCGCCCCAGCCTAAAGCATCGGCCACCGCATAAACACCATCATCACAGTCTCCGATATAAGCAATGTCCCGTGTGTTCTTTGGCGTGTCATACATCAATCCCGGTCCACTGGAAAACCACGACCGCGATCCCGATCCCACCTTGTCCCTATTAATCAACAATCGAACGCAGTTCGGGCGAGCTTTGTCAATTAGAGACGCAAACGGCTGTACCTCCAACGAGGTTCCCATTATAATGAGCAGATCACAGTTTTCGAAGTCCTTCGTCGGCATGACGTAAAACCTTTCGGGCATGTTCTCACCAAAGAAGACAATGTCAGGCTTAACCAGTGCATTGCAGCTCTCACAAGTTGGTACGTTATCGGAGAATATCTGCTCCTTCATCCACTCCATAGTGTATTCCTTGCGGCAGCCCAAACAATGATTTGTGTAGAATGTTCCGTGCGCCTCTACCAGTTTTTCGTCAGGTATTCCAGCGATTCGCTCCAAAGTATCGATGTTCTGGGTATAATGGCGCACCAAAAGCCCCTTCTCATGCAGCAGTCGGGCGAAGTAGTGCGCCGGAGTCGGCTTAAATGTTCCCGGATAAAGCTCCTTGGCCAATGCAAAGAACGGCTGAGGGTTATCCTCAAAGTAGTCCATGTCGAAAATGGCTGTGGGATGTGGAAGATTGTATTTTTGAAGGTTGTCATAGAGACCAGAGCCAGGAGAACGAAAATCAGGAATACCAGCCGCTGTAAAGAGAATTACGTAGTGAAAGGGTCTTGATACGGTAGCCTTTACTCGACTCACAGGTTGAAATACCAGCTCCAACCATTGTAATGATATTCTTGAAGCTCTTTTCCTTCCAGTGCTTAGTGAGACCGTCGAAAGTGAGGTTCTCGAACACCTTAGTCTACCAAGAAACGAAAAAGCAAAACTGTACTCAAGGTATGAATGGGAAGCGGGTATACAGACCTTCTCAGTATCATCGGTTGCGTCGGAGAATCCCAACTTGTCGGCGAAAAACTGTCGTATTGACTCCACTGTGGGTTCCACTGCAAAAGATGGGATAGTTTCACTTAACAGAACTATAACCCCACCCCGGGCTGTATGTTTTGAATACGACTTTGGTATGGAGCCGTACAAATCAATGGACTTTGAACCAACACAAAAATTGCAGGGATATTACTATGCGTCTTTCTTTCTTACCACTTATCCGTTCACGTAGCTCTTCACTTTCCATTGTGTTAATTGATCTTAAGCGAATGGGTGTGGACGAAAATTTACGGAAAGCCCGAATTAAATTCGTACAAGCTGCCGTGTTTACAAATTTTAGATCCTCGCACAAAATAAAATTGATATGATGATTTGTGAGGTTGCGAAGTGACAGAAGTGACAGTTGTGACAGCTGTCAATCAGTCGGAAAAGGTTCAAAGAGTAAAGTTTTTTTTGTAGTAGATTAATGTATTTCGTTTAGTAGATGGTAGTCCGACAAAGCTACCCAACAATCAATTTTGTCACGTTCCCAGTATAGGTATGCAGTTTTCATAACCTATTCCATGCCTTCGTTTGTAATTTTTTTAACATCTTCGGGTAATCAATTGAATTTTGTGCTACCGGGCATGCATTCGTGCAGGGGCGTAATGCTGCAAATATTTTTCATCATTTCAACATGCCAAAATGGCATACAGTCTAAGCTTCAAGCTTGGATTACTCTGCATGCCATTTTGGCATATATGACGCAAGCAGAAAAATGCTACAAACGTAATACTACTATTACGGTTCAATGTCTTAAAGGGCGGAATGCAATTGGCTATTTCGGTGGAAAACTGTTTTTAAAAAAACTATAAAACAGTGACAAAAAGGGACATTACGTCAATGCTCGAGTGTGTCAATCGACTTCGCAATATTTTGGTCACTAATAAGTTTAATCTCGCGTTTCTGGGTCTTATCTAGCAGGTGCAGTGCTGTTTTTGGAGCACCCGCCAAGACATGGGGTTTGTATTCCAATTTAGGGTGGATGTAGGCCTTAACTTAAATAACCAAATCAAGAGGGGTGAAATATTTCTTACATCTTTTGAGGAAACCTAAGGATTTCACACCGTTTTTGGCGACATCGAATATGTGGTCATTCCAAGTAAGGTTTTTATTGACACATAATACCGAGATTGGAAAGCGTATCGGTTTCTTCGATGTAAGTGCCATTTATGGATAATGGCTGGGTGTTTTGGTTTAGCTTTAATGACAGGAGACAGCATTGAGTTTTGGAAGCATTAAACTCCACTCTGTTAAGAGATCCCCATGATACAACACTCTTAAGATCGGAGTTTAATGAATTTAACATACTGTAATGTGGCGACAAGAAATAAAATGACATGCGGGAATCGCTGAATTGACCCATTGATTTACTTTGCGAACACATCCGCTCGATTCATTTAACGAACACACCCAAATGTCATTCCAGTCAGCTGATACAAACTGATATTCCCAGTTCGAATTTCGATATCGAAAATTTCCCCCGCATGGAATTCATCGGAAGAGTACAAATGGAAAATTACCAAAGGGGAAGTATGGAACGTGCTAGAAGGTTAAATTTTGTATAAATACACGAGTGATAGGCTCGTAGGGACAGTTATATTTCAAACGCTGACTTGTGAAAGTCGGTAGTAAAGTAAAAAGTGATCGAATTAAAATAAATTGTTGAACTCTAAGTAGCGAAGTTAAATTAAGTGTGATTTGAATTTAAATAAGTTTGTTTGATAAATAAAGTGTTGCATTGATTGTTAAACAATGATATCTTCGATTGTTAAACAATGAATCTTCGATGGCCAAACATCATGGCCGATTTATTCGAACATCATGGCCGACACAATTTGAAGCTGCAGCTTTGACAAACGACTTAGACAACGAATATAAATCGATTGCTCTCACGCTTGCTCTCAGAGAAACAGCTGCCGGAATTGCTGCAGGCCTGCAGACCATCCCTGAACAAAAAAAAGGATTATGATGCCATGGTGAAGGCCATCGAGATGGGGTTTGGCGACGATCACATGCAGCATGTTTACCGGGTCCAGTTGCCCCAAAGAATTCAGACAAGGAGTGAGCGTGAGACGCTTCAACAGTTGCAAGCCGACATCGAGCGATTGGCGAATTTGTCCTATCCCAACACCAGCAGGGAGATAATAAACGAGTTGGCAACCGATGCGTTTACTAATGCCATTGCGGATGGAAAGCTACAAATGGCTGTAAGAATGGCAGGTAAGAAGACTCTCGCTGAAGCACTAGCATTCGCCCTGACAATGGAAGCTGCAGACCAAGCTTCGCAAGGTAGCCATCGCATAAGGGAAATGGCTACGCTAGAATGCTCATGTCAGCGCGTGGAAATGGAGAGACAAAACACGAATAGCGGTCGAGGACAAATAAGGTGCTGGAATTGCAACAAGTTGGGACACCTACAGCGACAGTGCAGAGCTCCGCCTAGACAAACAAGCTGCCCACATTGCGCTAGAAGAAGGCAAAATGAAGAAGCATCTGGCAGGGACAACGTTCAACCTGCTGGACAAGTTTCGGAGCAACAGCAGTCGGGAAACGCCTAAGAACCAACTTCGCGGGGCAGAAGTTGGTTGATGGAATCGACGCCCCCAGGACCATCATCCAAGTCTCGCAAACAAAACGCTGCAACAGGAGTCTTACAGTGAAGGCACTTATTGGCAACAGAAAATGTGTGGCCACTATCGACACAGGTGCCACGGCCTCCATCATCCGAAGAGACCTTGTTCAGACGTCATGGCTACATAACACCAGCTGCTACAGTCTGAAGACAGCTACAGGAGAAGCGGCGAAAGTATACGGGGAGGTGCAGCTACAGATACAACTAGAGGGATTGACCTTCTCACATGCATTCTTGGTAGCCGACATATGCGACGAATGCATCATTGGAGTGGACTTCATGAAGGCACACGAGGTAATTCTTGACCTTCGAATGCAGGTGCTAAGGTATCGAACCGTCGAGATCCCTATGGTATACGGAAACGACAACGCTGTGAATCTTCGAGCAATACTGGGAGGCGATGAAGTTCTGCGGCCCTCTTCAGAGACAGTTCTTTGGACACGTTTGGAGGGTGATCCTGGGAACCACCGATTCTATCTCATCGAGCCAGATAACAAAAGTGAATTTAAAAGTTACGTCGTGGGAAAAATTCTTGCAGAGCCCAGGGATAACATGGTGCCGGTAAGACTGATGAACCCAAATAAGCGCACCGTTAAGCTCAGAAAAGGAGAGGTGATCGGAAGATGTGTGCCCGTTGCAGCCATTTCGACAATAGCTGAGAGTGAGCCTGCAAGTCCTGTCTCTCCATCAAAATTGTCCGAGGTATGTAAGACTATACTCGGAGACTGCGAGCTAAATCAGGAGCAGCAAACCATAGCGGAAAATCTAATTGGCGAGTTTGCTGATATATTTGCCTCACAGGATGGAGACTATGGTCGAACACACTTAGTACAACACCGCATAGACACCGGAGATGCTAGACCAATCCGCCAACCTGCCAGACGACTTCCGTTGGCTAAACAGGACGAGGCCGCCGAGATGATATCGACCATGGAAAGAGAAGGTTTGATCGAAAGCTCGAAAAGTCCGTGGGCGTCGCCTGTTGTACTGGTGAAAAAGAAGGACGGCAGTACTCGATTCTGCGTGGATTACCGGAGGCTTAATGATGTCACAAAGAAGGACAGCTACCCTTTACCTCGAATAGATGACACATTGGACACACTCTCTGGAGCAAAATGGTTTTCCACTCTCGACCTGAAAAGTGGCTACTGGCAGGTACAGATCCATCCAGAAGACAAAGAGAAGACCGCTTTCACAACTGGCAATGGGCTTTGGCAGTTTACAGTAATGCCATTTGGTCTGTGTAACGCTCCGGCCACCTTTGAGCGTCTTATGGAACGTGTCTTACATGGTCTGACGTGGAAAACCTGCCTGGTATATTTGGATGACGTCATCGTTTTGGGAAAGACGTTTGCAGAACATCGCGACAACTTGAGGGAGGTCTTCTCACGACTTCGAGCAGCACACTTAAAGCTCAATCCAAAGAAGTGTGCGCTCTTCAGAGCAGAAGTAAAGTATCTGGGGCATGTGATATCGACGGATGGCGTGAAGACGGATCCAGAGAAAATCGAAGCTGTGAGAAGTTGGCCAGTTCCCAAGGACAAACACCAGCTAAGGAGCTTTCTCGGTCTTGCTACGTACTACAGGAGGTTCGTCAAAGATTTCGCCGGGATTGCAAAGTGTCTGCACCAGCTCACTGAGAAAGGAAGACAATTTAAATGGTCAGGTGAGTGCGAAAGAAGCTTTCAGCATCTGAAGCAGCGACTTTGCGAAGCACCGGTACTAGCTTACCCCATCCCCGGCAAGACATTTATTGTGGACGCAGACGCTAGCAATGTGGGTGTTGGCGCAGTATTGTCGCAGTTACACGATGGGCAGGAGAAAGTCGTAGCATACTTCAGCAAAGTGCTTACCCGACCAGAGAGAAATTATTGTGTTACCAGACGAGAACTCCTTGCTTTAATACTGGCGACGAAACATTTCCAGAAGTACCTGAGCGGCCAGAAGTTCATCTTGCGTACCGACCACGCCGCGCTCAAATGGTTACTGCAGTTTAAAAATCCTGAGGGACAAGTCGCAAGATGGATCGAGCGATTGCAGGCTTATGACTTCGAGATACAACATCGCAAAGGAAGACTGCACTGCAACGCGGACGCATTATCCCGGAGACCATGTGAGCCCAATTGTAAGCATTGCGTGCGACAGGAGGAAAAGGACGAATGTACTGTCCAGCGAGTAAGAGCCGAACCTGCAGAAGGCTGGAGTACTGAGGAACTTCGCAACGCACAACAAGAAGACCCTGACATTGAGCCAATCCTTGCATGGAAGGAATCTATGGAGAAACCGAGCGCAAGGGATATATCCGACAGAAGTCCCACATTAAAGGCATATTGGGCGCAGTGGGACTCTCTCCATGTACAAGATGGCGTTGTGCGAAGAAAATGGGAAATGCCGGATGGAAAATCCTTTAAGATGCAGCTTGTGGTTCCACGGTCGAAAGTCCAGGAGATTCTACGGGAAATGCACGATGGAGTGTCTGGTGGGCACTTGGGCATCAACAAAACCCTGGAAAAAGTACGGGAACGTTTTTATTGGCTGAGTGCAAGAAGGGACGTTGAGAGTTGGTGTCGGAAGTGTTCTACTTGTGCTGCTAGTAAGGGACCCAAAGTCAAAACCAGGGGTAAAATGAACCAGTACAATGTGGGTGCTCCCTTTGAAAGGATCGCCGTCGACATCGCAGGACCGTTTCCGGAAACTGAAAGCGGTAATCGTTACATCCTGGTTATTGCCGATTACTTCAGCAAGTGGTCCGAGGCATTTGCGATCCCAAATCAAGAAGCGAAAACCGTTGTCGATCAGATAGTGGACCACTGGGTGTGCAGGTTCGGAGTGCCAATGGAATTACATTCCGACCAGGGAAGAAACTTCGAGTCGAAGATATTCCAGGAGGTATGCGCAGCAATCGGACTACAGAAGACACGGACCACACCTCTTCACCCACAATCAGATGGAATGGTGGAACGCTTCAACAAGACGCTGAAGGAACATCTCTCTAAAGTCGTGGACGAGAATCAACGGGATTGGGATCGGCGAATACCTTTATTCCTTATGGCCTACCGGAATGCTATTCACAGTACAACTGGATATACTCCATCTGAAGTTTTATTTGGCCGAACTGCCAGGCTACCCAGTGAGCTTAAATTCGGATTTCCCACTGAAGAACCCACATCCGAGGAGGACTACGTGGTTGACCTTAGAGAAAGGATTAATGACATCCACCAGAGAACCAGAAGCAATATAAAAGTTGCAAGCGACCGCATGAAGACGAGATACGATGCGCGAGCAACGGCACCCGAGTTCAACGAGGGAGATCTGGTATGGCTCTATAACCCACATCGTAAAAAGGGAAGATCGCCAAAGCTTCAGAAGGATTGGGAAGGTCCCTACCAAGTTGTAACGCGAATTAATGATGTCGTATTCCGAATCCAAAGAGGACCAAGAGCGAAAATGAAAGTTGTCCATGTTGATCGCCTACATCGCTACCACGGAAGCAATGATGACGTACTTGTTCGGGACGAACAAAACTAAGAGGGGGGCAATGTTATGTGGCGACAAGAAATAAAACAACTCGCAGGAGTCCCTGAATGCACCCATCGATTCGCTCTACAGACGCACCCGCTCGATTCACTAAACGAACATACCCAACTGTCATTCCAGTCATCTGACAGCAGCTGTCATATTCGAAGTTCGAATTTCGATTTCCCCTCCTTGGAATTCAGCGGAGGAGTACCAGTGGAAAATTACCAAAGGGGGTATGGAACGTACTAGAAGGTGCTTAATTTTGTATAAATACACGGGTGGCAGGCTCGTACGAGACAGTTATAATTTAAACGTGGACTTGTGAAAATCGGTAATAAAGTAAAAAGTGATTGAGTTGAAATAAAGTGTTGAATTCTAAATAGTAAAGTTGAATAACAGTGTGATCTGAGTTTAAATAAGTTTGTTTGATAAATAAAGTGTTTCATTGTGTGATTATAAAAGTGAAATTGAGTTTTATTCAACGAACCCCAGGCCGAAAATATTACATTATTATTACGCAGTTAAGCTTTTCTTTTCTCCAGAATCGTTCATGTGTTATTGATGTTCAGTTTTTAATTATGTAGGAATGCAGAAATTATTAGTTATTCAGCAAAACAAGAGCAACAGTTAGGAAACAATCGAAAAAACTTAAATTTTAGGAAAAGGCTTTTGATTTTTACTTGCGTAAAATATTAAGCGTTCCCAAATTTAAGAAAAATTAAGAAGTTTAGAAGCATTAAATATAGCTTTCATTGGATTGCATCACTGAAACCTTTTTTTACTTGTGATTAAATTTGTTAGTTAAATGAATGCTTCTTTTGGTGTCAATCTCTATTGTTACCTACAAAAATATACATAAACATTTTTCTTTCGACTACTTTGTTATTTCACTGACAGAAATCAATTTCAATGTGCTACTGATTTTTTTACGAAATGGGTTCACTCAAAAGTGCATTATTCTTCTGTTCTCAGTTGCCAATTTGACTTTTAATGTTCAACTCTAATCTCAAATGCATGCAATAATATCGACTTGGAAAGATAAGGATCACAATTATATCATAATATTGATTTGTTCGAATAATGAATTCAAATTATAGCTATAATAAAAATAATAAAAGTGCCTTTGAACCTTTCTAATGACTTTTACTTTTTGATATACTAACGATTGATTTCGTCAAAACATGTAGAAAACATTTTATTGGTACTTAACCGTAAATTTTGCTTTTTAAAGCTTTAATCCGGTAACATAAAACACAAACTTATCAGAGGCACAGGCATTTAGGCAGTAAAGAATTAGTTTCATTTGCGCTTTTTGTGTTTTGTTTTTAACTATATATGAAAATATTTAGAAGGCATTTGAAATACATAATGTAAAACTGGAATAAAATTAAGATAAAAATGATTTTAAGGTCTCTAGCAAAACAACATTAATGTAACACGACCCATTATGTGGCGACTTCCAGATATTGGAATTCGTTACAATTTTTGTCCGGTAGACGGAGCAAAAAGCTGATTCCGCCATGTTTTCGTGGTGAATCACTTGAACTTCGTGGTGAATCTCTTCAAGTATGGAATACATTGACAAAATGTGAGAGTATGCGTGGATTTCCAGGCATTACCATGGCAACAGCTTGTAGGCCCCCCGGCTTTCCAGTCTAGTTGAATATCTAATTCATTAAGTAATTTGTGGTCAACGGAAACGAAAACGCTGTGAATCTTCGAGTGATAATGGGAGGCGATGAATTTCTGCGGCCCTCTTCGGAGACAGTTCTTTGGACACATTTGGAGGGTGATCCTGGGAGCCACCGTTTCTATCTCATCGAGCCAGATAACAAAAGTAAGCTTAAAAGTTACGTCATTCAAGAACAACATCGTGCCGGTAAGACTGATGAACAGAAAAAAGCGCACCGTAAAGCTCAGACAAAGAGAGGAGATCGTAAGATGTGTATTCGTTGCAGCCATTTCGACAGTAACTGAGAGTGAGCCTGCGAGTCCTCTGTCTCCATCAAAATTGACCGAGATATGTAAGACTATACTCGGCGACTGTGACCTAAATCAGGAGCAGCAAATCATAGCGAAAAATCTCATTGGCGAGTTTGCTGATATATTTGCGTCAGAGGATGGAGACCAGGGGCGAACGCAAGGGGGGGTTGATGGAGGTCAACGGCTTCAATCATTTGGTTGATGTAACGCTCCGGCCACTTTTGAGCGTCTTATGGAACGTGTCTCACATGGTCTGACGTGGAAAACCTGCCTGCTATACTTGGTAACGTCATCGTTTTGGGAAAGTCGTTCGCTGAACATCGCGGCAACTTGAGGGAGATCTTCTCACGACTTTGAGCAGCACACTAGAAGCTCAATCCAGCAGTGCAGAAATAAAGTATCTGGGGCATGTGATATGGATGAATGGAGTGAAGACGGATTCAGAGAAAATCGAAGCTGTGAGAAGTTGGCCAGCTCCCAAAGACAAACACCAGCTAAGGAGCTTTCTCGGTCTTGCTATGTACTGCAGGAGGTTTGTCAAGGATTTCACCGGGATTGCAAAGTGTCTGCAGCAGCTTACTGGGAAGGAGAGACAATTCAAATGGTTAGGTGAGTGCGAGGGAAGCTTTCAGCATCTGCGAAGCACCGATATTAGCTTACGGCATACTTGGCAAGACATTTATTGTGGACGCAGACGCTAGCAAAGTGGGTGTTGGCGCAGTATTGTTGTTGTTGCACGATGGGCAGGAAAGTTGTAGCATACCTCAGCAAAGTTCTTACCCGACCAGAGAGAAATTATGTGTTACCGGGCGAGAACTTCTTGCTCTAATACTGGCGACGAGGCATTTCCAGAAGTACCTGAGTGGCCAGAAGTTCACCTTGCGTACAGACCACGCGGCTCTCAAATGGTTACTTCAGTTTAAAAATCCTGAAAGCCAAGTCGCAAGATGGATCGAGCGATAAGCGATTGCAGGCTTATGACTTCGAGATACAACATCGCAAAGGAAAACTGCACTGCAACGCTGCCGCATTATCCCGGAGACCATGTGAGCCCAATTGAAAGCATTGCATGCGACAAGAGGAAAAGGAGAAATGCTTTTCTCCCCAGTAAAGAGCGAGAGCCGAACGAGAGTAAGAACCGAACCTACAGAAAGCTGGAGTACTGAGGACCTTCGAAATGCGCAACAACAGATATCTCTAACAGAAGTCCTACCTTAAAGGATTACTGGGCGCTGTGGGACTCTCTCCATGTACAAGACGGTGTTCTGCGAAAATGGGAAATGCCAGATGGAAAATCCTTTAAGATGCAGCTTGTGGTCGAAGGTCCAATAGATATTACGGGAAATGCACAATGGAGTATCTGGCGGGCAGTTGGGAATCAACAAGACACTGGAAAAGTACGGGAACGCTTTTATTGGCTGAGTGCAAGAAACGATGTCGAGAGCTGGTTTCGGAAGGATCTCTAACAGAAGTCCTACCTTAAAGGATTACTGGGCGCTGTGGGACTCTCTCCATGTACAAGACGGTGTTCTGCGAAAATGGGAAATGCCAGATGGAAAATCCTTTAAGATGCAGCTTGTGGTCGAAGGTCCAATAGATATTACGGGAAATGCACAATGGAGTATCTGGCGGGCAGTTGGGAATCAACAAGACACTGGAAAAGTACGGGAACGCTTTTATTGGCTGAGTGCAAGAAACGATGTCGAGAGCTGGTTTCGGAAGTGTACCACGTGCGCTGTTAGCAAGGGACCCAAAGTCAAGAGGTAAATTGCACCAGTATGATGTGGGTGCTCCCTTTGAAAGGATCGCCGTCGACATCGCAGGCCCGTTTCCAGAAACTGAAAACGGTAATCGTTACATTCTTGTGATTGCCGATTACTTCAGGAAGTAGCCCGAAGCATTTGCGATCCCAAATAAAGAAGCGAAAACCGTTGTCGACCAGATAGTGGACCAATGGGTATGCAGGTTCGGAGTGCCAATAGAATTACATTCCGACCAAGAAAGAAACTTCGAGTCGAATATAGTATGCGCAGCAATCGGACTACAGAAGACACGGACCACACCTCTTCACCCACAATCAGATGGAATGGTCGAACGCTTCAACAAGACACTGAAGGAACATCTTTCCAAAGAATTGGACAGTATCAATGGGATTGGGATCGGCGAATACCTTTATTCCTCATGGCCTACCGAAACGCTATTCATAATACAACTAGATACACTCCATCTGAAGTTTTGTTTGGACGAACTGCCAGGCTACCCAGTGAGCTCTAATTCGGATTTCCCATTCAAGACCCAACATGCGAAGAGGACTACGCGGTGGACCTTACTTGAAAGCGATCGCATGAAGACCAGGTACGATGCGCGAGCAACATCCGAGTTCAACGAGGGAGACCTGGTATTTCTCTACAACCCACATCGAAAAACGGGAAGATCGCCAAAGCTTCAGCAAGAGTGGGAAGGTCCCTACCAAGTTGTTACGCGAATTATTGATGTCGTCTTCCGAATCCAAGGGTGACCAAGAGCGAAGATGAAAGTTGTCCATATTGATCGCCTGCATCGCTACCACGGAAACAATGATGATGTACTTGTTCGGGACAAACAAAACTAAGAGGCGGCAATATAATGTGGTGACAAGAAATAAAACACATGCAGGAATCGCTGAATGCACCCATCGATTCACTTTACGAACACACCGGCTCGATTCACTAAACGAACACACGCAACTGTCATTCCAGTCGAGTTTCGATATTAAAAATTTCCCCTCCGTGGAATTCAGCGGAAAAGTACCAATGGAAAATTACAAAAGGGGAAGTATGGAACATACTAGAACGTGTTTAATTTGTATAAATACACGGGTGACAGGCTCGTACAGACAGTTATATTTTAAATTTTGACTTATGAAAATCGGTATTAAAGTAAAAAGTGATCGATTTGAAATAAAGTGTTGAATTCTAAATAGCGAAGTTGAATTATGTGCGATTTGAATTTAAATAAGTTTTGTATGATAAATAAAGTGTTTCATTGTGTGATTATAAAAGTGAAATTGAGTTTTATTCGACGAACCCCAGGCCAAAACATAACAATAAGTAAGATATTTTTATTTGTAGTACATATTAATTTTAGTTGAGTTTATGTAGATTTATTTATTTTAGTTTTCAATTCTATGGTGGAATAGGCTAAGGTGATCTGTAAATAGTGAAGTCACAAATCACAAACATTCGTCTGCGTTAACTATGGTCATCACCATTTTCTTGTGACAGCTCTCGATCAATTACCGTCAAAATCAGCTGGTCCCTACCATTGAATAAAGAGACAAGGAATAGCTCTTTTTCACATATACAGTGTGTGTGAGTCAAGCATTTATTTTGACATTCGTCGCCCGATATCGGGTATCGACTTGTAAGTGAATGTATCGAATGTATCACGAATCGGGGTACAAATGTCACCTTACCTCAGGAATGTTAAACAAACGTAGAGCCAGCTGCAAGAAACGTTCTTTATGTTAATTCATTCGTTTCAATCGAAATGGGTTCCCGTTTTTAAGCTGATGCTTTATATGCTTTACACTTTAAACACTTTTTTGTTGTTTGTTCTGAATATTATATTTTACAGATACAAATACAGTATCTTCGCTTAACTTGAATTTGAATCGTTTGACGAATAATTTTTCTTTGCAGGATTGTACTTTATTGTCCTAACAGTCCAGCTGGAAACACAGTAGTGATGGTACGAGGATATTCAGTTCGATCTTTGATTTTGACCATGAAGATAACCACTAACCACAAATGTTTGGCTTTATTTTAACTTAAGGAGAAATATAATGTCATTTGGGCCTTTTGTTTTTACAGGCATATCTGAAATAGCACGACGCGACGGTAGCTCGATTGACTTTTAATTTGTGGTTAAGCTCGGTTTTGAATCGAAATATACGAAGTCTATAAAATAATAAGTCACCATTCCACATTTAGCGAATGTCAGCTTGTTTATTATATTCATTGTCTGCAAAAATGATTTCCTTTACATTTTGTATTTCCCGACACTGCACACCGTACCGATTAAAATTATTACACTTTTTTCCGCAGAGTTGTTAAAATAATGTTATCCTACCTATAGAAGAACCGTTTCGGTTGACTTACATTGCGAAATTATTTAAATCGAGACAGTAAAAATTATTAAACTATAATGACGTTCACAAAAGTAAATACATGCATATATTATATAACAATAATAAGAAATATTTATATATTACGTTTTTATATAAGTAAAACTGGAAAAGGGGTCAAAAACAGACTCGTTCATTTACAAGTTTTGTAAGGTATACATAAAAATATTATAAATAAAATTTTTTTATGACTAACTGTATAAAGCGTTTTCTTAACGATTGATTATTTATAGTTTTTCTGCACTTTCTTAACCGAGTCTAAGATTAGATCACCTTCTGGCGTGTTTTTTTCAATTTATATGATTATCTTTTTAAACTAGATATACGGAAGATCTATCATGAATCTAAGAACTAAGTTAAGTGTATGTGTGTGTCTGTTTGAAGGAAACCGAAATAATCATGGCGCTGCTTTTTTTGGAAGAAGCTTAGAAATTTATGAAGAAATAACACACAAACATAAACTACATAAAAATCTTTAAGTAGTTTATGTTTGGAAACTACTTAAAGACCCACTTGTACAAGAGGCTTACTATTATCCCTACAAAGGCATATACAAGGCCCTTTATGACGGCTGATTGTGATATTGTAGTTGGTAAAAATGAGCTGTTTCGCGACGCTATTGGTGCATACTGAACTCGTTCCAAAGTGGCCTGAATTTGCTTCAGTTGTCTTGAGTGTGCCTCCAGGGTTTTATTAATTTGGTCAACCGATATCAGGATGCTAGAAAAGAGGAAAAAAAGTGCAACAGATGCCTCAATATATTGTAATAATGTTTTGTGATTTATTTACCTTTTTGCAGATTTGGCAGACAAACCCTTCTTTACTCGTCCCTCATTCGATTGACTAGAATCAGAAAGGCTGTTCATCCGGTCCTGCGAGAGTTTACTTGTTAGTAATCCTGCACGAGGAGCCTTTAAAGCAGATAATGATTGTCTAGAGTCTGCTCTGATAACATGAAGAGGATCAGAGCTTACGATGCTAGCCGTACGAACCATAGGCGCTTTGTGGCGTGTCTTTGTCAGGACTTGATATTCGGCTTCGTATTGTTTGACATCGTTACGTGGGTCCCACGGACGCAGGTCGGCATACTTGTATATCCACTAACAACGAAAAATTTTAATTATATGAAAATGCTTTCGTATTGTTTGTTCAAAAAATTAAGTAGATGATGACATGAATTTCGAAAAGTTGTGGTCTTAAACGCTTTTAAAAACGGCATCTACCGTCATTCAACTCTTCATTTCTCAAAAACTTTTCAATATTTTCAAGTATGTACATAAGTTTTTCTAGAATAATTAAATATTACCTTGACCTGAGTTGCATTTTTAAAGTTCTTGCTACAAAAAACATTTCAAAATAAGTACCAAAAAATATTTAAACCATTTTCACAAGAAATTTCAGACTGTATGCAATTATACCTGTTTGTGGGTGTAGAAAAAATTGTCCTAGTATGCGTTCTCTTTAAGTTTTCACAATTTTAGAGCACACCAAAAGACAGTGGTCAAAAGCGGTCCAAGTTTTACCTAGTGACGAGACCTATGTAAGTAAAAAGTTAATCAAATATGGATTAATTTTTACTATGACAGCAAAGAAAAACAGCTGACATTATTTCAATATTACTCCATATGATGAACTTTTAACCTACATTGGCCTCCTTGTTGGTAGAACTTCGGGGTACTGGTAAGAAGCGGTCGAAAATAAACCAGAAAATATTTAATTGACAATTTTCGTTTTATGACTTTCGTAGCATGGCACTTGTGGAACAAAGTGTGGTCTTTGCTTGAAGGTTTTTATATTTTATTTATTTATTTTTGGTTGCCCGAAATAATTTCTCTTTACTTACTTTACTTAAAGAAAACCAACCGGTTTTCAGTTTGAAGTCATGATTGAAGCAATAATTTTCTGCAATCAAAGTGGTGAAGTCAAATGATTGGAGTCTTTTTGACTGTTCTACGTTTAGTAAAGTATGGAGTCACTAGCATTCATGAATGCATTCAAATTCAAACCATTAGTCATTTGAAGTCACTGAATGACATTAATCAAGAATTGTAGAAATCTTTATACTAATATCATCATTGGATTATGTCCTAATGGTTGATGAAGAATCTGTGTATAGAGTAACAATAAAGCTGGCTTGTTCTAGTGAGATCTAAGTGTGATGAGCAGCGGCAAGCTATCAGCTCTACCTAACACAGCAAGCCAAGTTTCCCTAAAATAGTCTCTATACTTTTGTACGAGAGCAGTACATATTGCTTGACCACCAATTAAACACAAAACAATAACAGTGAAATGCAGATTTAAAGCTCGTGTGCTTTAGGTTTAACTGAAGGTAAATTTCAAGTTTCTCAAGACATCTTTGAAGGCTTTTGGAATGACTCAAGATTTTGTAAAAATACATTTCGATGACCCTTGAACCGAGCAAATAACAGTAATTTATCTACTAAAGTACAGACAGCATCAAGATACAATTGTAAAATGCTGTATGAAGCTGCCAAAAATGTTTTCTTCCGCAATCTGAATGAAAGTTATGCAAAATCTAATTTTGGCTACCGACCAACACTTATCTTACCTGTCCACTGAGTATGTCCTGTTGGAAATAGGTTGGCACCCATTCGGTACACAAAGCTTTTCTTTCCTTTGCCGCATTTCTCTGCATCTCCTCTAGCACGGTTTTCTCCTCAGTTGCACCAACTTGATCGTCACGTCGGATTGCAGCCGAAACCAATTGCCATAGCCGTTCAGATTCCATCGGCTCCTGCGACTCAATAGGAACACAATACCGCATAAGACGTTTCTGTTTAGTCTCCGCAGTAGCAGTGAACAGAATCTTCTCTTCGGACGACTTGACATCTTTGATTCTAATTTCCGTATCCCAATGACCATTGATGTTGGCCAACGTTTCTTTTCCCAACTTAATTTTGCCTGTCACCAAGTTCGTGTTCTCAGATCCGCCCAAGAATGGCTTTAGCTTGAATTCGATGTCTGTTTTGTAGCCAGTGTTCTCGCACTCGATGCTGATTTTTCCACCCAATTCCATGGACAAAGTTCCCATGAGGATTCCCTTGCAATGAGCATACGGAGTTGTCAGGGTGTAGCTCTCACCACGAGGCAAAAGTGTCAAAGTAGCAACACCCTCGAGCACAGCTGAAGTACTATTGCCATAGAATTTAGACCTGGCCAGGATGCTGCATGAAATAGAAAAGCCATCCTGGCGATTGGTTACATAGAACGCCGACACCGGTGGATGATGCGAAACCTGCTCGGCTATGTAGTAAGTTCGACTTCCGTTGGGATGCTCCCAATAGCATCGAAACGTCTCACCAATAATCGGATTGTATGGTTTCTTCAAACCTTTTGGTTTCTTATAAAAACCCGACAAGTACCACTGGACAACTTTTTTCATTCGTGTAAATGGATCGTCTTCCACGACAGCGCTGCAATGAAATGAAGACTATAGTTTGTTTCAAACGAAATAAGACATTTCTTACGCTGAAAGGATATCAGCATGATAGTAGGAATCTGAGAGTTTATCGAGGAAAGATCTCGGCTCCAAGATAAATGTGGGCAACACCACTTTACTAAGATCCATTCCAGGACGGACTTGTTTCACTAGAAACCAAATAAGACTTTTGTGCTCCTCGGCTAGTTCTTCGACTTGTTCTCCTGCCTAGAATGGGAAATGTTTGTAATACAGAATGTTCCATTCCGTAGGGGCTTGTCTTACGTCTCCAAATTCATCTTCTGCACAATGCACGTATGGTGTCTCAGGAGGATAAGCAGCCACTTGATCTGGTGCATCGCCAATATCAGAATCAGATTCAGAATCTGGCCCAGACATAACAGCAGCAGCGCCTTCGTTCTGACTATCCGCATCGAGGTCTAAAAAAATCAATTATGAAAAGAAGAAAAATTAATTAGTAATGATGTCTACATTTATTGTTCAAAGTAAACACTGGGATTCAAACTAAAGTGTGAGAAAGTCAGCTTATGTATCTAATTAGGTACGGAAAGGTTTACGATTTTTGAGTGCCTGGCTTCATTGAAACGCGGCAAATAATATAAATTTACGTATGGAAAAGCGAATACTCAGTTTGAATTATGGAAAATGTCAAAATGTCAACGAATGAGCGTTAAAAATCAGCGTCCTTAGCATTTAGAACTTAAGTCAACTAAAAAGCTTAAGGCCTAACCATAATAGACTTAGATGGACTTAAGTCGGCTTTCCGAAATGTCCTATTACACGCAATTCGTATGCCACGACCATAATAGCCGTTTCCTCAATTTCGTTAGGCCTTCGTTAAATTTTGCTCTCTTAAGTTTCGTCCCACTCAAGTGAGAGGTTTATCACGGAAATTTGACAGCTGGCTAGATACACACAAATTTCATACGATCTCCGAAACGTTTGCTGAAGTCTATTATGGGCACCCTGAGCATTTGGCAGAACTTGAGTGGGATTTTCGATGTATTTTGACATTAAATTAATCCCACTTATGTCTATTATGGTTGAGACTTAAAGTTTTCTTACATTATATATTTTTTTTTGTAAGAAATTAGCGTTAGATAAGGCATGTGGAGAATGAATTTGAGCAAAGACTTTGTTACTTGAAATTTTAGACGCAGCAAGCAGACTAGAAGTAAAAAAAACGCTATAAAAACTCATTTTTTGTTAATATATGTTTCACTTTTGTCATTTTAACGATGCATTCCCAGCCATTAAGTTTTTTTTTAAGAAACAAATACTACTGTGTTCACTCTCTCTTCGTTAAGTTATAAAAGTACAAACCAAAAGAATATTAACAATTAGAAGCTGGCTGTTTATCGGGATTCTCTACCTTCGATGCCAACCGTTCAAAAGTGGTGACTGCTGAAGTGCATTTCAAGGTATGATAAAGACAAGATAAAGACAAGCAAGTTGCCCAAAATGCGCTAAGAGAAGGCAAAATGACGAAGGATCTTGCAGAGATAACGTTCCACCTGTTGAAGGCGCTTCGGAGCAACAGCAGTCGGGAAATGCCTAAAGACCAATTTCGCGGGAGAAGCAGCAGAAGGTATGTCTGCAGATACAACTAGCAGGGTTGACCGTCTCACATGCATTCTTGGTAAAATCATTGCATCATTGAAGGCACACGAGGTAATTTGAGACCTTCGAATGGAAGTGTTCAGGTATCGTACCATCGAGATCTCTATGGTATACGGAAACGACAACACTTCGTTAGTCTTCGGGCAAATATGAGAAGCGATAAAGTTCTGCGGCGCTCTTCAGAGGCAGTTCTTTGGACGCGTTTGGAGGACGACCTTGGGAACCACCGATTCTACCGATGAGATGACGACGACCATGGTAAAAGAATGTTCGATCGGAAGCTCGCAAAGCCCGTAGGCATTACCGGTTGTGGCAAAAAAGAAGGACAGCAGCACTCGGGTTGGTAGGTCCATCGATCCAGCAGACAGAGAGATATGACCGCTTTTACAGCTGGCAATGGACTATGGCGGATGAATACACTATAGGCTGCTTTGAGAGGAAAATTCTACGATTTACGGTCCCGTCTGCATAGACGGAGAGTGGAGGAGGAGATATAACATCGAACTGTACGGGCTGTACAGCGATACCGACCTAGCCAAAAGAGTCAAAACACAACGTCTACGATGGCTGGGTCATCTAGAGCGGATGGACACCAACGCCCCGGCCCGGAAAATCTTCGAATCCACACCGCAGGGACGGCGGGGTAGAGGAGCACCGACACCGAGGAGCACTTGGTGGCGCTCGCAAGTGGAAGGGGACCTCAGCCAACTTCGCGTGCGAAACTGGAGACAGCTAGCTAGCGACAGAGCTGGCTGGCGAAGCTTGTTGGCTGAGGCCCAGGTCCACCCCGTACTGTAGCGCCACCTTTAGTAAGTAAGTAATGGACTATGGCGGATAACAGTAATGCCATTTGGTTTGTGTAGCACTTCGGCCACCTTTGACCGCCTTCTGGAACTTGTCTAAAAATAAAAAATAAATAGAAAATTTTCTGACGTGGAAAACCTCACAGGTGTACTTGGACGAAGTCATTGTTGTGGGAAAGACTATTGATGAACATCGAGACAACCTGCGAGATGTATGCACACGCAGCACACTTAAAGCTCAATTCAAAGAATCGTGTCCTCTTCAGAGCGGAAGTTAAGTATTTGAGTCAATTGATATCGTCGGATGGTGTGAATACAGATCTAGAGAAAATCGAAGCTGTGAGAAGTTCCCAAAGATAGACACTAGCTAAAGATAATTATATCTCTTTATAAGCATAATTGAAAAAATACTTGCGACGTAATTCAAGTGACTCGATTCCAATGAGCAAGCATCTGACATTGTAGTTTGGCAATTGTAGTGAGCAAGCATCTGGCATTGGCATGTTCCAGTTTAACCTGTGTACAATAATTCTTGTTAAACGTTTTTGATTTCCAAGTAGTGTCAACTTTATAAAAAGGATTCCAAACTATAGAGCAGTATTCGAGAACGAGAGAAAAATATAGAGATCCTTAAAATTGAAGAAAGCAGTGGAGATCACAAGTGGAGTAGAGGGAAAGTCAATCTCCCTGTCTACGCGTCTGGCAGTAACTTTGAGATTGGGTCGTGTACAATATCTAATACTTTGAAACGATACCACGTGTAGTTTTTTTGTATATCGGTGTATTTATTTTCAATAAAAATTTGAGAAAAATGTGAAATTAAGGAAAATGTACGTCACCCTCTTAGCAAATTTCTGAGTCAATTTTTCTTAAACCGATTTGACTTGTTTCTAACTCAAATAACTCTCCACAAACGATTTTCTTTTTTGTCGTGTTCCACATGCTCACACATAACCGCAACCACGAATACTCACACTCTACCCTCTCAAAAAATGTTTTTGTTTCATGTTACTTATGCTCACACTCACACATATCCTCCCACGAATACTCATCGGCAACGGTCGTCGTACATCTACGGATCTACGCATTATTTTTTACCTCGAATTTCATTGTCGGTCGTTTTGAAGTCTTTTTCAAACGTTGTATGATCAACGCAGAGTTTAATTAAGTACTTGAGTTCTGTGGATTTAAATAAATTGTAGTGTTTTACTTCAAATGCATGTACCACAGAACACCAAAAAACGGTGTCAAAATTGTGACAAATTGAAACAAAACTAACACCGAAAAATTGTGTCAAAATGGATTCAGATTTTTGTAACCAAATAGACACCAAAAAACGGTGTTAACAACTTTTCAATCTAGGAACAGCACTTATTGACTTAAAATTGACTTAAAATTGACACTAAAATTTGACACCGATTTGACATGATGTATGGAGTGGGAAATTCATTTTTGAGTCAATTTTAACATCGCATGCTTAGAGGGCATGCACATATCTTCGAAGTTGATCCGCGGCGGTTTACGCATCAACCATTGGTTGACATATTCGATTTGTCGATTAACAGACACGCTTAAAAAAAATGCATTTACACGATTGATCTAAATGGCACAAATTTTTGTTGACTAAAATAGAGGACAATCGGGAGGTCAACCATAAATGAGCATAGATTGACAGGTTACGAGCCTTTAGAGGTACAGTTGTAAATGCTCAAACGGAGAGTCGACGATTGGTGGAAAATAGCGCCAAAGCAAGAGAACTTCCTCCTGTACCGGGAACGGGTACGGTGTTTGCTCTTATTCACCAGGATTGGATCGATGTCGACTGGAGTAGAATTGTTTTCATTGATTATTCAAGGTTTACTATTACACTCACCAGGTGAACAAAGAAGAGTGTCTGAAACACTATATATGAAATATACTCTTGTTCCAATTAATCGCAAGAGAACAACAAGTTTAATTGCTCACATATTACTCGCGCCAATTCAAAACTAAACCCTAAAAAAAATATTTTAGTAACTACAATAGGTGAAATCTACAATAGATGAAAATCTAACTTTTAGTCAGGTACTGATCCAAATCTACGCGATCATATTATCAACAGAATACCATCAACAATAAAGAATTTTATTGCGAAATACCCGGCGTTTTAATATGTCTCGGAGAGTCCTCCTCATCACTGGTCTTATTTGACCGACCATATGAGTGCATGGACAATGACTTCGTTAGCAGTCGTTGCCTCTGCGGCAAAAACTCAATTCCACTGGAGACATCACTCAATTCGTCACAGTCTTTACTAGCACGATGACGAAATTTCCGAAATTTTTTAAGCTGATGAAAATCCGGCGTGTTAGCCATCATACGATCCCAGTTGGTCATGGCAACGTACAATTGTTGAAATATTGGTGTCTGGGTTCTAGCCAAACTTAGTGAGCTAGTCGAATATTTCGTAGCACTATCCACGGACAGAAAGTTATTGGAGGCATATTGCTGATGATGTTTGTCTAGGAGGGCTTGAATTTGAGCCATCCTGTCTAGTCCTTTTGCGTTTTTTTAATATATAAAATAAAGTTAAAGAATTGGATAAAGTTTAAACGTACCTTGATCATTAAAATGCTTTTCATAGTCCGCCTCAGACCATTGGGTTTCGTGTGAGCTTTGTCCCGTTACATTGGCATCGGTAGTAGGGTTCGCTCCAGAATTACTGTTCGATCGCAATAGCAAAGCCGAACAGCGCAAGGAGAGCTCCAGGGCATCCATCCAACATTTACCAGCAGCCTGACTAGGTGCTCGAAAGATTAGGTAAGCTGTTGGTAAGGGTTGAACGACTGCACCTATTAAGTAAAAAAATATAAGTTTTGAATTGGTCGCTTAAAAATATAAATTTTAAATTATTGGATCAACCTATGGTCTCCTTGTCTGGTCCTCGCGGGGCCCATATTGACTGCTCAAGTGGATGGAAGAGTTTAAAACAGAAACCGTCCTTTTTGCTTGGTCGCTCGATGACTTGACAAGATGTCAACAAAATAGTGCCAACCCAATGACTGCTCTTTGTTTTCGGACTTTTGTACAAAAGAAGTAGCCCTGGCTTGAGGACACACCATAGTTTTGTCCAAGATTTTAGTGTACCACGAACCTGAAATTAAAAAATAAAAATAACTGTTAAGAAAAATAATATTTACATGTATTACATTACGTATATAAAATTGAATCCCTGATTTCTTGGTTTCGCCATAAATTGAGAATCACTTTATAGATTTCATTAATACTATTAAGCTTTCTTAAACTTTGTAAAAGAATCCCACAGAAAATAAAATTAAAAAAAGATGCGGATAATTCAGATAACCTTTTTTAAATTAACAACTATCTACTTAACCTAATAATTATAGACAGCTGTTTTCTGGAACAAAACAAATTTCAATTAAATTTTTAAAATTTATCGTCAAACACAACATTAACAGTTATCGAATCCGACAGTCTTTGCTCCGCAAGTATTATTTAACAAAAGCATCCCCGAAAATATGTTTAAATCGAGAGAGAGGATTGGCCTTGAGTGAATTTATAAGTTCGATTGGTGTATTACACACTTACTGTGTAAAATTCAATTCAATTTAAATTAAATTCGAATAAAAATGTTGACCAGAATGCCAGATGGCACTAAGTAAAGGACCTTGAACCGCAAAAATGTTATCATCACTTAAAATTGAAAGATCAACAAATACAAAATAATTTAAAATGAACCGCGTTTCACCGAAAGCATGCTGGCGAGATGTAGGGTAAATAAACACAAGATAAAGACTTTTAATATTATATAAATATAACAACTGTAAAAACTATAACAACTGAAAAAATCGACCGGAAATTTAGCTATTACTGCTATATTGACTAGCTATTACAGAGGCGCCAAAACGTTTAACATCGAGTCCGGGAGTCTTTTTAGGCCCCTTATTGGGACATCTGCATCTATCGCTTCCATAAGACCAAATGTTGTTTGTGCTTATCTCAACTTTCGGCGGCTGTTTTGTCGCTTACGCACAAAGGTCTCAATAGTTTAGGTCAGAGTAACTTCAACGAGCAAAAGAACCATCCTGTTCGTCGAAACATATCACTGGCACATTGCGTGTTATCAAATCACTTAGCTGAGCTATGATATTTTTATGTGCTGACACTAGAGTAAGGGAGCGGTAAAATAAAAATAAATATGTAATAAAAAACGAGAGATATTAAAAAAGCATATTTAACTTTAAGTTAAGCTTGAAAACTCATCTGGAGATGTGTGAACTTTTGTAAGGATCCCACTTAATTCTACTAAGAAACAAGTGAGTAAGTGCAAGAGTCCGTCTGTGAAAAACTTGAACTTCTTTATACCCGACTCTATACACTGTGTAACACCCAATCTTAAAGTTTTTTGGCCCGAATTCATATATTATTTGTATAGGCCCCGCCCCCAAAAAAGGACCTCGGCCAACAATTAAAATCAATTAATTGTAATTTCGTTAGAATCATGAGAAATTGCGTTAAAAGCAAAAATTGTTTTGGAAAAAAACCGTTTTTTCCTTAAAACGCCTCCTAAAAGTAGGCGGAGCTCAAAACATTGTATGGAGCAAACTTAGCAAGTAGAATTTTTTTTCGATTTGGAGTAAATTTTCCGAGAAATCGGTTTTTTAAAGATCTAATATGTTAAAAGTGAGCATGGTCGATATTGTGGGCGGTCCAATTTTCGACTTTTTAAAAGTCTTAAGCCAATATTTCTCAGTACCAAAACTTAAGTTCCTACTAAAGTTCCTTGTCTAACTTGACCAAAAGGCATTTTGAAAGAAAATTTGAAATAGAGGTTGTCTTACATTGAAGCTAGTAGTGGGCGTGGCCGGCCGTCGGCCGATTTAACCAATTTTCACACTTTGTGTGTGCAACAGAAGAACCACGTGCCAAGTTTCAGCTCTCTAGCTTGATTTTGAAGACCTAAGACCTTCACACACACAGACGGACGGACGGACATGGTTTAATCGATTCATAGTGATTTGTTCACTATGTTACAAACTATATACTAAAATTAATATACCCTGGGTAAAACTTTTGTTATCATCCAATATCTCCGCCTTTTTTGACGTGCGCCACTCAGAGGGTTCACTTTATGATTGGGAAACAAATGTTGGTTGCGCCCTAGCTTCTGCCGATCTGTATCGGCATGCAGTCACCCTGCAGAAACTTTGATCAAGATACAAGACAAAATTACAGTGGGTTCCTAGTTTAACGTCAAAGCCGACAAACAAGTCAGGCAGGACAAGTTTATAATACCATGCCACGTAGATGCCACGTCCACTGGGGGAGGTTTGCCTATTAAATTTTTCTTTTTTGTGTCTTACATTAAATAGGAGATGCTAAATGTCAAATTTCAGCCTTTTAAGACGTCTTACAGTTTTGGAAGCTCTGGAGGTAGTTGCACATTTAGACTGATTGTGGGCGTGTCGGGTTTAAAAAATTTTTACACTCGTACTGCTTCACATGACGTGGAGCTTACGTACGAAATTTCAGCTCCCTTGCTCATAATTTAGGGTCTAAAAATATGGGACATACAGACGGCCGGACATGGCTTTTACAATTCAGAATTCAGTCACGATCATCTGCCCTTAAGGCCTTGGGGGGCACCAATTATAATAAAGGTAAGGATTGTCTTATTTTATGATTTTATTGTAGTGAGTAGTTTAAAAAATAATTGTTAAGTATTAACAAATTAGTAATTGTTAATCAAATTCTAAAATCGTTTCACTGAGTATGGTTGAGATGACATTACAGAACTGTTTCGAAGTCTTCCAAACATCACATTAATTAATTATTAAATTAAGCTTTAAGCATTGTTTAACTACGTAAATGAAGCCTTAAAGTATGGAAAAAAAATAGTATACGAAGAATTTTGAATTTTGGAAATTGCTTATTTACATTATATTCATTTATATTATTATTAATATTATTATATTCATTGTACTCATTTCCTTTTTTATTACATTAATTTTTTTATTCGAATTAAAACAAATAACTACTATACTAAAACGTCAACCTGACAGACGGTTATGAAAAAAAAGACCGTCAAGTACGAAGACATACGCGGAGCGGTCCGTCGGCTTTTGTTGAAGGTTGTAGTCATCTATATTGCGCAGTTTGTGTAACATTCTATTTATTTATTAAAATTATTTCTGGATATATTTTACAGTCTGTAATATACTTATTTCGTAGTGCTGTTCTTATATTGGGTCATTCTATATAATCATCAGCCAACATAATAGTCTATACATTATATTGGGTGATTTTATATTGGGTTTCGTTACTCAAAAATAGGCTGACAAAAAGCTTTACCGTTTCGAAAATAGAGGGAAGGACATACTCTTTCTTGGCCTTTTTTAGGATTTTTATAATTTAAAACCCATAAAACAGCAATTTCGATTATTTTTAATTACCGTTAGACTTTTTGATCAATTTTACAACCACCTGTGACCACCATTTGTCACTTTTCTCAAATTCTGCGGAAATGGATTTCTGAGAAAACGGTAAAAATATGCTGTTTTTTATTTCACTTGTTTGAATGGGCTTAAAAACTTAGGGTCGAAAACGGCAATTTGGAAACGTTTTTGATGCAGTTCGCTTGCCTTTTAAACATTACATACTTCAGTCAAATTTAAACAAGGTCGTCATAACCTTTAAGGAACTAGAAATCTTTAAAAAATAGTTTGCGAATATTTTTTCACGTTTTTTAATTAAGTCTCCGAAGTTTTTGAATATTCGAAGTCTGCTTTGGTTTTGTATAAATTTAAGAAGATGGACTATGCCCGGTGTTAATTTAAAAATCATACTTTATACCGTTTGGGAGATAGAGATGAAGACATGTGTTCTTTTGACGTTTTTTATAATATTTTAAATTCAAAAACCATAAAACAAATATTTTGAAGTTTTTTCCAGTTCCGGTTAGACTTTTTTCCAATAGCACAATTAGCAGCACTAGCCTTGGATGTTTTTTTTTAAATCCTATGGCCGCCGGTTTATGCGCAAATGGTTAAACAAGCTCCTTTTTATTTTGTTTTTAAATAGGCTTCAAAAAACTTAGGTTAATAACGGCAATTTAAAAAAAAAATAAAACGCAGGCTTCCTTCTTTTTGTAAGCTTTTTGCTTTAATCGAATTTGAAAAAGATCCCTTGTACCGTTTAGCTACAAGTAGACTTAAAAAATTGTTTTTGAAAATGCTTCAGAGGATTTTGAAATTTCAAAATCCGCTATAATTTTCCTTAAAATTTTGAATTATTTCTGATACGTGTGATTTTTTTCATAGAATTCCACCAAACAGCCCCAGAGATAAGAGGAGGGGGAGGGGGACAGACGTTCATGCATTTTTGTGATGTTTTTTCGAAAATGCGTCAAAACTGCAGTACTCAAACTGTTTTGGAAAAATATGACCTAAGCACTTGGTTTACTTTGAGTTGCTTTAAACGTGTGTTCAATATTGATTTTGAGGATGAACAGTGCACATCGCGTCGCAGGGCGCTGAGTTTTCCGGTGCGCACTTACCGCACGTCCATTAGTCGCCCCCATCCAAAACTTCAGCAATTTTTGAGGAATTTCTTTAATATTTCCACACCACATTAGGAAATTGATCCGAATAGGTTAGTAAACTTTTTCTGGAATGATTTCTGTTGTTTTTTTCGAATTTTTTTCGTTTTCTTTTCTTGATATTCTTCATTCTGACGAATTTTCTTCTTCTTCTTCTTTTCCATTAAGGCGCGAGGTTATGATCTAAAGAAATGGATCATAACCCTCCCACCCTGCTGCATTCCTAATGGTCCGCTTGTGGGGTACGCCGATTTGACCGGCAGGCCACCCGGTTTTGGATCTCTTCGTCACTGAGGCCAAATAAATATTGTCGTTGCATTTGTGTGATCCATGAATGTTTAAGCCTTCATCTCCTTCGCGATTGCGCTAGGAATGTTGATTGGCATTGCCTTTTTGACGGGGCTCGTAGGATCTCTCCTTTGAACGTGACAATACCAACTGAGCCGGTCGTGCACCATTTTTCTGGAGATATGTTCTTTTACATGGAGGCTTCCTCGGATCTTCGTTATTTTTATACCCCATCCCATAGGATAGTAGGTATATTAAGTTTGTCACATAGTTTGTAACACGGTGAAATAATAATGGTAGACCCCCAAGACCTTAAGGGTATATGATCGAGACCGAATTCTGAATCCGTCTGTCCGTCCGTCCGTCTGTATGTTCAACTTTTCGAAGTTTGCATTACTTATAAAATGTAAAAAAATAACTATGCGATCAGCATTTTACAATGTGGGATAGGATGGACTATTCAACGGTCCGTTTTACGGACTGTAACTTCTGCGTACACACTGTAGCACTTTGTAGTTACCTATAGGTACCTAGTATTAAGGCTATATGCTTCTCCAATGTTATATAGGTACCCATAATAAGCCAAACAATATTCAAATTTGAATTGCGATGGTTTACTAAGATGTCAATTAAATATATTGAGACAAAATTATGGCTACAGCCTAAGTTGATCAGTTATTATGTTTGAAAAAATCTAAGGACAATTGTGAACAATCCCCTGCACGATTTTGAGCGCGTAACCGAACTCAAAGTCGCTGATATAGGTATTCACTATAACAGACCAAATTATATACAAAAGTTTGGGTTTCCTGTTAATCCGGTTCGTATTTTTCGACCACAAAAACTCGTCAGATAGCTTCTCGCATCCAAGCCCATTATGCAAATTTTTGGTAGAACTGCCAATTAGCAAAATTTCTCAGGTAATTTTCGTTTCAATCAGTGCGTCATGCAGCCTCTATCTATAGACCAACCTCACTCTTAATTTCTGTCACCATAACATGTGAACGACAATATCCCATCAGCAAATATGTTGGCACGTAGGTATGTACTACGAATCTTTACATCGCAATATAACTTATAGGCAATTAAATCCGGCATTCTATGACCACAGATATCATATCCCATCTACGTCGTTGCCCATACATAAAGCCACACAGCTATTCTGTCCATTTATGCGGGATCATTAATCAATACTCGCATCTGCTTTAGCAGATAATAAATAATTCAAAACGCTTAAAAATTATTACCTTCAACCAATCGGCGAGAACAATAACAGCTGGATCCTGCAGCGAATTCAATAATTCAGAAGCTACACGCTTCTTCTCACGACGATAGTTCTTTCTCTGTGCCTTGTACGATTCCTTGCGATTGAGTTTCGATGTATCTGATGATAGCTGTTATCGAATAGAAAAGTCATACATAAATAAAAGCACTCATACGAGCACCATGTCAACTCACCTTATCTGTAGAGTTGCCATCAAACTTTGAACTGCCATCCCCCCAGTTGGCGATGCCTAAAAAGAATTTCATTGCACGAAATTAGCCAAAATGCGGAGCACCATAGAATTTAAAAGTGTATTTGCTGCGGCACACCAGAGCTGTGTCTAGTGTTGCTGCGCTCATTCACAACACGCCACCGATTTGAAGTTTCCTTCGTTTAACAACAGAAAATCGAAATAATAGAAAACTAACGTAAAAATAACGAACAAAACAGATACAAAAATGTATCTCAAGGTATTCAAAATCCCTGTAAACCGCTCTCTACACAAGCATGCATTCTATTTAAGTTTTGTTTTAAGGTTTTTCTTCTTCTTAGTTTTGTTTTTATTTTTCACTATTTACAAGAAACGAAAGACTTAGGCACAATAATTCTACTGTCCACTTTGTGGCCAAAAAGAAAACTAAAAACACACGAGAGTCCGAAACCAAACTAAACACATATTCGACAGCGCAATGATTTAAAGAAATAAACAAAATGTTTCGATGTGAGAGGAGAACGAATAAAAAAAGCTAAATCGGCAATCGAGCAATAAATTAAGCCCTAAGAACGCCCGATGAAAGATCAGTACGCGCGACTAGACTAGCGTCTATCGCAATACTAACAAGTAAACAATTTATATATGAATAGAATACAAAATAATAAATAAAATAAAAAGAAAAACATTAAAAAAGCCAGCTAACGTCATCAGGTACTTGTTGAGTGCTGTGCTGAAATGCTTTCTAGGGTTAAGTGCACAACTTTGAGAGCTTTTATTCAATGTTTTCGAGTGTGTTTTCAACAAGCGCGCCCAGATTAGATGAACTGAGAGAATGATAACAAAAGTGATGACAAGAGCTAGGCACAGGTAAAATTAAAATAAATTTAAAAGAACAACACAGGCAACAGGCATTTTTTATTTGGCAAAGACATCTGCTGACGTTTGACAGTGCGACTGACATTAGCTGAATTATTCATTTGGATAAGCCCATTTAGAATGGAATTCGCGGCACATGGCTTTTAGTATTTCCTGGACTTTGTTCAGCCGGTTCTGCTCGCACCCCATAAATAAATGAGTTGCGTATTCGGTTTGTTTTGAATTTCGCCGGTACTCGTACGATTTTATTTGAATTTCAACGATATATTTACCAAATGGTTGCCGTTTTTAAAGGTCGAGAGAGCAAAAGAGCTTTCACATCAACGAGTTAAAGATTACCCTAGGTCTAGATTACTCTTCAGGAATCATCCGTTAAAAGGCACTGTCCAAGCAACAGATTCGAACAACTTGCTTGTTTTACAGATCAATGAGTTATTTGAAAGAAGATGGAAGAATTGAAACACAAAAAATTGCAACAGAGTCTAAATTGGACATAAATTAATTATTAATACTTAGACTTTAACGCCGAAATCAGGGGTCAGTTTCGACCACATGTCGAAGGAAGATTTCATTGCTCTTAAGACACGAAAACAAGCCATTGGGAAAAAGTGGGGAATTCAACGCAAAAAAAAATACTGGCTGTATACAGCGGTTGTTAGACCCATTATTATTATACCTATGGATCATTTTTTCAGATTTCGTTTTACACGATGAGGGGCGTGTAAAACGAAATCTTACCTTAACAATCTGAAGAAGGTACAAAGATTAGCTTGCTGAGGTGCTGGCACAGGTGCATCACAGGTATGATCCACACCTCAAACATCCTCTGGAGCTTTTCAGAAGAAATGTGGCTGCAAAGGCAGCACTCAGCCTAAGAGAGAACAATCTTCATAAATTCAATGTCAATTCATGACATTAAGAGAAATAAACCTTCACACAGTTCTACTCTGATGAGTTCTTGGGCACGTTGGCGGACGAACTGGCCAGAAAAGCTTCTGATATGGATATAACGTTGGCCGACTGACGGGTATATCCTTCTTTCAACACAGTCAAAAGTTTCATAGGTCAAGACAAGGTCAAACTAGCTGCTAAGCAATGGCAACAGTCTAAGGATTGTACCATAGCTCAATGCTTATGGCCAGTGTTGACCTAAAAAGAAAACCCACCCTTCTATTTCTCAGTAGAAAATTCATAAGAACACTCGTTGGTGTAGTCAAAGGGCACTGCACCATTCGTGTCATGGCTACACCAATGGGAATCTTTGTGAACGACTTCTGTAGAGATGTAGAAGAAATAGGGTCTATAGAACACTTTCTCTGCCACTGTCCAGCTATCCAAGAGCGACGACTGAAGTTTTTATGAGTAAGGTTCTTTGATAGCCCGGACGACCTGTCAGGAATATCACTACTAGACCTAAAAAGATTTATTTAAAGATATGGCTGGTTCATTTAATTAGACATATACCCAAATATGTTTATTTATCATACAAGGATATAATCACAATGGGTCAATCTGGCCGCCGAGTGAACTTGCACCAAATGCAAAAAACCCTTCCAACCTAACCTAACCTACACTCTAAAAACTGCGTGTAAAATTACTATCAAAATGTGTGCAATTTTTTGCGTAAAATAACGCACAATGCGTAATTTTACGCATCAGAGAAGGTAAAAAATTGTATTACACACAGTATGTTTAATATTACAAACATTTTTTGCAAATTAACACATGAATGTGTAAAAATTACACACGAAATGTGTAAAAACAATCACAAAATGTTTATGCAACAACAGGAGTAAAATTCCACATAGACTGTTTAAAAATAAACATCACAATGTTTAAATTTACTACCATTTTGATGAACATTACACATTTGTGTGTAAATTTTAATGAGAGTGAGAAGATTGTTTGGTGGAGCAACGAAGCGATTTCAAGTTCATTTTATCAGTCGTCATCAGACCATTGCCGATGCATGTCTTAATTTTGTTTGCAATTGAACGAAATTGTTAGTTTCTGCAAAAATGGTTATTTCTCTTAAACATCTTTATATTTTCTACTTGGTTTGCACACATTTTTAACACCATTTAAAGCTATCAACTAACAATATCGTTTTATTTTACACAGCAATGAATGTGCAAAAATGGTAAGCATTTTAGGAACAAAATCATGAACGTATCAGGGTAAATTACAGCGTACTTGTACACAATTTTGTTGAAATTTACACATTTTTTGTGTAATTTTACACATTTTAAGGTGTACTTTAAAATATATTCACACACAATTTTGTTGAAATTTACGCATTTAATGTTTAAAGTTACACAGTTCTGTTGAATTTTACACATAAACTGTGTAGATTTACAAATTTTTTACCTTAAATTTTTTACACAGAAAGATGTAAAATTACACATTAAATGCTTAAAATTACTTCCGTGTGTTAAAATACTGCAATTATAGTAGGTAACAAGTTTCCTTGCTAAATGATAGTAAAATTACACAATTTGTTTTTTAGTGTGTAACCTTTGACCACGTTTCATTATGTTTCATCAACTTTGAGACCATATATTCCTCAATAATGCCCTATTAATGTCTATCCTAGGGTTGCTGGTTTCCGAGCCGGCGCCTCCCAAAGTCGCGGGAAAAATCCAAAAGCGGCTATCTTAAAATGAGCGGCTTCCTGGTTCGCGTTGCGCTTGTTCGCAACTCCTGGTTCGCGATTAGGGCCCCAACATGACCATACAATTAGCTAAAATTTAAATGGAAGTCAAATCTTGAATTGACTATTGCATGAGAAATAAAATCTTTTCTCTAATACATTCGCCCGCAATATGCTAACGCATTTTAAGAGTAGGTAAAGGCGGTGAGTAAAGCTTCACCTTTATCATGAGCTTACTTTGAAATATAAAAAAGTCGCAAATGTCTTCTTTTTTTAACATTTTCACCGTTGATTTTAGACAACTTGAGCTGGAGGTTCAAACACGATGTCAAATCTCAAAAGGGGGCTGGACAGCCTCGCGAATTTTATATGCTTTGACATTTTCTTCGAAAGTATATCTTTTTCTTATAACACGAAGTAGATGCCGAGATAGATTGCCTCTTCTAAGAGGCGACTACAATTATTATTTATTCTAGTAGTAGTAGCAAACAGAGAACCGTGTCCAAGGAGTGGGATAGTTCACCCGGGATTAAATCAAGAGTTCTAAATTGCGCAAAAACGAACCTTTCAAAACTTCAGGTATTTCAGAACAAAGTCCTTAAAATGATTTTTAATCTGCCTCGGCACTTTTCAACAAGAGAACTTCACTTATAAGTCAATGTTGAGATAGATACAGATCATATCGTTGGATTAAAAAGTTTTTAGGTGCTTCAAATAAACGTCATATCGCAAGAAATGCCATTTCTTGTATAACGTCAGTTAATGAGTTGATTTCGAGTTTGACAACATAGATAAATCTTTAAGGTTTTTCTTAACTTCATATTTATTTATATAATTATTTTCTTATTTTTTGTTACTAATTCTATTAATATCCGTGATATATTGTATTGTATTTTTTCATTAATTATTATAAAATTAATTTATCCATACTTAATAGTTTTATTATTAATTAATTATTTTTTATTTTATATCTATTTAATAATTTTTTTTTTAGTTATTTATTATTTATTTATTTTAGTTATTTTTTTAGTTATTTGATTTTTTAGTTATTAATTTATTTATAAATATATTAATTTATTAGGTTATTTGTCCCTCTATACTTGCTATGTTGTCTTGCTCCATATAAACTTAACGATTTTGCTTTTCTGTCCCTCTTCTCACTATCCTTAGTGGACGATATAATGAACAGTGCTCATTAAGGTTTTTCCAATAGCTTTTTCTTCCCAACACATTTATCATCATTTATATATCACTGACAAATTTTAAGATTTCACAGTTGCAAGTAGTTAAGAACTGATGAAATTTCTTCTATAATAAAACAAATGAATGAATGATAAATCAAGACTTCTTGATCCTGGAAGAATGTGAATGGGGTTAACTTGACACTTAGGAGAGTCAATGAATCTCGAAATCAAAGATTCTGCAAAAAGTCATTTTTTACATACAAAAATCAGTAATAGAAGTTGGATTTGTTTTTCCAGACTCTGCTCAAATGTACATTTGGCCATGCAAATGTCATTTCGGTAGTGGGCCATTTCTTCACTACGCACAGTACGTAAACGTGTTGGTGGTTTAATGTCCAACAAAGTAAATTTGATGCGAAATTTGGTCACAATCTTCCGAATAGACTGCTCAGAAGGTCGAGAATGCCAACCATAAAATGGAAGCAGCGCGCGATGAACATTTCGAACCGAGCACGAATTTTGATAGTAAAATTCAATAATTTGCAAGGTTGTTCATTTGTAAGACGATCCATGGTTAAATTGCAAACCAAACTGAAGCTGTTTGACAGTGACACAAGGTACTAAACACACGTCAGCTGTCAAAACCAGTGTTGCCAAAACCAAACCAGCTAAAAAATCACCCGTTATGACTTCGCTGACGACATAGCGTATGTGTAGCGGCAAATTTCTTGCAGATTTAGAGTATGACTGTTATGAAGCCATAAGAATGGTACAAGTCTGGCTAGTAAGCCTGGGTCCTACGTCTAGCAGAGGAAAAGAACGGAAGCGGTACTCATCAGCGAGTAATGGAAACGACAAGATCGTGTGCGACCATGTCATAGTTTCTAAAGAAGAGCTGAAGTACCTTGGTGTATATAGATACGAGGTTAACTTTTAAGCAACATCTGCAACATGCAGCGGAGAAGGCGGCCGTACAACAACTGTCCTGGCAATGATCCTGCCAAATATAGAAGAACCTAAGCAAAAGAGAACACTGTTAGCAAGAGTTGTGACGTGAACGATGCTCTATGGCTTCAGCCGAAAGTCGTACAGCCGAATCACATACAGCCGAAATACTGAGGCGGTCTATAGAACCATTGCATTGAAATTTTCTATTTCCAAACAACCTCATACGATGCCGCATGCTGGAATAAGCGAATTGCCCACCTCTATAAAGAAGCCAAGGGAAGAAAATTTAAGTTTCCTTATTAATTTCATTATTATTGTCACTGATAAAATCAAAATTAAGTTTACTAAAGTTTCGTTAAGCTTACAGAAATTGGCTAAAGATCCTGGGGCTATAACAACCCTGTCTAGGCAAAGGTTAAAGATTTAAGGAGGGCCGAGTAGAGAATATAGACATTTTTATATAATATTTATTTAAGTGAATTTGCTGACCGAGAGGGAAACATTGATTGCTAACGTGACGAATTTAAAGCATGGCTTTATTTCACATTAAAATAGCCTGACATATATCCCTGTTCTAATTTAACTTTTGGCAATGACAAAGTTTTTTGTCCCACATAAAACATTTCAAACTCGTATGAAACAATATAATTATCTTACACCCGAAAATAGAAAAGTTAAACAAAATGTGCTTGTGTACCTATATACAGAGCAAAAATTTCAAATTGGGTCTTCAAACAAAACAAAAAAGTTATACGTGCACTTGTGCACAAGCAGATAAAAACATTTCGGCGGTGGCAAACCGCATTGAATATTTGTTTTGCTTGGCAGTCTTTGCCTATAAACAGCATGTGAACGCACGCAGTTTTAATTAGACAAAATTATGATATGCCAAAATGAGTCAAAGGCCAAGTTAAACACGAGATGACTGATGGGTTCGATAAGGTGCAACACAAGCTCTTGGGTAAGTGGCACAAGCATTCACTGATAGGTCTCGTACGCGAAGGGGTGACTCACAAGTCAGACCACATTTGTTTTAATTTAGAAAGACCTTTTATAAGCGTGGCTTCATATCAATCTGATATCTGTTCAATGAATTCAGACACCAAAAGCTTTTTGGAAGGTATGGTGAATAAAAAAAACTGCGCTTCCTAAAAAACCGATAACAATAAACACCGATAACAACTTTTGCGTTTCAATGTACCTAAAATTGTGCGTTGCACTTTAGAGTGATTGGTTGTATAGATTGGTTTTTTCGTACTTTGATAACTTAGCTAATTAGCTCAAATTAGTTGATTGAAATTTTATCAACAGGTTAGGAATAATTTCCGCTGTTAGGTTTGGGTGTATAAAACACGCGACAAAGTTTTCTTCTTCTTTTTTTTTTGATTATTTTATTAAGCTCTAAACGTATATTTATCGTTTGAGATATGTTTGATATAAGAAAATTAAAATTTATTATTATACGATTGTCACGGCATGGATGAAAAACAAGGTTTTCTGTCAGAGGTTGTAAAACTCGCTTTATCACTTAAGCTTGCCTTATAGCTCATCAGAAGTTTTTTTTTCGTTATGTAGACAAAACTAGATACTCCAAAAAATATTGCTCGAATTCTTATTTAAATTTTCAAACCACGGACACTATAAGAAGTGGGAACATACCCTAGGAAGTCTAACATCGTAATCGACTCGGACAAAGTTAACTCAAAATTTCTAACCGTGGGACCACAATGCCCGTAGCGGTAGTATGTAGCAGTAGTACGTAGTACAGCCGCGGAGCCATGTGGCGTAGTACGGAAAAAAATTGAACACAATGGTGTAGCGCGGCTATGTCGAACAAAAACCTCGTTTATAAACAATGGCCGATACTCTGAATTAATTTGAACTACATTTAATATTTTTGTACAACGGATGACACAAATTCCATAAAATTTCTTTAGATTTAACCATCTCAATAAACTTTTCGACGTCCTTTTCCTCCATTGTTTACTTAACTTGTATTGAACTGTCCACCGTGTAGCGCTGTCAACCGTGTAGCGCTACGAAAGTTAAAAGTTGGCCAACTCTTACTACCGCCACAGCTACGCGCTACCGCCACAGACACACATTGTGTGCGCAATACACTGAATACATGTGTTTTAACTTTTGACAGCTCTTACTACCGCTACTACTACCGCCACAGCTACATCACTGTGGTTCTACGGTAAAGAAAACTTTCAGCGGCCATTGCAAACTAAAAAAAATATCTTTTGGCTGGAACCCATTTATGCAGTTTATAAATGACCATATCCGCAGACTGCAAGACGGTCGAAGACGAACCGAATCTAGCTTTCAGACAGAATGAACAATTCAATCTGGACAAAGAAGACACCGACGAAGAACTATACCGCCTACCCGACCTGGGTGAAGTGAAAGTAGTGGCGCAGGGTCATACATCCATGGCCAAAAGTCCATAATGACTTGTGACCCACTTGGGTGGGCCCATTTCCTTTAAAAGATTGTAGATTTATGACCAAAGATCTAGTGGACCTTTGTCCCTCATTGTAGGTGGGTTATAAGTTAATAATTGTTTTCTGAACTTATAACCCACCCCAGTGGGTCACAAGTCCATTATTATTATTGCAAGATCCTCGAGAAGGGATCCGCCTTTGAATTGCACCAACTATACTCAGGCATCCGTCATTAACATCGCATACAAGATCTTTTCTGGGCGATGTCTGGTTTCGGCATCTCCGCCAATTTCGTCAGTTTTTGTCCGTGACTGTTCCGTGAAAATCGGTAAATACAAGGCGACATGTGACTTCGTTAATGTTTTACTTGAGAAGAGCACCAAATTTGCGGAGCTCCGGCGCCAAGACCAGAGGCACGAAATCGGAGGAACACGGGGATGCTATCGGATGCGGACTAGCAGCCAATGGCGGCAAATTAAAGGTAATGCTGACATCAAAAAGACACGCCCAACAGCAACGTCTTGAACGAAAATGGGCCATTTCCGAAATGGGCCATGGATTTTAGTCGCGTCTGCAAATACGGAGAGTGGAGGGGCTTTAAGGGCTGTACAGCGACACAGACCAAGCCAAAAGAGTCAGAATACAACGGCTGCAATGGCTGGGTCATTCAGAGCAGATAGACACTAACGTTCCGAGCTGGAAAATCTTCGAATCCACTGGGCAGGGAAAGCGCAGTATAGGAGCACAGAGCCTCAGATGGAAGAGGTTCTCAGCCAAATTCGGAAGGAAAACTTGGCGATGGTTTTGATTCCTCGAGTTTTTCCTCTGATTTGAGCTGGGAGCTTGGATTTGAAATAGGAGCTTAGTTGTCCATCCGCTCGAGGAAGACAGCTTATGTAGTCGCACTCTTTCAGCTTTTTAACCAGGTAAATCTATATCTTGGTAGACAACGAGTTTGCGGTTGTGTCTTCATCTTCATTCGCTCTCCTCGCTCACAGGCTACAGGACCATAAATTCGACGGATCATAGTTTTTCATACAATTTTTATACAATTGAATAATTTTATCTTTCTCCCTAGACATTTCTCTAGATGCGAGCTAAATGTCACTTCTTTCAAAATGGAATTACTTTGTTGTTTTTATGCAAGTACTCGTACAGGGTGTTTCAGTTAAGGTGTGACAAAAAGCTTAGGCATGTAGGTCTGTCGAGACAAGAAAAATATTGTATGGGATGGGGGGGGGTCTATTCCCCCCCCCCCGTTTATAGGACTTAAAACAGAAAAAAAAGAATATTAAAAAACAATGGTAATACTGACATTTTCAAGATATACCTTTTTCTTAAAGCCAGAAATCTCTTCTTTTATTTTGCTTTTAAATAAATGTTTAAAGTAAAATAAATAAATAAATGTTTCAGTGTACAGTTTTTGAAAAATTAATTTTTAAGCTCAAAATTTAAAAAAAAAATGAAAAAAAATTTAGAGTAATTTTTTTCTTATTTTTATGTATTAAGTTGATTGTATTAAGTTATCAAAAACAGAAAACCGCATGCTTATATGTCCTTTACTTTTTGAAAAAAAAAATAACGGCAGCAACTTTTTTCTAGGAAAACCTTTTTTTTTCAGTTGCGAAAGGGTTAACTTTTATTTTATTATTTTCTTATTTCTATTCGGAGTCCACGGTAAACTTATGCCAGCAGAACGTACAGAATAAGGGGTTTGTTGGGCTAACTCTAGAAGCTAGTTAGAAGAAGAACAGTTATAAACCAGAACTGGCAGTAAATAAATCGCAAAACCCAAGATCCTGAAAATCTAAGATTGCGAAGACAATCTTTCTAATAATTTTTCCCTATGGTGTCATACATATTGAAGCTGCTGTTAACTCTATTAAGCAGAGAGTCTATTGGTCTAACCCATTTCACATTCCTCGTACGAAATTGTTTGGCGCGGTTTAGTGGTGCATTAGATCATATATAGAAACCCAATATATATTGCTACGTCTCGATATAGATAAGAAATAAAGGCATTTTATAAGTCACATAATTTATCTATAGCTCTTATCTTTCTTCTTTCAGTCTGTGAGTCTGTTTACGTTTTGCATTATTGTTTATCTATAAAACAGCTTAGATTTCACAACAGCAGTGATTTTCAGTTGAGCAATAAACAATAAAAAATGAATCAATTTGTCTGTTTATTAAAGATTAAACAATTAAACCTTGCTACAATTACTTTAATAATATACGAGTGGAAACCCTGTATGAACTAAGAACTTAGATATCAGAAATGGTGCATCACGCAGATTTAACGACTCAATTAAAGCACATCATTGCGTATAAATGTCACTGATCCTCACTTAAGTGGCAAGACCAACTTTTTTCCATTTTTTTGTGCTAGCTAACACCACACTTAATAATGCTATTCCACATGACCTGTAAGCTGCTTTTCAAGATATGGAATTTAATCTGATAATTAGAATGCGTTTTTCTGGCCATTATTTGAAGTGTACATCATCCCATAATTTATGAATTCACGTCATTGTGATGTGATGCAAAGACTCGACCAACAAAAGCTTTTCTAAATATACGTATAAGAGGTATAATACAAGCTAGAGCATTTGGAAAATTAATGCAAAACGATACGGTTACATTTAAATTTGAAACTGAAATCCCTGACGTCATCGTTCATGATGAGCTTCATAAATGTCGCCATACAGGCGGTAGAAAGACTGACAGCACTGTTGTATCAAATTCATTGAGTAGAAAATTTAATTGGGATGTGGAACAAGATTATCTCCTCCTTAGCACTACTTCGTGCTTAATGGTGTTTCGTGTAAAGTATGGCACGCAAGACAGTTTCGTCTCGTTTGTCATGTTTTAGGTAGAATAAAATTTTAATTTGGAAATTTCAGCTGCCTATAGACAATTTTAGCGAATCTTTATAAGTTAATAAGTACGCTCTTATACATTAAAAAAAATTGCAGAAGACTAGTAGCATTCTTGAAAAAAAAAAATCAATGACCAAGGGGAATAAAGGGGAAGTCCATGCACTATCGATTTCCTAGTACTTTTTTTTTAAATTCTCCTCAATTATTTTTAAAAGTTTGTAGTTTATATGTGTTCGGAAAAATGTATTCCAAAGAGTGCTTGTTCTATAGAAAAAAGAAATTTGAAACAGTGTAGTGCGAGGTCTTTCGTGGTGAATATGGAACTGATGAGCGCTTAACGCTTGCCTTGTATATCGAACAAAAGAAGAGTTTTCAGAAATGGGGAAAAAAAAATTCGACATGGACTTCAAATGTCGAAAATTCTACCGGCATGACAGTATGGTCCAGCAAAAAGTCAAAACGAAATTGGGGGTTACTAACTAGTTGCGCACGATTTACCTACAGCTTGACGACCCTACTGTAAGAATCTTAAATATAATATGTAATTTGCACAAAGGTTCCAATTTCAAAACATTATTTCTGAAAATAACGATGGAGCGATAATTATGATGATAAAGTAGGAAATCATGATTCAAGGGTGGTGAAAATATAATAACCCTCGAAAATGTGACTTTACTGTTTAATTACATCACGTTGTTTTTTTTTTTAAATTTGTGAAATAATCAATCAAAAGAGGACATAACTTTTTATACCCGACGGAGGGTTATTAATTTTAGTGCATAGTTTGTAACACAGTAAAATAATCATCGTAGACCCGTAAGACCTTTAGGAGATATATTTGAAACCGACAGGTGAATCGACTGTAATCGTCTGTAAGTGTAAAGGTTTTAGGTCTTCAAAATCAAGCTCGAGAGCTGAAACTTGGCACGCGGCTTGGTTCTTCTTTTGCATAGACAAAGTGAGAAAACTGGCTCAATTCGTCAACGGCCACGCCCACTACTGATAACTTATATTTCAAATTTTCTTTCAAAATGCCTTTTGGTCAAGTGAGACATGGCGTAGGAACTCAAATTTTGGCACTAAGCAATATTGGCCCAAGACTTTTAACAAGGCAAAAATTGGACCGCCCACAATATCGACCATGCCCACTTTTAACATTTTAGATCTTTAAAAACCCAATTTCTCGGTAAGTTCACTCCAAATGGAAAAAATTATAAAACAAATATTAAAGATATTATCTGCTATTTGCTAAGTTTGCTCCATTCAGAGTTTTGAGCGCTGCCCACTTTTAACGGGCGTTTTTAGCAAAGCACGGTTTTTTCTGAAATAATTTTGCTATTACCGTATTTTCTCATGATTCTAACGAAATTACAATTGATTGATTTTAGTTTTTAGCCCATGCCCACTTTTGTGAGCGTGGCCTATACAAATAATACATATATGAATTCCGGCGAAAAAAGTTTAAGATTTAGTGTTACACGGTAAATAGGGTCGGGTATATTGAAGTTTATCGCAGACGAACTCTTACTCATTTGTTTGATATAATTTACTCTGGTTTATGACTACTCTTCTTAAGTTAACATAACGCAAGCAAAAATGATGGATGGAGATAACTGGTTGTAATTTAAAGCAAAAACCGCATGAGAAAGTTCTTTCCAAAACTGAGGTATTCTGCACATGAAAGAACTCGAACACCGGCGAGATACATACGAAATTAGGCTCAGGTGAGTAGATATTCCGAATTTAAGTATCGTTTTTGGATTCAATAGACAAGGAGTAAATGGTCTTTGGTTCCTTTACCCAGATACATGGATACGTTAACTGCAGGTATGGTGTACGCTGTATAAGAATGTTATATCTAGGCCAGATGGTATCAAGTATTACATTGAATCATAAAAACTATAAAGCATTTCACGGCATTCTTGGCGACGCACATGACTATTTTAACCAAAGCGACGGAACGCTTTCTGGTTTCAGTGATTCAATAACAGAAAATTTCTATTTTATGCTTGAGGGACAGAGGGGACATTAAGTTTTGGAATTTTGGAGTTTGGAATGCAGTAACACTGCATTCGTTTGGTGCAGTGTTACATCATAAAACTTTTAAACTTCCATACACAAAAACTATAAACAAAAATCTTTTCTTACGTTTTCTGAATGTGTTATCTGAATTCTCATGTGTAAATGGAACCTTAAAATTTGTTTGGCGAATCTAAACAGCGAATTTTGAAAAGCTTCGGAGCAGATGTTACTCCTGATGACTTTGTAAGTCTTTTGGGTGGTAAGATTCTAAAATAGCTCGTAAGAGTGTAACCAATACCTCCCGCCAATAAAGCAAAACAAACTGACCACTGCGCCACAGTACCTACCCCGCAGAACAAAAAACTTAAAAACCGAAAAACTGTCAAGTATGAAACCATAAATGGAGCGGTCCCACGTTCGTCAGTCCTTACTGAAGGCTGGCTAAGCGAACAATTAAATTGCTTAATTTGTGTTAAATGTTGTACAGCACGTTTGGGTCTTTATGTTTTTTTTTTTTTTCTTTTACTGACAATTTTCGACTTTCACCGCATATTTTCAACACGTCGCAAATGCTTAGGTCAATTAAATTTTTAATATTTTCATTGAAACTAAAAGTGAAAACACATTTTCTACCTTACATTTCCGTCAGGGTAGTGTGGAAAAAGGGAGAGGACGTCTTTGACTATTTTTTTTAGATTTAAAATTATATTTAAACTATTTGTTGATGTTAAACATCTTTTACTGTTATACTGTTTTTCTGTCAATTGTAGTGTTTAAATAAAATGAATGAGTGAATTTCAAATTGCTCTTTTTTTATACCCGACCCAGGGTATATTAAAATTAATAATAATAATGCATAGGTTTACAACCACAGTGAAATAATCACCGTACCTACAAATGAATTGATTAAGCCATGTCCGTCCGTTAGTCCAGTCAAATTAGACTTTAAAAAGGGCAAACCTAAACATTAACTCATCTGACCGTTATTTTTTTACCATATGAAGAGGTATATATATAAGGACAACAAACAACACAAAATCTAACAAAAAATGTTTTTGCTTTTCGTGTTTTTGACGAAAAAAGGATGAAAAATTGATAATTCCCTTAAATTGCGCAGCAAAAATATGCCTTCAGCAAATTCTTGATCTTATTGTATGATTTATCAATACCAACATCCTTCTTATTGAATCCACCAAAAAAATTGCAAAAAATTTTTGGCTCTAATCTTTCTCGGAGAAATATTTCGTTAGATTTTGATATTAATTTGGAATAAGATATACATAAGGACAACAAATTGTTGGCTGCAAGCGAGGCAGACCAATAAATTTGCAATGCAACTGATTGGGACCTTGAATTTGTTCCCTTAGAAAGTTGCAAATGTCAGTGACCGCAAAATAAATTGAAAATATTGCTGCTGGCAAAAATCTACTAATGTAGACAATTACAATGTTAACAAACAGTATATTTGCGTACTTCGATTTTTATTGATTGGTATTCTTAAGGCACTTTTTATTGATTGAGTCCAAAGTTTACATATTGATGGGGTGTTATAGAAGTTATATTTAGAAAAGGGTTTTTAAAATACAATGAGTTTCCTTTAAAGGACACTGGAGAACTTTTTTAAGGTCTTAATTTTTTTGTATGTTCCCAAACAAAAGTATGTCAGAGTTAGTATAAAAGCATGTTAGATTTGCTTAAAAATTTAATAGAACCAACGCCATTTAACAAAAAAAAAGACAACAATTGTGGATGCAGTAATTGTGCTGAGGCCTGTACAAATCTTTGCCCAGTTATCCATATTGCCGAATTAAAAGATGTCAGATTCTGCTTGCAGACATTAAAAGCTGTATAATCAAGAACATTTTCAAAAGAAATGGGACAAACAGATTTATGCTGCGGGTGATACGGGCAAAAAAGGTGAATTTGCCTGTAAACGTTTCTTCCTATCTATTTTTTGCATGGATTTGCTATTAGTTTACTATTAGTCTTATCTATCCACGAGCGAAAGAGTTTTAATGCAGGAATTATACCATAAAAATTATAAGCGGCTTAGAATGTTGCAAAAAGAACATGTTCCTAATAAAAAAATGTTGGATTTTTGTTCATTGGTTATTGTATTTTGATTACAAACAAGTGTACAAAATCGTACAAGTTGCTGGACTAGTCTGTCCGTATGTGTGAAGTTTTTAGGTCTTTAAAATTGAGCAAGAAAGCTGAAACTTGGAGTGTGTTTGGGTACTCATTTTGTACAGATAAAGTATGAAAATTGATATAATCGGCTCACAGCCACGCCCAAAATTGTCTTTAATGGGAGACTACCTCTAATTCACATTTTATGCAAAAATGCCTCTTGGTCTAGTTAGACAAGGCGTAGGGATTCAAATTTTGGTGCAGAGCAATAGTGGCCAGAACTTTATTTAGACCAAAAACTGACCACCCACACCATCCACCACGTCCACTTTTAACATGTTAGATCTCCGAAATTTGTTTTCTCGCGAAATTCATTCTAAATCGAAAAAATTATATGAGAAACACTAAAGATATTACCAATTTTACCAAAAAAATATTGAGCTCTGCCCACTTTTAACGGGTGTTTTTAGGAAAAACTTTTTTTAAGCAATAATTTTGGCTTTAAAAGCCAATTGATTAATTTTATTTTAAACAGATTAATTGAATTAATTAATTTTAGTTTTTAGCCCAAGCACATTTTCGCGGGCGTGGCAAATGCAAGTAATTCACACAAAGCATTTGAATTCATGGTAAATAGGGTCCGGTATTTAGATCTTCGTTAAAGCGAACTCTTGCACTTACCCACTTGCTTCGATCAAACTCAAATTTTGCGAGCTTTAAATACAACCAAATCCCACACTTTTAAAATGTGCAATGTTTATTACACGTAGTACAATGGTGGCCTAGCTAATATGAATCTGTGCACCACACTTAATATTATACGTGTTAATCAGTGGAGTATTTTTAAAACGTGCGATACATATGCATTTTTTTTATTAATTTTTTCTTTATTCTCGTTAATACCCGTTAACAACTCACCCACCCCTGGGCTTGCTCCATCTGAGTAAAAGGGTTACACTGATAGACAGCATGTGAATACTGGAGCAATAGTAAGACTAAGCATTTACACTAGAAACATAGGCAAAGGAAATGTGATCGACTATCCTGTCTCGTGCTTCGAGTCGAAAGGTCCTAAAAAACCCTGACCAAAGGAAAGAAATAATAAAGACGTAAATTTTGTTAAGAAATATCTTAAAGTATAGTTCACAAATAGTTTTGAAACCAAAGAAAATTTCGTGCCAACAACTACATGATGACGCGAGAGCGAGACCCCTTAATGGGCAGAGAAGACTTATAAGAGTAATAATGAAGGTATAGTTTCCACCTAAGTTTGGTGTTTCAAAATACACATTTAATATTCACAACATAATATAGACTTTAAAAGTAAGAATATTTCTTAGTTCAATAAAATTTCGTCAACTTAAAGTAATATTCAACTTAATTTAAGTTGAATATTCAACTTAAAGCTTAGTGAAACTGTTACCTTAAATCACTTTTCTCCGTGTCTGAAATCTCCAAAGTAACTTTATCAAGGTTAAATATTTTTTTTTTCTTGCTTTAAAAGATCCTTTTCGAAGTTACACCGAGGGCATAAACTTCGTTTACTGCCAGCTTTTGCTGGAATTTATCCATAAATTCTGTTCCGCATCCTCAGTAAACGCCAAACATTGCTATATTCACAAAAGCACATTTTCCATTGTACCTGTGTGTCAGGGACTTATGTAACTTGTCCACACATTCTATCGCTTAAGCACACAAATTTAAACAACGATCTTTATAAAAGCCGGATACCACACACTATACACGCTACTACCTTGCGCTTGACGGAAATTACTCTTCACGGGATTATTATCGAGTGCGGTGGTCTCCTCCTCCCTATTTGTAGTATTGCAACATGAAATTATCTGGGCAGGAAATTGTACGGAAAGCGGGTATCTTTTTACATGTGCGGAAAAATAGTCACACTATCCCCATGACCCAGTCCCAGTGTGCGAGTCGTTCGCAACAGATAGGAAAACTTTAACGTATAGCAAGGTGGTTGAATCTTCGATAAAATGACAGCACATACAGGGAAATCTAATAAGTGAACCCAAGATAATAGCTTGAAACGAGTTGAAGGTGAGTCCGTGTCCGTGCATACACGATAAGCGTTTTGCTTTGTATGTGTAGGTATGCCAATTACATTGTTGTGCCGTGGCTTTATATGCCCCTGCTATGGTTTGGGTTGGTTTTTGGCCCCCTCTTTTCCAAGGGCTTGTTCAAATGGTTTGCGATTTTGGTTGGCAGATTTTGAGCGTAAATCCTCGGTATTTCATGTTATGAATTATTATCATTGTGTAATAAGCGGTAAGCTGGACGTGTGCTTTATGGCAAAGGCCTAATGGCTTGTATTTTGATGCAAAGCATTAACGATGAAACTGAAAATGCCAAAGGCGTATCAGGTAAAGGTTTAATACCTACGGGCCACTTATTAACAACCATACAAATGTTGTTTGAAACATTAGAGCTCATGTTATTTTTAAAGCTTTGCGGCACGAATTCATCCCTACAATATTTTTTTAGAAATTCGCGGAGGTGGGGCTTTAAAAATGACAAAAGTTCTCTTTTCATATGACGAGATTTTAACGGCGGCGACCGTAGTGACAACACTGTAAGGACTAAAACTATAACCAAAAATCAAAGTCAAGAACAAGTTTCAAAAATGTCACATCTGACTGCTGAAACAGCGTGTAAAGCTAAATTATTCAATTATTGTTCTTTCCTGACAAATAAAAAACAACGCGGAGAGGGAAAAAACCCTCGTATGGACGAGACCTTATTGTCAAGAGAAACCATATTCCAAGGGTGTTTCGAACACATATCCGAAACCTCGAAAATTAACGTGCATAGGTACATACACATACGTTGGATACCACGAAAGTGCTAGTTATCACGTTTGCGTTTGATCGGTGTGATTTATGTGCCCGGATAGCGATTAGCAGGCTTGAACTAAATATTCCTGTGGTCAATTACGTTTGATGTCAGTAGACGATTGACAGCTTCCCGTTCCCGCCCCATTGGGTAATTAGTCTATAGCTTTTTTCTCAGTATAACAATAATTAAGGAAAATTAGTGGCACCAACAGTTAAAAAGAGTTGCTTATATATGTGATTAGTAATCAGCAGTAAATTGATTCGATATTATGGATTTCCAAGCCTTATAAGCCTTACTGTCCTACTGTCCTAGCTAATGCAGGTAGGTGGCTGCGATAGATTTTACTTTTTTTTGACCGATTAAAAGACTTGGCGGCACACTGGATGCGGAACATAAACAATGTACGGATATATTGAACAATGTGTAGAAACCAGATCACCGCTAAGATTTTAGGGATTGGTACACTTTCTGGAAGGCTTTTGAAAGTCTTAACTGAGTTTATTTGACATGCTTTACATAGGTGTATGTCCAAAACAGCTTACACCTATTAATACATATTTAAGGCCACTTACAATAATAATACAAAATGGATCGGACGATTTCGAAATTCAAAGCGTAAGACAGAGCTGAAACCTCCCACCAACACTTTTGCTGTTGGTGATGAGTGATGTTTTCGACAAATCAATTTCATCCGATAATTGGAGGACTTCGATGGACTATAAAAACTTCCTGACAATATTTTAAGGTATATAACCGAATATGCAGACGACGTTCATGGTTCTATTTGACGAAAAACCTTTGCCAAATTAGAGCAAACGATGAGTTGATGAGTCTAGATGGCAACTCGGGAAGCATTTTCTGCTGGCCCTAAACAGGGACTGTTTGCTTACCATACCTAGAGAAATCCAACGGCATGGTAAGGTACAGCATGGGAAAGGTTGATGGTCAAGCCATCGACTTACGGTGTGCAGTTATGATCTCCCCAAGATGAAGGAAGTGCTGCAGATCAACCTGCAACACAGTAGGGCAGCGACGGCCTGTTTGCGTACTACATCACAAGACAGGACTAAGCAAACTTGTGAAGCGTAGGGCGAAAGACTTGACCCCTTCAAGAAGGGTAGACTCCTCTACAAAATAGAGGGCTTTGGTAACTTACGGATTCGAAAACTCCTTGGTTTGTACCTTGGCGTTTGACAAAGCCAAGAGAAGAGTTGGCTGTATTAGCTATGTCTGGGCAAAACGCTTATGAAAATTGAGTTTTTTGTCTCAATCGGATAAAACGAGGGGTGAGCTCAATGTTAAAGAAGCATATGATCTAAGTTAAAGGGAAGAGTGCAACGCTGTAGCACTAAGTGAGATAGAGATTACCTTAAGTGATTTGCTTAAATTCTTTTAGATTGAGCTTGAAGAAGTTATGTTGCCACCAGTAGAAAGATTTATTAAGTCTGTCCCATTGCAGTCCCCACATATATAAAAGTACAAAATTATGTAAGTACAAAATTTAAGTGACCTAAGTGTAAGGACGCAATAAGATATATCTTCAAGGAGGATACAGGGCGTAGAGCCTTTGTTCAGGAAGCTTTACGTTCATAGCCGGGTTCCGAAAATAAGGAAGGTGGGTTCTTAAATCAGTCAGCAATGTGGGAATGCAAAGTTTGATTAATCTTTTCCATGCGCCTGCGGGCAGTTTGGTTTGGGACAAAGCGGTGGCGGCGAATATGGAACAGTCAATGAGGGCAAAGCCAACTATATGCTGTCATCAAGAAGAGACACCCAACACTGACTTCTTGGACAAAACGTCATCAGGAACTTTTACTACCTGGGTTCCGCTATAGACTCAGACAAAGAAACCATCGCTGATATCAAACGAAATTTCATTTTTACCAATCGCAGGCTAAGAAGGCAGTTGAGTAAAGCAAAGCCCTCTCTCGAGCAACTAATTAGTGTCCGTTTAGAAGACCCTAATCATCCCAGTCCTACTTCACGGTGGAAAAGCATGGACCCTTAAAGGCGGATGAAAACGCTTAAGGCTACTTCGAGGAGAAAATCATTCAGATAATTTTTGGTCGCGTATGCATAGACGGATAGTGGAGGATGAGGTGTAATATTCAACTGTGCGGGCTGTACAGCTACACCGAACTTAGCCATAAGCGTCAGAATACAACGGTGGCAGTGGGTCATAGAGCAGATGGACGTTAGTACCCCGGCACACAGTAATTCCAGTCAGCTTTCAGGTGTTCCTTGAATTCGAGCAATTTAATACAACTAACCCCCAGTCAAAAGTGAAAGAGTTCAATGCCGAGTACTTAAAAACATAATTTCTTTGTTCCGTTCGTCACTTCTGACACCTTACACGACACTTATTGCATAACATACGACGTGTCATAAAAATTATGATAATCACCATGACATTGACACTCATAAACACAAGAGTAGAATAATATAACTCAAAAGAAAAGGAAACCGGAAATATGTAAGAAATAAAACTTAAAACAAAGACAGTAAAAGTAAAAAGAAAATAATAAAAAGGAAACACACCAAACACGACAACAATAACATTGTACACTTTTCGCATAGTATGAATGGGCTGAGCATGGCGTCATTTGCTCGTATGTTTACCGTGTCTTGGCCTTCTTGCCTTGAATGGTTTCATTGTTTGCATTCGTTTAATTTGTGAGCGATTTAATGCATTTCATAGCATACACGATTTTTTTTTCTAAAAATAACTACATCTACCAGGCAAAAAGAAAACATTTAAATAAGAATAATAATAAAATAATTATTTACAATAAAAGAAAAAGAAACATATACATTATATTATGTAGACACAATTTGTTTATAAGCCAACTACTATTTAGATCACCTGGCGATGAAGGACCTGGACTGTTGCTCAAACTATCAGTTGAGGGACGTTTTGGTAAAAGAACTTGCATTGATGTCCGTCGAAGTATTTTCTCGTCAGCTAGTGTTTATTTTGTTTTGTTGTCGTTAAATTGCACACAATTTTATGTAAAAAGGTACATTTTTTGTTTGTTTAAAATTTTTATAGAATGTACAAAAACAACACGAAGAAAAAGAAAAAAAAAGGAAAACAAAATAATGTGTAAGAGAATGGAATATGCAAAGATTTTGTTAAATATAGTTTAAAAAGTTTATTTAAAGTAGATCAAGTATGAGCATAGTCGGACTCCAATTAAATAATTACAAGCTACATAAATGGAAACACACTGAAATAAGAAAAATATCAGATATATAATCAAGTTCTAGAACAAAAAAAAATTAAAAAAATATAATATAAGCAGCCAATGAGAGATATGATATCTACTAATTTACCAAATAATGCAATAAAAATGTCTAGTTTTTAAAATCTTAAGCTAAGCTGATTTTATATTGATTGAGTAAATAGATGCAATACGTAGAATAGAGACCTATCTAGACCGCGGTTTTCCCGACACATTTTACTCCTGGAGAACTAGAAACAATCGGCGTCTTTTTTAACCTTCTTTTAACCATCTTAGCGTTCTTCCCATTAACTATGTGACAAAATCATTTTTTAAATGAGATCGCGATCAAGGGGTTATGACTACCCCCCCTTAAATGAATAGTACATCGCGAGCGGAAAGAATTTGAAATTAGAAGACGAAGAAAACAAAAGGAATTCTCGATCCAACACAAACGCTGGCTAATGAACCAGTATGGAACATGAAACACCCTACCTAGAAACACCGAAGCTTACCCCCGCAAGTGTTATGCCTTTATGGAGAGAAGCAATGATATAACCAGAAGAGTATTCAATAAAAACCAGTGAGTAAGTGCTACAGTGTGTCCGCAAAGTTACAGTCCGTAAAACGGACCGTTGAATACCCCATCCTATCCCACATTGTAAAATGCTGATGGCATAGTTATTTCTTGACATTTTATAAGTAATGCAAACTTCGAAAAAGGGCGTTTTTCAACCGCCCCTAATAACAAACTATTAATTATAACATATTACCTTTATGAAAATAAGTTTTTCTGGAAAATTTTAGGTTTTTCTTCAATTCTGCCTCCAAATGTGGGCGTGGCCTAAAGTCTTGTTAGAGCAAAATGTGGAACTAAGCGTTTTCTACATAAATTATTAAGTAAATTTTTTTCAATTTCGAGCAAAAATATTGAGTAAACTGCATTTAAAAATTTACCCTTAAAATAGATGCCACGACCACTAGAGGAGGTTTACCAATTAAATTTGTCTGTTTTGTGTCTTATATTCACTAAGAGATGCTAAATGTCAAATTTCAGCCTTTTAGAACGTCTTACAGTTTTGATAACTCTGGAGGTAGTTGCACATTTAGGCCGATTGTGGGCGTGTCTTTAGGACGGACGGACGGGCTTGGCTCATTCGATTCAGAATTCGGTCTCGATCATATGCGCTTAAGGTCTTGGGGGTCCACCATTATTATTTCACCGTGTTACAAACTATGTGACAAACTTAATATACCTCCTATCCTATGGGATGGGGTATAAAAATACCGTCAAGTATGAAGACATACGCGCAGCCGTCCGTCGGCTTTTGTTGTAGGTGCAGGCTTTTGTTGCAGTTTGTTTAAAATTTTTTTTGTTTATTATTATTTTTGGAAATATTTTACATTCTGCTGTATAATTTTCGTAGTTAAGTCTACTGTTCCTAGAGGAACAGATGGAAAGACATATATTTTCTTGGCCTTCTTTGAAACAGCAATTTAGATTTTTTTTCAATTACCGTTAGGTTTTGTTTTCAATTTACAACCAGCTGCGTTCCACTAGGCATTTTTCTTAAATTCTGCAGACATGGATTTCTGATAAAACGGTAAAACATGTTTTCTTTCTTTCACAAAAAACTTAAGGTTGGAAACGGCAATATTCAAACTTTTTAAATGCAGCAAACTTGCGTTGTAAACGCTTTATACTTCAGCCAAATTCAAATTAGATCGTCATTACCGTTAACAGACTTTCAATTTTTAAAAAATCGTTTTCGAAAATGTTTTCACGTTTTTGAGTCAAATCTTTAAAGTTTTTGAATACTCGAAGCTTGATTTAGCTTTACATGAAATCTTGGAAGCTAAACTATGCCCGTTATTTATTTCGAAACAATACTGCATGGTTATACCATATCTTTTGACATTTTTATAATTTTTTAAATTTCAAATCCATGCAACAACTTTTTTGAATTTTGTTCAGGTCCCGTTAGACTTCTTTCCAATAGCGCAACTACCTGTGTTAGCCTTGGGTTTTTTTTTTATTCTATGGCCTACGGCTTTTTGCGAAAACGGTAAAACAAGATCCTTTTTTATTTCGTTTTTTAAAAAGGCTTCGAAAAACTTAGATTACAAAATGCAATTTGAAAACTTTTCAACGCAGCTTGCTTTCCTTTTGTACGCTTTGTACTTCAACGAAATCTGAACAAGATCGCTTTTACCGTTAAGATACTAGAAGATTTCAAAAAATATTTTTTGAAAATTATTTTCTGTTTTTGAGTTAAATCTCAGAAATTTTTGTAACTATAAGGTTCACTATAATTTTCCTTTAAATTTTGGTTAATTTCTGATACGTGCGATTTTTTTCATATGATTTGCCCAACAAGACCGGCGATAAGGGGGGTGGGGCACACGTTTGTTCGAGAGTTTTTGCGTTTTTTTTTCTGAAAATGCGTAAAAACAGTAGTATTAAAACTTTTTCTGAAAAATAGGACTTAAGCATTTGGTTTACTTTCAAAACCAAATGGTGTGTTCAATATTATCTTTGCACACTAAGCGGTCAATAGTGACATTCCAGGCAACTCTAAGTCTGACGAACTCGCCAAACTTGGAACTACTCTCTCAATTTCGCCTGATAAAGGTTTCTTAGGCATTCCAATTTCGACATACAAACTCATGATAAAACTGGATGCAATAGAAAGAACAAATCTCAGATTGACAAGTGGTAGTACCTGTCTAGTAACGAAACAGATTTGGCCTAAGCTAAATCTTAAACGCTCTAGGAGTTTGATAGCTCTTAATAGATCGCACATGAGTGCTACAACCGGTGTTATTACAGGACACAGTCTGATAGGCTTGTTGTCTTTTCTAACGATTTTTGCAGAAGCTGCATGGACAAGGAGGAAGAAAAGACCACCTTCCACCTTCTCTGCACATGCCCCGCTCTCTCTTAGAACCGAAATCTTCACCTTGGAGCTTTCTTCTATAATGATCTTAGTGATATTAGCACGACTGACCCAAAACGTCTCTTACGCTTCATTAGCAGGTCAAAATGGTTCAACGAGTAGACAATTTTTCTAGGTCCGCATGGTATCACAATGGACCTACATAGGTATAAGTGAGTTGGGTTCTTCAAACCCGACAGCCACTTCAATCTAACCTAACCTAAGCGGTCAAAAGTTATAGTCTCAGACACTTTAAAAAACGTCACCCTTTTTACAACTCCTTATTTCTAAAAAACTTTTAAAATTTTTAAAAAAACTACATTTTTCCATTTAAGCTCAGTATTTTCTTAACTAAAGCTTCGCTCTTCTTGTTCTTGTTGGACGGACGGACGAACGGATAACGTAGTGATACCGTAAGAGGTCCTTTTTTCATTTTTGGACGGACCGCTAAAAACACTGGCATGCATTTAATTGGTGTCCATTCTATTTGCATGTTGGGAAAATAAAAGGCGTTTAGTATTCGACCGACCCTAACCTGGATAACAGACGCCAACCAACAAGGGACGAACAGCTTCATTTGTCATGAGCATGGGTGTGCATTTCATTTTTCTTTTAGCATTAATAAGATATTTTAGCGGTCCGTCCAAAAATTGAAAAAGGACCTCTTATGGTATCACTACACGTTGTCTGTCCGTCCGTCCGCCTCTGTAACTTCTAACTTCGGTAAGTCGTAGAAAGATTAAATTTAATACACATATAGTCAGTGAAAAAAATTAAATCGGATAAACAAGAGCAATATTTTTTTTCATAACGGTTTAATTGAAGTTTGAAGTTTCTTGTGGGACATTGACGGTAAAAAAGACAAAGTGTTTTGGTCTTATCTTCAGAAATTTTACAGCCAGGATGAAGAAAACTAAAGCATGCATAAAACAAATATTGAAATATTGTATTTTCATAATAAATTCGAATTTGTGCAAAGTATTAAAAAGTTTTTGAGAAATAAGTTATAATTGAAAATAGGTTACCATTTTCAACGTGGATCATAACTTTTTTACCAACTTATTCAAAAAGCCGATATTGGGCAAATATATAAGCAACCACAGCTAAAGGAAAAACTAAAATCAAATTTTGGTTCAACAGTTTTTAACCTGATGTTTTTACGTATATTTTAGGTGCATGCTGCCCCATCACTCTCTCCGATGCTATGGGCCCAATAATTTGAAATAAATCACACATATCGAGAAATTATTTGTAATTTTCGGGAAAGCTATAGAAAACTTTGAATATTTTAAGAAGATGCTGAGATTTAGCTCGAAAACTTCAAAAACATTTAGGAAAATTTTTTTTCAATATATTCTGGTATCTTAACGGCAATACCGATTGTAATGAAATTTGGTTTGTATAAAAAACGTGGGAAGATAATTCCAAAATTTTGATGATCTTTCAAAAAAACCGTTTCTAACTAAACATTTTCTGAAAGGGTTTAAAAAGTAAATTAAAAAAAGCTTATGTCCTCATCACAGTCTACTTGGCTATTAATCATAGCGCAAGTTCAGTGTTTGTTGGTGGTGTAGACTTCGCGTTTTTTATAGGAACATTGAAAATGTCAATGCTTTTCCCAAGCAATTGCTGTTCCAGGGCATCGACCTTTTGCTCCAAGGTAAAGATTTTTTCCTCGTATTTTATTTATTTTTTTACTTTGTCTTCTTTGTCTCATACGATACCCAATTCCCTCAAAAACATCCACCCGTATATTAAGTGCTCGCTACTGGGATGTATGGGATGTATGGGATGTATGACCTTCATTTATGATGGTCCCATCGTCAGCGAAGAATAATTGATGTACTTTGGGGTCGGTCAATTTTCCTTCAAGCAGACAATCAAGGACTCCAGTAAAAAGCAAAGGACTTAGGACGCTTCCCTGGTGTACACCGACACCAACTTTAATTGGGAACTTATCAGTGATTCCGGAAGGACATCGTACTCTTGTCTTTGCTCCATCATTCGTGTCCTTTATCATCCGCTCGTGTAGGCTTCTGGAACTTCTCGTTTTCTTAGCATCACTCATATCAGATCTCAGAGTAGGTTATCGAAAGCTTGTTCAAAATCAACCAGCATGATAAAGATTATCATAAGGGCATCAGTGGTTAATTTACCCGCGACAAAACCACACTATTCTCCGCAGTCGACTATCTAGTGCCCGCTCGGAGAACCTCATTGTGTGGGACATCAGCTTGATAGAACGGTTATTGTCACAGCTTGGAATATCGCCTTTTCCTTTGAACAAAGGGAGAAGATAAGTTTCCCTCCACTGATTAGGCATTGAACTCGTGAGCCATCTGGATCCGCTGTCTCCTATTTTTTATCCAGAAAATTGTGAAAATTCTGTATTTTTTATCCAAGGAAAACTTTGTAAGATGCCAAACACTTTTTGTTTCTTTTACAAAAGTTATAAATCCAAACTGTCAGGTTAGGTTAGGTTGAAAGAATTGTTTATATTTGATGCAAGTTCACTCGGTGGCCAGGTTGATCCAGGTTTGATTTGATTACCCTTGTATGATAGACAAACATGGTTGGGCATATGTTTTCAATAGATCTTTTTAGGTCTAGTAGTTCAAACTATAATAATTTAACCGTTATGCGTGCATAAAAATAATAAGGGGATAAATGCATCCCCTTTTTTCACGGACTTTATTAGTGTACCAAATTTCATCTTTATATGAGACACAGTTGGAAAAATTAAACAGGTGCATACGGATTTAACATTTCCACAAATCAATTTTTAAGACTTTCTTATCAGAGTGATATTTGCAAATTTTATACTGATATTAACTACGTTCTTGATACATTAATATCAAAATAATATGGGTTGAATGTTAAGTTGATAATATTATGAGAATGTTGATTTAATAATAGTTTATTTCAAGTTAAACATTCTCATATTTACAGTTAACGCATGATAGCCTAGTGGATGGCCTGACATCCTAAAAAGCGCAAGGACGCATGTTTAAGCTTCAAGTCAAGTAAGTGAAATTACCACTTTTTTAACCGGAAAATGTTCAATAATATAATTACATATATGCATGTCAGAGTGTGCAGTAGCCCTTAGCTATAAGTCTGTTTGACAATGTGCACGTAGCCTAGGGATTTTAGTCTAAGCGAAATCAGAATGAAGCTTGTTGATAAGTTCGGAAAAGTAAAACATGTGCTTGGAGTTTTCAGTTTTGGAAGAGACTTCAAAGGAGTAGTTTTGTCACAGGCCTGGAACGAATTGCTAAATTCAATCCAATTCGATATATGTATATACAATAAATAAAAATTTACTATAAAAATTTGAAATTTGAAACAGCTGCGTTTTTTTAAATTGATTAAAATTTGTTGAGCCTCGATACGATTGTAGCTTATTAAAACCCGTTGCCTATTATTTCGATTTTAAATGGGTTACTTTTTTTTACATCCTACTTCGAATTCAATCCATTTACCTATAACGTTTGCAAGCGCAATAATCTGCTGCCTTAGATTCGAGTAATTTTTTTATTGAAAAATACCATACTTCGTTAAATTTTCGATCGCAAACGCGCCAAATTAAATCAAAACATTTGCTGCAAAAAGGGAAAAAATCCATCTTGTTTCGTTTTATTGAATTACATTGTACAGCGAAGGTATGCTTGTCCTGAAGCAGTCCTGGAGTGTACCACGAGTGCTTCATCACTCATCAGAATCGGACCATGAGGTGCATTCGGAAGGCAGTAATGTTACCTAAGGATTGCAGTTCTTTGTAACAACCCTCCCCAGAGGCATAGCAATCTCGCAATAAATGGAAAAATTCTACGCCATAGTGCAGAAAAGGTTTGCACAACTCGGTACAAAAACTTATATCGACGTAACGAATGATTTTGAACTGACCTGGTGCTGCTGTGCTCGACAAATATGTTCTGTTGTCGATATGTTATTCCTGGCAGAATCAAATGAAATTTCCAGCATGCGTTTTTCATGAGATATTGATTGGTGACCATGACGAGTTGCTTCTACCGTATAATATGGTATACCCTATAATTGTATGTATTACATATATTATGTATAGATACTTGCCGGAAACGTATTTTTTTGTATATTTTCCGCATCAGCCCTTTGAGAAATAATCAAATGAAACCACTATGGGGATGATTATTGAAATCACCAAAGAGCTCGCCTGTTGCTTCGTAATATTGCAAAGGAATTGATTCTTCCTTTTATGTCACACGTTTGTAGGTAGGTACTCTGCCAATATCAAAATGTATTTAGAAGTTTTCCCAATGGCCTCGTCATGCCATAACAAACCGAGGTTCTGTGCTTTGCTTGGGGTTTCGATTTCGCAAAATATTCTTGGTCTAGGATCTAGTGGCTCTCTAGATGAGGTCGTATATATATAAGCTGAGGTAAGTAGCTTTATTATATGGGCAGGTAGGGATGACAATCACATCCTTACATTTACCTACTTTTTTCTGGTAATGTAAGGAGGCGCATTTCACTTCTAATAGTTTTTACCCTTGAACATATTGACAATGTGTTGGGTTTCATTTGACCAGAAACTCCAGCCTTGCTTTTAAATTTATTAAAGGCACCGGCATGAAATTCTCTAAATCTCCACATAACGAGCGTCCATCAGTTGAAAATGCCAACCACAATCCACTTCATAAAATACTCCAATGCCATCGTCTCTTAACTCAAATGCTCATCACAAAATACCGCCCTGCTTATCCGACTCCTGCATATAAAAAAAAATTATATTCATCCATTCAACGGCATACTTTGCTTAGCTTTTTGTTTGCGTCACACAATGACACTCATTCGTCACGTCACGACGCACTAAGCCCACTTCTGGAGTCTGTTTCTGTCCAATTGAATAAAACATCTACGTCCCCTTCCCCAAGCCCTCCCCAAAAGGCCCATGCGGGTCATTTGAATTATTCACCAGCCATTGACGAAAAATAAAAATAAATTATACTACACAATAAAATTTAATAAACATGCGAAAATTGTTGTCTATTCCGCATGGAACGACTATATCTTTGGTATAAATGAGCATTTGTACTCAGTCTGTGTCTGTGTGTGTGCATCTATCAAGTGTTTAATTTTTAATTGGCGGAATAGAGCTAATTTTGAAACAAAACAATTTGTTTGGCATATTTTTATAAAGTCATTTTGATGCGATGCAATCGAAAGTGATTGATGAGCGGCATGCGGTTTGTCTGTCTGACGATTGATTGATATTCCATTTAGATATGAAGAGCGTGTGATGCTTATCAACTTACATACACTTTCGTCAACGATATGAAAGCTCAATGCAGGACAAACAACAATAGCGCATTCCTTGCTCATCAATTTGTTTAATTTGGAATGAGAGTTCATATTAAGAATGCCAAAGAGCTATACACAGTTAAGTCGATGCTTGACAACTTATTTTTAAGTTACAGACCTGTTTTTTACAGACTGCATTTTAAAGTCCTTATGATCTCTAGTTGGAACCGCTAACCAATATTATAGTTCACGAAAATATGTAAACTTTTTGTTAGGTGTTCAGCTTACCATTATGAATCTTTAATTGAATACAATATTATTTAGGACTTTGGTGATCAACTATACCGTTTAACTGGCAATTTTTGACTTAATAACAGCATATTCCAAACGCAACTCAAAAGATTTACTGTTTTACTTAAAATTTTCAATATTTTCAGCGATATTTTGGCAGATGTTTGTGCATATGATTTTCTCAAATGCCTTTTAGAATAGAAAATTCAGGAGGGGGTGATTTTGACTATTTGCTCGGTTTTCAGATTCAAATTTATTTTTATGAATCTCAAAAAGCCTAGTGTTCTTCCTTGGTTGTTGGGTGTTGTACTGGCGGAATGCTGAGTGAGGAACAGGGTAGGCACTGATCGCCGTCAACCTGGTGACGCCCCGAGTCGAGGAGGAGTTTTATGACGCGATGGATAGACCGCACCGATCTGCAGTACAATGCCAAAGTTGAGCTCGGGGATTTTAATGATAAGTAGTTGCTAAGCACAGCCTCCACGAAACAACAATAGATAACGGCGACCGACTAATAGATTTTGCAGCGGCTCGTGGCACAATTAGTGCTGCCTATGCACCAGGTTTCGAAAGCTCAGAATACACAAGGCGTCTTCGGACGGTCGAACCGCCAACCAACTAGACCATGTGCTATCGAAGCATGGCTCATGTGAGGTGCAAAAGTCGACTCTGACCATTTTCTTGTCGTGGCTAAATTTACATCAAGGCGAAAAAGCTGCGAAAAAAAACTCAATGTTAGATTGAGTTTCAGCACACTTGGAGGCACGCTCAATCCAGCACACTTAACGGTACCGGAGGAGCCTACACAGAGCGCTTGTACGAATGACTATCCGTTTTATCCGCATTACCAGAAGTCAACATCCCTGGGAAATCCCTATCTTTAACAGATCCTTGCAAATACTGGGGTGCTATATACATGATTGCGCACTTTAACCGCCGTGATAGAGGCTGAACAGGCGAAGTTATTTCTTTTTGAAATAAACGAGGATATGACTAAGTTAAGTATATTTACACTGTCGTGCCGGTCACTAGTATGAGGCCACAATTTTCACGACCGATCTTCGCCATTTATATGCCTGTTGCGGAGTTTTTACTCCCAAAACTTTTATTACCTATACAAACCGATACTCATTTTCCCAAGAGAAAGCTGTTTTAGGGGCTTATAAGGAGTCTATTCAAATTCCGTGAAATCAAATAATGAACTCATGAAAAAAATGGGTCATTAAAAAAAAAACCGCTTCTACAATATTAACCTAAATGTTTTCATACCTTAATAATGAGGCCGTTATGTTTCGATATGACTAACTTCACGAAATATGTCGCTTCAGCGATCAGGAATAGCTTCGATTAAGGTGTCCCTGTCTTTTAATTATCCACCGCCTTCATACACATTTTGAAAAAAAAAGCCGTCCTGAAATCCTTATCCAGCCATCCTTATGTTTATGTCCGAGGAATAGGTCGGTCATGTAAAAAGTGTCATACTTTCTGAGAGAATTTACGTTCTGGAAACCCTGGAGGTGTTGATGGGGGCATTGTTTGGTTTATAAGTTTAAAGCAGAAACACAATAAATGTTCACAGGTAAAAATGCCCCAACAGGCTTACATTGCGAAAATACGACACGTTTTGTATACAAAACGACCCAGGCTATATTAATTTTAATGCATAGTTTTTAACACAGTGAAATGAGCACCGTAGACCCCTAAGACCTTTTAAGGCCAGTGTTTCAGTGCGAGAACATCCGAGTTTCGGAGTTAAACTGAGATTTACCCGAAAAATGAGTTTTTCAGTGAATATTGATGGGAGATTAATCTCGACTTAACTCGTCAAAGGTGAATTAATCTCGTATCAACTCTCGTGAGCAGTATCAACTTCTTTGAATGTTTATTTCTGCGTGAATGGCAGTGGCTTTGCGTGTTTCTGTTAAAAATGACAACTGAAAATGACTCGAACTTCTTTTTCTGTGGTTTTCTATGTGTAGTAGCGCTGGGAGAGTCAATAATTTTTAGAGTCGAAGATTTTGCCAACTTTAATGACGGAGTTAACTCTGCACTAAAAAACCGTTCGCTGGGTTAACTCTAGATTCGTTTTGTTCCGGGATTAACATATCTTGGTCGCAAACGACAGGAGAATCAAATAAGCCATGTCCTGCTATCTGTCCGTATGTGTGAAGTTTTTTGCGTCTTCAAAATCGAGCTGAAACTTGGTGTGAGAAAAAAAACACAAACTTTATTTAGATTGAGATTCGACCCCACAACATTTTATAATGGCTGATCAAAACAGAATAAAAAATACCATCCTCATAGGTCATTTTCGGATTTTAATATTCGCATAAACAACTCTTTCCACGAACTTGAACTGTATATATTTATGTTTTCAATTCGTCAAAGTAAAGATCCACTTTCAACCCGTGCCAACCACGTTTAAAATTTCACTAACGATAACAGCGTTCTAACGCGTTTTTTATGAGTATCCAGGTATTTTTTTGCATCTCGATTAACCCAATTGATTATTCATTAAGTTTGCAAAACTTTTTTTTATCATCCATCATTGAACGCTGAACAGACAAAGCCACTCAAAAGGTTGTGAAATACACATTATCCACCCCCCTTCTAATATGTCTAGTGTTCTCTTCAGGAACACTAGAAGAGTAAAAGCAACAATCTAAAGAGGGGTTTCTTCAAACTAGAGCCAAAGTCTAAAAGACCATGAAGACTAAACGCTATATGGGCGAAGCAAGGGGGAGATAAAAAATTATGGATTTTCTTTTTATATACCAACGATAAAGTGGAAAATCTCAGATTGTGATCAATGAACCTATGTAGCGTGTGTTTTATTAGAAACAAGTATAACGAGCTACAACAGGCAAGGATTTAGTGCGGGCGACAAAAATCCATAATTACCGTCTACCTCTATACACTATATAATCTGTGACGAGCCAATGGGGGAGTGGTTAATAGACTCGTATCATGCTGTGGATAATAGAGCACAACCCTGACTGTGCAGTGATGTAATCGACTTCCAAACACAGGCGTTGACTTCTCTCTACTGTTGCCACGCTATCGAATTAATTGATTGGATATTTTATACGATGTGGTGCTTCGTGCGTCTGGCGCATAAAGGCAGCACAGTCATAAAATTCTTAAGAACTGGAATATAGGTACCATCTCTATTTTTTTGCGCATTATAGGTATGAAAAATCAATGAGTAAAGAATCTTTGGCGAAAGAGTGGAACGGTCTAAGCATTTCTGCTCTGGATAGTTTAAATTGAAAATAGTTCAATGTTTTTTGATTTTATAAAATAGATATAGATAGACAGATAGGCTGTCATACATTTCTAAACATGTCTAAACATTGAAGAATGTTTTTTTACCCCATCAAATAGGATAGGAGGTATATTAAGTTTGTCATATAGTTTGTAACACGATGAAATAATAATGGTAGACCTCCAAGACCTTAAGACATGTCCGTCCTCCCGTCCGTTTGTATGTCCCATGTTTTTAGGCCTTTCATTTGAGCCAGAGAGCTGAAATTTCGTGCGTAAGCTCCACGTCATGTGAAGCAGTATAAGTGCTAACATTTTTGAAATCCGCCCACAGACACGCCCACAATCGGTCTAAATGTGCAACTACCTCCAGAGCTTTCAAAACTGTAAGACGTCTTAAGAGGTATTTGGTGAAATTTGGTATTTAGCATCTCCTAATGAATGTAAGGCACAAAAATGATTTCAAATGCATTTCACTAAATATTTTTGTTCCAAAGTGAAAACATTTGGTTAAATTTTATGTAGAAAACATTAAGTCCTTCATTTTGTTTAAACAAGACTTTAGGCCACGCCTACGTTTGGAGGCAGAATTGAAGAAAAACCTAAAATTTGCCAGAATTACGTAATTTCGACTGGCCTTTAAGCCTAATTTAGAAAAGCATGAAGAAAAAAATTGGCAGCTAAGATCAACGAAATTTCACTTCAGATTTCATTCATACAAAGCTTTAGCCACGCCCCCTTTTAGAGGTCGATTTTTCAAATATATTAAATTTAAACCAAAAAATTTACAAACGCATTTGGACGTACATTTGAGCGTAACTAGGAAATATCTTTTAATATTTATAATTTGTAATAAGGGGCGGTTGGACCACGCCAGTTTTCGAAGTTTGCACTACTTATAAAATGTCAAAAAAAAACAACAACATCAGCATTTTACAATGTGAGCTAGGATGGGGTATTCAACAGTCCGTTTTACGGACTGTAACTTCTGCGTACACACTGCTGCTCTTAGTCACTGGGTAACTATGTATATAGATGGCATATAGAGAAAGCCATCTTGGTCATCTTATCACAGTCGGAAAGCACGGCCTGCCACAACTAAACCCCTGGTTTGACGATGAATGCCGGCAAGCACATGCAGCTAAACAGGAATCATACAAAGCGGCTCTGCACAGAAAGACAAGAGCTGCTCGCGAGCTCTACGAGCAGAGGAGGAGAGAGGCTTCTCCGAAGGAAAAGGAGAGAGCACGAGAAGCGCGCGGTTGAATATATAGAGAGATGTTACAACAGGAATGAGGTTAGAAAGTTTTACCAGAGGATTAAAAGGTCCTGGATTTGGTAAGACCACTTCTACAGACTGTATAACGGCGAAGACGAACCAAATACCGCAGAATGAATCATTCAAACTGGGCGAAGACGTTACCGACGAAGCAAGCGAACGATGCCGCACACCCGACCTGGAGAAGGTGAAAGTAGCAGTGTGTAAGCTCAAGTGCAACAAAGCAGCCGGAGCAGACGGCCTATAGCTGCCGAACTCTTTAAATCCGCTGGTTAGGAGCATGCACCAGCTCATCTGCAAGATATGGTCGGAAGAAAGCATGCCCGACGAATAGAACCTCAGCATTGTTTGCCCGATCCCGAAGAAACGAGACCCTCTGAGTTGTGCCGTACCGTGTACAGAGGCATCAGTCTTCTTAACATCGCATACAAGATCTTTTCTGCTGTGCTGTGTGAACGCCTGAAGCCGTTTGTCAAAAATCTGATAGGCATATATCAGTGTGGCTTTAGGCTAGGAAAGTCCAACATCGATCAAATATTCACACTGCGGCAGATCTTGGAGAAAACCCAGGAATTCCAAATCGATACACACTACCTTTTCATCGGTTTCAAGGCCGCGTGTGACAGCATCTATAGAGACGAACTAAAGCGCAATGTCTTGTGTTGCCATCCCTGCCAAACTCGTCAGTCTGTGCAGGATGACGATGGAAAACTCACGCTGTTCCGTCAAGGTCGGCAAAGACCTCACCGACCCCTTTGATGTCAAAAAAGGATTTAGACAAGGCGACGCGCTGTCATGCGACTTCTTTAACATCATACTTGAGAGAATTGTGCAGACCTCCCGCTGCCAACACCAGAGACACTATCTTTCAAAAGTCCATTCAACTACTCGCATACGCAGACGACATTGACATAATCGAAAGAACAAAGCGTGATGGCAGTGAAGCCTTCGTGAGTATTGGGACGGAAGCCACGAATATGGGTTTAGCAGTCAACGAGAGCTAAACCAAGTATATGTTGTCATCAAGAAAAGATGACAGTCTTAGAGAAAACATCACCATCGACAGCTTTGGGGCTTTGTCTACCTGGGTTCTGCTGTTAATTCAGACCATGACACCAGCGCTGAAATCAAACAAAGGATAACTCTTGCCAATCGATGTTTCTATGGGTTTCTAAGAAGGCAATTGACTAGCAGAAGGAAAGTATAAGGTCCTCCTTATCCCAGTCCTGTTTTACGGTGCAGAAGCATGGATCCTGTCAAAGGGGTATGAAAACTGTTTAGGCTGCTTCGAGAGGAAAATTCTTCGGACGATTTACGGGCCCGTCTGCATAGAAAGAGAGTAAAATAAAGTGGTGCAATAGCTCGAGGTGAATCAGGGCGAAATTCTCAACAATGTATGCTGTGTGTGTTAATTTCTTTACATACAAGGCGACCTACAATTTTTTGCCGAATCCGAACGGCACTTTGAGAACTTTTTCAAGACAAATGATACTCTCGGAGGGCTTGTCAGACAATCGCGGATGTGGGGACCGTGAAAACAGAAAAAATCTTTTTTTTTCAGGTGACGATGGCAGGATAGAAGGAGACATAGAAGGATATTGGAGGAGGAGATATAACATCGAACTGTGCGGGCTGTACAGCGACACCGACCTAGCGAGAAGAGTCAAAACACAACGTCTACAATGGCTGGGTCATCTAGAGCGGATGGACAACAACGCCTCGGCCCGGAAAATCTTCGAATCCACCCCACAGGAACGGCGCAGAAGAGGAGCACCGAAGGGGACCTCAGCCAACTTCGCTTGCGAAACTGGAGACGGCTACCTAGAGACAGAGCTGGCTGGCGAAGCTTGTTGGCTGAGGCCCAGGTCCACCCCAGACTGTAGCGCCACCTTAAGTAAGTATTTAGAGAAAGCATAATGCTTTTAAAAATTTCATTGAAAATATGAAAGCATTTTATCGCCATACTTTAGATTTCTAAAGTATGGCGATAAAAAGAAATGCACTCTTATAGACTTGAATATTTTATACTTAAATTTTATTTTTAGTATGCACTTAAATTTAATTTTTCGTTTTTTTTTCAAAGTTTCAATTTTTCCATACAAAGTAGCTCATCTTAGGCTTTAAATTTCTGCTTAAGAATATGCAATGGAAATTTGACAAATTTCTCTGGAAAAAATATTGCTTTGGAGACAACAGTGTTTGAGTGGCTCACTTCGCGGGTTTAAGGGTTTCAACTCTCTTTTTCGCAGGGTTTAGCCGCTCACGCAACTTCGTAGCTCCGCTAAGGGTAGGTGCCAGTTGTCTGGCAAGCGCCCGTGACCATTTACGGGTATGTTAAAGTTGCACTCTTTTTGATTTTTTTTTGCCTATTACTTGCCTATAATTTTTAATAGCATATTCGGAATCAGGGCACCCAAATCCATATAATAGTGTAATAAAGCTGATCATGTATGCTGATGATATAGTCATTCTGTCGGAGACTCCTATAATGTTGCAGATGATGATCAACAAGCTGCTCCACTACTGCAAGGTATGGAACTTGAAGGTTAATACCAACAAGTCGAAGGTTTTTCGAAACGGTACGGGACGCTACGAAGTCAACGAAAAATGGTTGTGGGAAAACGAGGAGCTTGAGGTTGTTAAAGAGTATAAGTACCTTGGGGTCATAGTAAAGCCTAAACTCGACTTCAAAAGACATCTTCAGGAGAAGTTAAAGGAGGCCGAAAAAGCATTAAACTGCCAATGAAGAAATTTGCTTGGCAAAGGAGATGTCGCGTCGAGCGTAAAATATAAAGTACTCGAAGCGGTAGCAAGGTCCATCATGTGCTACGCGGCGCAGATATGGGTTTTCGCCAATATGATGAATTACCTAGAAACAGAACTTTCACCTTTGTTCATTTACACGTTTAAGCTGTATTTCGAGTATATTCTTAATGTCATGACACTTCCAAGCCACCGAATTTCGCACAAAGTCACCAAGCACCTAATCCAGTAAAAGAGCCAATTTTTCCGTGAATGGTCAAGGTAAAGCAACGAAAACGATGTTTTTCTAACGCATTTCGACGAAGTTGAGTGGAGGGCAAGCCTACGACACCTGCTGATGAAGATGGAACTATCCTCACGTAACGCTTGGATAGATAAAGCTCACCGAAGTCAAACACGGTGCACATACCGAGTGCTTCAATATGGCCTTGGAGAGGCAAACTACTTTAACGACTGCAACAGTACGGACGAAATAGCAACGATTTTTAAAGCCAGAGGCGAACTTCTGCAGTTAAATTACATGCCGTATATACCCGTCCAAAATGAAGAGTGTACACTATGCAATCTACGCGCGAAAGAAGACGTACTGCACTTAATCGGGATCTGTCCACTACTGTCCTATAAGAAGAAACCATTGGGGCAAAAATGTACTATCGATAGAGGAAGTCATCGTAATATTAAATGGGCGAAACAGGAGGCTGCGCTACAGCCGTATTAAGGTGGATTCGAAATATCGCCAACAAATCGTAAATGAAGCCTTTTAAATAACCAATTTCAAGAAACTATTGTATCTAAATTTTTTTTTTTTGTTTGTGAATTTTAATAATTAACTAATTTTTTTAATTTGTAAGTCTGTTAATTAAAAATAATCCCTCTTCTGGCTGACGGCAAATAAGCCAATGCTTATCAATATTTTTAAATATTGTACCTGAAACATAACGAAGAAAAAATAAAATATAATCTAAATCTAAAATCTAACAAATTCCACTTGGCCCTACGGTAAACTTATGCCAAACTAACTATATGAATTTTCTGATAACCTTAAGGTATTATTTGGCTTTAACGGACTAGAACCCTGATCCATGAAATCGGGAACCTTCCATAGTACCTACATAATTGAGAGAAATACAAACGAAATGAATTTTATTTTCGTCTGGCCCCAGGAAATACAAAACCCCACCCACAATTAAACGCCAAACTTGACAGATTACTTTCAGCTGACTCGTTCCTACGCGCCGACCAAGAATTCAGGGTAACGTTATTAAAAATGGAAAATTACTGCCTCAAAGCCATTATTTCAACTACTCTTGCAAAGTGTATACATATGCTAATAGGGCACATAGCGAAGTAACAGCAACATTTTCCCACAATTAAATCTGAATGGAAGAATGATGGAAATATCGTCTACACGTTTAGCCTACTCTGTGCTTCTCGACTTTCCCCGAGTAATTATGGATAAATTCATTGATTTTTGAGCTTAAACGCATGCAGCAGTTAGGGAGCCAACTCGTATGGGTGTCCTTAGCCTGGTTTTTCCAACCAGGGGTTTCATGTGGGAAGCAGAGCCAAATGGCCTATTCCATTGTTTTCAAATCAAAGTTCTGATTTAATTACGTGAGCATAGGCTTTCATTATTTCTTACGTGCCATGGCGACGATATAGTGTGATTTAAAATTGAATCGTGCGAAGCAAGCAAATGGAAACCAACTAAATGCAATCTATTGGTCAGTGGCTTCAGGTGATTTATTACTCATTGACATTTGTGGACGTACCTAGACATGAGAACAAACAAATGGCTATCATCATTATGTCGGTAAGCCTAGTACAGGACTGGGTGTGAACCTAAGCCAATAAGTTAAGTAAGATTTATCGTGTCGGGGTGCTTATTGACCAGGTGGGCTATAGATAAATGTTGTTTAGACAATTGCTCAGAAGGTCAATCGTTTTGAAAGGGAGTTGTGCAGGGGTTTCCGAAACAACAATCAATTTCGATTAGCTCCTGTTACACTCTAAAATTAGGCACAATGCGTAATTTTTAGCATCAGAGTAAGTAACAAATTATATTAAACACAGTGTGTTAAATAGTTAGTGTGTGTGCTTACTACGTGTGTGTGTTTACTACGCCGAAGGCCTGGGTTCGATTCCATGCCATCTTCACCTGCAAAAAAAGACTTGTTCTTTTTCACGGTCCCCACCTCCGCGAGGGTCTGACAAGCCCTCCGAGAGTATCATTTGTCTTGAATAACTTCTCAAAAAGCCGTTTGGATTCGGCAAAAAATTGTAGGTCCCTTTGTATGCAAAAGAAATTAAAACACCAGCATACATTGTGGAGAAGTTGGCCCTGGGTGTAAAAATCAAACAAGAAATGTGTATAAATAAACACAAAATGTTTAAATGCAAAAACAGCAGTTAAATTGCAAACTGTTAAAAAATCAACATTACAATGTTTAAATTTTGCACGTAATTTATTGCGTGCTTATACACAATTTTGTTTAAATTTACACTTTGAAATATTTCAAGTTTAATTTTTCGTATTTAAAGGTGTACTTTCAATCACATTCACACACATTTTCTTGAATACCGCGCTACCTGGACCTCAGCTAATAAGCTTTGCCAGCCAGCTCTGTCTCTAGCTAGCCGTCTCCAGTTTCGCACGCGAAGTTACTCCCTACTGCGCCGTCCCTTCGGGGTGGATTCGAAAATTTTCCGGGCCGGAACATTGGTGTCCATCCGCTCTAGATGACGTAGCCATCGTAGACGTTGCTTTTGGACTCTTCTGGCTACGTCGGTTTCGCTGTACAGTTCGATAATATATATCCTCTGGCAAGAGTTATCCTTCATTTGATTTCAGCGCTGGTGTCATTGTCTGAATTTATGGCGGAACCCAGGTAGACAAAGTCCCTAACTACCTCAAAGTAATAGCTGTCGATGGTGATGTTTTGTCCAAGACGTCGGTATTGGGTATCTTTTCTTGATGACAGCATATACATACTTCGTTTTGCCCTCGTTGACTGCTAAACCCATATTCGCGCTTTGTTTTTCCGATTATGCCAATGTCGTCTGCGTATGCGAGTAGTTGAACGAACTTTTGAAAGATTGTACCTCTAGTGTTGACGCGAGAGTTCTGCACAGTTCTCTCAAGTATGATGTTAAAGACGTCGCATGAAAGCGCGTCGCTTTGTCCAAATCCTTTTTTGACATCAAAGGGGACAACACAAGACATTTCGCTTTGGTTCGTCTCTATAGATGCTGTCATACGCGGCCTTGAAACCGATGAAAAGGTGGTGTGTATCGATTTGGAATTCCTGGGGTTTCTCCAAGATCTGCCGCAGTGTGAATATTTGATCGATGATAGACTTACCTGACCTAAGGCCACACTCTTATGTGCCTATCCGATTGTTGATAAACGGCTTCAGGCGTTCACACAGTACACCATAAAAGATCGTGTATGCGATGTTAAGAAGACAGATGCCTCTGTAGGTGGCACAACTACTTTCTTCAAGATCGGGTAAAAAAATGCCGAGATTCCATTCGACGTGCATGCTTTCTTTCGACCATATCTTGCAGATGCGCTGGTGCATGCTCCTTCGTCGGTAATGTCTTCGCCCGGGTTGAATAGTTCATTCTGCCTGACAGCGGTATTTGGTTCGTCCTCGCCGTTACACAGTCTGCAGAAGTGGTCTTTCCAAATCCTCAGCACCGACTGCGATTCTACAACGATGTTCCCTTGATGGCCCTTACAGGCTTCAGTTCGAACTTTATACCTTTGGCAGGACCTTTTGATCGTCTGGTAAAACTTTCGAACCTCACTCCTGTTGTAACATCTTTCTATCTCTTCAACCGCGCGCTTCTCGTGCCCTTTCTTTTTCCTTCGGAGAAGCCGGTGTTCCTCTCTTCTCCCCTGCTCGTAGGTCTCGCGAGCAGCTCTAGTCCTTCTGTGCAAAGCCGCTTTGTATGCTTCCTGTTTAGCTGCATGTGCTTGCTGGCACTCATCGTCAAACCAGGGGTTTCGTTGTGGTGGCCGTGTGAAACCCAGCACTTCAGAGGCGATGTCTCTGATGGCGTTTTGGCAATGTTGCCACTGGCTATCAATACTTGATGCTGGCTGCATAGGACTTCGTAGAAGGTTTTGAGACACACGATTGGAGGAGGACCTGGCGATCTCTTGCGATTGTAGTCGGCCGACGTCAAATTCCTCACAATATTTCCATCACTTGGCGTTGGTCGGGATATTCACAGCTGTACCTTGGATACATTAACGTTGTGATCCGAGTCAATGTTGGCCCTTTGGAAAGTTCGGACAACCATTATACTGGAGGAGTATGCTTTGCGTCGATCGCAATGTGGTCAATCTGGTTTACGGTTGATTGATCGGGAGATCTGCATGTCCCTTTGTAGATATTGAAATGCGGGAAATGTGTACTAGATACCACAACGTGTCGCCCCGCAGGAAAGTCTATCAGCCTAAATCCGTTGTCGGAGGTCATGTCGTGCAGTCTGTGCTTTCCGACTGTAGGACCACAGATGCCCTCCCTTCCTAGCTTGGCATTAAAATTGCCTAGGACAATCGTAATGTCGTAGCTAGGGCACTGCTCATAAGTTTTGTTCAGGAGTTCGTGAACATACCTTTGGCATCGTCATCTTTCTCCTCTGTGGGGGCATGCGAGCATATGAGTCTAATGTTGGCGAATTTAGCCTTGATGCGGTTCGTCGCGAGGGGCTCGCTCACAGGGTTGAAGCTCAAGACTTTTTGGATAAGTCTGCCTCCAACAACGAAACCACATCCAAATAGGCGCTGGCTTTGATGTCGATAGCAAGCGCCGTAGTAGAAGTCGCATTTTTTCATCCTTCTTTTGGCCGGCCCGTCCCACCGCATTTTTCGGGTGGCAGTAATCACTGCCTTGCAGGCGTTTAGGGCCTTCGCTAGTTGCTCGGATGCAGGTGGTCTGTTAAGGGACCTAACATTCCACGTGTATATCCGAAGCTCGTTGTCCTTTTGTCGTTTGCATTGGTCGTCAACAGTAAATCCATCCGAATCCGAGGCTTGTTCTGTCATGCTGAGGTCGGTTTAAGGGTGCGTCCCCACAAGTAAACATCATGACTTACCGATTACCAGGATAGGAAGGCTCAAAAAAACAAGTGGGAAAGTGCAACAGTGAATAACGACCATAACAAAACGGGATGTTAATATATATAACTGTTGAATGCCTTATACTAGGTGGTTGTATACATTTCGGCCTTAAACTCCGCCTTTTTAATTTTTTTTTAGCCAGTTTAGACAGTTTTTTTAACACCACGCCCACAAAAGTGGGCGGAAGCCACGCTCAGAAAATGCTAATATCTACAAATTTTGCCATATAATTTTTTGTCAAATTTTATATATATTTATTGAAAAACAGTCATTTTAAGCTAAAATCCCTTAAAAATTTTAGGGTGTGGTTAATGAAAAGGCTAAAAAATTCAAAGCCAATTACAAATCACTGTTACATACCAAAAATGAATGCGCTAGCGCCATTGTAACATAGCTAAAATTAAGAAAAAGTATTTTTTCAAATTAGAGATGGTCGCACATACAGGCCTGTAGCGGGTGTGTCTGTGGGTGGATTCAGCTAATTTTCAAACTTGATCTGAAGCACTGGACTCCCAGCCAACCCGGCGAATTTCAGCTCTCTACCTAAAACTTGTTTACATACGGACGGACGGACATAGCTTAATCGATTTTCCTGTCGGTCCCATTCATATCTCTAATAGGTTTTCGGGGTCTGCGATGATTATTTCACTGCGTTACAAACTATACAATAAACTTAATATACCCTGGGTCGGGTATAAAAATTGCAAAAATGCATGAAAAAATGTCTGTGCCTGTGCCCCTTATCACATTTGTCTGAAATTATCCAAAATTTTAAGGAAAACTACAGCAAATTTTAAGATTCAAAAACTAATGAACGTACAGTAAGAAAGCCAGTTACGTTAAAAAATATATAATTGTCGTTTCCAGCTTAAGTTTTCAAATGTAAAAAATACCAGATATAATTTTAATTAACAATTGGATTTTACACAAGCTGGATTTTATGAGATTAATCTTTAACAAAAGCCAACGAAGCGCTCCACGTGTGTCTTAATACTTGACGGTCTTTTGTTTTGCTTTGCTTTACTTCAAAACAGTGAAAAGCTATCTTATGAAGCGGTTCAAGCACAGCTTTATTGCTATGGTCTGAATTTAAAAAAAGCATAAACAATTTAAATAAGCGCCCGCTCCATTGGAAGATTACTTAAAAATTACTGAATGACTCAATTAGTGTCTCCATTTCATGTTCTCTATACATATAGTCATTTTCATGGTACGTTCCCGGCGAAACTAACGAATAGAGACATCAGATAACTAAGGCTTACCTTATCCTCTGTGAAAATCATAGGCGCGCCCTTATATCCTTTGATTTGAATTTTTTCGCCAAGACTGTGCTTCGATAATCTAACAAAAACTAATTGGCACTCACAGCTAGGAAGAGCCCCCGCCTGTTTCTTACACACATGGAGGGACCTTAAATTTTTTCAAAAAAAATCCCTAAAATTTTTTTAAAAAATTGTCCCTTCAGATTTTGAGGACAAACGATACTCTCGGAGAGTTTGTCAGTCCCTCCCGGAGATAGGACCGTGAAAAACTTTTTATTGCTCCGGTTACGATTCGAACCCGGGACCTCGTGCACACTAGTCCTACTAACCATACTGCACCACGGCACCTACCTAAATATACAGTCAATTTTTTTTTTGAAAATGCGAGCTGATAGTGCTTTTGTAGTAAAATTAAAATTATAAATGGCCCACACTCAGTCTATATACATACTTCTCATTAGTATCCTGAGTTCATTTTGGGGGAATCTGTTTTCCCGCTACAATAAAACGCGTATTCAACAGCTTTGTGAATAATAATTTTCTCGGAAGACTTCAGTGAGATAGACTCTAGTATAACCATGCAAACTCTCCTGTTCCTTTTTTTAAGTGGATAATATTTATAACTAAGCAATCGCTATAATTTACCCCGCTCTCCAACACTACATTTAAAGGCACCTAGCCTTGAGTTAGCATTAACAATTTCCACTTACGCATTAATTGTTGCCTTGCGCTGACCCCTCTGCCCCGTAAAGAATAGTCAGCATAGCTGGGTTGCTTGTTCAAATATTGAAGCAAAGTCCGGTTGTTTTCATTGATAACCAAGTCAGAAATGTCGATGAAAGTTAAAAAGAAGCTCAATCTGCACTTACAACTTTTCACTTTTCTAAATTTGTCTATTTTTAGTCCGATGAAGCTAAGCAAAAATCTTTGCGGCTAGGTATAATTTCAAGCAGGAAAATAAAGTATTATTTTTACTCACATAGTTCGTTGCACCAGTTGCGATCCCAGAATCCCATTTCTTTTTAACAAAATAACACCTTCAACACCTTATAACATGACAAAATACTTTCTTGAAATGATAACGAATAAATAAGCGTAATAATTTTTGGCACCACCTGTCGAATTTGAAAATGTCAGTCTTGTGACGGAATGAAGAAAAGAGTATGACAAACGTGTTACAATATTAGTCTACTCGTAAGTACCTACTAACAATAATTATTCAAGCCTGAAAAATATGTCCACACTGCCATATACATTAATTATGGAAACCAATACAACCAATGTTTACGATAAAAAAGCGCCGTGTATACTGATAAGCCAGGGCCTATTAAGCAAATAGTAGATAAAAGGCTATAATTATTTAATTGTCAGTTAAACAAAGTCTACCCATGAAAAGGTTAATTAAAAAAAGAGCAAGACTTGAATGTTACATTTATATTTTACTCTTATGTTGCTTTTTAAAGAATACAAAGTCCCTCGCATTTGGCAAGCTTCCAATCTATTTTTTTTTCCTGCTTAATAACGGTGAACAACCATGCATGACCTAGGAAGGAAGTTACTTTTCATTCTTTGAATATGGAACAGACAGCTTTTTAGCCAAATTCAAGGATTTCAATTCATGCGATGTGAAAAGGTACACGTATACAACTGATGGGTTGTCCTCATTTCTATGTTGTGCTGATTTGGCATACATTTTTTCCAGTGAAAGTAGGTAGCTTGCTTTTAAATCGAGGATTTCCTGCTCCAGAATGTATCATTCAGCTTTCGGTTGTGTAATTCTAAATGTGAGCATGTTGTTTTTTATGTCGACGAAGTTATAAGTTTCATTAGAAACATTTATATATTTTTCGTTTTTGTTTGTCAGGATTATGGAACACATCTTTTAAAGTTTTACGTTAATAAAAAAATTTAATAACAAGTCAATTCAAGTAATTTTTTCAATGGGAATTGTGAAACAGGCAAAAAATCTTTTGCGGGTACTGCTTAGCGTTTATTCTTTGAACAAGCTATCAATGAACAGTCTTAATTGATTGATTGATTTTGCTTAACCTTATTACTAATATATGTAAATAAAGTCAATTTTGCCAAACGCATTTACAGCAATGGTCAGCTAGTGATTAGCTGAATTGATTCATATTCACTGACTTAACGAAACTTGAAGGAACTCTTCAAAGCCGTGCTTACTTTTAACTGTTAATGACACATAAAGGTCTCTTAGGGTATTAACAGGTAAACACCGGCTCACCGGCAGTTTGCTGGTTCACTTTTTCTTTAGAAACAGGTGGTGGGATCAGGTAAAGAACCTCTCTGAGTCCCGCCTGGGGATTGCGCCGGAGTCTCGAGTTGGTGGCGGAGGATCGAGAACGATGGGAAGACCATATGGCCTCCATCGCTCCGCGATCCTTTTAAAGGATAAGCGGCATTCGCAAATGATGATGATGACTTTTTCTTCAGAACAATTAATTCATTCATTTTTTCTTGCAAAATTTTCTTGGTTCAGTCCACACACTCTCCTAAGGTTCTAAATCGCTTTCTGAAAATTACGACGTTTTTTTTTGCTTTGGCATCTGTCTCGTTTAGTTTAATTTTATTCTTGCGAGGTAGGTATTTTGGGGAGCCTACTAATAAACAGCTTTACATGCACCAACTCAGCTACAAGGTTCGGTCGGAGTATTGCAAGCCCGGTTAATGCAACCTCAGCATTGTTTGCAAGATCATACCAGATTGCATACAAGATCTTTTCTACAGTTCTGTCTCTATGTGAACACCTAAAGCCGTTTGTCAAACGCCCGATAGACCCATATCTTCTAAGTCTGCGAATCCAAGCCCTCAGGCTCGAGACGACAAGGAAGACCAAACCTCCTTGGTCAGGGCTATTGAAAGCAACTTGACCATGATCGGAGAGGATGGAAGGCGAACCTACTATAAGTAAGAAAGTAAGTAATTATTTGTTGAGTATAGAGGCTATAAGGCCATATAATTCTTAAGCCCGGCTCATTCAGCGATCCGAAAATAGCGTCAATATGAACTCTCCAAGTGTCGGTACTGCCTCATTCAGAGACGTTTCCGGGGTTCTGCCCTTGTAAGCATGCTGTAAATTGGATAGCGATATTTTTTCGAGAAAACCTTGCATGTGAATGTCTAGGAGACGCTCTTGGGTTTTATGAACCCTTAAAGGAAGTTAGACTAATTGGCCTGAAATCCTTCGTGGATTCATTCGCAAGTTTGCTTTTACTTCACGAACCTATAGCGCGTCGCCATGCAAGAGGATACTAACACCAGCCAAGCTAATGTTTAGTCTGCGTTCTGTGTAGCGTATAACAGTATTCCATCAGAGCCTTCTAGGGATGACTGTGTGCCTCTGGCACACATGCGAATCGATCGACTTCTACACTGATGGATCAAAGACAAATGATGGGGTAGGTTGGGGTGTATTTTAAGAAAGACTAAATCTTAATCTCTCTTTCCGTCTTCCGGACCATTCTAGTATTTTTATAGCTGATATCATGGCGATTGGAAGTTTTGTCCTGACTTAAGAACAACGTTATATCCGAAAAGGATATTTTTGTCCACATTTTTAGATAAAATACTTTTCTGTGCGACGATAACAAAAGTTTCTTTACGACCCCTTCTCCATGGAAGGTTTGATGTTATAACTCCAACAATTCGATTTTCGTTATGCCATAAGCATGCAGACTATCATTATTATCATTTTCGGTGACCGCTTATACTTAGAAGTGTAGCGGAGCGAGGACGGCTAAATGGTCCTGATCTTCCGCCACCAACTTAAGAGACACAAGCGCCATGCCCAGACGGGTCTCGGAGATGTTCTTTACCTGATCCCACCACCTTTTCCTTAGCCTACCAGGCGGGGGACGCGCTTGCATCTCTGCTTTGTTATCACAATGTTTCCTTTGGTCTAAGTGTGTCCCTGCCCAGCGGGGACAGCTTATGAAGGACAGATTCCTATGAATACTGCGTTTCTCACTCTATTCATAAGAATAACACCAGCAACGCACCTCAGAAATCTCATTTCGGTAAGTTGTAGCCGCGATCTTAGTCTTTCGGTCATTATCCAAATTTCATATTTCCAACCACAGATGAGGGTTGGAACGAAAACGAACACTGAATTAAAAATGAGATCTTTGCTTTCAGTCCAAGCTCAGCTTTCCTGAAGACCGGATGGCTCAGATCTTTTACTATTGCTCCAGCTTGGCCAATTCTACAGGATAAGTCAGTATCACTCCTTCCGTCCTTTGTGAAAAAGACCCCGAGATACTTAAACTTCTCAACCTGTTTCAATGGAACTCCATTTATGTGCAGGTGCTCAGGAAACAACCATCACTTCGGATTTGCTCATGTTTACCTTCATCCCAGCTTCACCACATATGGCCGCAAACCCATCCAGTGCTCGCTGAAGTTCCTCCTCGGACGATGACAGGATAGCTAAATCATCTGCAAAAGGAAGATGACTTATCCTGACACCAGCCATTTCGAAAGATTCCTCACTAAAACTGCGGTTCACCATCCAGTCCATATATGCTATGAAAAGGAGAGGCGATAGAACACAACCCTGGCGAATTCCAACGCACACATCAAAAGGTTAGGATTTGACGTTATTTATCCGAACACAGCCTTTGCAGTTCCCATACAAAGACTGGCTCTCAGAAGAGGCCCACTCAGTGCATAATCCTGCAAAATTCTCCAGAGTTTATCCCGAGGAACCCGGGCATAAGCCTCTACAAAACACGCGTAGACCGGTTTGGACCGGTTTTCTCATTTGAAAGAAGTGTACCGTCTTTGGATTTAGCCCCTTGAACGATATACAACTTTCTTCCTCTGAGCCGGCGAATAGCCTGCCAAAATGTCTTTTTTGCAGATCTGTAATCGTACTCCAACCTCTCGCCGAACTCCTTCCATGCCTGTTCTTTGACTGTTCTTACCGCTATATTGGAAGTTCTTCGCGCCTCAGTGTACCGGACGCGAGAAGTAGAGTTCCTACATTAAATCCACACAATGTAGGCTCTCTTCTTCTCTCTGATGGTTTCTTGAACTCCAGGAGTCTTAAAACACGCAGTTCCTTTCTCACCGCCAGCCGCCACACCAAGCTGCTTCACTCCACAAACATTTCTTGCAGAGGCAATGACTGCCGATGAAAACAGCTGCCATTCTTCCTCTACATTTAAAAGGTCAGGTGGAATTCGTCAAACTTCTCCGAAACATGCTGTGCAAAGCGTTCTCTGAAATCAGAGTCAGCATCCTGCAACTTGTCTCACCGTATGCGGGTCACCCGTCTTAGATTTCGCCTGGGTGGCAAACGAATACTGTCGCTAAAGCGCAATTTGCACAACATTAGGTGGTGATCAGTTGACAGCTCAGCTCCTCTCAAAACGCGAACATCGCAAATCATTTTTTGAACATAAAGAACCACAAAGAAATCAATCAAAGATCTCTTATTTAAAGTGTATTTGTGAATGTCTTTCTTTGTGTGGGAAAAAGGTGTTCATGATGGACAGGCCATAAGCACAGCAAAAGTCCAACAAGTTCCCTCCGTTCTTGTTTTGATCCAGGTTACCGTGCCTCCCAATCACACTTCTCCAAGTACTGTCGTCCGTACCCACATGAGCATTGAAGTCACCCATCAGGAGGAAGTAGTCCATTTCTGCCACTCTATCCAGAGCAGCATCAACTTCGTTTAAGAAGGCCGGGTACTCTGACTCTATTTTGGGTGCGTATACTTGCTCACTAGAGCCAAAGTCGATCGGTCAAGCTTAAGCTTTAAGATCAAAGCCCTCCCTCCTAACGGAATAAACTCCAATACGTTTTTCGACAGCCGGGAGCTTGTGAGTATACCCACACCCGCCTGTGCAGCCATGCTATGTGGGACGCCAGACCAGAAAAGTCTCCACCCATCAGCGAAGTCTCTGGTTCCAAAACATTTCCACTTAGTTGAGGAGATGCCAGTAGCTTCGAGCTAATACTTTTTGGCCTCTTCAACCAGTTTAAGTTCCTTCTCCGTTAGCGATGAGACATTCCATGTGCCAATTTTAAGTTGGTGGTGCCGTTGTCGTTCATTTTGGCTTAGCAGTGCTCCCCTCCGCCCCCCGTAATGAATAGCGTCACCATTGCCGGGCTGCTCGTAATTTCTTCAGGTTTAACCCGAAAGCGGGACATTTCGACCACCAAGCGCTAGCATGCAGACACCCCTCAGGCCTAGCTCCAAAGAGTGCGCTGGGTTACCAGGATTACCAGTTTCTATACGACCGATCCTAATATGGACAACAGACGCCGACCAAAAAGCCGCTCATCCGGAGAAAAACGCTCTTGGAATTTAACTGTTTAGAGTTCAGCCGCCCCTCTGGGATCATATGCTGACCAGTTTGCCGCACATTATGTATCAGACGCTACAGGGTTTTATTTAGACCTTCAGGTTCATCTCTCAGTTATAACTTTACTGCCAAGGGTGGCCCCACCAGGAGTAAATACTTCTGACAGAATCACTTATAACATGCTGTAGACTTCTTCCAGGGAATTTTAGTCGGCTCTTACGACAGGAATGCAGACTATTAATAATTAAAAATCATACTAACGTTTAAGGCTACAAGGTCGAGCTAAAAATAAACCCCTTTGTATGTTTTGACAACTCACAATGATGAGTAACATTTTTGACACATTTGAGTAACTGAGTATTTTAAAATAGATAACTACTTATGGTAGCACATCCAATTTGCGACATATTTATGTAAATACCTATCGAGAATTTCTAAATGGATAAACCCAAATCCTTTCGGTTTATCCTGATGCTTCAGTGAAAATAATTATTTTCATTCAAAGAAAATTTCAGATGTGCATTGTTTAAGAAATACCCACTTGTAAATCGGCTTCACGAATAGACTTGCCATTTATTCATACGTACGTGATGGATTAGTGCAATCGGCTGCGAAATAGAATAACATTTCCACAATCATGTTACATAATTTCAAATGTGTAGGTAGCCATCTTCAGTGCCTTAATAATAGATTTGAGGCATATTCTAATGGGATTTTCCTGCTGACTCCACATCCATCTTTCAAAGCATTGTAGAAAATTTCAATAACTTAGCCCGCATGTAAATCCAGGCAGATCCCATTTCTTTCGCCCACACCGCAAACTTTCTGGTCTTTTGGGGAAAAGTATTATTTTTCAGATACATATATAGATAGATACATATATGCAAATAAAAGTTTACTTTGGGAAATTCATCTCTGCAAAAGCATATCAAATATAAACAGCATACAAAAAGAAGAAGAGCATTATGGCAAAAACATTAAAAGACCAGAGGCTAAATGCGTTTCACCCTATTTCATAAATTCAAACAAGACTTTTTGAGAAAGTTTAAGTATAGGCTCGGGTACAAAGCATTATTGTGCTTATACATCTGAACGTAACATCTTGAGTATACTACTTTAATGAAATATATAATAAATGAGCATTTTTAAATAGCTTAGAAACAGCAGTCAATCTTGCATGATGAAAGTAAAATGTCTTCGAGATCATTTTTAATTTGTGAGAGACGAACCGCCGACAAAAACGTCATGCAATGGATGTTGTTGAATGAAATCTTGAAAGCTAGGAAAGGGCATTATTAGGAAAACACACACTCGCTTTGCATCTCCAAGACATAAAGTTGCGTAGGCCTGCTGGGTAGACGTAAGAGGCAGCAAGAGCGAAAACAACCTTCTATCATCACCAGTATGTAAGAAACCCACAACAATTTAATTTACCCAGGTAAATTATTTACTAATAATTTACCTGGAAAAGCCCACCTTAGTCTGGCATCTTAAGGGCGATGATAGACTTTTTTCCGATACTACTCCTTTCGCAAGTCTTTTTTCGTAAGTTTTTTTTTAACACTGTGGTGGACGGAGGCTGAAACTAAAAAATCTGCAAAAGACAACACTACACCCAGTTTATAATACCGAAGTTACCGATTGGTTATGCCCGATTTTCACGTGCTAAAAAACCATATCCTTTTATGAGAGACACTATCTGAAAACCGCCAGAGCGCGTAGTGCGACATAGCATGCCATAGTAGTAAATTCTCGCTCTCTCATAATTCCTCTTGACTACAACTGAAGTTAACTTAACAAGTTGTTTACGCTTCTGTATTGTTTTCGTAATTAAAAACAAACTGGCACTCACAGCTCAGAAAAGCCCGCACCCTACCTCTTACAACCATGCATGCTGTGTGCGTTTTAGGTGTTTTTACACAGATGGAGGAACCTGCAGTTTTGTGTCGATTCCGAACGGCGAATTGAGTGCTCTCTTATGACAATTATGCTATCGGAGGGCTGGTCAGACCCTAGCGGAGGTGGGGCCGTAGAAAGCTTTGACGTACCCCGCTAGGGCGGTAAGGTGACGGGCATAACGAACCGGCGGGCCCTAGTTAAAACCGAGGATCGGTCGGCGCATTATGGAATGGCGGTTCTACTTTTTTTTGCAATTATAGAAAGGGTGGTGTGATTACCAGGCCACGGACATTTAAGCCTGTCTATCTGGAACCTGACCTTAGTGGTTGCGAAGCTCCACCGGAAGCTATTTCTGGTTTATTTCTGGCCAAAAAAGGTAGTCTACCAAGTGGCCACCACTTGTGGTTGCAATATCACAAACTTTTGCTGATCTAGAAGTCCTGCGGGCTTTTATGCTTCTAGAACAGAAGAGGCTTTAACGCCATAACGTGACTTCATATTGCACTGGGTGATTTCTTGTGTTGGATAGTACACGAAAGATCCTGGGGCGGGTAAACAGTTGTCTTTACCTTCACTATGTGCCCACCGTGAAATTAAGCCAAGGAGGCAGGTGCTCACTTTAAGCGTTTTTATTTTCTTTCTGCCCTGGTCGAGATTTTAATCCGAGACCTCGTGAACAGTAGTACTGCATCAGAGCCAGTAACAGTAATCACTCCATCACAGCACCCACAGTACCGTATACTTTTTCATAATTATCGGAATTAATTTCCTCCGATTGAATAAAGAGCCTTTAATGAGTCTTTTGAAGAAGGTTTTAGTTTATTTACTCAATTTTATTTATTTCATTTATTTTTAATTCGTTAATGCTTAATACTGTAAGATACAATATCTTGTGAATTAGTCTTAAACTAATTTTACAATAAAGAGCACGATAAGATAAAATAAAATAAGTAAGAGGAGAGATAAAAAAGAAAAACAAAAGAAATAAGAATAATCATAAAGAAAATAGCAAATATAAACCTAAATAATATTTTACATGTATGTAAATATATATATTTGAGCAAAATGAACTAAAAAGAAGATTAGTTAAAACAAAACAAAAATCGAAATTCAAAAAATTAAATTGAAAAATGGAGCTTCACGGCTTTTTTAAGGTTTGCTGCGTTCTAAGATTCCGTTATATTTCGAGGCAGTGAGTTCCACAGACGGGCGGCATTTACAAAAAATTGGCGTTCGGAGGCTAGCGATGGGAAACGAGGAAGGAATAAGTGACGGGTCCTGCGCGAAGATGCTATTGTGAATCTATCGAAACAGTATTGTGGCTGGTGTGTAAGCAATATGTCAGAAAATAGGGTCTAAGAAGCTGAAGATAATTTTCAAGTGGCATACCGAGTAAACGAACGGAGTACCCAGACAGTCTGTCGTATCTACGCATGCCAAAAACATAACGTACAGTGCTGTTAAAGGCGACATTTAACTTCATCTTGCTAACATAGTAACAGTTGCAAAAAAATTTCCGTAGAGCAAAATAGGTATAACCAGGGTCCTTGCAAGTAGAAAGCGTCTTTTTACAGGTGTAATCGATTGAGTTACCCTCAGTGTACGAATTACACCGTAAATTTTTCCGACGAGTCCATTGATATGGTTGTCCCAAGTCAGGTATCGATTGAAAGTCACTCCAAGGTTTTTTGCTGTATCGACATATTCAATTGGGGAATTGCTCAGCACGATCGTAGGGATATAAGAGAGATCCAAATTTTTTTCTTGAGATGACCAGGCATTTAGACTTCTTTGGGTTTAAAATAATACCATTTTGATTAAACCAATGTGGAATTTTCTCCAAATCTTCAAATCTCCAAGAGGGCAACTGAAGTACAGTTGCACGTCATCCGCATACATGTGAGACGAGCAATTTTTAATTATGGATGGAAGCTCATTAACGTACATCCGAAACAGTAGGGGGCAACAATGCAACCTTGAGGGACACCGGAAACGTTAGGTAAAAATTCGGACAACTTGTCTCCAACTTGAACAGCTTGTTTCCTATTGGTCAGGTAGGAGAAAAGAAGCTTGGCAGCGTCTGAAGAAAAGTTTAATTGTTGCATAAGTACTTCGCATAGCAGTACTAGGAACGCAACCTCATCCCTGTCCAACGCCTGCCTTATATCCTTAGTTGCACGCAACAATGCTGTAACACAACTATGTTTTTCCCGGAAGCCAGATTACTTGGGAGTAAGGTAACTATTGATTTGTGAAGTCAGGTAACTATTGATTTGTTTTTGGCGGATTCTTTAAAAAACTTTGGACAAAAAAGACAAGATTAAGATGGGTCTGAACTCGTCACTTTTTGCGTTTTTGGGAAAAGGGACCATTTTGACCAATTTCCATAAATTAGGAAACACACCCGACATCAAAATTGTATTGAAAATTAAATTGATGTGAGGTAGGATGATTGGTAAAATCATTTTTAGAAATGATGGATGAATTTTCACCCCCTTCGGGTAGGGGTTAGAATATACCCGAGGTAAGGCATGCCTGTCGTAAGAGGCGACTAAAATCCACCCTCCGTATGCCGAGCGCGAAGCGCATACAAACCATGCAATGGACAAAACGAACGGAAGTAATACCCCAGGTGGTAATCCAGCATCACTGGCAAATCCACCCTCTTCGGAGGCAGGCTCTACGGATTCTGGGGAGAGCCATTTATTGCTTTCAAATCCCTTTATGAAGAAACCAAGGGTACCTCGATCACCACCACCTAGATCGATCATCTCCGGGAAAGGAAGTCCGCCGGTTAATCGGGACTCAGCGAAAACTAAATGCTTTGAAGCGGAAAACAACGAACTCCGCGCTAAGCTTAAAGATATGGAACGTCTCTACCATGAGCTCAAAAATGAAGTAGATTCGTTACGAAAAGAAAACGAGGCTCTTAGGAATCCCTGTGATACTACAAAACGTGAGGACACGCCGAAGCGTCAAAGCGTCAAAGCGAATACGTGACAGACGAAGAAGAGCTTGCACGTGAAACTAATCCGGCTCTTAAGAAAAGATCTTCCAAAAAACGAAAAATTGGGTCTTCGCCAGTAGTTGAGGCCGTATATAAACACGATGAAACACCAACCGTATCAAAAAAAGCGACAGCGAAAATTGAAGAAAAAATCCGCCGACCGCCTGCAATAAATGTCGTTAGGGTCGCAGACTACGGAAAGCTGCGAAATATCTTAAAAAATACTCTGGGGACGAAGTATAATTTAATTTCTCTTCGAAATAATGTATGGAAAGTCAATGTCGATGACTCTGATGCCTATCGCGCACTTTCGCAAAAATTAAATACCGAGAATGTACAATGGTATACTTACGAAAACAAATTCGAGAAGCCGCTTCGGGTTTTCGCTAGGGGACTTCACCAAACCTGCACGAAGGAAGAAATTGTTGAACATGTTCAAGCCCAAGGCTTTAAAATTCTTGATGCCGTGAACATACTTAAGAAAGAAAAACAACGTACGGAAGGAGAAAAAGACACCGTGGTCAAGCGCGGTCTTCCTATTTTCATGCTGACGTTCGATAGGATTGAAAACATAAACGAAATATATAAAATAAAAACAATCCTAAATATCAGGGTAAAAATTGAGCCCAAGCGAAAGGGCAATAGACTAGTACCTCAATGTAAGCGATGCCAAGGCTTCCGACATACTCAAGCGTACTGCCAAAAAGAACCGCGATGTGTCAAATGCGCCGGTGGACATCTTTCAAAAGATTGCAACGTAAGCAGTCAGGCCCCAGCGACTTGCGCCAATTGTAATGGAAGTCACCCGGCAAGCTACCGAGGTTGCGAAATCGCAATAGAGCTACAAAAACGTCACGAAACTGTTACGCAACATATTGTAGATAGGGCCACAACCCCAAAACGTTCTAGAGCTGACAAGCCGAAAACTCCAAAATCGGTCAGAAATACGAGATTGACGAGGAAAAATATACAAACTCCGCAAGAAAACGTCGCCGGTCCAAGTACAAAGGGAAAATCATCACTCATCTGCCCAAGATCGTACGCTGAAGTCGCGTCACACAAAAGCAAACCTCCAGAACCTACCACAACAGATTCGGTATCTCAAATATTATTTATGATATTGGAAAAGCTTGAGCAACAAACTAAAGTTAATCAAGTAATATTTGACAAACTGAGCGAGCTAGAGTTTAAACCTCGCAAAACGAATATCAAATCATGAATATGAAGCTCATTAACATACTTACATGGAATGCAAATGGTCTTTTAAAGAAAATCGACGAACTAGAAGTATTTCTACGGGAAAAAAATATTGACCTATGCCTGATTTCGGAAACACACTTTAAGAAGGAATCCGGACCCAAAATTAGAGGTTACATCGACTACCACGCGCATCATCCATCAGAAAATTCGAGAGGCGGATCCTCTCTCTACATCAAAGACTGCATTAAGCATTACAAAAACGAAGAAATTGAGCTTGACTCTATGCAAATAACTTCAGTATCGGTAAAAATAGGTCACCTAGATTATAATATTGCCTCGAGTTTATTTCCTCCACAGTATAAGCTAGCGGACGACGATCTTACTCCCCTCTTTGACTTACTTGGGTCAAATTTTATCATCGGCGGGGACTTTAATGCGAAAAACACCTTTTGGGGATCACGGTGCAATTCAACAAGAGGTAGAGTACTCTTCAAAGCTAGCATGAAACGTGGCGTGGTTTTCCTTTCGACGGGAAAGCCAACGTATTGGCCAACCGACAGAAACAAAGTACCTGACCTTGTCGACTTCTTTATCGCAAAAGGGGTTCCCCGCCACCTCACAAATGTAGAAGAAGGCTATGACCTCTGTTCGGATCACTCGGCAGTCGTTTTGAAAATCGGCGGAAGTCTAGCAAAAAATGAGAGAGCGCCTAGGCTAACGAATAACAACACCGACTGGGATGGCTTTAGGAAATACTGTAAAGAAAATGTATCTCTACATGTACCACTTACAACCCCTTTAGAAATAGAAGACGAAGTCGAAAAACTCGTTAGAACTATTCAAGACGCTGCTTGGAACAATACTTCTTTCCGGAAGACTGGAGTAAGGAAAAGTGGATCAATTTACCCGCGCGAAAGAGGTGGCATTTGTCTCGAGCTCCTCCTGATAAAACCATTCTGAATGGGCTATCTAACAAATTAAAGCACTTACTTCAAGATTTTAAAAGTCGCGAGACTACCAACTACCTCGAAAACTTGACTGCCGATAGAGGGTCAAACTATTCACTTTGGAAAGCCGTGAAGTCCATTAAAAAGCCCATAGTACACTCGGCGCCAATAAGAAAAGATAACGGTGAATGGGTAAAAGGCGACAAAGAGAAAGCAGATGTATTTGCAGAACATCTAGAAGAAACATTCAAACCGTTTGACGGGGAGCCGTTGGTTGACGATCTGTATCGCAATGCGGAACTAGACAATTATCGTATGAAAACAGTGACACTGTCTGAACTTCGTCAAACAATCCGAAATTTGAAGAATAACAAAGCTCCAGGCTATGACCTAATTACTGGGGAAATTTTGAAGGAGCTACCGAAAAGAGCGTTAGTCAAGCTTCTCTACATCATAAACGCATCAATGAGAATTTCATACGTTCCACGGCAATGGAGAGTCGCAGATGTAATAATGGTTCCGAAACCAGGGAAATGCCCGAACGACAAAAAATCATATAGACCGATTTCGCTTCTGCCGATTATATCTAAAGTCTTCGAGAAACTTGTGCTCAAACGACTGCAACCAATTATTGAAGAAAGACGATTGATTCCGGATCACCAATTCGGCTTTAGGGTCAAACATTCAACAATTGACCAGGTCTATCGAATAACTAATGAAATTGAGAAAGCCTTAGAAGCGAAAATGATATGTTCTACCGCTTTTCTTGACGTATCCCAAGCCTTTGATAAAGTTTGGCACGAAGGTCTAAAATATAAGCTACGGAAAGTTTTGCCGGAAAAAATGTATGAACTCTTAGAGTCTTATCTTGACAACAGACTATTTCGAGTGAGATACGGGAGCGAATACTCAGAATTCAAAGAAATACAAGCCGGCGTTCCACAAGGTAGCGTCCTCGGTCCAACACTGTTTTTACTTTTTACAAGAGATGTACCTCAAGTAGAGACAACGACTGTAGCCACGTTCGCTGACGACACGGCTATCCTCGCTACGGATAAGACAGTCGAACTAACAACGGGAAAACTCCAACGCGCTTTGAATAAAATATTCGAATGGACAAAGGCCTGGCGAATCCTCCTAAATGAGACAAAATCAACGCATGTAAATTTTACTTACAAGAGGGTAATCAACTTACCTCTATTTATAAACTCGGTACAAATTCCGTACGCAAACGAGGCGAAATATTTAGGCATGACCCTAGACGCAAAACTTAAGTGGAAGCCACACGTTAAAAAGAAACGCGATGAACTTGAAATCAAGCTACGAGAACTGAATTGGCTTATCGGACGCTATTCGAAACTAAGCGTATATAACAAACTGCTATTGTATAAGCAAGTGCTAAAACCATCTTGGACGTACGGTATACAACTTTGGGGTTGTACCAAACCAAGCAACATATCTATTTTAGAAACTTTTCAGAATAAGACACTAAGAGCAATCGTAGATGCTCCATGGTACATAAGAAATAGCGATCTACACCGAGATCTAGGAATCGCAACCGTGTCTGACGAGGTAACAAACTTTGCTCGCAAACTTCACACTCGCCTTCACGGCCATTGCAACCACGAAATAATCCGAACTCTGGATCAGACAAATCTTGCACGCCGACTACAACGAACAAGACCGTTGGATCTAGCGTCGTAAGAGGAAACCGCACATAATGACGGTATTGCAGGTGCTTTCGTTGGAAGGTAGCCTGCCAAACGCGATTACTATACAGAAGCATGAACTACTTGTTAAGGAAACTTAGTCGTAGTCTTACAAAGATTGGGAGGTTTTTTAGTGAGTAAGAATCTCACACTACTATGAGCACGCGCGTTCGATTCTCATAGTGCCTATGAAGGTTTTTACCTACCCACGAAAAAAAAAAAAAAAAAAAAAAAATGTATCAAGCCCAGCAGCATTTGACCTAACAGAGAGCACGCTTTCAACAATATCCACCGCTCGAAAACCAAAACGAACCGGACTGTTCGACGGGTTCCCAAAGGCCGGTATAGATTCTAAAGCATCAAGAGCTCAAGTGCCCGACAAAGGTACCAGAGGTGAGGAAACAAATTGTTTGTATCACAGGGTATCACCGTCAATATTTATTGTTTGTTCACTTCATAACTCGCTGATATCTATGTTGCGTAAATTTCTCCAAAGTTGACGACCTGTTAAGACTGTACTAAGTTGTTCGGAGTACATTTGGCATTTGACCCTGCGAATTTCAGCAAACACTTTGTTGCGAAGTGAACAATACCTCGCTCTGAAAACACTTAACCGGAAGCGTTTCCAAAGATTATACGCATCATCACGTTGGAGCATAATGGAACTTCTTCATCGAACTTCTTCTTAAACTTCACTTAAATCAATCTAGGTCAAAATTGCTCTTAATTTCTTTATACTTTAGCTACTTTCTTTTAAACAAAAACATCCTTAACAAAAAGGACGCCCTGTTACTTCTGATCTCAGTAACCTCAGTGTGAACGAGCACACCATAAACCCGCATTGTGCGAAATTCAATAATGTAATTTGGAATCCATTTAATTCAACTCAATGTGTGTTTTCGAAAGCTCTCAACAGTAGGTACTAGATATAAGGTTTACCTCATCACCGTTGTTTTCCATGTTCATTTTTATTGATTGAAGTTAAGCCGCTTAGGAAGTTTCATTGTTTCAACGAAATGAAACTTTTACCTCTTCCCGTAAAATTCGACAATGTCAATCTTCCGCAGAATAAATTAATGTGGATCCCACTCCGTCTTCTTAATTATATTCAGTTCAAAAGACATCAAAGAAATTCAAATGAGTGCTTGGTCTTCCCACAATAATGTTTCAAAAAGCATCAGTGCCTACCTAGTTACCTGCTCTAAATTTCGCTATGCTTGCATTCGCTTATTTTTCCTTTATCCAATAGTATCTTATTTGAAAAAAGTTTTTAATGAAAAAAGTTACACAACAAAGAGGAGTTATCCTCTTTAAATCTTCAATGACAAATGTCTGTCTTCGTTTAAGTATTTGGTTTTTTTTTTGTAGATTTAGGCATTACTTTCAACTTGCCAGGAACGTCAATAAAAGAATACAACAAGCTGGAAAAAATTACAGTGCCGCGTCCATGACCCTCATTTTCAAAAGTTGCTTCCTACCCAACTACTCAAAAAGCCACCAAAAAGTTAAATAAAGAAAAAGACAAAAAAGGGAAAATTTATTCAGTTGGTGCAATTATAAATTCGGTGCAGTAAATTGCATTTTTAATTTAACTTTCGTTGGAGAATACTGTGCAGTCTGATGAGGCTGTTCACAGGGATTTTGGATATTCATTTTTGTTCAACGGGTTTTTCTTAGGCAAATAGTTCCTTGAGCAACAGAAAATTTAAAATAATTATGCAACTTAAATGGGGAGTTTAAAAAAAAAGTGTCTCAGACTGCACGAGGGTTATAAAGGGTCGGCCATCTAACTTTTTTTTTTCAACTAGTTCTTATTTCGTAAATGGTAATACTTAGCTCATGTTTGATCTGACAAATAATTAGTTTTATCCTTCCGCTGAACGAATATGGTTGTGTATACGCTTGAACAACGCTGGGAAATATTGCGACATTATTTTGAAAATCATGGTAAAGTTGCAGAATGTGTGCGAAAATTTTCAAATGAAGTTCATTTTGATCTTGGCGGGTACGAAACAGCACGGCGCTACGTGCCACACAGCCGAAGCTACACTCATGTTTTGCGCCCTGTTTTTGCAGATCGCATTATCAGCCGCAGAGCTGATGTCGTTTGGCCACCTTGGAGCTGCGATTTGACACCGTTGGACTATTATTTGTGGGGTGCTGTAAAAGATAAGTGTTACGCCGACAAGCCAGAGACAGTTGACGCTTTAAAAGACAATATTCGTGAAGCCATTGGTGAAATACAGCTCCACACAATCGATAATGTGCTTAAAAATTTGACCGATCGTGTAGGTTACGGCATGGGCAGCCGAGGCAGCCATTTGAATGAAATTATTTTCCATTATTAACCGGAAGGATTGTACTTTCAAATAAAAAAAGAAATTTGAGAAAATATTCAATAGTTTTTTTTAGCATTTTCGAAAAAAAAAGTTAATTGCCGGACCCTTTATTTTAAGATTTTCGGAGTGTTCCCATAGAATGTTTGACGCGCTCAAGTTAAGGCAGAGACAACGGACAATTAGGATTTGTCTCTCAGGATTTGTCAATCAGGATGCGTATAGCTGGCAGCAAAATGAGCCGTCAGGAGATTGGCTTTGTCTAAGGAGCTGAAAGCTGTGATGTTATTACACATGAGGTTGGGATGGAAGATGGGGCCCACAATTTTTTAATTCCTTTGGGGCATTGGGAACTTTGTTCTTTTTATTAAAGAAACGAAAAAGACGCTAATATGACACAATTTTTTCGGGTGGGAGATGAGGAACAGGTCGCGAGCGATAGTCAATGTCAAAGGCTGGGTTAAGCTGTTGGGTTAGGGTTAAGCAAAAAGCTCAACACACCTACGAAATGCTAACTACTTGCTACCGCGATCGACTCCAAGAGCTCGAGCGATCGACTGTTTGAGAAACTTTGCCCTGGTGGTTGTATTTTACAATTTTTGGACCAATACTAACGTATGGTAAAAAAAATAAAACACTAACCGACGTTACACATGACGATGATACAAAGACATGCACGTATTGGGACAATATCTGAAATGAGAACAGCACCATCGACCTCTTAGTGCGAAAAACTGCTGCCAAAAGCGCTAAGACTCAGTCAGTATGTGCCTTCCAGCCTGCCTTACCGCATCATGTTAAGAGACAGTCAGGCATCCATAAAGGCAATTTCTACCATCAAAATCAAATCGAAACATGTTAAGTGTTGAAATTGTCACGCAGTGTAAGACTCTCAGTGTTCCTGGCCACATATTAACGTTTCGCTGCTGTCAAAGTCAAAGAATTTGCAAGACAAGTATCAGCATTAGAGCAACAAGCCGTTCAATGAATCCAATCCCGACTCTGTTAGCTCCAAAAGACGAGTGAAACATAAGATCCGGATGAAGGCGAATACTAGGTGAACCTCCTTACCCACTTGTAAAATTTCTGGGTAAATGGTGTCTGCGATTATAGAAACTAACAGAAAAACTTAGATAACTATTATTAGCATAGTGTAACTTACTGGTAACAATCTTCTAACATCTAAGACATCATGCAGTAAAATTTTTCCTCTAACTACAATGATTGCTTAACGATACAGAAAGCAGAGAGCAGAGAGGACAACCCCTCTTTTTTTATGCCACTGTCTCAGTCTAAATCAGTGGAAAAAAGTTTCTAGGTAGTAAGGTGTCCTCTTTTAAAATTACATATCTGGGAAAAGATGATCTCGTGGGCAAAAAGATGTTTAAGAAGTTCTTTCTTACCTGTATTTCTACATACGCTAAATTATCTATGCCGCTGAAGTAATTTTTCAGGTGTATGAAGAAAATTGACTCATCCAAACAATAGCAGAGATCTTGCCTTAGTTACTGGGCACCACATTTAGCTAGTCTCCACAGATCTATTGCTTCTTCAAACCATTAACCTAACATTACCATGGTTTTCGAAAAGTCTTCATTCTTACTTATTCGCGTGTCTTACTATCGCATACTGATCGTCACATCGCATGTAACCTGTGTCACATCGCATGTTAGACCTGTATATGATGCTGCTCCGTGTCCATTGTTCTCTTTATAAAAACGAAGCTAAATTAAGTAGAATCTTTTTAATTAGGTGTTTTACTATAACTAACGATTTATTTTTATGTCAATAATAAATAATCAAAATCTCGGTGTGAAACTCTTTTAAATTCAATGCCACAGTTAAGGCGCTATTTTGACAGCTGTCTTGAATGGATTTAAAATATCGAAAGTGAGTACGTAACAGGGTTCACAACCAAAAACAGATGTACCTACGATATTTAATTTATACGGCTTGTTTGAATTATTTTCAATCCCACAGAAAACGAAAATGTAAGCAAATCAAATGACGTCAACAAAACCAATATAATTTCGGCTGCCAATGCTATGACATCACTTTTAAAAAATACACAGCTTCAAGGCTAAGCAAATAATTTAGAATAAGTGTCTCAAAAAAATAAATCGTTTCATCTTACTAAAAGTTTGAGGTGATCGAAAGAAATTAGTGACATTTGATGACTTGCACCCATGTTGACTGCAGCCATATCATAACGACACTGGACTTAATTACATCGATATTCCTTATACTAATTGGAAATAGACAACTTCACCTTAATACAAAAGATACGCCTTGTCTAAGCCCTTTTATTGAAAATGGGTTTGCAAAGGGTGCGGTTTTCTTTTTTAATTCCTTCATCAGTCTCATTTTGTTGACCGTTTCATTATGTGTTTTAAGGCTATGGTAGTAGGTAATTGGTCGGTTATCTGATCTGGAATTCAGCGCGTACACATTGTTGTTCTTATACAACGATAGACTTATGCCTGGCTAGCAAAAGAAAAGAGCCAATTACAGAAGGATTGTATCCTAATCGAATCGGCCACAAGAAGTAGATAAAAAAAACTAAACACAAGAATCTTGAATGTTAGCGAGTAGTCTTACTGTTCGCAAAGAATAAAAGTTTTTGTATTGCTGTAGTGCAACTTCACTGACAGTGCCATTGATTAAGCTTTTAACTTAAAGGAATTCTGTTGAAAAGGTCAAGTCACTCCGATTTCATTAAGGTAAAAGGGAAGAGTGTACAACTAGTAGATAGTTCGTTATTCTGTTTCATTTTCTCGTTTTGCTTTGAGTAATCTGTGTTTTTCAGATCTATTTCCACCGGAGACTTTAATCCCATTTAGAGGGAACCTTGATGGCAGTACCAACGGTTGAAAACTTCCAAGCCAAAAGCTTTTTAAATGCAAAGGTATGCAAATTTGTCATGAACTGGAAAAGAGGATTTAGAATAATATCAAATTGAGAATCACTTTGCTAAACTTTTTCCACTCTTATTTCATAAAAATCGCAACAAGACACTCATTCAAACGTTAGAGAGTTGGACAAGTATTCGAGGTTTATATCATGATAACAAGGGTAATTGGTTTGATTGTTAGAAGACTTATTTTAACATGAATTAGATATAAAACCAAGAATATAATAAATGAAGGAGCTGTTTCTTGGTGTTCCACGGTGGATTTAGCTACAACAAAAGCCGAATACATGGTTTTGATCTTGACTGTACAGGAGGCCATGTGAAGAATGAAACATTCAAAGCAAGTTAGTCGTCTTATACCGTGAACCCGGGTGACTTTGGCCTGGTTAAGTGACTTTGGCTTTTGCATGGACTTTTTTGCAAAAATTTGTCTGATCTCTTCGAAATTTCTTTTTTAGTATGTATAATTGAAAAAAAATTTAACTTATTATACTAGCTTTATTTAAACAAAGTTATAAAACTTAAAATATTATCAAAATAATTTTTTTAAAAATAAAAAAATAAACCTCAAAATATGTTGCAAAGTTTCAACATGATATTGAGATACTTTTGCAAAATGACTTTAACACCAATATAATGCTTTGTTTTGCAATCCCCTTGATTTTAACAATTTTACAAACTTATTATTTTAATTTTTTTATAAAAAATCGCAGTAGTGGGATGATCTCTATTTGGGTGACTTTGGCTGGGTGGCTGAAGTCACCCTCAATTTTTTTTAGTTTTAGTGTTTAACAAAAATTTTTTTTTCTTTTTTCAGATTAATCTAGGAAATTCCTCAAACGTACAAGAAAACGGGCCACGAAAAGCCTTATAAAAGTTATACATCAATAGCAATTCGCCAAGTTCGTGAGGGCAAAATGTCGTTAAACAAGGCTGCCAAAGAATTTAATATAACAAGATCAACGCTTAAAAATAAAATTAAAAATCTACACACCAAAACACCTGGTGGCCAAACTGCTCTTTCGGAAAACGAAGAAGCATGTATTGTGAAAATGTTGCTTACAACAAGTAATTGGGGATTTCCACTGTCAACTCTTGATCTTCGCCATATAACCAAAAGTTTTTTGGATCGAAAAAACAAATTCGTGTCAAAAGTTAACGACAATCTTCCAGGCAAAGATTGGGCAAACGGTTTCTTAATACGCCACAAGGACATAATAACCGCTCGAGTGTGCCAAAATATAACTCCAGCGAGAGCAGCCGTCTCAGTGTCAACAATGTCCAGTTACTTCGACAATCTGGAAATGACTTTGGCTGGCATACCACCTGAAAATATAACAAACTACGATGAAACAAATTTTACGGACGATCCAGGGGCCCGAGAAGCCATTTCTTCGAGAGGGGTTAAATATCCAAAGCAAGTTATGGCACACTCTAAAACCTCGATATCACTTATGTTTTGCGGCACAGCAAGTGGAACACTGCTGCCTGAATACGTTGTTTATAAAGCGAATGTGTATAACAACTGGATGTAAGGGGGCCCACCTGGAGCTCGATATAATGCTAAATCGCATGGGTGGTTCGACAGCAAAGTGTTTTTGGATTGGTTTCGATCAATTTATCTTCCCCACGCCCGAAAGTTAACAGGTCCTAAAGCTATCATCGGTGACAATCTTGCCAGCCATTTTTCCGAAGATGTTATTAAACTAGCAGAAGAAAACAATATTAAAGTTTTGTTCGTCTTCCCCCTAATTGCACACATATTGCACAACCATTAGATGTAGCATTTTTTCGACCTCTAAAAGTTATATGGCGCAAAATCCTGACTACGTACAAATTGGCAAACCCCAAAAATAAAACGGTACCGAAAGAAGTGTTTCCGAGACTTCTTAAAAAAGTATGGCACAGTTTACATGAAAATGACAAGGCCAAGGAAAATTTACTATCAGGCTTTCGGGCAACCGGAATCTATCCATGCGATAGACACCAAATTTTAAATAAATTTTAATTGGACAAATCATCTGCAAGAACACCTAAAAATGATTCCACAAATATGATGACCCTATGCGATTCGGTACTAGATTACATGAAGAGCCTCAGAACCCCAGACGCCTCCAGTAGGAAACTCAGAAAAAAGAAGCTCAACCTGGAGCGAGTGACACAATTACTGACTTCGCGCAACCTCAGGACGTCGTTGCAGAGTCTGCCTTCCTAGAAGCAACTCTACATATCAGGGAGTAAATAAGTATGGACAAAATGTAACTGAAGATCCTCCTGAGGAACCTGGACCATCAAATCAAGCTCGAAAGCCACGACATCGCAAGGTAAGTACCTAAGTGTTAAATTAAGCTAAATCTAATTTTGTTTTTTGATTTGTTACTAGATCATCGTTTCTTCAGATTCATCGACTAACCAGCATTAATTCAATGATGACTTTGTCTCTTAACAATTCAGAAGGGATTGACTTTGTTGCTTGGCAAGATTCACAATTGGTGAGTGATGAGGAAATGGTAGAGAGCGAAGATCAAAATGTTAAGGCGGGTTTTGGTGAAGTTCCCAGTAAGGAAAAAACTGCATTTTACGTTGGCTGCTTACGATATAGCTAAAGTTACTCAGAAAACCAGGACGTTGCGACCTTGGGCCAAAATGATTTGGAGAGGAAACTTCCTGTTCCAACAGTTGATCGCCGAGAAAACCTGGCTTTCCCATCATCCTTCAACGGATATGAAAATATAAATTAATCAATGTTTGTATTTTAAAAGAAAATACTATAAAATGTTTATTTAACAAGTCAATAAAAAAATGAATTACCTTACATAAAACAAAATCACAGATTTCATTTGGCAGGGGTGAGATTAGCCTACTATTCATAGTTTACGAGAAAGTGAGGTAAAAGTCCAACCCGCCATAGTCACCCGAAATTGAAGGGTGACTTTGGCCACATATATTTTAATTTTTTACAATATAGCTTCTCAATTATTTTGTTTGGAATTTAGCTCTAGAACTTAGCAATAGAAAAAATTAAAATTGCGAAAGTTATTCGCACTTTAAAATGAAAAACTGCCAAAGTCACCCGGTTTCACGGTACTGTGATAATTAACTAGAGTGATAACTCCCCACAAAACTTATTCTTGTGCGACATCATTTTAGTAGCAACGCTTAATTTCAAATGTTGCTTTGGTGTTGGATTACGTTGAAACAACGAAATTGGTAGATATTTTGACGAAGGCACTTTTCAGCGAAAAAAACAAATCGTTGTTTTCTTTTATGGGACTTGCAGTTATAATAAATGGTTCTAGTGGGGTGTTGAAAAGAGAACAATACTTTTTGCTCTAGAAGGCATTGATTTTTGTTTATTTTCTCGTTTTGACATAAATTTACTTGAGTTTATATAGTGGGTCTAGGTAAGTACCAACCTGCCAAATTCTTGCCAACACTTGTTGATCTGATGCAAGCGATGTACAAAGACTAAGCCAGTGGACCGGATCATGTGGCCTTCGTGTCAACTCTTCAAAACAGAGCTTGTACTCTTTACAAAGAGGATGTCAATCCCGAATGTATAGCTACCAAAATTCAGAGGCTCTGCTCTTTAACTATCTGAAAGTGTCAAAGATCTTGGTATCATACTAGGCAGTGAGCTCAGCTTGATTCCAAACATAGATGAAGGAGTTTAAGAAGTGTACACAGCTCTATATACGTGCAACCGAGTATGCGGGGTTGCACAAAATAGGGGTCCTTCCCCTAAATTAACAAACTGGCTCTACACAGCTCTTCAACCGATTAGTTTTTCCTTGATCAGATTGACAAGATATCGAGTTATTTCTTCTTTAATCACTTTAAACTTTTTAAGTTGCACTAAATCGGGCTTTGCCGTTTTTAATTCACCAATACAATACATTGCCACATCTACTAAAAGCGCAAGAATACGATTCCAGCTGCTCTTGACTTCAAATTCAAACCACACGATTTACAGAATTTTTGAAAAGAAAAAATGTTTCCGACCAAAGCCGGATTTTCCTGTTTTGCTGCATATCCGTCGCTAGCCAAGTATAATGACAGATTAAAACAAGCTGAGACATGAATACACTTCAGATATTAAAGGAACCCTTTCCTTAAAATAAAATATAAATTTGAAAAACAGCAATCGTTTCAAGGTACAATAGTTCCAAGGTACACGACTTGCCTAAGTTTTTAAATTGACACGAATATTCTTATACTCGTATCTATTACCTACCTGCGTCGCCTCGTCTTTCAAATATGAAGAATCTTTCGCGTTTCTTCAAGTTGTAGTGCATTGTTGCAAGAGCCTATGCATAGCCAGCTGTCCAGCTGCACAATAATGCTATTTAGGTTTGATTCATGTGGCACAGGGCCACTGGGGCATTAATTACTGTGTATTTTATGACTGGGGCTATTTGGAATGGACCTATAAACACCCCCAATCAGAATGAAGGCATCTTTCATTTTATAGCACTATTTCCCATATTTCACGAGATTCTAAGATTCATTTGCAAACCAGTATCTATATTTAGAAACACTATAGAAATTTTGTCTTTTTTTAAAGACTTGAGAAATAAGTGTGTCATCCTCACACCCCTACGTCTATTCCCTAAAAAAAGGGTGAGCCCACCTCTGTTGCGGCGGTGGTGATAGTGACAGTCTTGCCTGTGGCCTGGGCAGGTATGTCAATAAACCAAATTGCAGAAATAGGTTCGGCTAAATCATCACGTGATTCATAACACTAAACTTAAATGATATAATTTATTTATCGGGGGTTGTGAGCACTGATGCATTTCTTTGATAATCTTTTAAATTTTCAAGTCGGAAAAGTTTAGGCCACAGTCTTTAATCTATAAAATTTTACTTAAATTTTATCGCGCCTGATAAAAATTTTATCAACGATTTTTAAATTTAGGTCTCCTCGGTAACTAGATAAAAAAAATTGTTATTTAAGTTAATAAAAATTATCTTTACCTATGAAGCTACTGCCATAGGTACCATTAGGTGAGGATAATCCCTCAACGTGGTAAACCTTTAACGAGATGCATTTATTCACTCAATCAATTTTTTGTAGCAAAAAAAAATAATCTAAAAACAATAAGGTATCTGCCAAATCGCTAAACTATGCTGTCTGCTTGTTTGCACATCTGGTCTCTTCCCAAACCTATTGAAATGTGTGTTCAACTGTTTCATTAAATTCATTCTAAAAGCAAAAACAAAAACTTTTTTAAACTCTGCAAGAGACCGCGTAGGTAACACTCATTTTGTTGTTGTCTTGTGTTCAAAAAAAATTAAAAAAACAAACAAAATGTAAAAAATTCATTTTTTTCTAATCAAAACTTTCTTACCCGCTGAATGCTGTTTTACTCCGGCACTGTTGGGTGGCGTTCCTCCCACTCCACCCAACGGCTGATTCGCACTCGGTCCCACGTAAGATGTCGAAATGCTCTGGTGAAGGCCAGTGTGATGTAGCTGCGGTGTTTGCGTCTGCATTTGCACAGCACTTACGGAAGCACTGCCGGCCATTGCCGAACCACCACCTTGTGATGCTGTTGCAGACTCCATAGCACCAGCTCCCGTGGTAGCACTAGCCCGAATCGGAGTGCTGCTCGTAAGCATACTTGTGGTCGCTGTCGGCGAGCAGGCAGCCGCTGGTGATTGCTGGTAGAGCTCCTCCTGCTGAAGGTCAGTGCGGCTCATAATATATTGGGTACAATACTACGGAGGAATGGATTTTGTTTCTACCCTTTCAGGATTGATGACTTAACACACTGTGGACGTTGAGAGCACAAAACGGAATTCCTGATCTCTTTACGCGCTTCCAAAGGGGAAACTTTACTTTTTTTTAGAAAATCAATTAATCGCTCAGCACCCAAGCATGGTAGTCGGTATTCCGGTTTCACGTTAATTTTTCGATCGCGAAATTCCAAAAAAAATTGACTTTTCTCAAAATTTATTTTCGTTTGGCTTCACGACACATTTATACGCGTTTGCCGAAGGAGAAAATTTTTCTTTTTTGTCTCTACGGACAAAAAAGGTACACGTTTACGGTGGGAGGGTGATATTGGGGCTGACGAAATTATGGGAGTTAAGAAAAATTAGTTTTTCGCTGCAGAAAGTTTTAAATTTTCTCTAGATTTGTTTTTAAGCGAGAAAAACATAGAGCGGAAAACTTCACTGACATGGATTGCAAAACAAATTGCGGATAGAATTCTACCAAAAACAAAACTCACGAACGCACTTGACACGACGAATGACGACGATGACCTGTTCTGAAGCAACCGTATCTATGACCAAGTTTGTAGTAAAATTCGGTGGATTCTAGTGAATGTTTGTGCAAAATATGGGAAAAAAGCACACAACACAAACACAGGCACAAGTAAATTAATTGGTTCACTCGTTTGCGCGGTGAACTTTGCGTATTTGTCAATAAAAAAAAGTGACGTCTCTCCAGTGACATATCATTTCTTGGTAGAGTCACAATAGTGCAGCGATTAGCGAATGTCAAGGGATGCGAATACTTCTCAAACTGTTTTTGTTCCAACTGGACTTTTAGCAACTGGATTTTTAATTTCGCCATCGGTTGGATAAAATAGTAAATATTTGAACCGCTAGATTTATCGCACATATGACACTTTTAGTCACGCAACGATTTATTTGGCTTTTTGTGTCCTATGAGTTTGTTTGGGAATCTGCAAATTTAAATCTGTGTTTTGCCACAGATTTTTTAGTTGCTGGTTGTCATAATGACTTTTTTAACACATGCAGCTTTGTTTTTGAATGTTGCTATCACAAGTTACTGAATAACTAGATATTCAACTTGCGTCGCTCTTACCCTCCAACACCCATTTGTTTACGTTTTTTATAAAGCCTTTAAAGCTTTTTTAAAGCTTTAAATTTCCGTGTCGGTGAATGCGTGTAAGAAGATACAACAACAATTTACCTTACGCGAACAGCTGATGTAAAAGCTGCAAAAAGAAATTGCATGGAAAAGACGAATTCATGAATTTACTCACATTTGTAAACATATTTCGGAGAGTTGGTAAATTCATCAATTTTAGCTTGTGGGCAAAGCTTTTACATGTCTGAAGTTGAATATCTAGTTATTCAGTAATTTATGGTTGCTATGAAACTCTTTAATTTCTTTAACTTCGGCGACATTTTATATTTTGTCAGGGTTTGTGTCACATAGATGAATTGTCTTTTGTGAACCTTTGTGAATTTAAGAAGTTGCTCTTGTGAGCGCTGCTTTCATGGATTGTGAGTAAACTATGCTTTAAAAAATTGAAATTGTGCGATAAGCCTAAGCTTATCGATATGCCTATGCTTAAGCAGATAGGCATGTCATTTTGGCATGTTTGACGCAACCAAAAAAAGGCTGCAAAATGACCCTTGCTTGCCAGTTTACGTCTCGCATGTGATATGTACTGCATTCCAGGATTGGAAATTTACTGGAAAATGACTGAAAATAGTTTTGTCGATTGGTCTAGTTGTCCTCTCACTTTTCAATCGTGGATAGGTAATTTAATAGTAGTCAATGGTAAAAAAGCAAAGCTGTTGACAGTGACAACAAAAATATTTAAATCACTTTTCTAACACTCCATAATAAGCTACTAAAAAAATAGTCGTTCGCTGCCCTTTTTGGAAAATTTCCATATCAAAGTCAAGTGATTCCTCGTAGGTTTCCTAAATTCGTTATTTGCAGCCAGAGTCCTTGGAAAAAGTTTAGCCGTTTTCGACGTAAGCCCCTAAATCAGTTGGCTTAAGTTTAAATTAGCCACGGGGAGCGGGATAGGGGTAACCGATGCTATATGAACCCGTACCAAATGGAATATATAACGATGTTCCTGCGGAGGATGGATAAGTGTGGGCAAGCGTATTCGGTATGCACCCAACCCCTCATGAGAGATTTCTCATTTAAAAATGTAACATAGAGTCATAGAGAATGTAGATATGGCTAGGATGTAAGGCTTGGGTGTCGAAATTTAGCACGGAAGCTCTTTTAAATACAAAGCAATACAATTTTTAAAAATTTCCAATCCGCCCACATTTTACCGAATGTGTCATGCAATTTCATCCAGTGCTTTCAAAACCGTGAGGCGGCATGAAAGGCTAGATTTCAGCCTTTCATGCCGCCTCACGGTTTAGCAGCATTTAGCAACTCCTAATGATTGTTAGACATAAGAAGAAAATTAAGGTCGGTAGACCTCCCCTAGAGGGCGTGGCATCGATTTAAGTAGAGTTCTTTAAAATGTATTTTATTTAATATATCTGCTTTGCTCCGAATCAACATATTTTAAAAACACTTAAATAAAGGCTACCAGATCTGACAATATTTTCCATTCCAAGCTTTGGTTTTTGCGGTTGTGTGACATTGTAAAATTTTAAAGTTTTTTCGGACTAGGCCTTCAGCCCAATGAATCCGTTGCGTCCGTCACGTCGAAGTACACAACTGACAACTCAGTTAAGTACACACGTTCTTATGGGAAGCACTTCTTCTATGGGCCGCTTCGCATTAGAACGTGTGTATTTTACTGACTTGTCAGTTGTGTACTTCGGCGTGACGGACGCAAACGATTCATTGGGACCGAAGTTAAATATCGAGTTAATCAAAAATTTATTCATTGGGAGGACTTTACCGCGACGATTTGCTTAGATTTTCATTATTTTATTAAAACATCCGACCTTTTGACAACGTTACACTTGTCGTGTCCATGAGCGGTAACCAGCCATACGATTGAATGGCTGGCCATACAATGAAGCTCGGCTTCAAAATTTCGTTTACAAAGTGAAAAAGAAAATGTAATGCTATGTAATGAGGTTCCGCAATCCAGGCCGAGTTCAGTTTGCCTTGGGCTTTATTCGTATAGTATGTTGGTCAGGCACGGATGTGACGCAGAATTACTGAGTGGAGTTTGTCTACATTTCGGAGCAAATAGCGTATTATTATTATTTTTTATCGTAGCGTATTATTAAATAGCACCTTTAGTATTGCAAGTGCTTTCGTTGGTAGGTAGCCTGACAAACGCGATTACTATACAATAATGTTTTTGTCTGGGGTTCGTTGAATAAAACTTTATTTCACTTTAACTACAATCCATGCAATACTTTATTTATCAAAAATAACTTATTTAAATTCAAATCACACTTAATTCAGCTTAGCTTTTTAGAACTCAACACTTTATTTCAATTCGATAATTTCTTACTACCGATTTTCACAAGTCAACATTTAAAATATAACTGTCCCGCCCGAGCCTGTCACCCGTGTATTTATACAAAACTAAGCAATTTCTAGTACGTTCCGTACTTCCCCTGTGGTTTTTTCATTGGTACTCTTCCGCTGAATTTCATGGAGGGCAAATTTTTGATATCAAAATTCGAACAAGGAATATCAGCTGCGTGTGTTCGTAAAGTGAATCGAGTGGGTGTGTTCGTTAATTGAATCGGTGGCTGCATTCAACGATTCCTGCATGCCTTTTATATCTTGTCATCACATAACAATACAGAAGCTTGAAATACTTATTAAGTAAACTTAACTGTAGTCACAAATTACTGAATAACTTGATATTCAACTTCGGACATGTAAAAGCTTTGCCCACAAGCTAAAATTGATGAATTTACCCATTCTCCGACATTTGTTTACATATTTGAGTAAATTCATGAATTCGTCATTTCCCTGCAATTTCGTTTTGCAGCTTTTACAGCTTTTACAGCTGATCGCGTAAGGTAAATTGTTGTTGTATCTTCTTACACGTATTCACCGACACGGAAATTTAAAGCTTTAAAAAAGCTTTAAAGGCCTAAATAAAAAACGTAAACAAATGGGTGTTGGAGGGTAAGAGGGGCGCAAGTTGAATATCTAGTTATTCAGTTATTTGTGCTGTAGTCTTACAAAACCTGGAAGGAATCTCACACTACCATGAGCACGCGCGTTTCATCCGAATAGTGTCTATGAATGTTTTTTTTTCCTACCCACTTAATAAAAAAAAGGAATATTAATTAGTTGGACATGAATGTTGCACATAAATTTGTACAGAGCACTAGCTACCTGGGCTTTCGGCTTCGTGCGCGTATTTTTTAATTCATCGTGGCGTACTTAGAAAACGTAGTGACTGCACTAAAAATCTATCTCCATGAGCGCAATGTCTTTACGAACCCGGTTCAAAGCCCACGTATCGTAACGGACAAAGCCGAAGCCTGAGGCTGCTTTGGGTTCCCCGCGCTAAAATCTGACAATATTTGAGACAAATTTTTCACTGACAAATCCGACAATATTGTGCGATCTGGCAATCGCGTGTATATTAATGCCCTTTTCGTTTGGTAGTCCGGGAGCGTCCGGGAGAATTGTGGACTCTCCTGAAACTGTTTTTTGGACTCGTTTGACAGTTCCTCTTCTGGATAAAAGAAAAATTTGCTTCTGGTTTTGAATCCAGAATCAAAATCAGAAGCAAGCACACAATAATACATGTGTCAATGTCAAGTTGGATAAATGTCATTTGTAACCAGTAGAACAGCTTTTGCATCACAAATATAACGCTAGACAAACTTCAAAATCAACAAAAACGTGTTTGGCTGTTCGGAGAGCAGCCCCGATCCGGGAGAAGAACGCCCTGATCCGGGATCGCCAACCGAAAAGGCCATAAGCTTAAGTGTTTAACAAATGCTTTGCATAATCATTTTACAAACACATTTAAATAATAAATTTGATGTATCATAATTTGGGGGAATTGACGGCCATTTTGATTTTTTTTTTCGAAAAATCCCGATATTGGCTGCGAAATTGAAACTTTTTTTCTTCCTTAAAACCACGTTTTTCTGGCATCAACTTCCCTCCAATTTTCATGAAAAATTTTCATGACAATATTTTCCCGTTAATTCACTTTTTAAATATATCAGTCATTCAGTTATTTTCATTCCATACCAACTTTTTTTTATCCTAGCGCTATTAGACCCGAGATATGCATTCAGAAAAAACTGTTTCGAGGCTCCGGAAAATTGGTGAAAAACTACATTTTCGCGCTTTTTCCGAGCAGGAAATAATTTTTTTTTTATTTTTTAGCAACGTCTTATCATACTAATATGCCACCTTACAATTTCAACACCCAAGGGGCTGGGAAATTTTTCTGGGAGTGAATATAAATAATATAAATGAGGCTGTCACAAGCAGAGAGAGAAAACGAAACCTCGAGAACATTTGAAAGTCCAGAGCGACTCAGATTAAACGCTTTTGTAAAAAGATTTGGTACAGGTTTACCCTAGGTCCAAGTTGAATTTCTTTTTATATTCACGCCAATATATGTATTTCACTTTCCTTATTACGAATATGTTATTAAACATTGTCGGTCTCATTTAGTTTAAAAGTTATAGCTATTCAAAGTTTAAATTTATGCATAAAAAGTAGCCAATCTTAGACTTAAAATTTCTGCCCAATTTCTGTAATGGAAATTTGACAAGTTTCATTGGAAAAAGTATTGCTTTTGGAGATAACAGTGTTTGGGTGGGCCGCTTCGCGGGTTTAAGGGATTTCAACTCTCTTTTCGCAGAGTTTAGCCGCTCACGCGACTTCTTCGCTCCGCTAAGGGTAGGTGCTAGTTGTCTGGCAGGCGCCTGTGACCATTTACGGGTATGTTAAGGTTGCACTCTTTTTGAACTTTTTATGCCTATAACTTCTAAACTAATCGAGACCGACAATTTTTAAGCATATTCGAAATCAGGACACCCAAATCCATATATTAGGATGAAAAAATCCAACAAATTCCACTTGGCCCCACGGTAAACTTATGCCAAAGATTTTAATCTATTCTGTGAGAGTATGCTATCATTCCCTTGCAGAACCAGTGAGTAAGTGCTACAGTGTGCACGCAGAAGTTGCGTAAAACGGACCGTTGAATACCCCATCCTATCCCACATTGTAAAATGCTGATGACATAGTTATTTTTTGACATTTTATAGGTAATGGAAACTTCGAAAAGCGGCGTGTTCCAACCGCCCCTAATTGCAAACTATTAATTATAAAATATTTCCACAGATATTTCCAAGTTACACTTAAATGTACGTAAGAATGGAATTTTTTGGTTCAAATTCAATATTTTTGAAAAATCGACACCTAAAAGGCGGCATGGCTAAAAACTTTATATGAACGAAATCTGGACTGAAATCTCGTTTATGTAACCTGCTACGTTTTTTGTTTCATGCTTTCCTAAATTAGGCTCAAGGCCAGTCGAAATTAAGTTTTTCTGGAAAATTTTAGGTTTTTCTTCAATTCTGCCTCCAAATGTGGGCGTGGCCCAAAGTCTTGTATTAACAAAATGTGGACAAATTTTTTTTCAATTTCAAGCAAAAATATTGAGTAAACTGCATTTGAAAATTTAGCCTTAAATAGATGCCACGCCCACTAGAGGAGGTTTACCAATTAAATTTGTCTTTTTTGTGTCTTTCATTCATTAGGAGATGCTTAATGTCAAATTTCAACCTTTTAGAACGTCTTACAGTTTTGAAAACTCTGGAGGTAATTTTTACACTTCGCATGACGTGGACCTTACGTACGAAGTTTCAGCACCCTAGCTCAAACTTTAAGGCCTAAAAACATGTGACATACAGACGGACGGATGAACATAGCTCATTCGATTCAGAATTCGTTTTCGATCATACGCTCTTAAGGTCATGGGGGTCTACCATTATTATTTCACCCTGTTACAAATTATGTGACAAACTTAATATACATATTATAAAGCTTTTGAAATAAAATTTAAGACCACCAGTGGAACTTTTGCTTCTAAATCTTACTGTCGGTCATTTTAAAGCACCTTTGACGGGTTCAAATAAATTTCCACAAGTTCTCTAATCAATAAAGAATTGGATAATGTGTGCAAATCAAAGGCTCGTTGAATATGTAGGTGCCTATCAAAGAGAGTGGTGCAGCCACAGACGACGTAACTCAGACTTGTTTTGTGTGATTTCGAAAACACAGCTTATAAGTTTCTTTAAAGAAAAATTAGAATAAAAAGAGACATAATACAACCCTTAGGCACCCCAGGATTTAACAGAAAGTTCGAAACTGACTAGACTCTTCCTCTAATTAAGAAGCGTTACTTTTTTTAAATGTGGTTGTTTCGAGTTTTATTTTAATGACAGTGTTAAAAAAATATTGCATATGAAATTCAAAGACCTTTACTTAAATAAATTTGAACTGTGTTGCCAAATGACAGAGAATTAAGCAGAAACAATTAAGAATATGCTAATACAATGTTAATAACGTAGTTGAGACATGTAGCAAAACAATTTTACACATGACCATTTCTCATTGAACAACAAATACTAGTCGCGCGTAATTGTAAACAAGTACCGCATCTTACCAACAAAATATAAAAATACTATATTCAAAGTAAAAGTTTACAAAAAAAGACAGTGTCTAATAAAAATTGAGGGGTTATACTCTCAAGTCATGTCTTTTTGTTTTGTGATTAGAAAAGGGAAATTTTGTGCACATTTTTTGAGAAATTTCCTTTTAGTGTTTTTTTTCCAATCCCGCTTTTCATGTTTGCGAGATGTTTGCTTACGAATAAATTTTTCTGCTGATAGGCATCTCTAAAAAAATAATTTCATTTGTTATTTGCGCACTGGGTGTGTTGAAAATTCAAAGACATTCGACTGCTAATCATCGAAATCGATGTCGGAATCATCTGAATCGTAGCCGCCACGTATGGTCTTCTTTGGTCGATGGATAAAGCTTTTACTGGACTTTTTAGTGTCCGGTGGAGTGATAAGATCTCCCTAAAGGATTACAAGATAAAGTGGGAAATGTTGTAAATAATTTATTAAGTACAAACCTTATAGTCGATTGCTCCCGATTGTGCTATTCTCCATTCCAACATGTCGGTAGAGAAGTCATCACAATTTCCCAAATCTGTGAAACCCACGATAAAGTCTTTTGTTTTACTATCCTTCACCAGTGCAATGGTGGGGATAACTTTGATTCTCAGCCTTTGAGTAAGGAATGGTGATTTTTCTGCGTTGACTTTGCAGAATTTCGCTTCAAGATGTTTGTCAGCGAGCGTTTTTAGATGCATGTCTACGATGCGACACCGTTCAGTCGAATCTCTGTAAAAATGGCAGACAATGTTGGGTGACTTTTTTGAGACCTCGAAGAATTCTTTTTCGTCGGCAAGTTCCGAATAAACTCCGTGGCCCTGGAATAAAAATACAATGTTTCGTTTCCTTATTTAACCTTCTGTACAGTTTTTTTATTGTTTTTGTAATAAGCTCGCGATCAAGGGGTTATCTTTAAAATGCATATCACATCGCGATCGCGAGCAGAAAGAATCAGAGAAAAAAAGAGATGGAAAGAAAAGGAGTTGTCGATTTAACACAAACCCTGAAAAGCCAGTGCGCAACATTAAAGTCCTGCACAGAAAGACCAAAGCTTACCCCCGCAAGTGTTATGCCTTTACAAAGAAAAGCAAAGATATATCTAACTGTCGGCTATTCTATCTTCATGTTGGAAGAAAAAAAGGTGTTTAGTATTCGGCCAACCCTTACATGGACGCCAACCAAGAAGCCGCTCAATTTGGGACAGACGCTCCTGGATTTTTCGTTTGTTACATATTTTTCATACTGGTACCCAGCATATCTGGTAAGCGTTCCCTTATCCATCATTTGGGGAGGCATCTAAATAGGGACCAGCAACCCCGGTAGGGTATATCTGCTATCAAACCCAGGACTAGACGAACTTTGCGTGAAGTAAATTCAAGCCGCTCTAATGTCCTAAATCATCTGGCAACCAACTGGATTTACTAGAGGCCTAACCAACTAGACCCAGGTCTCAAATTAACCCGCAACTCCAGGCATGCTTCGTTTACTACATCTAAACCTTAATTTGGGTGAACCCTCACTTCCAGCACTGCATTAAAATAATAGGTTCTAGATGCTTCTCTTTACTTTCACCCAAGTAAACGTCCATAGTTAAAGTCACAAAATTGATTTAAAATAAATTTTCTTAGAACCACTTACATTGGCCAGCCATTCTTGTTTCTTTTTGTTGAGTTCTTTCATTTCTTTGATTCTTTGCTCCCGTATCAATTGCAAATCATCGGTTCCAAGATTCTCCAAACGATCCAACTGCTGGTCCAATTGCTGTTCTATATGCTGAGCAGCATTGATTAATTGATTTTCCAGAACATTAGCCATTATATTCGAACAATTTCCCAAAAACTATCGACTTGAGAAAACAAAATTTGCCTGCAGGGGTTAGAACAACGCGTAGGTGCGGCAAATTGAACAGAACACTGAAAAGACGAACACATGAAATGTTTTTTACTTTTTGCGTTAGATTTAAGTTTGTTTTCGCTGTTATTGTTTTACAATAACTAAAAGTAATTAATAAATTTGTGAAACGATTTAACTTACAAGGTTTTCTAATTGTATTTTTATGTTTAATATTAGTATAAAATATTTTCAACACCACACATGAGAGAGATGTAGGCAAATTTGTGACTTTCTTGACAGCTGAGAAATAGAAAATGACTAATGTCACAGTTTGAGAGCCTTTGGTTGGGAATGCGATGTTGGAATCACGCAGTAATGCGTTCGGAAGTCCATCCAATTTTTTAAGACGTGTTCGTTTGTATCATAAATTACTGAATAACTAGATATTCAACTTGCGTCCCTCTTACCTACCAACTCCCATTTGTTTACGTTTTTTATAAAACCTTTAAGGCTTTTATAAAGCTTTAAATTTCCGTGTCGGTGAATACGTGTAAGAAGATACAACAACAATTTACCTTACACGATCAGCTGATGTAAAAGCTCCAAAACGAAATTGCATGGAAATGCCGAATTGATGAATTTACTCACATTTGTAAACAAATGTCAGTGGATGGGTAAATTCCTCAATTTCAACTTGTGGACAAAGCTTTTATACGTCCGAAGTTGAATATCTGGTTATTCAGTAATTTATGGTTTGTATTTATACCATAATATTACTGAAAAATTAGATATTCAACATCGGCCATGTAAAAGCTTTGACCATAAGTTGAATTGGAGCCCATACTCTGACATTTGCTTACAAATGTAAGTAAATTCGTCAATATGAGTTCGATGCAATTCCGTTTTGGCTTTTTTACGTCAGCTAATCGCGTAAGCTAAATTGTTGTTGTATCTTCTTACACGTATTCAGCGACACATATATCTATTTAAAGCCTTATAAAAGCTTTGAAGGTGAAGGCTTAATAAAAAACGTAAACAGTTGGTTGTTGGAGGGCAAGAGGGATGCAAGTTTCATATCTACTTATTCTGCAATTTATGATTTATACTAGTTTCCAACGGCAATAATAAGAGGATAAAGCCCCTATTATAAATCTTTATGTTTCTTATCTTTCATATACGCAAATAAAAGAATCTTTTCCGCAAATAATTGAACATATGGTAATATTTTAAATAACTTTAACCCTTCAATTCAAAACTAAAACTAATAAAAACTTATTAAATCTAAACAAAAGAAGTGATAATGGTGCAGCAAAAATAAGTTACACAGGCTTTTATAGGGCAGGCGAACCCAACTACTGCAGGGGTTGCAGTAACTGCACGATGTCTCTATTCCTAAATTTGGTTTCATTGCAGCCACAATGGAAACAAACAAATGTAAATATAGGATATTTACGACTGATACCGTCAAATCTTAAGGTTTTAACTGTTACAGAGCGAATGCGTTTTCCCGCCCAAGTTTTTTGGTCAGCTTTTGTTTAGTTTTTCACCCAGTTGACAAATATAACAAAACCGGATGACAAACTTGTATAGAACTTGGCGTAGGGTCAAAAAGGGTGCACACCTGTTTTGAAGACAGAGTAGCTAGCAGTGATACGTGCAGACCCGCTGCTCATCTGTTTTGAGTTTTAGTCATACGACAGTGAATTCTCAGGAAAGTCTTTAATTTTGAGGCTAAACTTTAAGTTAACGTTATACTCCGTTTCAAAAAACAAATAATAATGTCAGAAGATGGGCTAACTCGTCAATTTTAGCTTGTGAGCAAAGCTTTTACGTATCTGATACCATGATTATCCTTGGTATGAAAACAAAATTGATATGGTATGCTACCCAGTGAAGAAAAGTGACATTTTGGCGAAAAGCACTATTGTTGAGACTTTAACTAGACAAATTTTAAGCTAAAAAAACATTATTTTTGTTAAGCAGAAAAAGAAACCGTTACGTTAGTAAACAATTATGTTTTAACAACAATACAAGCATTGTTCCTGTTGCATATTGTTGTTAGTGTGACAAAATAGAAGCGTCAAAGCTCAAACAACTCTTTAAGTTCTCTATTTCTTAGTGGGCAGCCTAAAATTTAGTAAGGAGCTTAGTCCCAATCGTACTAATAACCAGTTTAATACTTTGTGTAGCTAGCGCGTTGTATTCTTAGTGCCTGTTTTCATTTGGTTGATCCTAACCTGATGTGTCAGAATTACTAACGTGAGGGGAAGCGCCAGTGTGGTGGACACCGTTCAACCTCAGTTTTATTTTGAAAAATAAATTTTGGGTTAGGTTAGGATAAACCAAATGAAAACAGGCACTTAGATGGCAAAATTATTGTCAAGCAAACTTCTGTCATTCATTTGGTTTTTTAATCTACGGATGTAACTTCACAAAGCCTTCAGAGTTTCGGACGCAGATCCAGCTCGTGATGGATCCCATGGAATATTAAGTTTTCATGACGCGTTAACGTGGAAAAAGCCGTAGTCGTGGCGGCAAGGAAGGCTATAAATAGTGAGTTTGAGTGCTCTCGCAAGTTGGGACGTATATTTTGTAATGGCGAAATTCACAGCCTCGACGAATTTGTGTTATATTTAGAAAGAAATAAAGTTTAATTGATGAGTCGTAACATAAATTGAAAAGAAATGCTTGGTTGTTGTGCCAGTTTATTTCCCGCGTGCTATTGGTCCTGGTTTGATCAAAGAAGAGTCTCTCTAATGACGCTCTCATTTTGTTTTTAGTTTTAAATAAAAATGCACTGAGATCATTTTGGCTTAAATAGTCCATGCAAACATCAGCTCTGTTTGCATTTTGGCATTTGAATTTCTTTACAGGAAGTGATGCCTGCTCTGCTAAAGGTCCTTTTATTTTTGTACATGTTAGTGCTATGTTGTACTTTTAGGTCATTGGATTTTTTTTTTGTAAATTTTCTTTTTAAAACCTAAGACCTTGTACCTTTGTATATCTAGATCTTACACCGTGAAAACTATCAACCTGCTAATAAGAATGACAAACGACTAAGTTTTCGCTTTCAGAGCACTTTTTAAGTGTATATCTAAGCAAAAAGCTGGATACTAAAATTTTTTTTGGTAAGCTTAAAATTTAGCTGAGCAATAATTTCGGGTATTTAAATTATTATCTAAATTATTTAAATATATCCAAATTATTGCAATAGATTGATTATTGCGATTAAATTTTTGTGTCCTCCATTATTCTCTTTTTTATGTACGTAGTAAACACCCTATGGGTGTGCTGGGCACATAAATTACTGAATTACTAATATTCAACTGCATCCCTCTTGGCGTCCAGCACCCATTTGTTAACGTTTTTTTCATAAAGCCTTCAAAGCTTTATATTTCGATGTTGCTGAATTCGTGTGAGAAGATGCAACAACAATTTATACCTTAAGCCACATTGTCACAAGCAAGGTAAAATAGAAACAAACGCAGAATCCCGTACATTAGCAGCTGAAACCTAAAATCGCTGAATGCTTTTTGCGTTGCTAATGTATGAATTCTTTCTGTTCCTTGCGACAGCGCGTCTCTACGGGATCAGCTGATGTATAAAAGCCAAAACGGAATCGCATGGAACTGATGAATTGACAAATTCACTCAGATTTTTGTACACAAAAAAAAAAAAGTTTTTTTTTTTTAGCTCACCCTGTAAGCTGCTGCAAGTCAGTAAAATATGAGTTCTTTGTGTGAAGGTGTGGACTCTGTTCTGATACGTCAAATTTTACAGGTGTTGGCTCTTGGCTGGTCCCGTCCCGGTTCACATTTTTTTTGTAACAGTTGTTTGCTGTGCAACTTTTTTTTTGTAATTTATAAATGCTACAAGGAAAACAATAAAATGAAAATCACAAATATAATCATCACATTAAGCTTCCTTCTTGGTTGCGCATATTCCATCCAAATAGATGTCGTTGACGACACCGACCTTGTCCATTTGATCACCGGCGAAGACAACGTCATCGCACTGTTTTGTAAGTTTTTCCCCCTCTTTACCTGTTGTGCCACATTTTATCGCAATTCTTCATTTTTGTTCTTAGCCAAACCCAATTGCGAAACCTGCGATGAGTACGAAACTATTTTGGAGAATATTCAAGAGGATTTGACTCAACACCTTGGAGCAGTTGTTGTTAAGGCCATTAATAGCCATATGACTGGCATTTACAATCCCAGCAAAGAGCCGGCTTTGGTCTTTTTCCGACGTGGTCTACCTCTTTTGTATCATGGCCCCATCACAGAAGACGATATCATGCACACTTTCGGTGAGAACCGTGATCCTGTTGTAAAAGAGCTGTCCGATGGCAATTTCGAGCATCTCACACAAGCAGCAACAGGCGCCACTACCGGCGATTGGTTTGTCTTCTTGTAAGAGTAAAGCATCTGGTCTGTGTTTAAAGTAACCTCCTTACAATAAGCCATTATTCGATAGCTATTCCAACGACTGTATCATTTGCCAACGATTATACGCCGTCTGGGAGGCTGTTGGAGCCGCACTAAAGCGACAAATGAACGTTGCGCGAATGAACCGCTTGGAATATGGAATTGCCACAGCGAAGCGTTTCAAAGTAAAGGAATCACCTGAGTTTTTATTGTAAGACATCCTTGTTCTATAAAGTAAATATTAATTCAAGTCTGTCATTGCAGCATTCGTCAGGGAAAATACTTCCGTTACAGACAAAAGGACTACACTCCAAAGAGCTTCATTGAGTTTGCTCAGAACATCCACTTGCAAAAGACGAAACCAGAAATTGTTCCAGCTATTCCTAGTCCTGTGTAAGTGTTTTCAAATCCTCCTCTTTTCCTAAACAACAACGTTATAAATCGCTATCTTCCTTGCAGAAACGATTTCATAAGCGAAAACATTAAAGTCGTATTAAACAATCCACAATTGTTGAACTTTGGCATAGTTGGCTTCGCAGTCATCGCTTTAATCGTGCTGCTGTGCAAATGCCTAATGTCAAAAAAGACCTCCACCGTCGAGAAGAAGAAAAAGGCAAAGTGAACCTTTTTAAAGCATCACTGTTTACACATCGTGCATTCCGAAAATGGAGACTGTCTGCGATTCGCGATCAACAATTGAAAATCGCTACAAAGTCGTGATATTTTCTTAATTTTTTTCTACTTTTAATGATTTTTTTTTTGTATAAAGTACCTATATTTTTTTAGCTCATCATCACATTAAAAAAGCGTTTAATTGTTGGGGGGATATCTAAGCCGATAGTTAGATTTGCATTGCCAACTTCTGTCATCTTGACGTGGAGAGTGAGGAACAGAAACTCTCTTCCCTGAAAGCTTGCTTTACACCATTTAGGGAGCAGGACCAACACGTTGTGAGCTCAATGCGAAGACTATCAAATAGCAACGGCCGGTTTCTCTAGAGTTAGTTTAGGTTAGCCAATAAAATCCTTTCAGCGGCTTAACTCCCTGCTGTGGATGGCATTGCAACGGGGATACTTTCGAACCTATTAGGGCAGTCGTTGACGATAATTCCATGTCATACGCGGGTTCGCAAATCGATACTTCACGTTTGTTTTAATGCAGAGTTTTTAATAGGGATCAGAAAAGGCTCATCGCATGAAGGCACTAAAGAATCTTAAGAGCATTGCCACGGATATCCTTCTTTGACGGATTTTAAGGGGCAAATAATGGAAGCTCAGCCTTGTGGACATGGAACTGAATTCTCGAGCTTATATGAAAATCGATATAGAACCGGCTACAGCTGCAGGGAGCATCTGAAGACTTGCAAGTGCTTTAAAGATTTTTAAAATTAAAAAACAACCAATCAAAATACGCTGTCTCAAAAGTTTTTATTTACCTTCAAGCCTTTGTTAAGCGCCGGAACAGCTCGTTATCATGTTCGTTCAAGAACAACAGCTTGAATATATCATTATAAAAGTTCGGATAGTAATCACAAGCTCGCTGGCAATCTGGGGTAAAGTTGACCTCTAAAAGTTTTGGCTGAATGTCCTTGTTGTCGGTCCACGCCAGCATAATGTCGGCAGCGTAAAACGCTCGCGATTGAACAGATGTAGCTATGCCACAGGGTGGTTTTTTGCTGCTCGCACACACCAACAGGTCGTGCAACATTGCACAGATCTTGTCCTCTACGTCGGTCCATGAGTTGCGTGGATATTGTTGTTGCCAGAACTCAAGGAAGTCATCGCACTTGATGTGGCGCAATTCGGCTTCTTCGGTGTAGTTCATCACCGTGAAATGCTTTTCATACTCGTCGAAATGATCGAGAGAGAAGGGCTTATTGGCAAAGCGCAGATAGAATTTACGGTGTACGTATGCTTCCAGAGGATGAACGCTTTTGAGGAGAACTATGTAGCGAACGTCAAATTTCACACGCGCCTCCAGTTCTGGCCGATGGAACAGTACTGGCCGTTCGATGTATTTCTGAGCAATTTTTGGCCCTGTAGCTGACAGCCGCATTATTTGAGTTATATTGCTGCTAATGTATGTATCCAAAGATCTAGCCAAATTCCAAGGTTTAACAATCCAATGGTTATCAAGTCCTTTCTCCTCGCGATGCTGAAAGTATGAGGCAAATTGCAGTAATTCTGTCTTCAAGTTGTAAGTGGTTGGAAGCCAGGAGGGCAGAGTTTCAAGGGTGTCGGGATTATGATGCTGGTTTTCATGTCCCCGCCGGCAGGTGATGCTTAGGAGGTCCTTAACGGTTATAACATATTCATAAGGAAACTGATTAACAAATTTGTTCGGCGTAGCTGCAGCGAGTTCGGCAAAGTTCTTAAAATGATGCGTCAGCCAGAAAACATCGGCTTCTTGGGGATTGTCCACAACTTCAAAGTAAGGATCAGTCAAATGGGAATTTAGCACATCGTATTCGGAGTACACTTTCAGTGGATCATTTCTACTGACGACCGGTTCTGCTACCGGTCCTTCAGGCAGCCATTCAGGTACGTGGCCAGTTGAGAAATATTCTTCATTTGGTTCACTCTGAGTAAAGCTATTACCTCGCAGATCAGTGTACCTCCAGGGCAATAGAACTGCATCTCTTTCGGGTGCATCCTTGGCGACGTACTCGACGAAATCCCTCGTCACCTGCTCGCCGTCCTCTACATCACGAATCGGAAACAACAAGCTGTAAGTTATTTGAGTATTCAAGTGCAGAAACGGAACGATTCTGAAATTCGGTTCGTCCGAGTGGTTAACTGCGGAGCCTACCTCGTCCATGATGTACCAAATGGGAACACGGTCCTCGGCAGTGGTTCCCTCCGCTGCAATGGAGTAAGCCTGGCAGTACTTCCACATAGCTCTGAGAATCTTTTCAACTCGGTCAGAGTCTTCCAGATCGATGCCCGTTATGGCTGACATACGTTCGGCGAGTTGTGGTATGGATTCCAGCTGTTGTCGGGCGACATTCGTCCGAAAGGTCCAAGCATGGTCGATGAGATATACAGAAGTGGGGTCGGAAGCTTTTATGCCTTCGGCGTTAGAGACACACAATGCAAATACTGGACTAGTTTCATCACGTTCTGTATCCGAGTAATCGATCAGCATGAGTGAAAGCGCAGCACCTGCGTCGAAAGTGTCGGTGGTGATCTTATGGTAGATAGATTCCCAGAGGTGCTGCGGTACGTTCGATGACTCCAGTTGAGGTTTGTGAATTGCCAGGAATTCATTGAATAGACTGCCACCGTCCATGGTAAGAGAAATAAAAATTAACTTTTTTGTAATAATAAAAAAGGACGTGCAACAAAAAACGTGTTTCGTTAAGGCAAGGTTGTTCACTTCTGTTGTTGCACTTCTTCCGTCCTGTCAGTTGTCAGTTTCGTGCAGCAGCGACATATGCATTTAAGTAATGTCAGGCTGTGGATTATATGAATTGCGCTTAGCAGGGTGGTCTGGATTTATTTTTGCTGCTTCCTTTTTTATACCCCATCCCATAGGATAGGAGGTACATATATTTTGTTTGTCACATAGTTTGTAATAGTGCCTGTTTTCATTTGGTTGATCCTAACCTGATGTGGCAGAATTACTATGGTGAGGGGAAGCGCCAGTGTGGTGGCCACCGTTCAACCTCCGTTTTATTTTGAGAAATAAAATTTGGGTTAGGTTAGGATCAACCAAATGAAAACAGGCACATACGGTGAAATAATAATGGTAGACCCACAAGACCATAAGGGCATATGTTCGAGACCGAATTCTGAATCGAATAAGCCATGTCAGTCCGTCCCTCTGTATGTCACATGTTTTTAGGCCTTAAATTTTGAGCTACGGTGCTGAAAGTTCTTACGTAAGGTCCACGTCAAATCCGCAAACAGACAAACCCATAATCGGTCTAAATGTGCAACTACCTCCGTCGATTTCAAATCTGTAGCAAAATTTAGCATCTCCTTATAACAAGCGGGAAAGTGCAAGAGTGCGTATGCAAAAGCTTTAGTCCATCTACGACGGATTGCAAAATACCTGACCATACCAAAAAAAAAAACTGCCACGCCTACAAAAAGTGGACGGGATACAAAAATATAACTGTTGCATGCTTTATACTAGGTGCATATATTTCGTCTTAAAACTCAGCTTTTTTAGCTTAAAAAAATCACTTTTTTTAACGGCAACGAAAATGCTAATGTCTACATCCAGGTAATAAAATTTTTAGTCAAATTTCATATACATTTATTGAAAAACAGTCATTTTAAGCTAAAATCCCTTAAAATGGTGGGCGTGGTCAAAAAGAAGGCTAACATTTTGGTCACTTCAAAGACAATCACAAGGCAGTGTTACACACCAAATATGAAAGCGCTAGCACTATTGTAACATAGCTAAAATTTAGAAAAAGTGTTTTTTAAAATTAGAGATGGTCGCACATACTGGCCTGTAGTGGGCGTGTCTGTGGGCGGATTCGGCTAATTTTCAAACTTGATCTGCTCCAATGGACTTCCAGCCAACCCACAAAATTTCAGCTCAAGTCCTAAAAGTTGTTTACATACGGACGGACGGACGGACGGACGGACCGACATGGCTAAATCGATTCTCCTATCGGTCCCATTCTAAAAGGCCTTAGGGGTCTACGGTGATTATTTCACTGCGTTACAAACTATACATCAAACTTAATATACCCTGAATCGGGTATAAAAATGAAAAATTTTATTGGTAAACCTCCTCCAGTGGGCGTGGCTTTTATTTTAAGGTTAAATTTTCAAATGCAATTTACTCAATTTCTTCGATTTTTGCTCGAAATCGAAAAAATTTTGCTTAATATTTTACTTACAACCCTGTTGTAACTTGTAGCGGCCATAAATTACTTAATAACTAGATATTCAACTTAAGCGTCCCCTTCCCCCCAAAACCCATTTGTTTATTTGTTGTTATTGTTTTGAGTTCCGTGTCGGTGAATACGTGTGAGAAAAGTAAACAAAAATTTGAGAGCCCGCCAAAATAGCGAGGTGAATTTCACACTGACATTTGAAAAATTTAAATACATATCTTAAAAAAAAGTCAAAAGATAACACACAAGTCAATAAAGTCAAAATGACAATTCTTTTTAATTTTGCCCACACTTGGGGTGAGCCTACATTGAGACTACAAAATCGTAAAATTTAGTTCATTCGAATGTGCCTGGAAATACTGGAATGTTTATGACGTAATTGGATATTTTTACGAATTTGGTCTTTTTCAATATAGTTCGGGTCACAAATTACTTAATAACTAAATATTCAACTTGTGCGTCCCCTTTTCCCCCAAAACCTATTTGTTTATTTGTTGTTTATGCTTTTCGGTTTTGTGGCGGTGAATGCGTGTGAGACGCTTATTATTATTATTACGCATTTGGGCTTTTCTTTTCTCCAGAATCGTTCATGTGTTATTGATGTTCAGTTTTTAATTATGTAGGAATGCAGAAAATATTAGTTATTCAGCAAAACAAGAGCAACAGTTAGGAAACAATCGAGAAAACTTCCATTTTAGGAAAAGGCTTTTGATTTTTATTTGCGTAAAATATTAAGCGTTCCCAAATCTAAGAAAAATGAAGAAGTTTAGAAGCATTAAATATAGCTTTCATTAGATTGCATCACTGAAACTTTTTTTTACTTCTGATTAAATTTGTTTGTTTAATGAATGCTTCTTTTGGTGTCAATCTCTATTGTTACCTACAAAAATATACATAAACATTTTTCTTTCGACTACTTTGCTATTTCACTGACAGAAATCAATTTCAATGTGCTACTGATTTTTTTTACGAAATGGGTTCACTCAAAAGTGCATTATTCTTCTGTTTTCAGTTGCCAATTTGACTTTTAATGTTAAACTCTAATCTCAAATGCATGCAATAATATCAACTTGGAAGGATAAGGATGACAATTATATCATAATATTGATTTGTTCGAATAATGAATTCAAATTATAGCTATAATAAAAATAATAAAAGTGCCTTTGAACCTTTCTAATGACTTTTACTTTTCAATATACTAACGATTGATTTCGTCAAAACATGCAGAAAACATTTTATTGGTACTTAACCGTAAATTTTGCTTATTAAAGCTTTAATCCGGTAACATAAAACACAAACTTATCAGAGGCACAGGCATTTAGGCAGTAAAAAATTAGTTTCATTTGCGCTTTTTGTGTTTTGTTTTTAACTATATATGAAAATATTTAGAAGGCATTTGAAATACATAATGTATAACTGGAATACAATAAAGATAAAAATGATTTTAAGGTCTCTAGCAAAACAACATTAATGTAGCACGACCCATTATGTGGCGACTTCAAGATATTGGAATTCGTTACAATTTTTGTCCGGTAGACGGAGCAAAAAGCTGATTCCGCCATGTTTTCGTGGTGAATCACTTGAACTTCGTGGTGAATCTCTTCAAGTGTGGAATACATTGACAAAATGTGAGAGTATGCGTAGTTTTCCAGGTATATCCATGGCAACAGCTTGTAGGCCCCCCGGCTTTCCAGTCTAGTTGAATATCTAATTCATTAAGTAATTTGTGGTAGCGGCAGTCCAAAAAAATTACTTCTTCATGGATAATATGATGAAACGATACCACAATCAAGTCTGTTTCTAATTATAATTTCAGTAAAATAAGTCTGGCCTTCGAAATAATCTCTAATATTGTTTAGTTTTCAAGTAATTTATAATTTTTTGGTGTAAATATGAAGCCTTAAGACGCGTTGTCACACGGAGCAGGAACAGAAACAGAAACAGAATTTCAAACATTAGCAACGCAAAAAGCATTCAACGAATTTAGGTTTCAGTTGCCAATGTATGGGATTTAGTTTCTGTTCCTACACAAATAGATTATGAATTTTTCCTTCCAATTTTACAAAATAGAACCATAAAACTTTTTTTCTTTAAAACGAGTTCGTTTCTTATTATCTTTCCAACACTGTTTATCTGTATATATGCATATATCGTAATAGTATTGTAATATTTTCGGCCTGGGGTTCGTCAAATAAAACTCAATTTCACTTTTATAATCACACAATGAAACACTTTATTTATCAAACAAACTTATTTAAACTCAGATCACACTGTTATTCAACTTTACTATTTAGAATTCAACACTTTATTTCAACTCAATCACTTTTTACTTTATTACCGATTTTTACAAGTCCACGTTTAAAATATAACTGTCTCGTACGAGCCTGCCACCCGTGTATTTATCAAAATTAAGCACCTTCTAGTACGTTCCATACCCCCTTTGGTAATTTTCCACTGGTACTCCTCCGCTGAATTCCAAGGAGGGGAAATCGAAATTCGAACTTCGAATATGACAGCTGCTGTCAGATGACTGGAATGACAGTTGGGTATGTTCGTTTAGTGAATCGAGCGGGTGCGTCTGTAGAGCGAATCGATGGGTGCATTCAGGGACTCCTGCGAGTTGTTTTATTTCTTGTCGCCACATAACATTGCCCCCCTCTTAGTTTTGTTCGTCCCGAACAAGTACGTCATCATTGCTTCCGTGGTAGCGATGTAGGCGATCAACATGGACAACTTTCATTTTCGCTCTTGGTCCTCTTTGGATTCGGAATACGACATCATTAATTCGCGTTACAACTTGGTAGGGACCTTCCCAATCCTTCTGAAGCTTTGGCGATCTTCCCTTTTTACGATGTGGGTTGTAGAGCCATACCAGATCTCCCTCGTTGAACTCGGGTGCCGTTGCTCGCGCATCGTATCTCGTCTTCATGCGGTCGCTTGCAACTTTTATATTGCTTCTGGTTCTCTGGTGGATGTCATTAATCCTTTCTCTAAGGTCAACCACGTAGTCCTCCTCGGATGTGGGTTCTTCAGTGGGAAATCCGAATTTAAGCTCACTGGGTAGCCTGGCAGTTCGGCCAAATAAAACTTCAGATGGAGTATATCCAGTTGTACTGTGAATAGCATTCCGGTAGGCCATAAGGAATAAAGGTATTCGCCGATCCCAATCCCGTTGATTCTCGTCCACGACTTTAGAGAGATGTTCCTTCAGCGTCTTGTTGAAGCGTTCCACCATTCCATCTGATTGTGGGTGAAGAGGTGTGGTCCGTGTCTTCTGTAGTCCGATTGCTGCGCATACCTCCTGGAATATCTTCGACTCGAAGTTTCTTCCCTGGTCGGAATGTAATTCCATTGGCACTCCGAACCTGCACACCCAGTGGTCCACTATCTGATCGACAACGGTTTTCGCTTCTTGATTTGGGATCGCAAATGCCTCGGACCACTTGCTGAAGTAATCGGCAATAACCAGGATGTAACGATTACCGCTTTCAGTTTCCGGAAACGGTCCTGCGATGTCGACGGCGATCCTTTCAAAGGGAGCACCCACATTGTACTGGTTCATTTTACCCCTGGTTTTGACTTTGGGTCCCTTACTAGCAGCACAAGTAGAACACTTCCGACACCAACTCTCAACGTCCCTTCTTGCACTCAGCCAATAAAAACGTTCCCGTACTTTTTCCAGGGTTTTGTTGATGCCCAAGTGCCCACCAGACACTCCATCGTGCATTTCCCGTAGAATCTCCTGGACTTTCGACCGTGGAACCACAAGCTGCATCTTAAAGGATTTTCCATCCGGCATTTCCCATTTTCTTCGCAGAACGCCATCTTGTACATGGAGAGAGTCCCACTGCGCCCAATATGCCTTTAATGTGGAACTTCTGTCGGATATATCCCTTGCACTCGGCTTCTCCATAGATTCCTTCCATGCAAGGATTGGCTCAATGTCTGGGTCTTCTTGTTGTGCGTTGCGAAGTTCCTCAGTACTCCAGCCTTCTGCAGGTTCGGCTCTTACTCGCTGGACAGTACATTCGTCCTTTTCCTCTTGTCGCACGCAATGCTTACAATTGGGCTCACATGGTCTCCGGGATAATGCGTCCGCGTTGCAGTGCAGTCTTCCTTTGCGATGTTGTATCTCGAAGTCATAAGCCTGCAATCGCTCGATCCATCTTGCGACTTGGCCCTCAGGATTTTTAAACTGCAGTAACCATTTGAGCGCGGCGTGGTAGGTACGCAAGATGAACTTCTGGCCGCTCAGGTACTTCTGGAAATGTTTCGTCGCCAGTATTAAAGCAAGGAGTTCTCGTCTGGTAACACAATAATTTCTCTCTGGTCGGGTAAGCACTTTGCTGAAGTATGCTACGACTTTCTCCTGCCCATCGTGTAACTGCGACAATACTGCGCCAACACCCACATTGCTAGCGTCTGCGTCCACAATAAATGTCTTGCCGGGGATGGGGTAAGCTAGTACCGGTGCTTCGCAAAGTCGCTGCTTCAGATGCTGAAAGCTTCTTTCGCACTCACCTGACCATTTAAATTGTCTTCCTTTCTCAGTGAGCTGGTGCAGACACTTTGCAATCCCGGCGAAATCTTTGACGAACCTCCTGTAGTACGTAGCTAGACCGAGAAAGCTCCTTAGCTGGTGTTTGTCCTTGGGAACTGGCCAACTTCTCACAGCTTCGATTTTCTCTGGATCCGTCTTCACGCCATCCGTCGATATCACATGCCCCAGATACTTTACTTCTGCTCTGAAGAGCGCACACTTCTTTGGATTGAGCTTTAAGTGTGCTGCTCGAAGTCGTGAGAAGACCTCCCTTAAGTTGTCGCGATGTTCTGCAAACGTCTTTCCCAAAACGATGACGTCATCCAAATATACCAGGCAGGTTTTCCACGTCAGACCATGTAAGACACGTTCCATAAGACGCTCAAAGGTGGCCGGAGCGTTACACAGACCAAATGGCATTACTGTAAACTGCCAAAGCCCATTGCCAGTTGTGAAAGCGGTCTTCTCTTTGTCTTCTGGATGGATCTGTACCTGCCAGTAGCCACTTTTCAGGTCGAGAGTGGAAAACCATTTTGCTCCAGAGAGTGTGTCCAATGTGTCATCTATTCGAGGTAAAGGGTAGCTGTCCTTCTTTGTGACATCATTAAGCCTCCGGTAATCCACGCAGAATCGAGTACTGCCGTCCTTCTTTTTCACCAGTACAACAGGCGACGCCCACGGACTTTTCGAGCTTTCGATCAAACCTTCTCTTTCCATGGTCGATATCATCTCGGCGGCCTCGTCCTGTTTAGCCAACGGAAGTCGTCAGGGAGGTTGGCGGATTGGTCTAGCATCTCCGGTGTCTATGCGGTGTTGTACTAAGTGTGTTCGACCATAGTCTCCATCCTGTGAGGCAAATATACCAGCAAACTCGCCAATTAGATTTTCCGCTATGGTTTGCTGCTCCTGATTTAGCTCACAGTCTCCGAGTATAGTCTTACATACCTCGGTCAATTTAGATGGAGAGACAGGACTTGCAGGCTCACTCTCAGCTATTGTCGAAATGGCTGCAACGGGCACACATCTTCCGATCACCTCTCCTTTTCTGAGCTTAACGGTGCGCTTATTCGGGTTCATCAGTCTTACCGGCACCATGTTATCGCTGGGCTCTGCAAGAATTTTTCCCACGACGTAACTTTTAAATTCATTTTTGTTATCTGGCTCGATGAGGTAGAATCGGTGGTTCCCAGGATCACCCTCCAAACGTGTCCAAAGAACTGTCTCTGAAGAGGGCCGCAGAACTTCATCGCCTCCCAGTATTGCTCGAAGATTCACAGCGTTGTCGTTTCCGTATACCATAGGGATCTCGACGGTTCGATACCTTAGCACCTGCATTCGAAGGTCAAGAATTACCTCGTGTGCCTTCATGAAGTCCACTCCAATGATGCATTCGTCGCATATGTCGGCTACCAAGAATGCATGTGAGAAGGTCAATCCCTCTAGTTGTATCTGTAGCTGCACCTCCCCGTATACTTTCGCCGCTTCTCCTGTAGCTGTCTTCAGACTGTAGCAGCTGGTGTTATGTAGCCATGACGTCTGAACAAGGTCTCTTCGGATGATGGAGGCCGTGGCACCTGTGTCGATAGTGGCCACACATTTTCTGTTGCCAATAATTGCCTTCACAGTAAGACTCCCGTTGCAGCGTTTTGTTTGCGAGACTTGGATGATGGTCCTGGGGGCGTCGATTCCATCAACCAACTTCTGCCCCGCGAAGTTGGTTCTTAGGCGTTTCCCGACTGCTGTTGCTCCGAAACTTGTCCAGCAGGTTGAACGTTGTCCCTGCCAGATGCTTCTTCATTTTGCCTTCTTCTAGCGCAATGTGGGCAGCTTGTTTGTCTAGGTGGAGCTCTGCACTGTCGCTGTAGGCGTCCCAACTTGTTGCAATTCCAGCACCTTATTTGTCCTCGACCGCTATTCGTGTTTTGTCTCTCCATTTCCACGCGCTGACATGAGCATTCTAGCGTAGCCATTTCCCTTATGCGATGGCCACCTTGCGAAGCTTGGTCTGCAGCTTCCATTGTCAGGGCGAATGCTAGTGCTTCAGCGAGAGTCTTCTTACCTGCCATTCTTACAGCTATTTGTAGCTTTCCATCCGCAATGGCATTGGTAAACGCATCGGTTGCCAACTCGTTTATTATCTCCCTGCTGGTGTTGGGATAAGACAAATTCGCTAATCGCTCGATGTCGGCTTGCAACTGCTAAAGCGTCTCACCCCTTGTCTGAACTCTTCGGCGCAACTGGACCCGGTAAACTTGTTGCATGTGGTCGTCGCCAAACCTCATCTCGATGGCCTTCACCATGGCATCATAATCTTTTTGTTTTTCTTCAGGGATGGTCTGCAGCAGTTCGGCAGCTGTTCCTCTGAGCGCAAGCGTGAGAGCAATTGATTTATCTTCGTTGTCCCAGTTGTTTGTCAATGCTGCAGCTTCGAATTGTCTCCTATAAATCGGCCACGATGTTTGGCCATCGAAGACAGGCGGCTGCATTTCTTTGCGTCGTGGACCGTCGGGCAAATATTCTCGCACTTTCTGTTTCTTAACTAGCTCCAGCTCCTTAGCCAGTTGTTCAACTTCCGATTTGACTTCAGTGAATTTTTCCTCCACGCTTTCAATTCTTTGATCTACTGCCTGGAACTTTTCCTCAAAAAACGCATTCTGGGAATCAAGTTTGCTTTCTAGAGCTTTCTTCTGCTCATCGAACTTAGTATCTAGCTTTCCATCGAGAGCGTTCTTTTGTTCTTCGAGAGCGTTCTTTTGTTCTTCGAAAGCATTCTTTTGTTCTTTTTGGCCGCTCTCCAGCTTTTCGAATTTCTCCAGAAGCAACTTCATGAAAGCGGGCATTTCATCGGCAGTACTTACTGTGCTTTGTTGCTGTTCTTCTTGAACTTCGAACAGCATCGTGTCTGGATGTCCACCTTCCTCGGTAATAGCGTCCTGGAGTCGGAGCAACAATTCCCTTTTGAGCCCCGAAGTCTGGAGGTTTCTTTTACCCAATTCCGCTTTTAACTCAGCTGTTGTCAATTGTTCAATTTTTCGACCCATTTTGAATTGTCTTCACACAATTTTCACAACACAATCACTTTATGTCTTATATCTGTTCGAGAAAATTCACTCGCGAATAAACAAATCACTGAAACCGTTTTTATAACTTAGTTAATTATAGCTTTATCGCACAATCAGCTTCAATGTATCCGGAATATTCCACAATCAAATTCGTATGAGTCACCGACACTGTTTACACACACGATATCTCTGGGAAATTCCAACTGTTCCGGAAAATTCCACTGTAGAATTAACCCGCACAATTATGAGTTTTATCCCACTTCTGACACCAATGTAATATTTTCGGCCTGGGGTTCGTCAAATAAAACTCAATTTCACTTTTATAATCACACAATGAAACACTTTATTTATCAAACAAACTTATTTAAACTCAGATCACACTGTTATTCAACTTTACTATTTAGAATTCAACACTTTATTTCAACTCAATCACTTTTTACTTTATTACCGATTTTTACAAGTCCACGTTTAAAATATAACTGTCTCGTACGAGCCTGCCACCCGTGTATTTATCAAAATTAAGCACCTTCTAGTACGTTCCATACCCCCTTTGGTAATTTTCCACTGGTACTCCTCCGCTGAATTCCAAGGAGGGGAAATCGAAATTCGAACTTCGAATATGACAGCTGCTGTCAGATGACTGGAATGACAGTTGGGTATGTTCGTTTAGTGAATCGAGCGGGTGCGTCTGTAGAGCGAATCGATGGGTGCATTCAGGGACTCCTGCGAGTTGTTTTATTTCTTGTCGCCACATAACAGTATATATATATACAGATTTTCATTCTTTTTAAAGTCTCAAAACTAGTTCCACAGAACTTAACATTCATCCAGATTTAAGCAGTGATGATGCTGAAGATTGAAAAAACTTTTTTAATTTTGATTTTTAGCTTAATGAAGCCTAATTTTTCTTTTTTTTTTAATTTGAATTGCATGAAATAAAGTTATTTTCTTTTTTTAATTTTTTAATTGCATACATTTTTAACTAAATAAAACTTACCTATTTATATCTCAAGGTTCAAAGTTGGCTTTGTTCTCTCTTCTATGCTGAGAAAACATCTTAAGTATTATATATATTTATATAATATATTTTTTATATATATTTTTTATATTTTATACGATATATTTTTCATTATCTATTTAGGAATAAGACCTAAAGTTGACGTAAGAACTGGATAATTTAAAGTAAACTTTAGAGCAGAACAAAAATTTCTTTAAAATGAGAAGTCAACTTAACTCCTGATAGGATTTGTTGTGGTTAAAAACCTAAAAGGCCTTAACGACTAAAGTATTAGTTTCGTCAATAAAATCGTTTTAAGTTATTTTTATTTTTTTAAGTTAATTTTAAACTAAGAAGTAGTAAAAATATCTTTATTTCACTTTTTGTTTCAACGTTGTTGGAGGCTCCGATCGCCTAATAGAGTCATTTGTATTTTCACGCGTTTGTCAAAAACTTTAAACTAAAATAAATAAAAAAATAGAGTGGCGCAACAGCTCGAGGTGAACCAGGGCCAACTTCTCAACAATGTATGGTGGTGTGTTAATTTCTTGACATACAAGGGGACCTACAATTTTTAGCCCAATCCGAACGGCACTTTGAGAAGTTTTTCAAGACAAATGATACTCTCGGGGGGCTTGTCAGACCCTCGCGGTGTCTTTAAACTTTAAACTGCTCTGCTAAAAAATGAGTTAAACTGAGTTTAGTGTTTTTTCCTTGCGACCACAGATATATAAACTGCTAGTACCCAACTTTATTACGGTCCCTTGAACTTCATTCAAGCACGTAGAAACTCGCGCTGTTTGGTACCCGTGGCCAAATTTAGGAGCACTTTCAATGGGAAATCCAAGGGGGAATGCTTCTGCAACCTATTACCAAACAGCAGCACAGAGCAGGGTACCATTTTTGTCGCGGGTTTTGTAGCGGAGACCACCAACTAGCAGTCCATATAATGTCAATGCCCAGCACTGGTACTAAACATTAAATAAGAGCACAGTGCGCACTGGTGCTGAAGATGCCCCAAGGACTTTGTCGGAGTACAATGTTCATTGGTCTTAAAATTTTACGTTCTAACGGGTGATTTTTTAGAGGTTGAGAACTTTTTTTTAAAAAAAAAAAAACACAAAAAGTTCGAAAAAATTAATGAAATATTTATTTGAATCGATAGTTTGAACCTTGCAATTTAATGTTTAAAGATAATTTCATGCAAATGTTGACCGCGGCTGCGTCTCAGGTAGCCCATCCGCTGAGTCCAATTTTGGCATACTCTTTCACACATATTGGCCGGTATCTCACGAATGAACGCATGGATGTTGGCTTCCAGTGCGTCAATCGAAGCGGGCTTGTCCCTATAGACATTAGCCTTGACATACCCCCACAAAAATAATCTAATGGTGTCAAATCGCACGATCTAGGCGGCCAATTGACCGGCCCGAAACATTCTTCCGAATAGACTGCTCAGAAGGTCGAGAATGCCGACCATAAAATGGAAGCAGCGCGCGATGAACATTTCGAACCGAGCACGAATTTTCATAGTAAAATTCAATAATTTGCAAGCGTTGTTCATTTGTAAGACGATCCATGGTTAAATTGCAAACCAAACTGAAGCTGTTTGACAGACACAAGGTACTAAACACACGTCAGCTGTCAAAACCAGTGTTGCCAAAACCAAACCAGCTAAAAAATCACCCTTTAGTTGTTTGTCAGCTGGTTGCGAAGTAGTAATTTGACAGTTTCATAGTACACTTGCATTCGATGACAGTTTTTGACAGCACTGAGTTTTTCAGATGCGCTGGGTATAGTATAATTGGGCCTGGGTGCAACTAAAATCAGTGCAAGTTAGCCAATCAGGTATAAGGAGGTGCTTTATGTGCCGCCATTAACAGTGCAATCCAGTTTGCAATTAAATCATAACGCAAAACAAAAACCTGGTGCTTCGCTGAACGATTTGAACGCAAGCTGCTGATAGGATCTTAAAAAGCTTTCGATGTATGTATTTACAACAAGAAAGCGCTTCACTTTTTAAGCTCCACTAGGAATACTAGTTTAATAAATAAATAAATTATAAGTAATAATAGCTATTATTATTAATTTATTGATTATTAATTAATTAATTAATCAGGCTGATTCAGTGGATTGAGCCTCGGCTGTTTACAGGTTCGTCCATCTGTCTATTGATAGTTCTAAGGCCTTAACTTTTGTTAAGAGACCGAAGAGTATACTAGCAATAATTCAAATTTTCACACTGGCCAAATAAGAAGGTACCAGACCTAAAGTCGTCAAGCCCTTGACTCTGGAAACTTTCAAGTTGCATAGGCTATCTGACGTAATCGTGAATGAACACTGACATTGACTGGCGAAATTCAAGGAGATCTAGAAATATTTATCCATTTCCTTCCCTTGATTGTAATTGCAGCAGTTTGCTTCCATCTGTAGCGAAAAGATTCACCACTCCTTTTGTAGGAGCACTTTCCTGTTTTTCAGACACAAGACAAGTACATCTTGTAGGTAGCAGCTGGTGTAGAAAAAACATACAATTATATAAATTTACCAACAATTATAGCATTCAAACAAACCATCAGTGAAAATCTGTGCGGCAATGTCAAGGAAAATGCTCAGAACATAAAATTGCTCCTCTTGCGTTCCCTCTTTTGTTGTGTTTTTTTTTCTCTCCGGGCTCCAATTATTGTGCAACTTGTCGTAGAATCCTGGCTGGTTTATGATGCAACATAAAAGGCGGTCATCTGAGTTTATTAGCCTGAATTAAGTATCAGGCTGCGAAGTGCGGATTTTATTTTGCCACCGCACTAAGGTTAGTTATTTCCAGATTTTGGCGCGGCTCAAATTAACAACAACAATGGAGAAACTTTGCATAATTTTGAGCCTGTGTATGAAAAAAAATATCCTCATTCCTACATTTAGTTGAGCGTTCTGCATAAAAAAGACTGCGCTATCGTCATGCACAACATGTACGCTCCAAGAATATTAAACAGAACAGGCCAAAGACCTATATATTGTGGTAACTCTACCGACATGAATGTGTATGGTTTACCATTGACGAATACAGAGGAAGGAGCCAATTCATTTGGATTTTTCAAAACTTTTTAACAAAATTAATGACAGATATCGATCCCGAATTACCAGTTTCTACAGGGCGAAAGGTGTAAAAAAAATGTTTAAGAGGGATACACTTTTTACTTAGCGACTGTCGACAGTGTTGAGTGATTTCCTGATGCCGAAACCTGATGGCTGCGGTTTTGATCTGGATGATGTTGTGCACATGGTGTGTATTCTGTAGATATCTGATAATGAAGAATCCATGTAACCAGCTTTGTTCCATTCTCCTCGTTTAAGAAAACAGTAATAACGATTATAAGCACTTTCTCTCTGCTTACCTCATGAAAATATGTACAAAGGGACGGTGAGCATTTCGTTTTCTGTCTTTCGTTGTTCTTTCATGATACTGGACACTGTTACATTACTGCTTCCCAAGCTTCCTGAGTACTCAACATCTGTCTCATGGTGTTCTCTGGGCTTAATGGAGTTTTTTCATGGAGTTTTTTCGTCAACTGGCTAGGTTCTTTATGATATCGGGGACAACGTTTTCAACTGCTGTTGTGCCCAAATCTGTGGAGGTAGGCTGTGAAACACCCAGGACCAGTAGCTTATCCTCTAATATACCAACCTATACCTTTGTCGGAGTCGGAGGAGTTCGATCTATCTTGCCATTCATCTAGGATTGTTCGTAGAGTAGAAAGACTTCATTCTCGGGTCGCGACTGTTGCTAAACCTTGTCCTGCTGACACAATTTTGTTTTTGCGTACCTTTGACTAGGGTAGGAGGTCTATTTTCTATATGTAGACCGCCTCTGCTTCTCGACTACATGTCTTCGTTTTCATTGCGCAGCCCATATTTGGAAGCCAAAGAGTATCGTTGACGTTGCTGCTCTATCCAATAACAGACTCTTGTTCTGCTTAGGTTCTCCTTGACATGGTCCATGCCAGGCGACTTTTGCTCTTGCCGCCTTACCCGGTGCATATTGCAGGTGTTGCTTAAAGGTTAACCTCGGATCTAATCTATTGTATTACGAAGGTATACTTCAGCTTTGCTCGATACCTTCGCATACCTCTGCATATGGTGCTGGTTGATTTTGAAAAAGCTTTCGATAGACTACCACGAGATCTGATATGGGCGCGGCGCTAAGAAAACGAGGAGTTCCAGAAGCCTACGTGCGGATGATCATGAACATGTATGCTGGAGCGAAGACAAGAGTAAGATGTCCTTCCGGAGTCACTGATGAGTTCTCAATTAAAGTCGGTGTACACCAGGGAAGCGTCCTAGGTTAGGTTAGGTTGATGGAAGCCCTTTTGACAATAGTCACGGCTTCACTTAGACCAGCAGTTGGGTCCATTGTGTCCATTGGGAAAATTTTTAATACCTGGAACGAAAACAAAAATAGCCCGCTGTTAGAAGCTCAGAGTTCCGCCCTCTTCGACCCATCCGGATTTGTATACAAATATTAGGAGGTCCTTTAGATCTACATTATAGAGATCTTCGAGCTCGTTGAAGAGGGGAAGCGTCCTAAGTCCTTTGCTTTTCATTGTAGGCCTTGATTATTTGCTTGAAGGAAAACTGACGGACCCGAAAGTACATCAGTTATTCTTCGCTGACGATGGGGCAATCATAAGTGAAGATCATATATCCCTGCAGCGAGCAATTGATATATGGATGGATGTATTAGAGGGGAATGGGTATCGTTTTAGCCAAAAGAAGACAGAGTACCTGCGCTGCCCATTCTCTGACCCACGCGAACCAATTCCAGACATTAAATTGAATGGAAAGTTGCTTCCCAAGTGTGAAAAGTTCAAGTACCTGGGATCTATGATCAATAGCAAAGCAAACTGTGATGACGACATCAATCATCGCGTAAGCGTGGGGTGGATGAAGTGGCGAGATAGCTATCTTCTGTGACCGAAAAATGCCCCCTAAGCTGAAAGGAAAGCTTTACACCGCAGTTGTGCGTCCGGCGCTTACATATGGTTCACAATGTTGGACAGCGTATAAGAAATATGAGAGCAAATTAACGGCAGCTGAGATGAAGATGCTTCTAAGAATGATGCTTATAAGAAGTACGAAGATCCGAGGAAGCCTCCATGTAAAAGAACCTATCTCCAGAAAAATGAAGCACGACCGGCTCAGTTGGTCCTACGAACCCCGTCAAAAAGGCAATGTCAATCAACATTCCAGCGCAATCGCGAAGGAGAGGAAGGCCTAAGCATTCATGGCTCTCACAAATGCAACGTCAACAGCATTTATTTGGCCTCAGTGACGAAGAGATCCAAAACCGGGTGGCCTGCCGGTATATTCTTAGGTCAAATCGGCGTACCCCACAAGCGGACCATTAGAAGGTAGTAGAATGGGAGGGTTATAATCCATCACTTCAGATTATAACCTCGCGCCTAAATGAAAAAGAAGAAAGAAGATACTTCAGCTTTGCTCGCTTACATTACTCGTTCGCTGCTGGTAAGCACCACTTTCGTCCTTTCCATGGATCGTAGATCCATGCTTACTAGGCAGTCTTATACCATTAAGATGGCTTTATTACAGTCAGTCTCAAGCTCTGAAAGAAATTTGGCCAGTACAGTGATCGCTATGTCGTCAGCGAAGCCGATTGTTTTCGTTGAGCTTCGTATCCGGAGTTTTAGTACGTCGTCGTTTATAAGATTCCACAGTAGAGTACGTTACTTTGAGGGACGCCGCCTGTGACGTTGTACTGCCTCATCCCGTCGTCGGTGTCATTGTACAGTATTCTGTTTTTAAAGTAGTCATTGTACTCTGCAGATAGTCTGGCATTCTCTTGGCGCAAAGTGCTCGCAGAATTTTGCTCCAGTTAGTGGAGTTGGAAGCGTTCTTAACATCCAGGATCCAGTCTGATGATTAAACAGTACTGTTTACTCCCACCTTTCCGTCGTATTCCTTTCTGCCCTTTTTACTGTATGCACAACTTCGCCGATGGCATCGATCGTCATGAGCATTTTTTGTCATGAGCAACAACCAGGAGTACACTGGTTGTACTGTACTTTAAGGACTCGTTTTTCCGTGCGGAATCTTCTGAGTTTCGGAGTTAAAACTGCTAAACTGAAACTAACCCAGAAGAGAAGCTCGAGTTGTTCTCTAATCTCATTTTTCACAGAAACACGCAAATCAACAGCTATTAAACATAGAAAAAACATTTAAAGAAGTTCATATACCGATCCCCAGAGTTGATCCGGGATTAACTCACCAAATTTGGTTGAGTTAATTTGGTTTCCTTGCGGAAACTATACTGGCGATACGCGAATCCTCCTGCTTAGTCGATCGCACTCTCCTATCACTTATTATGCGCTGCATTACTTTACCCATCCAAACATGTCATCCCAATTTGGTGGAAAGTGAATGGAATGTGAAGACAGTTGTAGAGACCTTTTAGAGATATGATCGAGACCGACAAGTGAATCTATTAAGCCATATCTGTCCGTCCATCCGTCTGTCTGTATGTGTGAAGGTTTTAGGTCTTCAAAATCAAGCTAGAGAGCTGAAACTTGGTATGCGGCTTGGTTCTTCTTTTGCACAAAGTGTAAAAATTAGCTCAATCCGTCAACGGCCACGCCCACTACTGGCTTCAATGTGAGATAACCTCTATTTCACATTTAATTTCAAAATGCCTTTTGGTCAAGTAAGACATTGCGTTGGAGCTCAACTTTTGGTACTAAGCAATAATGGCCCAAGGTCTTTAACAGGGCAAAAATTGAAAAGCCCACAATATCGACCAAGCCCACATTAAATATGTTAGATCTTTAAAATTCCAATTTCTCAGAAAGTTCACTTCAAATTGAAAAAAAATTGTATGACAAATATTAAAGAAATTACTTTTTGCTAGGTTTGCGCCACACAAAATTTTAGGCTCCGCCTACTTTTAATGGGCGTTTTTAGGAAAAAACTGTTTTTTCTGAAATAATTTTTGCTTTTACCGTATTTTCTCATGATTCTATTGAAATTACAATTAATTGATTTTAATTTTTAGCCTATACAAATAATATAAAAATTCGGGCCAAAAAACTTGGTGTTACACGGTATATAGGGGTCGGGTATACAGGGTGTTTCCAAATTCGATGCAAATATTCTGACACAAGATTCTTGGGTATATTTGAAGAAAAAATTTTTTCTACAGTATGGGCCTATCTCAAATTTTGTTACCACTTATTGGGAATTTAAGAAAACACCTACTTTGAGGTACCTTGACCCATACTAAAACAAATATCTCCGCTAACACTTACAACAGGTACTTCATTTAGAACTTAAATTTTAGTAGAAATAGTACTCCTTTTAACTGCATTAAAATAAAATTGATGACTTTCTTAACTTTCGAGATATTTGCTTTTAAGTCGGATCCTTTTTCCCTGCCCATGACATTTTTTTGACTTTCAAGACACATTTCTGCGAAAAATGCGTAATAACTTACTTACTTAAGGTGGCGCTACAGTCCGGGGTGGACCTGGGCCTCAGCCAACAAGCTTCGCCAGCCAGCTCTGTCTCTAGCTAGCCGTCTCCAGTTTCGCACGCGAAGTTGGCTGAGGTCCCCTTCCACTTGCGTGCGCCACCTGAGTCTCGGTGCTCCTCTACCAAATCGTCCCTGCGGTGTGGATTCGAAGATTTTCCGGGCCGGGGCGATGGTGTCCATCCGCTCTAGATGACCCAGCCATCGTAGACGTTGTGTTTTGACTCTTTTGGCTAGGTCGGTATCGCTGTACAGCCCGTACAGTTCGATGTTATATCTCCTCCTCCACTCTCCGTCTATGCAGACGGGACCGTAAATCGTCCGAAGAATTTTTCTCTCGAAGCAGCCTAAAGTGTTTTCATCCGCCTTTGACAGGGTCCATGCTTGCGTAATAAACATATCGGTAATTTTTTTCTTTTAGTGCACCTAACAATACTTAATAAAAATTGCTCAGACAAGTTACCCGAAAAACTCACAGATTTTATGATACTTGGGAAATTCCATAGCAGGTAAAATTAAACAAGACTTTTTGAGAAAGTTTAAGTATAGGCTCGTGTACAAAGCATTATTGTGCTTATACATCTGAACGTAACATCTTGAGTATACTACTTTAATGAAATATATAATAAATGAGCATTTTTAAATACCTTAGAAACAGCAGTCAATCTTACATGATGAAAGTAAAATGTCTTCGAGATCATTTTTAATTTGAGAGAGACGAACCGCCGACAAAAACGTCATGCAATGGATGTTGTTGAATGAAATCTTGAAAGCTAGTCAAGGTACCTCAAAAACACCTACTTTGAGGTACCTTGACCCATACTAACACAAATATCTCCGCTAGTACTTACAACAGGTACTTCATTTAGGACTTAAATTTTAGAAGAAATAGTACTCCTTTCAACTGCATTAAAATAAAATTGATGACTTTTTTAACTTTCGAGATATTTGCTTTTAAGTCGGATCCTTTTTCCCTGCCCATGATATTTTTTGACTTTCAAGACACATTTCTGCGAAAAATGCGTAATAAACATATCGGTAATTTTTTTCTTTTAGTGCACCTAACAATACTTAATAAAAATTGCTCAGACAAGTTACCCGAAAAACTCACAGATTTTATGATACTTGGGAAATTCCATAGCAGGTAAAATTATGAAAAACTTGATTCATAGTGTTCAATTCCTATTATTCTGAATAAAAATGCTTGTGTTTGGTTTATGTTTTTTTTTATTTCATTAAGTTAACTTTACAATCAAATAAGGTGTTCAAAGTGTCCTCCTCCATTTTGTATGCATGCTAGAGCCCGTTTTTGGATTGCGCTGTCAACGTTTATTGAGGATAACTCCTGCCTCACTTGTGACGAGGCTTGGAGAATGCGATCTTCTAAATCATTTAGAGTTGATATTTCTGTAGAATAAACAAGTTCTTTCAAACTCCCCCATACAAAAAAATCCATAATTGTAAGGTCTGGAGATCTTGCAGGCCTGTGAACTGGTCCATTTCTTCTTATCCAACGACCAGCGTACTTTTCATCCAGCCAATTCTTAACCTCGCGACCAAAGTGGGCTGGGGCTCCATCCTGTTGAAAATATGACGAAGCTCGTTGGGTTACCGGAACATCCTCCAGCAGATCTGTTAAATCATTGCGCAAAAATTCCAGATAGTTTGCAGAATTCAGTGTGGGAGGCAGTTTGAAGGGACCCATTAAGTTGTTTCCAATAACACCTGCCCACAATTTGACGCTAAATCTGTGTTGAAATGATGACTCTCTCCTTGTGTGTGGGTTTTCCGCACCCAATGTGTGTAGATTGTGAAAATTTGTAGTCCCATCTCTAGTAAACTGAGATTCGTCCGTCCATAGGATTCTGCTTATAAAACCGTTGTCATCCAAGTTCCGCTCTAACAACCAGTTGCAAAACTCAAGTCTCGGCTCCAAATCACTCGGAAGCAGTTCCTGAACAGGTGTATGGTGGTATGGATACAAGTTTTCCGTATGCAGGAGACGAACAATTTTATGTGTTGAAACATTAAATCGCAAGGATAAGCGCCTGATGCTGATTGATGGATCATTTGCACCGCTTCCAGTATTCTTTCATCAACTGCAATTCTTCCTGGTGAAGCTCCTGCGTTAGGTCGTCTTGTTGAAACAGATCCCGTTTCCCGAAGTCTTCGAAACGAATTTGTAAATACGCGGAAATATCCTAACTCTTCGGTTAGGATAAAGCTGATGGTATCTTTGTTGTGCTCTAATAGAACTTCCGTTGCACATCCCATAAACGTAGATAATATCGGCGTATTCTTCGTTTGTAAAAGACGCCATTTCAAGTAGGGTTTCTTAACAACTGTTGTGTCACCTCGGCTTCAAAAATGACTTTGATGGATTTAATTTTGTTTTCTAACCTTTTATACAATTTACATTAAATAAATTTTCCAACTAGACGACCAACCTCAAACTTAATCCTTTTTGGGATTTAACAGAAAAATGATAGGGAAATTATCTTTTTATCAGGTAGTCTAATAAAAATGCATGCTCTAAAACCTACGTAAATTATTAATACATAGTCAAGAAATCGTTCTTGTTGTCAATCGCGGTTATAAAAGTAGGTAACAAATCATATTTCCACCTTATACCTGTCGCGGCTTCGTGAAAAGAGTTTTTCATAATTTTACCTGCTATGGAATTTCCCAAGTATCATAAAATCTGTGGGTTCTTCGGGTAACTTGTCTAAGCAATTTTTATTAAGTATTGTTAGGTGCACTAGAAAAAAAAATTACCGATATGTTTATTACGCATTTTTCGCAGAAATGTGTCTTGAAAGTCAAAAAAAATGTCATGGGCAGGAAAAAAGGATCCGACTTAAAAGCAAATATCTCGAAAGTTAAAAAAGTCATCAATTTTATTTTAATGCTGTTAAAAGTATTGTATGTATTTCTTCTAAAATTTAAGTCCTAAATGAAGTACCTGTTGTAAGTGTTAGCGGAGATATTTGTGTAAGTATGGGTCAAGGTACCTTAAAGTAGGTGTTTTCTTAAATTCCCAATAAGTGGTATAAAAATTTGAGATAGGCCCATACTGTAGAACAATTTTTTTCTTCAAATATACCCAAGAATCTTGTGTCAAAATATTTGCATCGAATTTGGAAACACCCTGTATAGAAGTTTGTTCCAGACGAACTCTTGCACTTACTCACTTGCTAGGTGTTAAGAAAGTTCCTAAATGAACACAATCGACCCATCCTGACCCTAACTTGACCTTCTTAGTTTAATTTTCAAGCTTAAATAAGTCAAAGGTGAAAAACTATTTATACTGTCAAGATATTTGCAGACTTAACTAGATCAGTTATTTCTTTCTTTTGAGAGGAATTCAATCAAAGTTGATTTACGGCTTACTGAGGTGTGAAGGCCTAAAGTGCCATTATGGCCAAAAGCGTGTTTATGATGGCTTCTTGCTATACAATCTAAAGGAACCTCGCTATGCCATGTCGGCCAGTTTTTGCAGTTAAAGTTTTAATCCAAGCCAATACTAACGTCAGCAACCCCATCAATGACCCTATAGCCAATTGTGTGTCGATGATATCCGCTGACTGGTGTAGGCTAAGCAAGCCAATGCACCATCGGCCTTAAAGATCAATCACGCAGTAGTATATGTTTCAAAACAACGTGTTGACGGGTCTTGTTATGATGCCAAGACTGTGCCTTGTTTCGGTGCGGGCATGGGTATGTTATCTGCGATGCTTTGCATGTAATTTGTTAGCAGATTTACTAGCATAATGTAACTGTATGCACACACGTACTGATTGATAGGTTAATAGAGTTGTATCTTGTATGAAAGAAATCACTGACTGAAATCAAATTAATGTTTTGTGTAGTGTGCGTTTGACAGGTCTTCACTTGAAGCATGCTTTGGAAAAATTTAACAATAATGCCAGGGACGAAATTTCACTCTTTTAATGTCTTTGCCACATACCTGTTCATTTTTGCTGTCTGTTAGAAATACATGATGTTCACACATAAGTAGGTGTGTTTTATCTAATACGATTTCTATAGGGAAAGCGAAACTTACATGTCTTTCTATATCGCGAAAAGTATGTGCCAACGGTCAAGGGTATATGTGTGCCGATAACCAAATAGAAAAACCGCAACCTAAATTACCTACGTTGTTGTCCGCTTTAACTACGTTGCTTACAAGGCCAAAATTTGAAATAAGGCACATATGTACATACATAGGTACAGCAACTTAAGCTAAAAACAAAAGTGAAAGCAAAATTCGTGTGAAAAGTTTTAAAATTGCGAATTTTACGTTTTTTTTTCTTAAGACCTATACAAATGCTTGATTGCCTCGTTATCCTTGCATTCAAATGGAAAAGCCACACAACTTATGGCGTATTCTTTTGAACACCGAACTGCCACAAGAGGCTGTCAACACTCGGTGTACACTCGGTTTTATTGTGAACAGAACGACAATTACTGAACCGGTGCAGTCATCACGTTAAGTGTCAAATTGCTTTGACTTTATTTTGTCTATACTTTTTTTTTTGCATTTCGTAGTGTGATTTTGTTGGCGTCGGTTTTTTGTACTTTTAACTTAAAATTAATTTTGTTAGCTTGAGCGTGTGACATTTAGTAAATTTTTATCGATTTCATACAATTAAAGTCGCGTTGTAAGAAATAACAAATAAAAATTGAGTGGAAACGTCACTTCACATACACAATCAAAGCTACACCCAGCCTCCACCGTCAAACATGCTTGGCCCATAGAAGTTTTCTTTCAAGGATTACTCCCAAATATTTGACTTCGTTGGATATCAGGATAGTGACACCTTTAAGCACTAGTTGGGTCAGACCAGTGACCTTCCTCCTTCTCGTAAAGAGAACAACCTTAGTCTTAAGAGGGTTCACTGAAAGCCCATTCCTAGTGCACCAATCATCGATCAAGTCTAGGGATTTCTGTGCCTGAGAGCATACAACCCCTAGGTTTGAGCTTATCGAAAGAAAGCGACATCATCCGCGTAGGCTTGTGTGTAGGTTCCAGGAGGGTTGAGAGCCGATAGCAGAGAGTCTATCACCATGCACCATAAAAGTCTACCACCATGCACAAAGTCCCTAGGTTTGAGCTTATGGAAAGAACGCGACATCATCTGCGTAGGCTTGTGTGTAGGTTCCAGGAAGGTTGAGAGCCGATAGCAGAGAGTCTACCACCATGCACCATAAAGGGGGAGACAGAACGCCACCTTGTGGACAGCCACTGTTTACTCCAGCTATGACGCACTTGCCACAATCTGCCTCGGTTATCAGCTTCCTGTGCATTAGCATTGCCCTAATCCATTGAACTTATGTTTCATCTACACCGTGTTGTCTGGCTGAGTTGCACATCCTATAAAACGTCACGTTATCAAAAGCACCCTCAATATCAACGAAAACGCCCAGCACGTACTCCTTCTGGTCAAGAGCACATTCAGTCTCACCACCAAGTTTTTCAAGCGCAGTTTCGCAGGATTTTCCGCGCTGATAAGCGTTTTGCATCTCAGAAAGAGAATGCAATCGAAGAGCAACCTTGCGTACGCGCAGCTCAACCAGTCTCTTCAAGCTTTTTAGCAGGAAGGAAGATAGAGTTTTGGGTCTAAAACTTTTGGCTATAGGCTATTTCAGACTTACCAGGTTTTGATATGAATACGACTTTAACCATGCGCCAAAGGGTGGGAATGTAATCCAAGGCGAGGCTTGCAGTAAATATTTTTTTCAGCATGGGCAACAGCTGACTTAAACTTTGTTTCAGCATAACTGGGTAGATTCCATCTGGATCAGGTGACTTAAAACTGTCAAAATGCAATTGCATATTTGATAGCGTCATCCGTCACCACTCTGGATGCAATAAACCACTTAAGCCGCGTTGTGTTCGCTGGTTCTAAAGTAGCCACCGTTTCCGGACCACTGAAGAGCACGTGGTGACTTGATTTCCCAGAAAGTGAGTCTCTAGGAGAAGACCGAAGGTCTCCGCCTTGGTCTCAGTACCATCAGGATTGAGAAGTCAAGCAAGTTTGCTTGGTCTATTCCTGTTAACAACTTTCGCAGCCTCACTCATATTCAGATTGCCGAGCGAACCCGATACAAAACTGCAAAAGTGGCTTGGTTGTTCAAAAATGAATGTTGGGGCCTCAAGAATCCATGCCCCGGCCGTATTTGTAAAGACTGCGGGTGGTTTTTGGTCATGGCCACTACCACCTGGAGTAGAAACATTCATTGAGCTCTCCATGCATTAATGATTTTTTGAGTTTTTACTACCTACTGCTCCTGTAGGTTAGAGTACTCTTACAGTTGGTTGGGTGGGGGAGGAGTAAAGGAATAAGAGGGATGGGTGAAAGGGACTGATTTCGGGGCTTGGCTCATTGTTTGATCCAATGGGATTTCTTAGTCCAATCATAATAAGAGCCAAAATCGTGCTTCAAAAACTCCGGATAGAAAAAGTCGACTGGGATGCATCTATACCCCAGACAATTGATAGCGAGTGCACGCAGTTCATGGCGGATCTATATTCGTTGCAGAATTTATTAGTTCCAAGGTTTGCATTGGTAGGAGATTGTGCGAAAATACAAATCCATGGGTTCTGCGATACATCCCTTGATGCATATGCATGCTGTATCTATTTGCGTTTTACTGACAAACGTGGAAACGTATCAGTCAAACTGCTGACCCGGGTGTCGCCGGCCAAGAAGAAACAACTTCCACGTCTGGAATGGAATTGTGCGGGCGCATCCGATTACCAAGTTGTGGTCAAAAATAAGGTTTAGCCTTCGAATCAATTACACTGATTTGGATTGCTGAATTGGAGGTAGTGCTGCATTGGATTGGCACGCATTCATCGAAACTGAGCACCTTTGTCGGAAATCGTGTAGGGGAAATACAGGAACGAGCACCGGAGGTTGTTTGGAGACACGTTTCAACACACGATAATCCAGCAGATATATTTTCTATTGGGTGCTCCGTGGCAGAACTTGAAAATTCAATTTGGTTTTCAAGGCCGTCATTTTCGCTAAATAATACAGAGGAGTGGCCATCAAATTTAGTAAAAAAGCTTTCAAAAGAAAGCCTTCCTTTTGAAAAACGAAAAACAGTTCTTCTTTCGAAAAAGCAAGTCCCGAGTCATTTACTCACTATAATTGAGAGCCATAGCTCTAACCTTAATCTTATTCGTGTATCCGGGTGGTTCAATCACAATTTTTCAGAGAGGAAATCGATTCTGTATCGAAACAGCAGATTCCGAAAGGATCAATCCAATGGCTTAGTCCATTCATCGCGTTAAAACATGGAATTCCATGGACATCCCAGAAGATCGTAAGCATCCAGTGCTACTTCCCAAGGATAGTAACTTCGTTCGGTGCATGATTCAGCATTTACACATCACCAATTACCATGCTGGACCGAGCACTGGTGGCGTTAATAAGGAGGCAATTTTGGGTGATCAACATCGGGTAAATAGCGCGCCAGATTATTCGAGGATGCATCCACTGTGCGAGGTATCGACCAAAGCTACTTGAGCAGGTTATGGGCGGCCTTTTTCGAGTTGTGGGGGAGATTTCTTTGGCCCAATCTACACCTTTTATAAATTTCGTGGCAAAATGCCATACAAAACATATGTTGCCGTTTTCATCTGCTTTGCAATAAAAGCGGTGCATCTCGAGGCGGTATCAGATCTTTCTTCGGTTGCAGAGGACTACCTCGTCATATTTTTTGCGATAATGCAACGAATTTTGTTGGACCTGGAATTTTTTTCTTAAGAGAAACTACCCAAAACATTATTAACAATTTTTGCATAACCCAAAATATTAACTCCTCCTTTATTCCTCCTAGGGCTCCTCATTTTGGTGGGATCTGGGAAGCGGCGGTGAAGGTGGCAAAGGGACACATGTATCTAATCTTATGCAAGGCAAAGATGACCTTTGAAGAGCTGAGGACATCGCTAGTAGAGATCGAAGCCATCATGAACTCCAGGCCAATAAGCATCCACGGATCCAAATGATTTGGAAGCCCTTAGTCCAGCCCATTTCCTTATCGGGTCATCATTAAAAGCACTCCTAGAACCCATTGACGATTTCAATAATTTTGACTATTTGCAGAGATGGCGTCGAATTAGCATAAGTCGAACCTTTAAGTCGGAAAGATGGTGATAATCCATGAAGACAACGCACCCCCCCAGCGATGGTTGTTGGGTCGAATACTGCAAGTCATACCAGGCGAAGACGGAAAAGTCAGAGTGGCGGAAGTTCGGACAGCAAAAGGCACTCTTCGACGTCCGACCTGATGGGTGACGCCCGGAATTTTGGCTGATAAACACAATACAATATGGGTGATAAACACAAACCCATGTATTGCTGAGTTTAGAAATGAATTATTACTGTAACCTAAATGAAAAGTTTATATTTCTGAATCTGGCGCCTGTTTACCAAGGCTCGCCATATGTTAGTATGGAAAACTGTTATAGACTTTGTCCAATTCGCCTATAAAATGCGGTGAAATAAAGAAATCTTTTATAACGTTGTGAAAAGGTCTACCCGTCTTCTCATTTTAAACTTTGTCGCTTCGCTAGTTTCACTTGGTTGTTTTTACTGCACGCAAGTAAGAAAGTGAAGTTCTTATTAGAAAGGTACAACCTCGGGACAATCGAATTTAATTGGAAATTTATAGAATTCGTTCAAATCTAATAAGAAAGCTAAACGTCTTCCTTGTCGGTTGCAAAGCTTAGTCGCGATCGTACAGATAGAGAGATCGTAAAATCTTTGTCATCCGAAGATCTGATTTCAAATCCACAAACCGTCTTAATATGCAACTTCTTCAAGTGCTTTCAAAATTGTAAGACCCTGTGGCAAGCTGATTTTATAACTTAGCATCTCCTGATGTTTTTAAGAGATAAAAACGTAAAATGATGTTGGTACACCTCCCGTTGTGGGCGTGACATCGAATTAAAGAGTAATTTTTCAAAAATGCATCTTATTCAATATTTCTGTTCCAAATCGAAAATTTTATGGAATTAATAGTATGTAGAAAACACCAGGATCGTACCCGGCCGATGAACTGCAAACGATTTTTTCTTTCAACATTTCCGTCCGCTAACATCTCAACATCCAGTTCTACATTTCTTTCATTCCATGTTTTGGGCCTTTAAGAAAAAACATGGATTTCGACTGCTTTTTAGCCTGACTTAGAATAAGAAAAGAATAAGTAATAAAATTTGACATAAATCACACCAGATTCCATTCTATCCAACTAAAGATAGATTCCATTCCAATCTAACTCTGCGATAAAGCCGACATAGATCCCTGGAGAGTGGCATACAGAATGGTGATGACAAAACTTTAAGACCCGGTCAATAAAGTGTCCAATAATGCTGAGTTCGATAGTGAAGCACTTCTTCAAAGTTCAACTGCAACATGTTATATCGTACAAGAAATAATCTCTGACGATATCCAGCCAATTAACCAGGGAGGGCTACTCAACTCGTGCGGGATGATTGGCGACAACAAAGCCCCCGACGGAATTCCAAATAAAGCAGTAAAGGCGGCTGTAGAAAAACTACCAGACCTCTTCATATCAACGTTTCAGAAATTCTTGGAGCAGGGAACGTTCCCCAAAAAATGGAAAACACAGCATTTGGTGCTACTACCAAAAGAAAAAAAGACTGAGAGGAGAACCATCATCTTACCGCTCAATATGCTTATTAATCACAATGGGAAAGATACTTAAAAAAATATATGGCAGGTTCCTTACAATTGCAGAGGAAAAAGTGGCTCTCTCCGACCCGCAATATGGCTTTACGAAAAACCGATCTACTGTGGACGCTAAGGAGCAGTTGCTAAAATAGCAGAACACGCAATTGCAGGAAAAAGATGGCTAAACGGCTTCAAAGAATACTGCGCAGTGACACCGCTGGACATAAGAAACGGTTTCAACTCGGCCAACTGGTCCTTCAACAAAAGATCTCTCACCAGGATGCACCATACTATCTGCGGCGCATCATAGCGAATTACCTAAGCAACAGGAAGCTAAGGTAGAGTACAGACGAAGGATCAAAAGTCTATAAAGTAACTGCGGGAGTCCCACAAGGTTCGATCCTGGGGCTGCTACTGTGGAATATAATGTATGTCGGAGTCCCACGAATAAGACTGCCAGAAGGGGTAACGATCATTGGCTTCGCTGATGATATTGCTTTCGTCGTAGTACGTAAACATATCAACGCAGTGGAGCTAGCAGCAAACCAAGCTATTGTCCAAGTAAAAGATTGGCTAGCGACCGCTGGACTCGAAAGCGGACCACAAAACAGAAGCTGTGCTGATTACCTGCCGCAAGACCGTTGAACTCGCAACAATTCAGTTTGGAAATCATATCATCAGGTCCAAGGAAGTAATATAATGTATCCGAGTTATGGTGGATAATAGGCTACAGTTAAAGGCCCATGTGACTAAGAAAGCATCGCAAATGCAGGAAGCTCTCTCGCGCATAATGCTTAACATCGGTGGAACTAGATACCCTAGGAGGATCGAGAGTAATTAGTTCGGTCCTGCTATACGCCGCCCCAGTCTGGGCGAAAGCATTACGGACGAAAAAAACGCTAAGGAAGTTATCGTCAACGTAAACGTATAGACTTTGCGCGTTATGAACAATCAACGGCTGCCAAACCAATTCTGATGAGGCCGCCTTCGTTATCAGAACATTAACTTATACCACGGGATTTTTTGAACGTGGTTTACATTTTCTAAGTGATAAGGTTAACGGATTCCACTAACCGTGTCACACTCGAGATGTTACTTGCTTGATAAGGCTCTAAATGTCTCGTGACGCATTGTAGAATTCGGTTCAGTCGGTCTCAGAAGGGTTTCCAAAAGGTATTTCTTTATCCTTTCATAAGTTAATATCGAAGGATAAACTGTAATGGTCCAAGAAGGAGCAATTGGTGGATACGTTCTAGTGTTTGATAAATAACCTCCTTCCTGATTTTGATGTGTAGAGTAGGATGGCAAGGGCTGCCTATTTAACGCTCCTCTTAGAAAAAAAAAATTGAATAAAATAATATAATAAAATAATGTTTTACACCCGACCCAGGGTATATTAAGTTTGATGTATAGTTTGTAAAGCAGTGAAATAATCACCGTAGACCCCTAAGACCTTTTAGAGATATGAATGGGACCGACAGGAGAATCGATTAAGCCATGTCCGTCCGTCCATGGGAACAATATTTAGGCCTTAAATTTTAAGGTAGAAAGCTGAAATTTTGTGGGTTGGCTGGAAGTCCATTGGACCAGATCAAGTTTGAAAATTAGCCGAATCCTCTCACAGACAAGCTCACTACAGGCCTGTATGTGCGACAAACTCTAATTTTAAAACATAGTTTTTCCAAATTTAAGCAATGTTGGAATGGTAAGAAACATTGTTTTGTAATTATCTTTGAAGTGGCAAAAAATTTTAGCCATTTCATTGACCACGCCCACTTTTTAAAAAGATTTTAGCTCAAAATCACTATTTTTCAATAAATATATATGAAATTTGACTAAAAATTATATGACAGAATGTGCAGATATTAGCATTTCCTAACTTTCATGTATAAGTAGTATGTGCCTCCGCCCACTTTTGTGGGCGTGGCATTAAAAAAAGTGATTTTTTAAAGTTAGAAAGGCCGGAATGTATGCAAAAACCTAGTATAGAGCGTTCAACAGTTATATTTTTGTATCCCGCCCACTTTTTGGAGCCGTGGCAGTTTTTTTTTATATGGACTGAAGCTTTTGCATACTTACTGTTGCACTTTTCCACTTGTTTGAGTTACATAATCAATAAATGAATGGCAACACGAAAGGGATGGAAAACAAAAAGCTATTAATGGGAAATGGAAGAAAAATGGAAAAGAGTTTAGGAATAGGAATATGGTAGCTATTACATACGCACTGTTGCACTTACTCACTATTTGTATAATTAAAAAACCCATTTGATATAAAATTATGTGTAAAAAAATATTGAGGGCTTTCCGTAGGGTTATGACAAAATCTAAGATACTCTATTGGCATTAAAACTACACTTCCACGATCCGAAGTTGACCTTTCTTTTTGGTAGTGGTAGATATAAAACATATGCAACACCCTGCAATACACCACGCCTTTTGGAGTTATTCGTCTTTTAAATCAACCTACGGTCTTAACCACGCTTACTCGCGTGTACTTAAGACTCGCGCACATCTTCGCTGCATACTTATGCTAATATTGTGCCAGATTTCGTACGTATGCATAAACCTTTTATGGTTTTCTTTATTTTTCAACGTCTTTTTCTTGTACCCACATCCACAACAGTGTTGCAGTGATTATTACACCAACAAACATCACTTTAAGCCGGCATGCGGCATTGTCGGCAACTCCACTCTATAGCATATAGGTGTATTGACATCAGACACCTTGTCTCTCTACCTCCGTCTGTCTGACTGTCTGAAAATGCTCGTGACGAAGAAGAAAAACTCACAAAGATCAAAAAAGTAATCGAGACAAAAACGTTCCACCACCCATCGACGTACACCCCCAAAAAGGTTCGATGGCACGATCGCTGCTAGTAAAAGCCTTTAAGCAACGTGACGTATGCACGTTTTTTGTGGTGACGAACAGGTGTGGTGGAATGAATGGTGTGGTGAGTGACAAAAAAGACTACAGTCAACTCGGCCAGTTTTCATTCACTTAATTCACTCAAAACCCTGCTCGAAGGTATAGTAACGATCGCGTCCAAAACAAACTACTATTAAGCCTGGCATAACTGGGCATTGGCTAGCTACATACGTAAGCAACGTGTGGTGTGGCTGTGGTTACTAACGCAGCGCGGGCTTGGGCATACGTGCATAAGTAACTCGCCTACCCACTGGGAGAGTTGAGTTTTGTTTGAATGAATCGAAATGAGTGTATTGTAGATACGTTTCGCTAAGCTATATCAGTGTTTGGTAAACCTTCACTCTGCATTGACACAAAGTGAGAAGTAATCGTTCGGCAACTCGGTGTATGCAGTAATTTTTTTTCGATCTTTCTTCACTTATCAATTTCGTGTACATGTACGAGGAAAATTTTCCTTTTTCGCTCTAAATATTTATCGAATACGAAACTCGATTACGAATCTCGTCAAAATTGTCGCGTTCGTTCGCTCTCTCTTGCATGCTCGTTGCTTTGACTGCGGTCGTACAGTGATAATGCAGTGACTAGAAAATAACCGTTAACCATTATCATCATCATCATCATCATCGAACGATATCGATTGACTTCTTTCGTGAATTCGTTGGACAACCACAATACTTAAACTCGCGTCAACCACCATCGAAGTGATCTTGAAGTAGTAACGTCGACCAAGGATCTTGTGGATTTCCCTTGCCGGCACGCGTGCGCGTTCTCTTTAAATAAGACATAAAAAAGTGAAGGTCTCATGCAGCGGCGATTTCTGCTACTAAACGTGTTCCTCTTTGATCGCGCGATATCACCTTGCTCGTCTTCATTACTCAACGATCTTCTGCTGATCTAAATTCATTCGCGTGCTTCGTCGTGTGTTGACACTAAAGCTATTTGTATACTTTCTTCAGAAACAGCAACCTGAATCATTTTTACGATATTGCGGATTTCTCGTGAACGAATACATGCAACACAAAGTGATCTTGTCAATTGATTGAATACGATCTAATCCACCTGAATGCCAATCTATTATACCAACCGATTACAATAGTTATTGGCCATTTCATTTCGATAAATTTGCAATACCTCTATACAGAAAAAAGTATCTTGGAGTTGTGTAACGCAAATAAATTGTACCGAATGACTGCTCGAGTATACGCCAATTGAGCTAGGAGGTTTTTATATCCCACTTTAGTTTAATTGAATTTCCCCCTTGCTCCTACTCCCCGACAATAGTGTTGTGCACTTGAAAATTTGTCCCATTCTCTAGTTTCTGCAATCATCTTGGCCATCGCGTTAAATTGTATAACTTTTTTTATTCATAATATATTTTTTTTTAAAAATATTTTTCTATTTTTCATTGTGGTGTGAAAAAAAAAAATAATTGTGTCAAAGAAATTTCCATGGCGTGCGTCTTGTGATCCGGTCATTGTGCTGTACGTGCTTCATCGATCAGTGGAATAACAAAACGAAAAGCTGTGTTTATTTACTCATCATTATCATCAGTATTGATGCCTTGATAGTGCAATCATTAGTTTGTCTTGTGCATACAAGAAAATAAAGTTAAGTGTTTGAAAGCAGTGTGTCTCTAAAAGTCAATAGCCGCATTTATCTTCTTGAGGATACGTTTACCTATTTTACAAAAATAAAATTTCAATTTTTTGTCTTCGTAAAAGAAACGAGTTATAGAGATATCGTTTCGTTGCTCCAGCGACTAATAAATACATTCATCACGACAACACCTCTAACTAGGTGAGTTTGATTAGAGAGTCCAGGTGTTTTTTGTTTTGTATAAGATATTATTTTACCGGTAATATAACTTATTTGGTTGGGTGAATTGGTTGTTGACATTATTTCTTTTATTATGTTTGTAGTTGAAAACTTTTTATGATTTTGTAATGAAAAGTTGTTAATTTAATAGAGGCGATTTAAAGAAAGTTGTTATGAGACGTAATTATAATTATGCAATTCAATCGATTGCAAATTCAGTTCACAAAATTATTTTAGTTTATTTTATTTATTCGCACGTTATAAGATTGCTTTCGTAAAACTTTCTAAGATATAAAAAAGTTTTAAGTGCCAGGGTTCAAAACGTTTTACTAAGCTAGGAGTGGCTTGGCTATACAAATCCATTTGAGGAACTTATACAAAATAATATGAATCTTTTGAAAGACTTAGACTGCCACCCAGAAGTTCTCCTAAGGCCCTGCTGGGCTGCTGGGGTTGCTGGTGTCCAATTAAGCGTGTTCCCAAGTGGCGGATAGTGGAACGCTCATCAAATATGGTGAGGACCGGTGTGGGCGGTGGCGGACCATAACCAGCAAACCAACGAGCGACTTCCTGGTCGGCGTTCGTTATGCGGGCTTGTAATTGACGTAAAAAAGGGGCGTGGAATCAAACCCTTTTCAAAAACATTGCACTTTCTGTTTAAAAATGTTGCCCTAAAGTGGTTTGAAGGCGTTTATTGCATTTTTATATCAAAAACAAGTGAGTGAGTGCAAGAGTTCGTCTGTGACAAACTTCTATATATCCGACCTTATATACCGTGTAGCTCCAAATCTTAAAGTTTTTTGGCCCACATTCGTATGTTACTTGTATGGGCCACGCCCACAAAAGTGGGCATAAAGTGGACTAAAAATTAAAATTAATTGTTTGTTATTTCGTTAGAATCTTGAGAAAATACGGTAGAAGCGAAAATTATTTCAGAAAAAAAAACGTTTTTTCCTTAAAACGCCCCTTAAAAGTGGGCGGAGCTCAAAACTGTGTATGGAGCAAGCTTAGAAAATTTTTTTAATATTTGTTATATAATTTTTTTTCAATGTGGAGTAAACTTTCCGAGAAATCGGGTATCTAGATCTAACATGTTAAAAGTGGGCATGGTCGATATTGTGGGCGGCTCAATTTTTGCCTTGTTAAAGGTCTTGGGCCAATATTGCTCAGCAACAAAATTTCAGCTCCTACGCTATGTCTAACTTGACCAAAAGGCATTTTGAAAGAAAATTTTAAATAGAGGTTATCTTACATTGAAGCCAGTTGTGGGCGTGGCCTGTGACGGATAGAGCCAATTTTTCACTTTCATTTTCACTGTGTTACAAACTGTGCATTAAAATTAATACACCCTCGGTCGGGTATAATTAGGTCTTAATTCAAGTTCGCCTGCAAAAGTGGGTATGGTGAAAGTCTCTTTTTACAGAAATGTGTTAGCATATAGGTAATGGAAGTGTTTTTTTGATAACAAGCATACATATTGCATATACGTCTGCAAAACTGATAATAAAATGCGACCACGACCGAAATGGGGGCGTTTTTCGCTCTTCTTTTTAAATGTCGACCACAAAACAAAAAATTCAAGAATACTTCATACCAAATTTCAGCGCCATACGACAATTCAGATTTTTGATGCTTATATGTAAAGTGGGCGTATCAGTGGGCGGATTTCAAAATTTTTTACACTTGTACTGTTTCGGGACCCTACACTTGACCTGTTTTGGGGAAAACTACCGACAGACGGATGGACACGTCTCATTCGACTATCGATTCACAAATCGGTCTGGATCATGATGCCTTTAAGGTCTTGGGGCGTCTACGGCGACTATTTCTCTATGTTACAAACTATGAAACCAACTTAATATACCTTCTCTCCTATGGGTACAAAAAGTTTGAATACCATTATAAGATCTGTGCCGCGCTATGATTAAAAACATTTTTGAAGAATAAATTAAATTTTTAGGAAAAAACAAGCATGTCACTTCACGGATGGCTCCAAAACCGGACAGGGTGCTGGAGTCTTTGTGGAACATTAGCCACAACCCTTTAGGTAAATATGCGAATGTCTTCCAAGCGGAGATTTTTGCTATCCTAATGGCTATGCGCTATATTGTGACTAACAGGTGGAGGGCTAGAAGCATATGCGTTTGCAATGACAGCCAAACCGCTCTAAATGCTTTGCTCAACCCTTTTACCTCTTCGAAGACAGTGCTCGAACTCAAACAATCGTTGAACTTAGTCGGAAATCTAAATGCAGTGAATCTTGTTTGGGTCCCTGGTCACACTGGTATCCAGGGAAATAAAATCTCTGATGCGCTTTCCAAACTAGGCTAAGAAGAAGTTTTATCAGGACCCTAGCCTGTCTAGGCCTAACTGTATCTGTTGTCACGTCTGCCATTGATACTTGTGTTTCTCGTGAGCACAGGGTTCGTTGGCGTGACTGCATTGGGTATAGACTGACTAAACTACTAGGCCGAGGGCATCTGCGAGTGGTCAGCGTCTTTCCTTCTATCTCTCAGGAGAATCGATTGCGGACTTTTTGTAGGCGTCCTTACCGGCCGCCAAGCTTTTGCTAGACACTTAAATGTGTCAGGCTTGAGCGAAATCACTTACTGTCCTGTCTTTGAGAGGATGCCAAAACGGCGGAACACTTCCTCTATAGTTGTCCTGCCTTTGCTCGCGTCAGGTGGCGGATCTTTGGGCTGACGTGGTGAGTGCCGAACATCTAGGCTCTTCATCACTGGAGCTCCTTCTCATCTTTCTTCGAAATACGGGTAAACTAATTACATTAATGTAAGGTGTCTGCATGGTAGTACAAATGGACCAGTATTTGTGTCTGACTGCTCTATCAGATAGTAGAAACCTCCAGCAAAAACGAAAGTATGTCACTTGAAAGTCACTGATTTATTTAAAAGCCTGCGTGTACACGTCCCTTCCTCTTTCCTTGGAAACGGATGTTCTCTGTTTTTGTTCTGTGTGGAAATTTTGGATTCACTATAGTTTTAGTTTCGCCTCATTTGTTTTTTGTCTGCATTTGAGCTTTGAGAGAAAGTTTTCGCTGTTATCCTTTTTCATCATCCCTTAATTTCCGTGCACGCACAAAAAAGGTGTACTGGTCATGTAAACCAACAAACTTAGACCTATGAAAGTCCATTGTGATTCTTTGCCATGTTGCACCTATTTGTGTAACCTTTTTGAGTATCTTATGAAGGGTATAAGATAAATTATTACTATTATTATTATTAATATATAATAAAATAAAAATATCAACGAAAAAGGTTAGCACTAGCTGCCAAGGCTTTCGGCTAATAAGATAAATTATTATTAAAGATTATTAAGGTTTTATTAAGAAGTGTGGTCTCTTACTCCTCCATGCAAATCCTGCAAAAGTCATAACATTAATGACCAAGTGTTGTTGCATACTTGCCTTTTACACAGCGTTGTGTTTTCGAGATTTTTGTTTATGCGAGATTTAGTACCATTTGAGATTTTTAAAAAATATTTTCGAGATCTTTGTGATTCGAGATTTTCGTCGTTCGAGAAAACGTCATGATCCCCGATCAAATTCTAAGAACCTTCAAGATACTGATTTGACCAAATCTGTGTAATTGCAAGACACAGGTTGGACAGCATGAGTTTGCACGTAGAGATTGATATACCTACTTAAGAAGCCATTTTTCAGACAAGAGTGAGCCAATAGTTGTAAGCTTGGCGAGTTCACCAGCCTTGCAGTGCTCTGAAACACAGCAAAGGTAAATTTTGAGTTGTCTGACATCCCTTTTAGAGACAATCGGCTGTCTTCTAACCGACTCTCTAAGAGCTCGTCAAGAGAGTCGGCTAAATATATCATGGAGATTTTAAACTAATGTACAATTGGACATACACCGCGTAGCGGCGCTCTGAGCAAATGCACGTTGGGCCGAAGGCCGGCCGGTGTATGAGTCGAAGAGACACCCGAAGTCTCTTTTTTAAGTACCACCCGAGTACTCTTTGATTTCGGAAAAAAACTAAAAAGTTGCGAGATATTAAACCAATTAATTGAATGAATAGTTTATTGGAAGTTAGTTCGTAGGGCCTCAATAAGGCAGCATTTAGAACCCTCAATAGGTCTCGTGTAGTGTCGAACCAAACACCTTACCTCTTGTGCAATAATTTCACCTTTAGGATAAAGCCTTGTGAATATGCATTTTTAGCCAACCGAAGTTGAATTGTTTACAACTACCAGACAATTACCATCAATTTTTAGCAAGCCGACAAACAGTCTAAGAAATATAAAGAAGTTAAGGTTGTATAGCTTTTGCGAATACGATGACATAAAACTAACTTCATTATAACAATCACTTTTTCTTATGCAAATAAATTCTCACGTTTTAGTTCAATTTAAGTCGTTAAAACCTAATTAGTTTTGGGGTCGTCAAAAAAGAAGATAAATATCCAATCAAAACAGGATTTTTGAAGAAATGAATCATATTGTAGATGAGTCTTGAATGATTTATAAATTATTTCATCGAGGGTTGCCATGCAACATTTTTTCTTTTTCGTATATTCTTTTCAACTACTGGGCAGCTCCTTAGTTTTACTTGTTATAGGATTTATTTTTATTAAACTTTTACCAGTTTATTATCATATTGGTAAAATTTGAAATCTAATAATTTTTACGAGCTCAATTATTACAAAACGAGTCGTACTGCCCGACGTTCTTTTCTCCAGTTTTCAAACTCAGTAGGATTTCCTTTGTACGGGAGACGATTATTTCTTTTTTCTATTCATCTGATAATATCATCATTGATGATACGTGGTTTAATATTGATGTGAAATGCTCCTTCCAACTTTTGAGCTGGTCCTCACCTGAAAAGCTGTGGCCATCTGTCAGCTCTTCTGCATCTGTCGTGATTCTGTAAACTGTTCTGCTGTCACATCTTCTGGCTGTAATTATTTTTGCGCGCCATGTCGCACACTTCCCTGTACTTCTTTAATTCGAGTTTAGTTCTCTTCTCTCCCGAAGAAGTTGCTGTACAAATTTTGAGTTCTCTTCGATCGGTGACCGGTTGCCATTGATCTTCTGTCATTGATTGCCCTTACCCATTTAGCACAATGCTTTGCAATAAATGGCCCTTGGGATTCTTTAATCTGACGATGTCGATATTGTACCTTGCGACGGGCTTATTGTCGAGGTACTCAACAGAACTCGCCCTGACATCGCTAGAATCACAGCGGTAACAACGAAGCATGAGCCTATTAGATACCATGGGGCCAAACTGGGTAACCCATACAACCCCCACTGCAGAAGTTGCGGAAATGTGAATGAGAAAGAAACTCTCTCCAACTTCCGCAGCAAATGTCCGGCGCAAATGCCAGACTGCGTGCCCTGAACCATCCTTTCTCGGTTGAACTTACTGATATTTTGAGTAAAGGGATACAGGCGCTTATCCAGTTTCTCAACTCCTTTGGATATAGGCAACAACTTCATTGGAATCCAAACAAACTACAGAAACAAGGTTACACAAGGCGTGGTATCAAAAAGGCACATCAAGTGTTACTTGATGGTCCATTTTTGAACCGCAACCTTCTATGTTTTTGCTTTATAATGAACTCAAGATCAAGGGGTTATGATTACCCTTAACATGCGTAGCACATCGCGAGCGGAAAGATTTTGAGGATATAAAAGAAAAAGGTAGAAGAAAAAAGTAGTACCTACGAAACTCTGCACAGAAACAAAAGAGCCTCCCCCCGCATGTGTTATGCCTTTACGGAGAAAAGAAAGAATATAACTAGAAGTGTATTTCATAAATGCATCTGGCATGCATCTTATTGTTGTCCATTCTATTTATATATTTGAAGAGAAAGAGGTGTTTGATATTCGGCTGACCCTAACATAGATAACAGACGCCGACCAGGAAGCCGCTCATTTTGAGACAGACGCTCCTGGATTTTTTGTTTGTGCTGGTTTCGGTACGCCCCGGATGTTTTCCATGCCAGTACCCACCATATCTGGTGAGCATTCGCCTATCCGCCACCTGCGGAGGCGCCCAATTCGGGACCAGCAACCCCAAGGGTACCATGACAAGTCAATTGAAATTGCAGAAATGTAAAAACCTTTCACCATTGTCATAACGGTTGACTGAACATTTTCTTTTCTCGGAGGTTGCTACTATACTATGTAGCACTCAGACGCAGATATTGGTCCATTTTACAACCATGCAGGAACCTTACATTAATTTGCTTAGAGCTCCAGTAATGAAGAACTCAGATGATCGGCACTCCAGAAACTCGCTTCTTTTGCTTTTCAGCAGAGCAGACGATGCAGTGGTGCCAGGGCCTAAGCGACAAATTCGTTTCACTAAGCGAAACTTCAAACCTTCAAACTTCAAACCTGCCACATAAAAAAAAATATACCGCCGAAAAAGTTAACCGGAGGGCTTGCGCCTTCAGCCAGTAAAGCTTCTTAGCACCGTCAATCGGTCAGTGCTTCCTTTTCCTCTTGCGCTGCCTCGAAGCCAGACGCAACGTAAGGCCCTTACGAAGCCCATTCAACCATAGAGGTATACAAAGTCGTACCGTCAGCAGCAGCTAATGTCGTAGCACCCTCATTCAAAACAGTTTGGCACGTTAGTCACACAAATAGCCACAAGGGTATCTTGTTTCAGTTTTCGTAAATGAATATTGGGGTTGCACCCCAAATACAAACTAGTCTCCGCGAGGCCTTTTATCCAATAACCTCATTTAAGTGTCTCATCTTGTGGGATTGCCTATAGCCCCTGCCTTCCCATTACCTTTTTGAGCCCTTCGTTGTCACTTCCTGCCTCAGTGTAGACGTCTACCATCAACATGACAATATCTGCGTTTGGTACCGAGGTGGTTCTAAAAGACGTACAGATACGACCTACGGCGGATGCAGATATGCACATCCTCAAAAGCCACCTAACTTCGCTTAGTCCCTTTATGTGGATCTCGTGTTCACCTTTTCGAGTTGAAGGAATCTGAAATTATAAGGCCCCCTAAGGAGAACTCAGTCGTAGTCTTACAAAAATTGGGAGGTTTTTTAGTGAGTAAAAATTTCCCACTAGTATGAGCACGCGCGTTCGATCCTCATAGTGTTTTCTAAGCTATACAAGTTTTTATAGGTTAATAAGTTAAAGTAGGTATACTATACTTTGCACTATTATACATATATGTTGTGACACCGTTACAACTAGCACTATAACAGCAGTAAGTGCTGTCAAGATACGATGGCGCAAACAGGTTTATAAGAAAAACTTAATCACAGCTGAGCTCTATTACCAGTCAGCGCCTTGACCACTAGAAACGAAGATTATATAAACCAGGATCTGAAGGCATCATTTAAATGTAATTATCATCAGCCAGAAGCGATGATTACCTGCAATGTGCAAATTGGTTGCAAGCATCTGCTAAAACTTCAGATGAAGAAGAAACCGAGAAGTGTCTTGTTTTTTGACATTTCACTTTGTCAAGTGGAATTCCGGTTTTCGAAAGACACCAATCCAAGTTTCTTAATTAGTGCAAACCATTAGGAAAAACTTGCAAAGTGATCGCGCGAGAATAGTTAATGACATTCATAACAACAAACACCCACTCAATGACGGGGAACTCTTATAGATGAATTAGTTCAATAAAAGAGCGAAACAGGTGAATAGTAAATGAGACGAAGTATTTCTTCTGTGCTACCGATCGACAGACTTCGATATCGGAATACAAAACGAAGCTGTTAAGGTTAGCTGAAAGTTGGTGCGGCTAATCGCTAATAGATACTTTATTGTATTTGGTTAGCTGGTCTTCTTTGAAGGTGAGATATACAGTTTTTATGGGTATTCCGGTGGCTTGAATTTGGCTATGGGGAAATGTTTCGTGTCATTGGCGGTGAATACCAATTTCAATACGAAGAGGAACCTGCAGCAAAGGTTGGTTTTTGTGGCTCCACCATTGAATGGGCTTTTGTCTCTGCATAAACCTTGTTCACCACACCAAAATTCCAATGCATTTTAAGACTGTTTAAGTCCGACAAATTACTTGGCCACAATCTTTCCCTAACGCAAATTTTCAATTTTTGGTTTGCGAAAACAATTTATCAGATGTTACTTTTTAAACACCTGCTCATTTTAATAATGTAAGTGGGCTATCATACATATATTATTAGTTAGTTAGTTGACTCTTTATTTTCTAAACGTATTATGCATTATTAAATGTTTAATAAAGAATATAAGTGTCATATATGGAATGCGTCCTTTCATGAACAAGGCAAGCATAAATAAAGGTGAAAAAATATACTTTACGGCTTACTAAATACTAGATACTAAAAGTCTTGTCCAACATTTTTCTAAAATTGTGTAAGCTTGAAACTTTTTCTTATCCAAAGCAAAATGACAATTTTTTCCAAATTCCCTTACAGACACACCCACACTCACAACTTATCAGAAAGTCATAGGTATATGGAATTGGAGATTAAACACCTTAAGTGGTTCCAAGAAATACAAATTAAGAAGTTCAAACAATTTTAACGTAGAGTTTTTCAATGTCAGTTCGAGGTTTACAAGCCCAAGGTTTTTCTAATAGACGTCAAAAAATTTGCCAGTAATTAGTACTTTAAAAACACAATAATATTTTATCATCATTTTCGGTGACTGCTTATCCTAAGAAGGGTCGCGGAGCGAGGTCGGCTAAATGGTCCCTCCATCGTTCCCGATCATCCGCCACCAACTCAAGAGACACAGGCGCGATCCGCAGACGGGTCTCGGAGATGTTCTTTACCTGATCCCACCACCTTTTTCTTGGCCTACCAGGTGGCGGACCCGTTTGCATCTCGGCTAACATAACCTGTCTAGAAAGTCTGTCGGGGGCATGTGAGCAACGTGTCCAAACCATCGAAGAATTGATCGTTCCACTCGGAGAGCAGCTGTTCAACACCAAGATTCCTACGAATACTGACGTTTCTCACTCTATCCCTAAGAGTAACACCAGCAACGCACCTCAGAAATCTCATTTCTGCAGGTTGTATCCGCGATCTTAGTCTTTCGGTCATAACCCAAATTTCATGACCATAGATGAGGGTTAGAGCTTAAACGAACACTTAATTAAAACTGAGATCTTTGCTTTCAGTCCAAGCTCAGCTTTCCTGATGACGGGATGGCTCAGTTCTTTTACTATTGCTTCTGGCCACTCCTTCCATCTTTCGTGAAAAAGACCCCGAGAAACTTAAGCTTCTCTATCTGTTTCAATGGAGCTCCATTGATATGCAGGGTTCACTGCACTTGAGTTCGGGAAACAACCATTACTTCGGATTTGCTCACGTTAACCTTCACCCCAGCTTCACCATATATAGCCGTTATGTTTCAACAAAACACGCGTAGACCAATTTTCAGTGCCCTGTTGGGGATAGAGCAGCTCCGAAGAGTGTTCTCTCCATCTGCGAAAGACGTCGTTCTCATTTGAAAGAAGTGATTTAACCCCTTGAACGATATTCAACTTCCTTCCTCTGAGCCGGCGAATAGTCTGCCAAAATGTCTTGTTTGCAGATCCGTGATTGTGCTCCAACCTCTCGCCGATCTTTTTTATGCCCGTCCTTTGGCTGTTCTTACCGCTATATTGGAAGTTCTTCGCGCCTCAGTGTACCGGGCTCGAGAAATAGAGTTCCTACATTGAATCCACACAATATTGACTCTCTTCTTCTCTCTGATGGCTTCTTGAACTCCATGAGTCTTAAAACACGCAGCTTTTTTCTCACCACCGGCCGCCACACCAAGCCGCTTCAATCCACTAACATTTCTTGCAGAGGCAATGACTGCCGATGAAAACAGCTGCCATTCTGCCTCTACATTTAAAAGGACATGTGGAATTTGTTCAAACTTTTCCAAAACCTTCCGAGCATATTGCTCCCTGCAATCAGATTCAGCATTCTGTAACCTTTCCCATACCGTATGCAGGTCACCCGTCTTGGATTTTGCCTGGGTGGCAACGGAATAATGTCGCTAAAGGTTGCGACAGCTCAGCTCATCTCAAAACGCGAACATCACAAATCATTTTTTGAACACACGATGGTATCACAAAGAAAATCAAAGATCTCTTATTTAAACTGTGTCGGTACCAAGCCTATTTGTGATGGTCTTTGTGTGGGAAAAAGGTGTTCATGATAGAAAAGCCATAAGCACAGCAAAAGTCCAACAATTTCTCTCCGTTCCTGTTTTGATCCGGGTCACCGTGCCTCCCAATCACACTTCTCCAAGCACTGTCGTCCGTACCCACATAAGCATTGAAGTGGGTGACCAGGAGGAAGAAGTCCATTTCTGCCTCCCTATCCAGCGCAGCATCAACTTCGTTCAAGAAGGCCCGATACTCTGTACACTAGAGCCAAAGCCGATCGCCGAAGCTTATGCTTTAAGATCAAAACCCTCCCTCCAAACGGAATAAACCTCCAATACGTTTTCCGACAGCCCCCCGCTTGTGAGTATCACCACACCCACCTGTGCAGTTATGTTATGTGGGACGCCAGACCAGAAAAGTCTCCACCCATCAGCGAAGTCTCTGGCTCTGAAAACTTTCCACTTAGTTGAGGAGAAGCTAGTAGCAGCGAGCTGATACTTTTTGGCCTACTCAATCAGTTCAAGTTCCTTCTCCGTTAGCGAGGAGACATTCCATGCGTCAATTTTAACTTAGTGCCGTTAAAATCGATTTGTAGACTGACCATATAAGCCCTTATTTTGGCTAGGCGCTGCCCCCCTCCACCCCGGAATGGATAGCGTTACCATTGCCGGTGTCTCTTAATTTTTTATTTAAATTTTTGTTGGAAATATAGTCGTACACAAAACGTCCTCTGGAACAGAACCTAAGTCAATTCGACCTCGTTTCCTTCGACAATATTTCACAGTAAAGCACCTCAGTTCATTCTGTAAGATTTCTGTAAAGTTTTGCCTTTTCAAGTGTGCTGTCAAAACAATCTTTTTCCAGCTTATTGAAACTATAATTTGACACTTAGGAAGGACCACTTTTAGTGCGAGATCATCCGACTTCCCGAGTTAAACTGAGATTAACCCCAGAAATGAGTGTTTCAGTGAACCAAGATCTGAGATTAATGTCGGCTTAACTCGCCAAATTTGGTGAGTTAATCTCAGATCAACTTTGGAGAACGGTATGAACTTCTTTAAATGTTTTTTATGCGTGGAATGGCAGTCGATTTGCGCGCTTCTGTGAAAAATGACATTTGAGAATAGCTCGAACCTCTTTTCCTATGTTTTCTTTGTGAAGTGACAGCTGGGAGAGTCAATAATTTCGAGAGTCGAAGATTTTGACAACTTCGTTGACGGAGTTAACTCTGCACTGAAAAACTGCTCTACCCATTGAGCAGTGAACTCCAGATTCGTTTTGTAACGGGATTAACAGATCTTGGTTTAAGTTGGGCTTAACACAGCACTGAAAAACCGGACCTTTAAAGATCAGTAATGTTATTTCGATGCGGCGCTAATTTTATATCGCATTTCTGTTCCGACGGAAAACTGTCGAAGATACCAAGCCTCAGCTTGGTTTCTTATAAGTAGAGTCTATAAATGCTAGTCAATTTACATCTCCATCCACCGATGACTGTACATCTATCTGAACTGGAAGTGCAAATTTATGTAGAGAGTGTGCCAACTCAAAGAAAAATCTAAATACTTGTTTCAATTGCATCAAATCAATTGTGTACTGATTAATCTTGGCTTAAGTTGAATTTATTATGAATTAAATAAATAAATAAACTCTTCCCGAGTAGTGGTCATTCTACCTGAGTACAAGACCTTTTAGAAGAAACACAAATTAGCAGCTTGTTTTAATTTTATATAATTAAATTCTATTAACATTTAATGTCAACTATCATAAAAACTTGTTATGCTAATTAAAGGCAAAAAGAGCATTGCTCTTCAACAGCGTAACATAAGTCGCAACTCATTATTTATGATCTTGTTCTTCTATCGAGACTTGAGTGTACGAACCTTATAGGCAGTAAATAATGTTGGCTATTAGGCTATTATGCGTATCTCTACAAGAGGAATCTGGTTTGGAGATTGATATTTTTATAGTGACAGTAAAATTAAATTCACAGATTTTCGCAAAACAACTGCACATGTACTGGATATATTAGTTAGATCTTTAATATTGATCCCTTCAAAAGGAGAAGATTTTGCTTGAGTTTTTTAAACTTTCCAGTTGGTCTTTTTTCTTTCCACTTTTAAAAAGGAGTGGAAATTAGGTTTGTCTATTAGTTTTTGTTCGATCTACAAGGCAAGCGTTAAGCGCTCATCAGTGCCATGTTCACCTCGAAACACTTCGCACTACACTGTTTCAAAATAGTTTTTCTTTAGAACAAGCACTCTTTGGAATTCACCTGCTGAATACATATTTCCTGAAACATAAACTCCAAACTTTTAAAAATAAATTAATTCAATATTTCCTCACATCTCGGGGCACTGATTCAGTGTTATAGGTTCGCCTTTCCTGAGAGAAGAATTAAAAAAAAAGTTTATTACAATATATTTTTGAAAAAAAAAATAATGATGGTAATCCTTCAAAATAAAATCAAATTGTGTGTCCGCCTGAAAATGTAAGTTTTTATGTTTAAGAATCTTTAAATTTATAAAATTCGGACTCGGGGCTTCCAAAGCCCACATTTTTTGGAGACTTGCCAATTTTTATGGGCATGCTTTTTTGTCATTATCATGTATATCAGACACATCCGTCGCAGAAGAAATGAATCAATTTTTTAGACGTTTTTTTTTTTTGTAATGTTGCATCAAGATCAGATCGCCTTTAATGTTTGTGTGGTTTTTGCGGTTGAATCCTTACGAGATAGTATGGAGTCAACAAGATGCAACGCAAAACAACAATTAGATCATTTAAAAAAAAAAAAAAAAAAAACAACCCGTGCTTTAAGAAACGGGTTGTTTTGCCAATTTAAAAAAATCTAAATACAAATTAAACGAAAAGGCAGTAAAAATCGAGCACCTTTGTTGTCACAGCCTTGCCCGCGAAATTTTATCTATATTTAAAACAAAAAAAAAAAAACGAAAAAAGGAAAAAAGAGATTCCGCGATTCCATATTGTGATTTCAGAAGCTACATGTGTTTTTGCTCCCTTGCGTCTGAATGCCACTATTTCTTGTTTAATTGTTGTTCTATTGTTTAAAGTACCTATCAAACAACTGCAAGAATGTTGTCCACTGATTCCCCTTCGTCTCTTCAATCAAGTCTGTGCCTAGATATTTCTCAGACAGTAGACGGATTATCGTGGCGCAGAGTGGTAATTTAAAGCGCTATGAAAATATTCTTAGAGCACCTGTTAAGCTTGTGCCGCAACAATTAATGAAAGTGGAAAATTTTGTATGCATATTTATGTCAATTGTTGGCGTCTTATTGCCTTAATATCAATTTCTAGACAATTCTATGGTGATCTGATCACAATAATGCTGTCTAGTTGATTGTACCTAAGACCTTAACCATCGGAACAGAAGCGTGTGTTGTTAATTGAGGTGTAGCCTTTACGCAAATAATCTTCATTCCATATGTGATAATTTATTTAATTGCCTCAGTGGATGTTTTATAAATGCTAATGCGTTTTTCTCGTATTAGTTTATGAATTTTATTTCCTTTAGACTCAAATGTCAATGTCATAAATTTAACTAAAATCTCGAAATGAATGTTGAAGGGGATTTGTATTTTTGCATAACAACTTTGACTGTCTCACTTTAACAATGTATGCTGGTGTGTTGATTTCTTTACATACAAGGGGACCTACAATTTTTTTGCCGAATCCGAACGGCACTTTGAGAAGTTTTTCAAGACAATTAATACTCTCGGAGGGCTTGTCAAACCCTCGCGGAGGTGGGGAACGTGAAAAAGAACAAGTCTCTTTTTTTTTAGGTGACGATGGCAGGATTCGAACCCAGACCTCCGGCGTAGTAAGCACACACACTAACCACTACGCCACGGCACCCCACGTGTTTTGATTTTTATACCCTATTCCACAGGAATGGTTTGATATACATTTAAAAATGTAACATAGAGAAATAATAGCGATAGACGCTCAAGATCTTAAGGGCATATGATCGAGACCGAATTCTGAGTCGAATGAGCGATGTCCGTCCGTCCGTCCATATGTCACCGTTTTTAAGCCCTTAAATATTGAGCCAGAAAGCTGACGTTAGCGTACGTTAGCTCTCTGTCATTGGAAGCAATAAAGTGTCAACATTTTTAAAATGCCTTAGTCGATGGAAGAAATACTTTACACCTTCTGATCTGGCTGTCATTTATAAATCGTATATACGACCAAAACTGGAGTATAACTCTTATGTCTGGGCAGGAACTTCTAAGACAAATTTACACCTACTCGATAGGATACAAAAAAGAGCATTGAAATTGATAGAAGACCCAAACATTGCGAAGTCAATCGACTCCTTGCAACATCGTCGCAATGCCTCTTGGGTTTCATTGTTCTACCATTTTTTTTATAAAAAGTGTTCCAGCAAAATAGCCAGCTGCATTTCACTCCTTAAGGAATTCAACTGCAATACTCGTGCCAGAAGGAATGATCATCAGTACACCCTTGAGCACAATTTCGGACGAACCGCATTGTATTGGAGTTCTTTTTTTCAGCCGAAGAACACGTAGGTGGAACAGACTTCCACAGGAGGTTTTTCCCCGTCACTACAGTCCCCAACAGTTCAAAACCAAAGTGCATCAGTTCCTCTCCTCTTTCTCCTCTGATCCTTTCCATTCGCGTTATGTTAACTCAGTATAAGGGTAGCCATAACTCCTTGAACGCGGGTGAAAAAAAAAAATGCGCCCACAGACTCGCACTTAATCGGACTAAATGTGCAACTACACCCAGTGCTTTTGAAACTGTAAGACTCGTGACACAAAAAATAAAACTAAAGTCAGCAGACCGCCCCTTGTGGGGTTGGCTTCGATTGAAAGAGTTATCTGCAGTTTATTCAATATTTTTGTTCCAAATCGAAAAATTTTTACTTAATATATTATGTAGAAAATATTAAGTTCTACATTTGGTTCATACAAAGTTGTGGGCCACACCCATACTTAGAGGCATAATAATAAAAACCTATAAATTTCCTTTCGACTGCTTTTTAGCTTTACTAAGCATAGAATAAGAAATAAAATTTACCACATAAAGAACACCGGGTACTATTTCAAATTTCGTTCGTACAAAGTACGTTTTCGGCCACGCCCATCCTTAGAGGTCGATTTCACAAAATTATTGAATTTGAATCAAAAAATTGCAGTTAGCGTACATTTTAGCCGCAAACTTGGATACTTTTATGCTAATATTGATTTTCAGTTAAAGGGGTTGGACATGATACGCCCCTTTTTTAAAAAATAGTAAAAAAAAACTTATAAGGAATAATTTTTTTTCTAGTTAAAATGACGCCAATGGTAACGGGACGGGGATGGAAAACAAGAAAATAAACGAATGGAAAGGAGAATAGGAATGGAAAGGAGAAAAGGAATGGAAAAGAAAATAGGAATGGAGGGGAGAATAGGAATGAAAAGGAGAAAATGAATGGAAAGGATATTAGGAATGGAAAGGAGAATAGGAATAGGGTATACCGCGGTCCGTTACACACGGACCAAAGCTATTACATACGCACTGTTGCACTTACTCACTGGTTTTTAATTATATATATATATATATAGAGCGGCGCAATAGCTTGAGCTGAACCACGGCCAACTTCTCAACAATGTATGCTGAGTGTGTTAATTTCTTCACATACAAGGGGGCCTACAAATTTTTTGCCGAATCCGAACGGCAAGAAGTTTTTCAAGACAAAAGATACTCTCGGAGGGCTTGTCAAACCCTCGCGGAGGTGGGGACCGTGAGAAAGAACAAGTCATTTTTTTTCAGGTGACGATGGCAGGATTCGAACCCAGACCTCCGGCGTAGTAAGAACACACACTAACCACTGCGCCACGGCACCCACCACTGGTTTTTTATTGTCTCCTGCTAATCGCAGTTTTATGGCCGGTGAAGACATTGTATATGGTATGAGTGCTAGGATTTTGAAAGCGTTTCCCCTGGGTGTACCACGACGATTCGAAAACCATAATCTCGAAAACAAAAATCTCAAAAAAAACTCGAACGTAGCACACATGTTTGAGAAAATGTTGAAAATACGCGGTATAATTTCAATCAATTGAAATGATGAAAACAAGTGCGGTCTTGTCTAGTCGATACCCCTTATGGTCAAACAGTGAAAAATGTGTGGGGGGCATGCTAGCGCCCTGCAATCCGCTTACTAGATTTGTTTTTTACCGCCCCTTAGATTTCACTAACTTAAAACTAAACAAAAATCCCATAAAACACTTTTGCATTCGAGATTTTTTTGCGAGATAATCGTCTATCGAGATTTTTGTTTATTAGATTTAAAAAAAATATTTTCGAAATTTTTTTCATCATAACGTCGGGATCCTGTTTCCCCTGATTGATTTCACAGATGGTTGTCGAGAACACATTCAAAAGTTTTCAGTAAATTGTCTGCCGGCCTTATGAATAAAAACTAATCGTGCTCATGGCCATGAGCGGGACATATGGCGTACATAGAGTTTTTCGGTTTAAAATATTTTAACAATAGGTATGGAGTTTTAATTTGACAATTTGGGCAAACTTTAACCAGTCGATCCTTTTCGCATTTCTCAAAGCTTATTGGGATACCTTCCAAGTGTCTGCCTTTATTTTGTTGCTATTAGAGCATATTGTGATATCAGTTCATCTTTCAGTCATTAAAAATTTCTATGTTTAAAAAAGTGAAGGTCGGGGAAGATCCTTTATTGCAAAATATTGAGATGTTATTTTCATAAATATAATCCTTAAAGGCTTCTCCACCTTCGTTTATGTCAGAGTTTTCCCATAAAGGGTGTCTGGCTTTGGCATCATAGTCTAATATAGCAATTAAGTCTATTTTGTGAAGATGAATGTAGAATGAACATGAATCTCTTACGGCGGTTCTTGTGGGTCATATAGGCACCATGTACTGTACAGCGAGGCGATATAAAGGCCTCCTAAATTTGCCATCTCTCCTTTTTTTACAAACAGTTAAATTAGACACGGAGAGTCCCTGCGTAAGCCACTGAACTCAACCTATATCCCAAATTAGACAAGCTAAAATTTGGAAACAAAAGTGGTTTTATTATTTTTCTTTGCTTCTAGGCAGGTTCTAGGCTTTATGTATACTCTTATTAACAAGGCCTTTTAGTATGCCCATTGACCAAAGATTCTTAAAAAATGTGAGGAATGCCTCAGTTTTATTCACTTTTCAGTCATTCATAGGAACTAAGGAGTTGTATAGATGGAGGCAGTGAATTATTTTTTTATTGCTGACCTACTACTGTTTACTCTCTGTAAAAACCGAAAATCAAATCCTTTGCTGCTTCTTATATTATACTTAGTTCAATCTGTAAAACTGTTGGCTTTATGCAAGCGCGGCGTACATAAGAAATACCTTTTTCCTATAGGTATTTCTTATCTAGCATCTTTTTTTGTTTCTTTATCTGAACATCAAATTTAAATGCGATTTTATTTGCAAACACACCTTGCAAAAAAACACTGCACACGCACCTTTATGTCCATATTATCAGTATTGTAGACGCATATAATTGATTTTGCGAAATTTTCTTTTACTTTAAATTCCACTCACGGTTGTGCGGTAATTTTGAAATTCTTTTGTCACACCCCGCACTAAATGCATTCTACGCCTCTTTCTACTGCCTCTTTCACACGCTTGAAGTTGTAGGACAAAGGCTTGGGTGATTTGTTTGGGCCTACTTACTTTAGCGCACGACACGACAGACCGAGACAAATTAATGGTACTCGTAGTTGCGCATGCGTACTGTGCTTTATTTATTATTTCACATTACAGAGGCTTTGGTTTGTTTTTACAAAAACTTTTTTGTGCATTTCTTTGTGGCAAAGATGTTGAATTTAATGTGCCACTTAAAACAATAAAAACATTTTATGTCATGTGACTGTAATCATAAGATTTCAATTGTTTCGTACTGGACTAATTAAGCTTGTACATCAATGATGCAAATAATGAAATATTTTGAAGCCTTTTGTTGGTATTTCATGGTAATAAAAATGGTCTGTTTAATAAGATTCAATGATTTCACAAAAGAAGAAGTTTGTGAAAAAAATCACGCCAGACTATTGTTTTGGAGACGCATAGGAAAACTATGATTCAGGCCAGAACAGACTTAATATCATGTCATGTCCCTATTGGATTTCAAGACCGCCTGCGATGCTCTATAGAGCTAAGCTAGAACGAGCAGTAATGTACGCTTTTTCGTTATTGTGAATGAAGATTTGAGCTGTCATGTTTGTACAGGTCTTTCAATATTTCCAAAGTCAGTTTGTTTGTTTTTTCGACAATGTGCAACATCACTTGCATCTTTATACCCGACCCAGGGCATATTAATTTTAATAAACATAGTTTTTAGCACAGTGAAGTAATCACCGTGGACCCCTAATAAGGTGTTTCTACCGCACTTAAGACAAAGATTCCCAATCCCAAAGTTTCCCAAGGGAAATGAGGGGATTAACTTGACGTATGCTTTAATTTTTGACGTTTCTCAATGACGTCCTGTTGTGTGAAATGGCAATGTCTAGTCGTTACGTCCGCTGCGCATACCGTTCAAAACGTGAGTTTTTTTGGCTCCCAGGCAACAAGGGTTTAAAAATTATTAAATTCATATAACATTGTGACTGATTTTTATACCCCACCCAGGGTATATTAAGTTTGTTGTATAGTTTGTAACGCAGAGAAAAAATCATCGTAGCCCCTTAAGACCTTTAAGAGATATGAATGGGACCGACAGGAGAATCAATTGAGCCATCCGTCCGTCCATACGTATGTTAACAATTTTTAGGAAACAAAAGTTGTAGATATTAAATTTTTTTTTTGGGTATGTATATAGTATATGCTTTCGCCCACTTTTGGGGGCGTGGCGTTAAAAAAGGAATTTTTTGAGATAAGAAGGAAGAGTTCCAGGCCGAAATGTATGCAACCATCTAGTAAAAAACATTCAACAGTTATATTATTATGTCCCACCCACTCTTTGGAGGCGTGCTAGTTTCCGTTTTTGGTAGGGTAGGGTATTTTGCAATCCGTCACAGAAGACTGAAGTTTTAACATACGTACTGTTGCACTTTTCTATTTGTTTTAATCTACGAAACAAAATGAACAAAAAAAAAAAAAAATAAGATAAGCCAAACGTCAAATATATTGAAGGGATTTTCGTTCACAAATTCGATAGAACACCAACTTGATCAACATCAACCACAGCCAGCAGTGCCAATGATAACATCTGTCATTGAAAATATAGGTGACACAATAATCGTACAACTGCTCTTCGACAACCGAAGCTTCTCCATCATCCCGGCATATATAAATTGTAGCCATTGGGATCGCGACTTTGAAAAGATCCAAGAAACCCTTTTTTGCTGCGAAAACCCAAATGTGATGATTATTGGCGATATTAATACAAGAATTGGTAAGGAGAGTGGAACAGTAAACAAAGATGACCTAGTTACAAGGAACTCCAAAGGCTGAGGCTGTTTCGACGATTTAATGGCAGCGTTATGAAAGATAATTATCTAAGGGCATTTTTCAAGGCACATTTCAAGGCAATCCCTTGGGCCAAAAAGAAAGCATACCATGAGTCACTGGCGATGAACTTATCTTCCTGCAGAGATTCTAGAGAATTTTGGAAAAAACTCAACGTTCTTAATGGGAATGGGTTCAAGATTAGCTCTAAGTTAAACTGCAACATTTTACGAGACCACTTCAACATCTTACTTAACCCGCCCCCAAGTAAACTTATTTTTCATTATGCAACACCTGCCTTTGAAAATAGTCTTTTGGATGGAGTAATTACAATGGGTAAAGTAACTGCAGCGCTCGGTAGTCTCAAGGATGGCAAAGCTGCCAGTTCGGGTGGCATACCCGTAGATTTTTATAAATATGGGAATACCAAGCTTCACCAAGCACTCACCAAAATATTCAACAAAATATTGGATTCTGGACAAATTCCAGCACGTTTCAGTGAAGCAATCATTTTTCCGATCCATAAAAAAGGTCTATGTCGGACCCAGCCAATTATAGAGGTATCTCCTTCCTAAATGCCTCCTACAAGGTTTTCTCCAATGTTTTCAATGAGAAAAATAAACTGCTGAAGAAACATCAAGCGGGGTTTAGACCTGGGTATTCGACCATTGATTATTGAATTCGACACAGAATCCTATATTCAACGCAACAAAAAACTGTACGTCTACTTTGTCGACTTCCAAGCAGCCTTTGACACCGTGGATCGTAAAGCGTTGCTTGATAAACTGCACTGCATAGGGATGTAAGAGAAGTTTGGAAGGATTATTCAAAACCTGTTTGAAGGTACGAAGTCGGCGGTATGGAGTGGAGACCAATTGTCAGCATGGCCTGATTCGTAGTCCGGATTAAGGAAGGGATGTTCCTTAAGCCCAAGTATATTTGCCCTTTTCATTAAAAATTTTGTCGACGTGCTGCTGGGAGGGATGGAGTTCGCAGGACTAATTTTTAAAGCTCTCCTCTTTGCTGACGATAGAGTGCTCATGGCTGCCTCTCCGGAATCGCTGCAGCTTATGATCAACAGGCTACGAGACTACTGCACCCTGTGGAATTTGATGGTTAATCTTGAAAAATCAAAGGTGATGATATATAGGCGAGGAGGAGGAATATAAAACCGGAACTTACAAAAGCGAAGAGAGCCATATATATGACCAGGAGCAAGCGCTTTAGAAATCAATATATTTCACATAGCAGCAAATTCCAAGTTTTTTCAGCGGTAGCAGAGTCAATTATGTTTTATGCTGCACAAGTTTAGGAAATTAAGAAATTTGATATGGTCGAAAAGCTGTTGCGATTTTTTGTCAAAAGAACATTTCGTCTTCCAACACATTCAACTACATGCTTATGGTTGAAACAAGTTTACCACCTCTCTTCATTTAAACCATGAAGTTACGTGTGGACTACATCCTTCAGATTTTAAATATGCAGGACCAACGATTGCCAAAAATCGTTGCGATGCATGCGATCCGTACCAAACCAGGTTGGTTTCAAGAATGGCTGGAGCTGGGCAGGGAGCGCAGCTTACAACTACAGTTGCCAGTAAGCGGTGATTGGAAAACGCAGCTGTTAAACTAATAGCGTTTTTAGACGGTCACGCTAGCAAATCATTCATTGAGCAAGCTCGTGGTTCACTTCACAGAATGATCTACAGTAACCTTAATTATGATCTAGGTGAAAAAAACTACTTTCACGACAATTTAAGCTATGGAGATAAATACGGTGTTTAAGTTGAGAGGCGAACTCCTTAAACTCAATTTTGTACCGCTTAGGGATGACCTACCGGTGATCTGTGAACTCTGCAACTTGCAAGAGAGAAGACGTTCTTCATTTTGTTGGCAAATGTCCAGTCCTTAGGGAAATAGGAAGCATATCTCCGGAGCTGATGTAATGCAACCGGAACAAGTTTTACAACATCTCAACGAGTGCAACGTTAAGAAGCTGCATCTCTACTGCACAAAGGCCCTAGCTTATCGTGATAGAATAATTTATGAATTATTTTAAAGAATTCGACTTTCCCCTTTTTTAAAGACCAAAAACACTTAAGTTTGATACTTTATGTTGCTACCAGGCAGACGCAAGGCCAAGCCTACAGATTTTTGTAAAAAAAAAACAACTGTCATTCGTTCCAGTGGGCACTCTTCAGTGCATTTCAACCGTTTCGACAGTTCCAATCACATTTACATCAACCGTTCTGTGCATCCCATTAAACAAATATAGCAGAGTTGATAATACCAAGCTATCAAATAAAGGTTTGTTTGATTTGTTTCATCAGACCACATAGAATTCTGTCCGGTTTACATATACATTTTACATGTTACATGATACATTTTTTAATCTCTTCGTGAGGATATAAAAAATTCGTCTGGTAAATCCGTGATTTAAAGAGGATTTAAGGAAGATTTGAAGATTTTTTTTCTTTTAGAGATGCGAATGAGACCGACGGGTGATTAAGCCATGTTCGTCCTTCCGTCTGTCCATCTGTCCATCTGTCCGTCTGTCCGTATGAGTGAAGTTTTTAGATCTTTCATGTTGAGCTAGGAAGCTGAAACTTGGAGTGTACTTTGGGATGATAATTGAATTGGATGTCAGACAACCTCAAATTAACATTTCACTTAAAAATGTCTTTTGGACAATTTAGAAGGACTTAAATTTAGGTGCAGAGCAAAAGTGGCTCGAAGCCTTTAACTAGACAAAAAATGGACTGCCCACATTATCGACCATGCAAAGTTTTAACATGTGAAATCTTTAAAAACCTGATTTGTCGGGAAATTGATTCCGAATCGAAAAAAATTATATGACTTATATCAAAAACATTACCATTTACTAAGTTTGTTTGGGAACTCAAAAGCATTGAGCTCCGCCCACTTTTAGGGAGTGTTTTGAGGAAAATAGTTTTTAAATATTAATATTCGCCTTTAACGCATTATGTTATGGTTCTAACGAATTTAGAATTAATTGATTTAAGTTTTCAGCCCACGCTCTTTTTTGGGGGCGTGGCCAATACAAATGATTGACATACAATATATGTAATCTGGCCAAAAAAACTTTTATATTTGGTGTTAACGAGGATCGGGTATTTAGAAGTTATCGTTACAGCCGAGCTTTAATGCACAGATTAACGTAGGAAGATTAAAAGTTGATCCCAAAGTGTTTCCACTGGAATTGTAAACGTGATTTTTTTGTCTCTCGGGCAACTCAGATTCAGAAATAATTAAGTTCAGTTTTAATTGCCACAAATTTTTTTAATCTTCGAAACGAGCCCAAAAAAAGAGAAATAAAACGTAAAACATGTTGTTGGGATTTCGAAGCTCAAAGTCGATAGTAGACCAACTTGATAATCATCAACCAACAGTATCAACATTAGCATCCATCATTGTTTTGCAATGCACACACCTTTTTGCATTTAACTTTTTTGACAGGAACAACCACATCAACATCAACAGCAACTTCAACTGTTCAGCGCGTCTCTTGACACCACACAAGAAACACTGCTGAGATGATGACACCCAGCTGTCAATAAAAGTTGTGTTTGTTTTGTTTTAACAGAAAACGCACAGAACACGTACAATTCTGTTCTATTTGATTTAAGAATTCTTGCGTGAAAAATATAAATTACGCCATTAATTTTTAGTCTCCTCGTGAAGAGATTAATATTAGTATGGTAAATCTCGTGATTTGAAGGGGAATTAAGGATGATTTGTCTAAATCGTGGATTAGTGTCCGGTGGAAACACACTATTACTCACTTGTTTCTTTCTGAATTATCAAAATGTTTGATTTTTAGGTTACACCTTGCAAGTGAAGCGGTGAAAATTATATGAACGACACCGTGTAGCACGCTCGATAAGTTCCATGTTAATTTATAAATTTCTGAGGGCTTAACAAATTCACAATAGTATCACCATTCACAATAAATTGCATTTGCTGCCTTAGTGATGTGTAAAAATTGCTTCTATGCCTGTCAAGTATGAGTTAAAGAAAAAAGCATAATATTAATATTATATTAAATAATATTGAAAAATATTATTCAGATATAGTGCGCGGTTTAGAAAACATATATTTTCCTAATATTCCGCATATAGTTTTCTAACTAAAAGCAGAAAATCATCAAAAAAAAGGTCACATAAGAGAAAACGAAATTTGTTTGCACTTCCGTTTTCTACTAATCAAACCAACAGTATACAAATCGAAAGTAAGTAAGTTGTCACGATGGAAGACTTATGTTTACAGACAGTGGCATAAGGCAGACAAGAAACTGGCACAAATCTTAAAAGCATAAAAGAAAAACCGATTTTTAAGTCGGGTTACGGAAAACGAAATTACTCTCATTAGAGCGACGAACGTGTCGTCAAAGTGCAAGTCATTGTGACTTTTGCTTGGCCATTAAAACACGACGATTCTGAACTGGTAACATACTTACCTACTGGGAGGAGCAATATTAAACTTATGTAATAGAATTTCTGGGCTTTTATAAACAGGCATAGGTATTTCCGGAAGTTCTCTATATATCTATTTTAGTTCTTACTTTTAATTATTAAAGTTCTTTCATGTGGAAAGCTAAAAAAAATTACAGGTTTTTTGATCTCTTGCAGGCTCTGAAATTCTACTCGTCATTTTACTGAATCTAGTAAACTACAAATATGCTTTTGCATTAATGTTTTTTCAAGGTTCGTGGAAATCACTTTTGTGCTTTATGTAAGATCGTCCCAAAGCCCCAGTCTTATATTAAGCAACTAAGCATTCAACTAATGACCTGAAACACGGCTAATTATTTGCCAATAATGTCAAAGGCTTTCGTAAATTTAATGACAACTGAAAATAACAAAACAACACACTACTTCTGTCAGCTTTCCGTGAACGCTCCATTAATGGGCATATCGTAAAACTCGCTGCGGCGCGTAACCCTTTGCATACGTTATTTGTGCATTTGACAACTTTCAGGAAAAACAAGACAAATAAACTTTAACGCGTCTAAAGACTAATCGACGTGGTACGCACCCTGAGTGTAAAGGTACCTTATATGCACGTAATCTCACCTTTCGCAATATATTTCGCAAAATCATTTGGTTTGCATTCGATTTGCAGGCTAATTTGCATCTGTGTTAGTTTCATTTAAAATAAAGGTGGAAAAGAGTACTTTTTTTTGCGACTTTTCAGTTAAGCAAATAAAAACGTTTTGATGTTTGGTCGCAGTCAGGAAAACCCAATTAGAGTTTGGATAATATAGTATAGAAGTCCTCTAAGGATTTTTTACATGCAGGAGATTCTTTCTTACTCGTCAGATAGTTTCAACAACAACATAGTCGAATAGTATAGCATATTTTGGAATCTTTGAGACTTTTCTCTTTTAACAATAAGTTTTACCTATAAAAGTATGACTTAGCGATGGGATAATCCTAAGCTCCCCCGCAAGGGCACTTCAATCATGTGAGGTGACGGGTGTGACGATCCCGCGGACCCTAGTTTGTTTTTCGGAGTGCAAATCCAAGCCCCGAAAGCAGTCCCTTCCACCCATCCCTCTTATTCCTTTACCTCCCCCCCCCCCACCCAACCAACTGTTAGAGTACTCTAACCTACAGGAGCAGTAGTAAAAATTCAAAAAATCATTAATGGATGGAGAACCCAATGGATTGTATCTACTCCAGGTGGTACTGGCCATGGACAAAAACCACCCGCAGTCTTTACGACTACGGCCGGGGCGTGGATTCTGGAGACCCCAACATTCATTTTTGAACAACCAAGCCACTCTTGCAGTTTTGTATCCAGTTCGCTCGGCAATTTGAATATGAATGAGGCTGTGAAAGTTCTTAACGGGAATAGACCAAGCAAACTTGCTTCACTTCTCAATACTGATGGTACCTACACTGAGACCAAGGCGGAGACCTTCAGTATTCTCCTAGAGACTCACTTTCCGGGAAATCGGATCACCACGTGCTCTTCAGTGGTACCGGAAACGGTGGCTACTCTAGAACCAGGGAACACAACGCGGCTATACTGGTTTATTGCATCCAGAAAGGTGACTGATGACGCTATCAAATATAGGATTGCATCTTTCAAGTGCAAAGTTTCAAGTCACCTGGTCCAGATGGAATCTACCCAGTTATCCTGAAACAAAGTTTAAATCAGCTGTTGCCCATGCTGAAAAAAACATTTACTGCAAACCTCGCCTTGGCTTACATTCCCACCCTTTGGCGCATGGTTAAAGTCGTATTCATACCAAAACCTGGTAAGTCTGATTATAGCTTAGCCAAAAGTTTTAGGCCCAGAAGTCTATCTTCCTTCCTGCTGAAAAGCTTGGAGAAGGCTTGGAAAGCTTGGAGCAAGGTTGTTCTTTTCTGAGAAGCAACACGCTTATCAGCGCGGAAAATCCTGCGAAACTGCGCTTCAAAACCTTGTTGGTACGATTGAATGTGCTCTTGACCAAAAGGAGTACGTCCTGGGCGTTTTCGTCGATATTGAGGGTGCTTTTGATAACGCTACGTTTGATAGCATGTGCAACTCAGCCAGACAACACGGTGTAGATGAAACATTAGTTCAATGGATTAAGGCAATGCTAATGCACAGGATGCTGATAACCGAGGCAGATTGTGGCAAGTGCGTCATAACTGGGGTAAACAGGGGCTGTCCGCAAGGTGGCGTTCTGTCTCCCTTTTTATGGTGCATGGTGGTAGACTCTTTCCTATCGGCTCTCAACCTTCCTGGAACCTACACACAAGCCTACGCGGATGATGTCGCCGTTCTTTCTGTCGGCTCAAACCTAGGAACTGTGTGCTCTCAGGCGCAGAGATCCCTGGACTTGATCGATGATTAGTGCACTAGGAATGGGCTTTCAGTGAATTCTCTTAAAACTACGGTTGTTCTCTTTACGAGAAGGAGGAATGTCACTAGTCTGACTCAACTCGAGCTTTAAGGTGTCACTTTCCCGATATCCGATGAAGTGAAATATTTGGGAGTAATGCTTGATAGAAAACTTCTTTGGTCCAAGCATGTTGAATCCAAAACCGAAAAAGCACTGTCTACTTTCTGGCAGTGTAGAGGGGCTTTTGGCAAGACATGGGGCTTGTCTCCGAAAAGGGTCCTCTGGATCTATACGGCCATGGTAAGACCACTCCTCTAATATGCATCGGTTGTGTGGTGGAACAGGCTTTCGCGGAAACGTGTTACTGCCTCTTTTGCCAAACTCCCAAGAACGGCTTGTCTTGGCTGCACAGGGGCCTTCCCTAGTACGCCAGGTTCTGATCTAGATGCTCCGATGAACATACCCCCCTTGATATATTTATCATGGGATGTACGCTGAAAACCATCTTTTGCTTAAAGAGAGGTGGTTTTTGGTACCACACGCATTGGCATTTTGAACTTGTTCAAGAATTGTCCTTCGACCCCTGTCTTATGGACATGCCCTCTGACGCAATGACCCCAAAAATCTTTTTGCGACAAAACCACCAAGTCGACTTTCCTCCGGTAATGGAATGGCTTCGGCCAGACTCTGCGCCAGGGAAAGAATGCCATCGTATTTTCACGGATGGCTCCAAAGCCGGACATGGGTCTGGTGCTGGAGTCTTTGTGAAAAGCAAGAACATTAGACTTCCTACCCCTTAGGTAAATATGCGTCTGTCTTCCAAGCGTCTGTCTTCCGCGTTGTAGTACAATGGACCAGTAGTTGTGTCTGAGAGCTCCATCGGATAGCAGCAACCGCCGACAAATGAAAAAAACCCTAAGCTGGCTTCGTTGTTGATTTTTGGATAAAAAAGTTTGAAGAAAAAATCTTAGCAGCGGCAATGAAAAACTATTGGGACGGTTACAATCCTCTTAGGCGAATCGTTGGATACCCCATCCCAACTGACCACTGTCAAGCTCCAAATTGCGTCAAAATTCTTGGTTTGTAAATTTCAGTTTGTGTGTGTTTGAGTGTGTTCAAAATTTGTCAGTTAAGAATCTTCTTTCTTAAAAGAGGGGCATGGAATCAACCCCTATTCAATAATATTATTTTTTTTGATCATATTTTTTATCAAAACTGGTTCATATTTGTTGATTGCAGTTTTATATAAAAAATTTTTTTTTTACTTAAGAACGCCCCCAAAGGTGGGCGTGGCAAAAATGTATTCAATTAAATTGATAGTATAGTAAATATATCAAATAAAAACCGTTTATTAGAATGCATATTAAATATGACCACGCCTACATGGGGGCGGTTTTCGCTTTTTTTTCAAACTCCAGTCACAAAACACTTAAGCGAAGATATCGCTTACCAAATTTCAGCTTCCTACGACGACTTTGATTTTTCTTTGAATTTCTCAACTTGCAGCACCCTATAACAAGATCGCCACTTCAGTTTCTTCTCCTAAAGAAACCCTTAGTTCCAAAACTTTCAGAATCTTTGATCCAGTCCACTGTTTTGTCTTCCAATAGTTAAGTCGGTTTTGCGACTATTCCACTGGCCAATGCTCGCCCAACAACGGAATAGGAGGTTTACCGGTGAGAAAATGTCCAGGTGTCGATGGATTGAAGTTCGTCAGATTAACGCTTTGGGCGTGTCCCACGTTGCTGAAGCTTGGCGTGCAAATCCGACGTCAAATAAGTTTCCAGTAACGGAAAAAAATCCCGTGCTGTGCAGCTCTCACAAAGTTTGTAGCTTTGTCGCTCCATAGGTGTGGCACTATTGCCGCAACGAAACGTGAACTCAATGTTGCACATCACGAATGTATTTGTAGTCAAATTAGACCTAAATTCCAGGTAATTTCCGACCTATAAATACTCTAATAACAGTATTCCCTCAACGATAATCAGGTCGCACAAAAATGGTGGACGCTGCAGAATGACACATCACCCATCTTTTCCTCCTCCAACTTTTCTTTGGCCTTTTCGCACACAATGAAGTTTTTAATGAGCGTTCTGGCCAAGGATGCTATCCGTATAAAGCTAGAAACAGATTACACCAGCAACATCGACATCAACATCAACGTTGACAGCAAAATTTTTATGCTCAGTGTATATACTGCCGTATAAATAGATAACAACAGCAACTTCGACGTCGACATCGACGTTAGACCTAATCCTAAAATTCGATGTTGCTGTGCAAGTGCTACCAAATTCACAATGCAGATCTCGTAAGAAATATACACTATACTGTCGATGTTCTCAATCTGTTTTACAAAACTTTCGGTGGTGGTTGTCAAAGTCGCTGTCGATGTCGAAGTGGTTAATCTGTTTCTCGCATAATACATTAACGGAATACTGGCAGTAAGCATCTGCTGTGCGCCACAGTGAGATATCCTGAGGTGCGATGATCTAGCTAGCAGCCAGACTTAACGCCCCTTTAATCGGAAGAATTATTGGGTTATATTGCTCCCTCGGTATATTTGCATTCTTAATGCTTAATATTGTTTTGAACAAAGGGGGACAGCGCAGTCAAAGTGTTTGAGAGTGGCTGCGGTTAGGAGTCAGCTTTTTCTAAATTTTGTAATGCATATGATGATGAGATGATCATACCGCTCTTTTCTGGTCCAATGGTTCTTCCAGTCTAACCCTTCGGCTGTTTTTAACGAACGACTTTTCAAGCACGACAAATTTGCAAAAAATTTAGCATTGGCTGTTTCGTCAGATTGCATGCAGCCTACACTTAAATTTAATGTAGCATGCATCCAAGCTGACAAACGTTTGAGCCCTAAAGGATTTTTGCTTAGGGAATGGACGTGGTTCAGCATCTACGGCAACATATCATAATGCAGCCGGTCTAGTGTTCATCAGGTGCCGACACTCACTCTCCGTACCCATCGCAATATTCTCGCTGCTTGAAGAAATCTCTGACCAAACCACCACAGGATGTTAACATATCCTTCAATCCGTGCCTCTTGGGATAAATTCCCCTCGATTAGTTTGAGTATAGACGTACTGTTTTTCACGTGAAGGGACTTACGCGTACTTTGATAGCGACTAACTGCTTGATTGTTCAAGATTCAAACTTCAGCAAACAAAAAACAATCATTGGTTCTTAGCAACAAGTGGTGGAGAACATCCGTTTTGTGTTTGGTCTATCATTTCTTAAAAACCTGCCGCATCAAACTGCTGGGTAAAGCTGCAGCATGCAGCTTGAGCCCCAGAATCGTCTCTTCTTTTATAGGTTGCTGCTAGAAAATTCAAAATTGTCTTGTCTGCCCTTTGTGCGACCATGGATTAAGCTGCTGGAATGGCCTGCGTAGAAGTATCTGCGAAGCTGTGTAGCGTCAGGCTGCAGATTCAATCGACCCCCACCCAGCGTGGTATATGCGAAGGAGTTCAAGTTGAGCAAACGGGGAAAGAGCCTCCACCCAAAAATTGGTCAGCTACACTGGCGGCTGTGTGCGTCCCACCCAAGCTTAGACCACCAAATCTCTTGCACTGGAATCTTGGCCCAAGTTAGGGGCATCAATACCGTCCGGGTCGTAGAGTCGAGTTGGTATTGGTAGCCAGATTTGCAGATTTGTGTTTCGATGCTGTTTGCTCTCTTATAGGAAGCTGTAGGGAGAGTTGTTACTTAATGCTCGCATTATTGCGTAAAGGAGCCTGAAGATGAAAACCGACACGTAATTTCACCCATTGTAATTTTTCTTTTTTCAATAAATAATTTATTTTAATAATTATATTATGTAATTTATTTCAACTATAAATTAAATATCCCCTACTGGCGGCATAAAAGGTGTGTCTAGCACTATTTACATACTATTTTCTGCTTAAAGGTTCAATAGCAAAAATTAAAAATCGCCCGATAGCTCTCAGTTCCTGTATTTGTGCTTCCCTCTTTCTGTCAAGTGCTTTTCTTAGCATCAGTCGAAAAACATTGACAAGCCCCCTTGAAATGATAAAAACAAAAGCCCTAAGTAAATAAAACTTAACATTCCTGCAATTTAATAATGAAACCTGGTGCGTATTTCACTGAACGAAGACTTATTCATACGCCTTGCACCAATTTGCTCTGTAAATTGAATTTATAAAGCTACAAGCCAATAACGCCATGTTATTGACTGTGCTCCACTTATATGTCAACGCCTTTGGTCACTTGAACGAAGAAGGTGAAAACCCTTGAGTTATTGTTCCTTCATCTTGCGCACACGATGGCTAAACAGATTGTCAACAGGTAAACACACTTACTTTCCCTGCAAATCAATTTATTGACTTCAATTAGATTGTCATTTATCACTCGAAGTAAGAAGGTAAGCAGCCTCTGTTGTAGGTACGTATTGAAAAGCCCAACCAAACGAAAAATGCACATTTCAAGGCGAAAGAAATTCAGTGGATCGTGGGACGATGCGGGGAATCAACTTTTATAATCCCGCGAACAATGTGTCAATGCTACCCGAAGGAGCAACGTCATTGGTGCAGCAGTAGTCGGTGCATGTGATATTGATGAAATCCAGTTTTTAGTGGATTAAACTTGATTATTTTTGAAAGTTTTTTGCCTCACTGCAAAACTTTTGTGAAAAAAAATGAAATACGAGTGTCAGTCTGGCAACTGGTTCAAATGTTAATTCACTTCGAGTTTGATGAGATGGTGTACAAAGCCGATACAAGGGAAGTTAGTAGGCAACGTAAAGATATACCTACTTCGTTATTTATGTAAATAAGGCTTGCTACCTCGTGATGGATTTACCGGCTTCTGACTAAGTAAACGTACAGAGATTTATGCAAGCATGTTTTTTCTTTGACTTTGTTTAATATAGTGCAGCCCACACAGCTGATAGCTTTCTCCAAAAAAGGATTGACCCACATTTGAATTATGTGTGGGGCAATCCTTTTACGCATTCACAATGCGGCAAATTAGTTCTTATGCATAAGAAAGTGTTAAGGACTAAAGAAAAATCTTTCGGAAAAATGTAGATAAATATCACTTGCTGTAACACCGTTACATTCGATCTAGTAAGATTGCTTTACTGTTGATGTTGCAGCCACTAAGTCAAAAAAGTTTTAACATTCGCCAATTCGGGAGGTACCCTTTAATTAGGAAGCAACCATCCCCGGGGGCAAAACCACTTCTAAAAATTGATCTGAATGTTATTCGATTTTTATTTAAAAAGTTGGTTCTGCCACATCTTGACCATTAGTACCCTTATCAAAGAAAAGAGTTGCCTCTACGCCATCAAGTGTTTCGCAACAGTCTTGAGAGATTGATCAGTTGGGTGCTGTTGCTGTCACGTCTTACTCAAAACACAAAACGTTAGCCAATTTCACTCGAGATTTGAAGACAAATGGGGAAAAATAATATGTGAAGCGACGCAGGAATATAAACCATAAAGACAAAAGCCCCAAATCTAGTTTTTCTGTATGCCAATGCCAAGTTTTGGGACAACGATGGAAAACCCACGCTGTTCTTTCAAGGTGAGTAAATACCTCACCGACGCCTTTCATGTCAAAAAGAATTTAAACAAGGTGACGCGCTTTCATGTGACTTCTTTAACATCAACCTTGAACGAATTGTGGAAAACTCCCGCGTCAAAACCAGAGGCACAATCTTTCAGAAGTCCGCTTAATTTGACAGACAACATTGACATATCTGGAAGAATAAACACTTCGTGAGTATTGGGACGGAAGTGGCGAATATGGGTTAAACTAAGCATACCGATGCTCTCATCAAGAAGAGACACCTAAAACTGACGTCTTGGATAGAAGATAGAACTTCACTACCGACAGCCATAGCTTTGAGGTAGTTAGGGACTTTGTCTACCTGGGTTCCGCCATAAATTAAGTCAATAACACCAGCGCTGAACCCAAACGAAAGATAACTGTTGCCAACCTTTTTTTTTGGGCTAAGAAGTCAATTGAGTAGTAAGGCCCTCTCCCGAAGTGTCCATTTATAAGACCCTCATCATCCCTGTCCTGCCTTACAGTACAGGAGCTTGGAAGTTCTTTGGACGATTTATGATCCCGTCTGCACAAAGGGGAAGTGGAGGAAGAGTTATGACATCGAACTTTACGGGCTGTATAGCGACACCGATCTAGCCAGAAGAGTCAAAATACAACGGCTACGATGGCTGGGTCATCTAAAGCGGATAGAAACCCCGTCCTGGAAAATCTTCGAATCCACCCTGCATGTGAAAGTCAACCTTAGCCAAATTCGCATGCGAAACTGGAGACAGAGCTGGCTGGCAATAGAATCTGTCACTACGGTAGAGCTTTTTAAAGTTCGTCTAGGTTTCCTAGTCATACCCTGAATTAAAGTTTAACATCGACACTTCGTCGACTGCTCCTCAAGTCATTATTTCTACCCATTCCGTACTTAAAGTAAAGGTTAATCTCCTCCTGTCTCTTTTGTTTCCAAGCAATTAAGCGAATTCCCTCTGACCTCAAATTCCGATGTGTGACAAAGTGGTTTCCCACCCTCTATCTGTCCAATACTGCTGCCGTGCATCGCGACACCTGATCTGTAATTTTCTAATGATGGAAATGCCTTTGATTTCTCTTTGATTAGTAGGTCTCTAAGTCCTTAGAAAGAAAAATCTTCAAGCCTGGGTCTGATCTCAGCTGTGACGTACTGTCTCCGTGTTGCTGACCTACTATGGTGCAGGTTGATCCGCAGCACTACCATAATCTTGAGAGGTTAACCCACCATACCTTTGGATTTGCCAATGTGGTAAATTATCACTACTAAGGGGAGGCAGAAAATACTGCCCATACTGGAGTAGGCTTCGTTTTAAGGACTCTCAATGTATCATATTTTAGCTCCCGAAATTGAGCAATCCCAGGAACTTCTATGTATACTTTCTATACTACTTTTAAAGACACGGAAACCATGACACTGGCAGACTATCAGGAGAGAGAAAAAACATTCGAATCCTGCTGAACTTCCGACTCAATCGGATGGGATGCATCAACAAATCCTCCTTAAGAAATATTTAGGTATCATAAAAAGAAGTCTGACTTAGACTCGTCTAGAGCTCTTGCGCTAGTCCATTTTTTATGCCCGACCCAGGGTATTTCAATTTTAATGCATAGTTTTAAGCATAGTGAAATAATCACCGTAGACCCCCAAGATATTTTAGAGATAGGATCGAGACCGACAGGTGAATCAATTAAGCCATATCCGTCCATCCGTCCATCCGTCCATCCGTCCATCCGTCCATCCGTCCATCCGTCCATCCGTCCATCCGTCCATCCGTCCATCCGTCCATCCGTCCATCCGTCCATCCGTCCATCCGTCCATCCGTCCATCCGTCCATCCGTCCATCCGTCCATCCGTCCATCCGTCCATCCGTCCATCCGTCCATCCGTCCATCCGTCCATCCGTCCATCCGTCCATCCGTCCATCCGTCCATCCGTCCATCCGTCCATCCGTCCATCCGTCCATCCGTCCGTCCGTCCGTTTGTATGTGTGAACTGTTTAGGTCTTCAAAATCACAGATAAAGTTGCACAGATACAGTGTGAAAATTGGCTCAATTCGTCAACGGCCACGCCTACTACTGGCTTCAATGTAAGATAACCTCTATTTTACATTTTCTTTCAAAATGTCTTTTCGTCAAGTAAGGCACAGCGTAGTAACTAAAATTTTGTTACTGAGCAATATTGGCCCAAGACCATTAACAAGGTAAAAATTAGACCGCCCACAGTATCGACCATGCCCACTTTTAAAATGTTAGATCCTTAAATAAACCCGAATTCTCGAAGAGTTCACTCCAAATCGAAGAAAATTTTAGAGAAAATATTAAAGATATTATTATTTGCTTAGTTTGCTCCAAACAAAGTTTTGAGCTACGCCCTCTTTTAAGGGTTTTTTTTTTAGGAAATTAGGATTCATGAAATTATAATTAATTGATTTTAATTTTTAGCCCATGCCTCTTTTTGGGGGCGTGGCCTTTTCAGATAATATTTGAGTTCGGGCCACAAAACTTTAAGATTTGGTGTTACTCGGCGTATTAGGGTCGGTTATATAGAGAACTTTGTCACAGACGATCTGTGTTTTTGTTTAAGTTCATAATGTGTATATTAAAAAATTCGCGGACTTGATTGCACATCTTTGAGAAATTTGTAATGAGCTGCCCTGCGGCATTAAAGGTCTTCGCATTAAGCAAAGACGAGGAACAACAAGCCTTTAACATCAATATGTTGTAGGACTTTGTTGAACTAGAAGGATTATAACATGGTAGCAAACTGCTTTTCTGGACATCGAGCTAATTTAAGGAGCTCATGTTTTAACTCACCATTTTTAATTGGAACGGCAACAAAGCTTAGCCAGGGAGTCGACAGTCATGGATGTTGTATGTATGTGGAGCGAAATACAGTAGGGCTGTTCTAATCTTCAAAGGATTTCAGGAATATTCCGAGTCTCTTTATTTTATTAGCGACTTAGCCAAAGATTGAATTGAAAGAATCATTGAAATTAGTCCAGTGTACGGGTCCCGATGAAGTTTGTCCCAATCCATACATTTTTGATCATGGTCAGCAGTTTAGCGTGGATGGTTACTTAATTTTGATTAAAATAAAATATGTTCTTGTTAATCATATCCTAAATTGAAGTTACTTTAACTCGTAGTTTAAAATTTGCTTTCTTCCATTTTGACATATTTTTTTTTAGTTCCTCCAAACCCATACTTCATCAGTCACCCAACATGTCATGTCGAAGGGGATATTTTCAGCAAAAAACAATTCTACACCTAAAGAGGTTAATTCAATTAACTTTCTAATTTTGTTTTTGCCAAAAAGATCATATTGGTTGATAAAAAATTTCATGCATCATTATTGAAAAAAATATCCATTAGCATAAAAAACTCCTCATCCATGAAACTTTTGCAAACACTCTAAAAAATTTGTCGATATCGAGGCGTATGCCTCTAGTGTAGTGAGACAATCTGTCATAAGCTTGGTATTAAGTACGATGGCAACTTTCTTTCCGATATTGGACGTAATAAAATACAATTGACAAACATGAGTGTAAGGTGACGTTAACCTTTCTTACGTGCAGATAAATGAATGAACGTTTAATTGACTGGATACCGCACCGGGGTATGTTAATAAACTTGAATATATATTTTTTTTTAATACTCACTACGACTTGTCATATGACAATTGTTGTTTGTATGCCATTATTATGCCATGTGAATGAAAGTAAAAGTTTTGAGATTAAAAATTCAAACCAATCTTCAATTGAATGTAAAAAAAGGAATACACTCAATGGAGAGAATAATTGGATTGTAGTTTAGTGGTAAGTGAGTGAGTTAACGATTTGTTTTTATTTTTTATTTTAATATTTTTATAAACTGACGACGAACATATATGTGGTTCTAGCGAATGCGTGCGGCGAAGGTGAAACTTTGTTGGATTTGAAACTCAATGAACTGTGAATTCTTGTGGTGAAAACAAGTGGTTATGGTTACTGCGCTAACAAAATAGATCTGCAGTAACCAACCTTCATGGCTCATATTTAAAAGGAATTAAACATGAAATATATAGCATGCTTAAATAAATAGCATGCGTTCAACGCATTGATATTTTTGTGCAAAAGTGGTAAATGCGACGTAATTTATTCTTGTAATAATAAAATAAATCAAAATTATAACTTTAATTATAACTTACAAACCCTAATGATATCTGCGACCTTTTTGCTGAAACTTGGTCTGCAGATTCAGACGACTCTAACTTCGGTCCCGACTTCAATAATAAGAAATCTCTTATTCTTAACAGTCCTATTCCACGACAAGCCACTAATCCAAGCGCTAGACGACTTGAAGATCCGATCTCATACACCGAATTTGTAATGTGCTTAGACAAAACCAAAGGAAAAACACCGGGTAGAGATCGAATAAGCTACCCCATGATAAAGCACGTATCAAAAAGCACCAAACTCCGGCTTATCAGCTTATACAACGACATCCTCATCTCATCAAACATCCCACAATCTTGGAAATCAGCTACATTAGTCCCTATTCCGAAACCTAACAAAGACAATTGTTTGGTTGAGAGCTATCGTCCAATTTCCCTTATCCCCTGTATGTCAAAAATACTGGAAAAAATTGTAGCTCAACGACTCTTTTGGTTCATTGAAACTAAAAAACTCGTCTCACACAATCAAATTGCGTTCAAAACGAATAGAGGGTGTGTCGATGCTCATCTGCATATCGATTACTTCACCTCGAAAGCGTTGTCCGCAAGAAATCATGTTTCAATCCTTTCTTTAGACTTCCAGAAAGCATTTGATAAAATAGGCATCCACATTATTTTGCAAAAACTGACTGAATGGGGGATTGGTAAAAACATATATGGATACGTAAGAGCATTCCTTACCAATAGAAAATTTTCTGCTAAAGTTAACAACATCTACTCTAAACATTACCCACTTAATAATGGAATTCCCCAAGGGTCACCTCTGTCAGTTGTCCTCTTAATCATTGCTTTTGACGATATATGTAAAATATTGGAAAATCACACTCGCTTAGATTACTGTCTTTATGCAGACGATATTTGCATCCTCTGCAAAGAAAGCAATCTAAGCACTTGCCGAAATATTTTAACAAATGCTGTTAACGATATATTAGATTGGTCTATGGTCTCTGGTGCCAAACTTTCAGCAAATAAATGTAAGATATTGCATGTTTATCGAAAACAAAATTGTCCCCAGTTAATATTAAATATAAATAATACGAATATTGTTTGCGTTGAAAATCTAAAAATACTTGGACTTACCTTTAACAGTAGATATAAATGGAATGAACATTGTATAAACCTTAAGAAATCCCTAGCTGCGAGGAGTAATATTATTAAGTATTTAAGTAGCAAAAGAAGTAGCGTACATATTAACACTCTATCAATTATCACTAAGATGTTAATTCTAAGCAAAATAGACTATGGAATGTACATCTACGGAAACTGCCCAAAAACAACGTTGAACATCATCAAACAACCATATCACCATGCAGCAAGGAGAGCTATCAACGCTTTCCCTACAAGTCCTATTAAAAATATCTTGGCCGAAGCAGGTCTTCCAACAATAGAGAGCAGAAAAAACGCCGTTGCATTAAAGTTGATTGCCAAAATTGCTTTTTCTCGGAACTCCCTGATTGTTAAGGACATTTTGCAATCCAAAAGCCATAAGACCAAAAAGAAAGTTCCATCAGCCATTAGTATTATACTAGAAAAAGCCATGCAACTAGAGATCCCAACCAGGCGTCCTTATACCGTCTCAACAGTCTTTCCTCCATGGGCCATAAAACCGGGCTCAACGCTAATGGCACTTGCTGTCTACAACAAAAATAGCACCAGCAACTCAACATACCGAACGGTATTTTCCAGCATTGCGTCTGACCTCAGATCTGATGGATGGAATCTCCTATTCACGGACGGGTCAAAAACCCTTGAACACACCTCTTTCGCAGTTACAATGGAAAACGGCACTATCCTTCATATTGGACTCCTACCTGAATTCGCCTCCATTTTTACAGCCGAGGCTTTTGCCATCATATTAGCTTTAAAGGAAGCCATGAAACGACGGGGTAAATATACAATCTGCTCCGACAGTAAATCCGTCCTCGAAGCTGTTAAAAACCCCAACAACAACACAGAGCTTGTTATGGACATACGCAACCAACTGGTCAAGTCCCCAAATAAGCTTAAACTTATGTGGATCCCTGGACACACTGGGATAGTAGGAAATGAACTTGCCGATCAGGCAGCCAATTCAACCGCAATGACTCCTGTACACAGCTTCAACATCTATACCAGAGCCGATATTAGGAAAAGGATACATAAAATCATCCACTGCAATGAACTTCTTGAATGGAGCTCATATAATCACCACTACACCCAGTTCAACCCCAATAGATCACAACCGCAATATCCCGCTGATGTAACCAAAGCCAAAATTACAAACTACGTTCGGCTAAGACTTGGACACACCACTGCAACCCACCAACACCTTCTTACTTCCAACCCACCGCCAATTTGCCCTACCTGCAACGTCAGACTTGACTTACACCATATCCTAGAAGAGTGCAGCGCTACCAAACCAGCCATCCTCAAAATATTTAAAAACGAAAGCATCTACAACGTACTGAAAACACCAAACGCCACAAATATTAATAAAATAAATGAATTTCTGTTAGCAACTAATACTAAAACCTAAGTATTCCTTACCTTAGAGCTAATAGTCCTCGCAGCTAAGCTCACTAACTATTAAGTATTACCATGTAATTTAAATTGCTTGATAATAATAAATAATAATAATAATAATAACTTTAATGTATAATTTCTCACGTTTCCGATAAGTTTGGGTAGATTCACAGAGAGATACTTTGTTTGTTTAGCTTTAGACTGTTGTGGATAAAAGTAATCCAAGAATAATCCAGAATTGCAGAAAAACCTTGAATTTTCCATACAGGTGAAAAAAACAAGTGGGAAAGTGCAACGCATGCAAAAGCTTCAGTCCATCTACGACGGATTGCAAAATACCCGACCATACCAAAAAAAATGCCACGCATACATTTCAGCCTAAGACTTCGCATTTTTAACTAAAAAAAAAGAGCCAAAAGCCTCTGCAGCTAGTGCTCACAATGTAATTTTAGTATAAGAATTTATTTTTATGCTAATAAATAATAATAATAATAATTAACTAAAAAAATCACTTTTTCTAACGCCACGCCCACAAAAGTGGGCGGAGGCAGATATAACATATACATGAAAGTTAGAAAATGCTAATATCTACAACTTTTGTCATACAATTTTTAGTCAAATTTTATATATTTTTATTGAAAAACAGTCATTTTAAGCTATAAGCCCTTAAAAAGTGGGCGTGATCAATGACAAATACAAGGTTATGTCACCTACCAAAAATGAATCCGCTAGCGCTATTGTATCATAGCTTAAATTTGGAAAAAGAATTTTTTTAATTAGATATGGTCGCACATACAGGGTTGTAGTGGGCGTGTCTGTAAGCGGATTCAGCTAATTTTCAAACTTGATCTGAAAGACTGGATTTCCAGCCAACCCATCAAATTTCAGCTCTCTTCCTTAAAATTCAAGGACTAAAAATTGTTTACATATGGACGGACGGACGGACGGACGGACGGACGGACATGGCTTAATCGATTCTCCTGTCGGTCCCATTCATATCTGTAAGAGGTCTTAGGAGTCTACGGTGATTATTTCACTGCGTTACTTACAGCGAACTTAATATACCCTGGGTCGGGTATAATGAGTCCCAGGGACTCACCTAGTGAATTAAGAGTTAAGCCCACATAATGAGAGAATAAGAAAAAAAAGCATTTTAGGTAAACGAGACTCCGTTCCAGATTTCACTTGTTTGTAATAAGGGCGGTTGAACCACGCCTCTTTTCAAAGTTAGCTTTATATAGTATTCAACGGTCCATTTACCGGTTACCGGACTCTTACTTCTGCGTACACACTGTAGCACTTTCTCACTGATTTTACATCATAACTGTAAAGCTGTAAATAAACTGTAATAACTGTAAACTCCTTTCCCACAGAGTTCCTGGATTGCAGTAATGTTGGAGGGCAGACTAAGCTTATGAGTTGCACCTGGTTTGTGCGGTGTTCTTACTCTTTCCGAGTCTTGTTGCAAATCGATTGATAATACTGTTAATGACCAAGTCTACCTATTCCCCTCTCATAACTAGGCCTTTTTACGTGGCCGGAAGGTTACCCCTGTGGCACAACCCTTGAGTTTAGTGAGCCAGGCTTCGAAATTGGCTTCTCAGACTCGATCAGCCAGTAATTTTTGATAGTTACAGTTTTGCTCATAGTGATGTAGGTAAACTTTTTAAAATTTAAGAATCAATGTTTGTCTTCATTGCAAGGTTTTTTTTATCGAATTTTTAGAAGTTTCTTCTTTTTTTTTGAGTGGCGCTACAGTTCGGTGTGCAGTCTCTGTCTAAACTGACATGTCCGTATAGCTACCTTCATGTTGTGCGTGCCACCTAAGGTGGAGGTATCACCGAACCTGTGTGGAATTGTCCTTATCAACCCAGGCATCCAAAGCGCAGTTCTTTTTTTAACAGGTAAATCGTAAATGTCACTGACCCAGTTTATAAAGTTCGTACCCCGTCAACTTAAAAAGAACCAAATTTTCGAAGAATTTTTCCCTCAGATCGGCCAAGAGGATTTCTCTATATACGCTTAAGGTACAGTTCATATGCTTCGACGTCATAGTACAGGACTGAGATATAGAACGACTGTGAAGCAGAACTTTATGACGCGTTCTTAGTCCAAAAATTTAATAAGGTTTTTTTTTTTTCCCCCGTGGGTAGGAAAAATTTTCATAGGCACTACGAGGACCGGCCCCGAGTGCTCATAGTAGTGTGAGATTCTTACTCACTAAAAAACCTCCCATTTTCCGTCAGACAACGACTAAGTTTCCTTAACAAGTAGTTCAAGCTTCTGTAGTAATCGCGTGTGGCGATAAAGAAGTGCGGCGATAAAGAAGTCGACGAGATCAGGTATTTTATTTCTGTCGGTTGGCCAATATGTTGGCTTTCCCGTCGATAAGAAGATCACAACGCGTTTTGTCCTTGCTTTAAAGAGGGCTCTGCCTCTTGTTGAATTGCACCGTGAGCCCCAAAAAGTATTTTTCGCGTTAAAGTCCCCGCCGATGATAAAGTTTGACCCAAGTGAATCAAAGAGCAGAGCAAAATTTTCATCTGCCAGACGATACTGCGGAGGAAAATAGCTCGTCGCGATGTTGTAATTTATGTGACTTAATTTTACTGAGACTGAGGTTATTTGCATAGAGTCAAGTTCTATTTCTTTGTTTTTGGAGTGCTTAATGCAGTCTTTAATTTAGAGAGAGGATCCACCTCTCGAATTTTCTGAAGGATGATGCGCGTGATAGTCAATGTAACCTTTTATTTTGCGTGCTGAACCCTTTTTAAAGTGGGTTTCCGAAATCAGGCATATGGCTACATTATTCTTCCGTAGGAATACTTCTAGTTCGTCAATTTTTTACAAAAGGCCGTTTGCATTCCATGTAATTATTTTGATTGACTTTCCCATATTCATGATTTTTTATTAAATGCTTTTCGAGGTTTAAACTCGAGCTCGCTCAATTTGTTGAATATTACTTGATTAAGTTTCGCCTGCTGCTCAAACTTTTCTAAAATCATGCCTAGAATTTGAGAGACCGAATCTGATGCGGCCGATTGTGGGTTACTTTCACGTGACGCGACTTGAGCGTACGATCTTGGACCAACAAGTGTGGATTCTCCCTTTTGACTCCGGTGGGAACTAGGACCAGCGACGTTTTCTAGCGCATTTTGAATTTTGCCTTTAATCAAACCCTTATCCCTTGTCGACTTAGGGGTTTTTAACTTATCTACTTTAGGAGGTCTTAGGCTTGGGCCCTTATTTTGACTACATTTCTTCGGAGCTTCATGTCGTTTTTGCAACTCAATGGCAATTTCGCAACCTCGGTAGCTCTCTGGGTGACTTCCCCTGCAATTGGCGCAAACCCCGGGGGCCTGACTGCTGATATTGCAATCCGTCGAGAGATGTTCGCCGGCGCATTTTACGCATCGCGGCTTTTTCTGGCAGTACGCTTGCGTGTGTCGGAAACCTTGGCATCGCTTACATTGGGGAACTAGCCTGTTGCCCTTCCGCTTGGGCTCGATTCTTACCTTGATGTTAAGGATTGATTTAATTTTGTAGATTTCGTTAATATTTTCAGTTCTATCAAAAGAAAGCATAAAAATTTGCAGGCCGCGTCGGACAACAGCGGAATCTTTGCCTTCGTCCGTACGTTGCTTCTCTTTCTTTATTATGTTCACGGCGTCAAGAATTCTAAAGCCTTGGGCTTGAACGTCTTGTATTATTTCGTCCTTGGTACAGGGTGGGTGTAGATCGAGGCACCCTTGATTTTTTCAAAAAGTGATATATAAGCAATAAATGGCTCTCCCCAGAATCCGTAGAGAATACCTCCGAAGAGGGTGGATTTGCCAGTAAAACTGGATTGCCACCTGGGGTAATAATATCTTTTGTTTTGTCCATTGCATAGTTTGTATGCGCTACGCGCTCGGCACACGGAGGGTGGATTTTAGTCGCCTCTTACGACAGGCATGCCTTACCTTATTAAGGTGATTAATTTTTCGCTTGAGATCTGAAGAGAAGTTATTAGAGATAATATCTGTACTGTGTAATCAATATACTATACTGTGTAATCAATCAAATATTAAGACAACTAAAAAGGGTAAAAGCAGTTTTTCTATGAAACTTTAATAAACATAATTATGCAGATATTTTTTTTTCAGGGGAAAAACCTTCATAGGCACTACGAGGGCCGGCCGCGCGTGCTCCTATTAGTGTGAGATTCTTACTCACTAAAAAACCTCCCATTTTCCGTCAGACTACGACTAAGTTTCCTTAACAAGTATGGCAGGCTGCCTTTCAACGAAAGCACCTACTATACCGTCAATTTATGCGGTTTCATCTTATGGTGCTAGATACAACGGTCTCATTCGTTGTAGTCGGCGCGTAAGATTTGTCTGATCCAAAATTCGGATGATTTCATTGTGGCAATGTCCGCGAAGACGAGTACTAAGTTTGCGAGCAAAGTTTGTTACCTCGTCAGTCACGGTTGCGATTCCTAGATCTCGGTGTAGATCTATTAGTATCTATTTGATCTACTAGATCTATGTAGTAGCTACTTCTTATGTACCATAAAGCATTAACAATTGCTCTGAATGTCTTATTCTAAAAAGTTTCTAAAATAGATATATTGCTTGGTTTAGTACAACCCCATAGTTGTATACCGTACGTATACAAAAGCAGTTTGTTATATATGCTTAGTTTCGAAAATCTTCCGATAAGCCAATTCATTTCACTTAATTTGATTTCGAGGTCGTCGCGTTTCTTTTTAACGTGCGGCTTCCATTTAAGTTTTGCGTCTAGAGTCATTCCTAGATATTTCGCTTCATTTGAGTACGGGATTTGTACCGTGTTAATGAATAAAGGTTTGTTGTTTATCTTTTTATAAGTAACATGCGTTGACTTAGTCTCGTTAAGGGTGACTCGCCAGCTCTTCGTCCAGTCGTATATTTTGTCTAAAGCGCTGAAGTTTCCCTGTTTATAATTCAACTATAATTCAATAGCTAGAATAGCAGTGTCGTCAGCGAACGTAGCTAAAATTGTTCCCTCATCATGGGGTATGTCTCTTGTATAAAGTAAAAATAATATTGGGCCGAGAACGCTTCCTTGCGGGACACCGGCATACTCTAAGATTCTATAGAGTTTTTCTGGTTTGCTAAGCCTTAACTTGTACTTCAGGCCTTCGTGCCACACCTTGTCGAAGGCTTGCGATACGTCGAGAAAAGCGCTAGTACATATCTTCTTCGCTTCCAGAGCTTTTTCGATTTCGTTTGTTATTCGATAGACCTGGTCGATTGTTGAATGCTTTTTTCTAAATCCGAATTGGTGATCCGGAATCAATCGTCTTTCTTCAATGATTGGTTGCAACCTTTTAAGAAACAGTTTCTCGAATACCTTAGATATTATCGGCAGTAGCGAAATAGTTTGGACATTTTCCTAGTTTCGGAACCATTATGACCTCGGCCACTTTCCATTGCCTTGGAAAGTATAAAATTCTCATGGAAGCGTTAATGATATAGAGTAGCTTGACCAAGGCTTTTTTCGGTAGCTCCTTTAGAATTTCGCTAGTAATTAAGTCGTAGCCAGGGGCTTTGTTGTTTTTCAGATTATTTATCGTTTGACGAAGTTCAGCCAATGACACGGTTTTTATTCTATAATTATCTTATACCGCATAAGGATTGAGCTCCTCAACCAACGTTTCCCCGTCAAACGGTTTGAGCGTTTCTTCTAGGTAATCTGCAAATAAATCCGCCTTTTCTTTGTCTTCTCTTGCCCATTCGCCGTTGGCTTTTCTTAATGGCACAGAGTGTGCTATAGGCTTCTTAACGGACTTGCCTGCTTTCCAAAGGGAGTAGTTCGAACCTTTATCGGCAGTCAAACTTTCGAGGTAAGCAGTAGTCTCGCGCCTTTTAAAATCTTGAAGTTCGGGCTTCAGTTTGTTAGAAAGGTGGTTCAAGATGGTCTTATCCGGGGGTGCTCGCGAACGTTGCCATCTCTTGCGCGCTCTTCTCTTTTCGCATATTAGCTCTTCTATTTTTCGTAGATATATTGTGCCGCTGTTCCATAATTCGGACCTCCGACATGAAGTGTTGTTCCACGCAGCGCTCTGAATAACTCTCACGAGTTTATCTAGTTCGTCTTATATTTCAAGTGGCGTTTTGAGCAGTACATTTAAAGCTATGTTTTCCTTGCAGTGTTTTCTAGAGCCGTCCCAGTCGGTGTTGTTGTTAGTTAATCTAGGCGGTCTTTTCTTTTTGCTAGACTTCCACCGATTTTCAAAAGAACTGCCGAGTGATCTGAACAGAGATCAAAGCGTTCTTCTACGTTCTTAAGGTAACGAGGTACCCCCTTGGTGATAAAGAAGTCGACGAGATCAGGTATTTTATTTCTGTCGGTTGGCCAATATGTTGGCTTTCCCGTCGACAAAAAGACCACGCCGCGTTTTGTACTTACTTTAAAGAGGACTCTGCCTCTTGTTGAATTGCACCGTGAGCCCCAAAAAGTATTTTTCGCGTTAAAGTCCCCGCCGATGTATAGTTTGACCCAAGTGAATCAAAGAGCAGTGCAAGATCTTCATCTGCCAGCCGATACTGCGGAGGAAAATAGCTCGTCGCGATGTTGTAATTTATGTGACTTAGAGTCAAGTTCTATTTCTTCGTTTTCGGAGTGCTTAATGCAGTCTTTAATGTACAGAGAGGATCCACCTCTCGAATTTTCTGAATGATGATGCGCGTGATAGTCAATGTAACCTTTTATTTTGCATGCCGAACCCTTTTTAAACTTTTTAAAATGCAGAAAAATAAAACTTGACTGAAATATATGTATATAATATTGCAAGGACTTTCGCTTGGGAATTAACGGGTTAAATATATGTATATGCATTTTCTAAGTTCGTTCCGTACGCGTTTTAGGGGTCCGTCCACTTTTAAAACGCGGTTTTAGGTAAAAACTGTTTACTTTTATACCCGACAAAGGTTATATTTATTTTAGTGCATAGTTTTTAACACAGTGAAATCATCGTCGTAGACCCCTAAGACCTTTTAGGGATATGATCGAGCCCGAAATGTGAATCTATTAAGCCATGTCCGTCCGTCCGTCTGTATGTGTGAAGGTTTTAGATCTTCAAAATCAAGCTAGAGAGCTAAAACTTGGTACCCGCCTTGGTTTTTTCGTTGCACAGACAGAGTAAAAAAATTGGTTCAATTCGTCATCGGGGCCACGCCCTTTACTGGCTTCAATGTGAGATAATCTTAATATAATACATTTTCTTTCAAAATGCATTTTGTTTAAGTTAGACATGGCGTAGGAGCTCAAATTATGGTACTAAGCAATATTGGCCCAAGACCTTTAACAAGGCAAAAATTTGGACCGCCCACAATATCGACCATGCCCACTTTTAACATAATAGATCTTTAAAAACCAAATTTTTATGAAAGTTAACTCCAAATCGAAAGTTATATGACAAATATTAAAAATATTACTATTTGTTAAGTTTGGTCCATACAACGTTTTGAGCTCTGCCCGTTTTTAGGGGGGGCGGTTTTAGGAAAAGAAAAACGTTTTTTCCGAATGAATTTGGGACAAAAAAGGTTTGGTGTTACACAGTATATAAGGTCGGGTATTTGTCACAGACGGACTCTTGCACTTACTCAATTGTTGACATACAAAGTTTTAAGCTCCGCCCAATTTAAGAGGTCGTTCTTATAAAAAAGGGTTTTGTTTCCGAAATTATTTTCGCTTTTAATTTTAATTTTTAGACCACGCACATATTTAGCGGCGTGGTCAATACAAATAATATATGAATTTCGGGCCAAAAAACTTTTATTATTTGTACTAATAGGGCCAAAAAGCTTTTAGACTTGGTATAACACGGTATTTAGGATCGGGTATATATAAGTTTGTTACAGGCGATCTCTTGCACTTGCTCACTTGCAAACTTAAGCACAAGTTTTCGTTTTTAACACATTTCTTCACGTTTCTAACGAAATGAGTTTAAAAGATTTTAGCTTATTTCGTTAGACAAGCCCATTTTTGGGCGTACACATTTTTTCATTAAGGAACGTGGCACACACACTTAATTGACTTCCAAAGAATGTTGCTGGGGAAATAGGTTCATTTAAGAGTTTGTTATACAGATGAACTCTTCCACTTGCTCATTTGTTTTATGTTATATTGAAGTACCGAGGGGAAATAAAGTATGATTGAATTTGCATAAGAATTGACTTGCTTTTTGCCAATTGTGTCTTAAATTGACAAAGAGAATTCTGCAAAAAACCAGTGAGTGAGAAGTTACAGTCCGTAAAACGGACCGTTGAATACCCCATCCCATCCCACATTGTAAAATGCTGATGGGATACTTATTTTTTGACATTTTATAAGTAATGCAAACTTCGGAAAGGGGCGTGGTCTAACCGCCCTTAATTACAAACTATTAATTGTAATATATTTCCACAGGTATTTCCAAGTTACACTTAAATGTACGTAAAAATGCAATTTTTTGGTTCAAATTCAATAATTTTGAAAAATGACCCCTCAAAGGGGGCGTGACTAAAAACTTTATATAAACGAAATCTGGAATGAAGTCTCGTTTATCTAACCTGCTACTTTTTTTGTCTTACTCTTTCCTAAATAAGGCTCAAGGCCAGTCGAAATTAAGGTTTTCTGAAAAATTTTAGGTTTTTCTTCAATTCTGCCTCCAAATGTGGGCGTGGCCCAAAGTCTTGCATAAACCAAATGTGGAACTAAGCGTTTTCTACATAAAATTAATTGCGAACTTTTTTCAATTTCGAGCAAAAATATTGAGTAAACTGCATTTGAAAATTTACCTTTAAAATAGATACCACGCCCACTAGAGGAGGTTTACCAATTAAATTTGTCTTTTTTGTGTCTTACATTCATTAGGAGATGCTAAATTTCAAATTTCAGCCTTTTAGAACGTCTTGCAGTTTTGAAAACTCTGGAGGTAATTTTTACACTTGTACTGCTTCGCATGACGTGGACCTTACGTACGAAGTTTCAGCACCCTAGCTCAAATTTAAGGCCTAAAAACATGTGACGGACGGACGGACGGACATGGCTCATTCGATACAGAATTCGGTCTCGATCATATGCCCTTAAGGTCTTGGGGGTCTGTCATTATTATTTCACCGTGTTACAAACTATGTGACAAACTTACCTCCTACCCTATGGGATGGGACATAAAAATCAGTAATAGTTTTTGACGTAGGTAACTACTCAAACGAGTATAGAAAAAAATTCTAGATTGTTCCGAATGCCGTAGCTGACAGCTAGCGGCTTTAATACCTTGCTGTAGCAAATGTATATTATCTTTAATGAGCTGACTTGCCAAATAAAATAGGTAATTGCATGCGATTAGACTGTTTCCGGAAGATTTTTGACGCCAGAGACATCATTTTTGGCTGTGGTACTTAAATAAATTACCTTTAAGAAGAATTATAATTTATTTAAGGCAACACAAGAACTTCAAGTGGATAATTCTTCAACGTGATTTTTCCAAAATCCAAATCATCACGGAATTAGAGAAACTTGTAAAGAATGACTTTGTCCCTCAAACAGTGACGGCTGGCTGAGCATATCTAATTAATTAAAGAAGCATTTTTTCACTTTAAAAATTGCAAGCAATTACTCCAATCCAATCCGAAAGCTAGTCTTGTGGAACGAAATTACAAGTTCAACCGCTGCAAAAGAAAACCCGGAACAAAATATAGTTTTAAAACAAAACAACTATCGTAATCAGTGAATTAATTTTGCACATGCAGGTGCATAGTGATGTGATTATCTAAATCTGCGAATAATTACAAAACCAAGTGGCAAGGTGCCAAGTCAGATCAGCCACATTAAGTCACATTAACACCAGTATTTGATAATAGTGCAGACAAAATAGCCACGAAAGTAAAATTAACATTTATGTACATAAGTACAAAAAAGGCCGATGCGGCGCGGGTGTGCGGGGGGAACATGACTATATATGTAAATGAAATTCAAACGAAACCAAAATCTGGTGAAAGTTTTCCCACTCTCTGATTGATTTATTTCACATTTCCAATCAAACAAAAGTGCTGATGAGTCATAAATTAATATTCCGCATGCGAAATCACTTAAATATTTGGAGACTCTAGAATAATTAAAAAAAGCAAAAACAATTGCCGCAAAAACGTTTTGTATAGTAAAAGTGTGAAATCAAAAAATAAATAAATAAAAATAACTCTCAGTCAACCTTAGTGAACAATCACGATAGTTTTGTATACAATTGCTTGCCTGGGTGTCATGTCGTGCCGATGGCAGTTAAGAAAAAGTGTTAACCATCTAGCTAAAGTACCTACCTAGGTATGTATATTGTTTAAATCTTTTTGGCTTTCACTTTTCCATGGGTTGGCCAGTCACCGCTAAGTGTAAAAAATCTCAAATTGAGTTTATTTTTGTTAATTACCTACATACTCCCCAACCATTAAAATGCAAAAAAAACTATCTTTTACACTGCAATCCAAAAACCGGATACATGCTTGAATTACTAGGCTTAAATCATTTGCATTAAATTCATTCAGTCAAAATGACGCCAAAAACAAAATGAGGGGCGGGATAATTATGCGAACGCTGTAAGCGGGGTAACTGTCGCTTAGTTGCTGTTGTTGTGGTCACAAATTAAATGCAAAATGTTGCCAGATTCGAAGCAGTATGGAGGAATGTGTAACAAGTTTTTTTTGCAACAAAATCATTTTTGTGGGTCAATGAATTCCTTCGAGACAATCAAGATAAGGTTATGATGAATTTCGATGACCTCTTGGCAACAGGTTAACTTAAAATTAATTTTGAGTCTTTAATCTTATATCGCGCTTTTTATAGTTAATTTTTTGAGATTTTTATTCTGCCTAATCGGTCTGACAACAAGGTATCGGCGACTGTTTTCAAAGCCTTCAAGATAATTCGGTGCCTCAAGACGAGCTATTTCTTCCTTACTTTCATTCCTTATTGTCCTGTTAGTCCCAGTTGCTATCCCTCGGCAACTGTGGTGCTTGTGTTGTCAGACTGACTTGATCTAGTGTCCCAACTCTTAGTAAGAATAAACCATAATATCCCATTTGATTTAACCACAAATCCCTTTTAATATCGCTTTCGGAAAATGCCTTAAAAAATTGCTTTATAATTTAAGATTAAGTTTTATTAAAAAACCTTAAACTTAAAAACCTGATTAATTATTTTTTTTACCCGACTGAGGGTATATTAATTTTAATGCATAGTTTGTAACACAGCGAAATAATAATCGTAGACCCTTAAGACCTTTAAGAGATCATACTTTCGAGACAGACATGTGAAACGATAAAGCCATGTCCGTCCGTATGTGTGAAGGTTTTAGGTTTTTAAAATCAAACTTGATACGCGGCTTGGTTCCTTTGTTGCACAGACAAAATGTGAAAATTGGCTTAAGTCGTCAACAGCCACGCCCACTACTGGCTTCAATGTGAGACAACCTCTATTTCACACTTTCTTTCCAAATGCCTTTTGGTGAAGTTAGACAAGGCGTAGGAACTTAAATTTTGGTACTGAGCAATAGCGGCCCAGTACCTTTAGGTTAGGTTAGGTTAGGTTGAAGTGGTTGTCGGGTTCGAAGAACCCAACTCACTTAGACCTATTGAGTTGGGTTCTTCAACCCAACTCAATACGTCGTGTTGTGGTATTGTGATACCACGTGGATCTGGAAAAATTGCCTTCTCGTTGAACCATTTTGATTTATGAAGCGTTTCGGGTCATTAAGATCATTGAGATCCGATCCAAGGTGAAGATTTCGGTTCTTACAGAGAGTGGGGCATGTGCAGAGAAGGTGGAGAGTGGTGTCTTCTTCCTCCTCATCCATACAGCTCCTGCATAAATCGTTAGAAAAGACACCAAGCTTTGTCGCGTGCTTGCCTATCAGACAGTGTCCGGTAATAACACCGATTGTAGCACTCATGTGCGATCTATTAAGAGCTATAAATTTTTTTACTAGACAGGTACTACCACTTGTCCACCTGAGATTTGTTCTTTTTATTGCATCCAGTTTTATCATGAGTTTGCATGTCAAAATTGGAGTGCCTAAGGAGCCTTTAACAGGGGAAATTGAGGGAGTAGTTCCAAGTTTGGCGAGTTCGTCAGCCTTACAGTTGCCTGGAATGTCACTATGCCCTCGCACCCAGCACAGGAGATTGTTGAACTGTTCTGACGTCTTCTTTAGAGGAACCGCAGTCTAAGGCTGCTTTAAAGTTTATAGAAACCGATTCTGGCTGTCAGAAAAAAATACGTACACCGTTGACAGCTAATTAGAACCGATTCTGAGTTTATAAAAAAAATTGATTTTCTTAGTCAACTATCAAAATGTTAACTATTACTTGTTATGCTCAAAAAAATTGAGTTTTCCTTCTAAAAACATCAGAGCTTTTTACTCAATTTTAATATACGTGTTATGGTTTGTAACATTTTTTTATACTTAAACCTCTGATTTAGCTAAAAAAGTATCATTCATCATCGCATCGCCAATAGTGCAAAAATAAAATCGTTTCTTATTAGTTGTCAACGGCTGTATATCCTTGGCGGATATCACGTTATTCTTAGGCCAGGACAAGGCTTCCTTAATCGCCATGATTTCAGCTTGGAAAACACTACAATGGTCCGGAAGACGGAAAGAGAGACTAAGATTTAGTTTTTCTGAGAATACACCCTCACCTTCCCCATCATTTGTCTTTGATCCATCCGTGTAAAAGTGAATCGATTCGCATTCCAGAGGCACACAGTCATCCCAAGAAGACCTTGGGGGGATAGTTGTCTGGAAGTTCTTGTCAAATTGTATCTGGGGTATAGTGAAGCCTATGCTTATAAAAGGGGATCTGAATGTCTTTAGAATAGCAGAATGACCTATCTCACTATCGGTCCGCTCAGAGGTTGCTTTGAGGCGAGTAGCCGTGATAGCAGCTGTTTGCCTGCTGAAAATATCAGGGGGAATAAGATGGAACAGGGTGTCTAATACTGCTGAAGCAGTGGTGCGAAGCACTCCACTTATACATATGCAGGCTGACCTTTGGACCTTGCTTAGCTTGTCGCGGTTTACCAATTATTCAAAGTGGTTCACCAGGCAGCCGTACCATACGTCAGTATCGGTCTGATAACCAAGATATATAGCCAATGGGTGATTCGGGGTTGAAGTCCCCACTTGTTGCCGATGGCTTTTTGCAGGAAAAGAGTGCTATCGTAGCTTTCCGGACCCTTAACTGTATATTAGATTTCCAGCTGAGCTTTCTATCGAAGATGAGACCCAGATATTTAGCTTCCTTGGAGAAATTTCAGCTAGTGCCCGATTTTTAAAAACCCGATTTCTCGGAAAATGGACTCCAAATCGAAAAAAAATGTATAAAAAATATTTAAGATATTACTATTTTCTAAGTTTTCTCTAAACAAAGTTTTGATGTCCGCCCGTTTTTAATTGGCGTTTTAAGGAAAAAACTGTTTTTTTTTTTCTGAAATAATTTTCGCTTTTATCGTATTTTCTTATTATTATGATGAAAATTAATTAATTTTAATTTTTAGCCCATGCCCACTTTTGGGGCTTGGCCTATACAAAAAATGTATGAATTCGGGCCAAGAAACTTTAAGGGCATAAGTTTACCGTGAGGCCAAGTGGATTGTATATCCTTATATATAGAATTAGGTATCCTGATTACGAAAATGCTATTTATTAAAAATTGTCGGTGTCGATTAGGTTAGAAGTTATAAGCAAGAGAAGCTCAACTAAATGAGACCGACAATTTTTAATAACATATTCGTCATCAAGATACTCAAATGAATATATAAGCATTAAAATAATAAAAAAAAATTCACTTGGACCTACGAGAATCCCAGAGAATTTTGGAAATTCGTCAAGTCTAAGAAGAAAAGTGATGGCCTTCCTAATCATTTTACATACAATAATACTTTTCCAATGACCCCACGGTTATCTGTAATTCCTTTGCGGATCAGTTTTCTAAGTCTTTCAGAAACACACCCTTCTTTATTGACACTAGCTATTTTGACTATCTTGAGCAACCCCACAGATAAATTTTAAAGTTCTTATCCGACCTTAATGAGGATTGTTCCGCAGGTCCAGATCGAGTCCCGCCAATAGTATTGAAAAAGTGCAGCAGCATCCTTGCCAATCCTCTTCAATACCTTTTTAAACTTTCGCTCTCATCTGGTGCTTTTCCGTCCGTTTGGAAATCATCTTATATTATGCCAGTTTTCAAAAAAGGGAATAAATGTGAAATATCGAACTACAGGCCCATTGCTAAACTTTTATCTATTCCTAAACTAATCGAACAAGTGGTTTGCGATAGTTTAGTTTTCTTTTGTCGCAACATCCTTCCAAAAGAACAACAAGGCTTTGTTAAAAATAGGTCTACAATTACTAACCTTATCCTTTTACAGTAAATGTTCCAACGCAGTTGCGAACAGTTCCTCGGTTGACTGCATCTATACAGATTTTTCTAAGACTTTCGACTTAATTTCGCATGAAATAATAGTGTTTTAAATTACAGCTCTTGGCTTCCCCCCAAATTTTGTTCGTTGGGTTACGTCTTACCTTAGCCTCAGATCTTATCATGTTAAATTTCGAGGAATTTTATCCTCTGTCTTGACTTCACTGTCAGGTGTCCCCCAAGGTAGTCACTTAGGCCCCTCCTCTTCATACTAGCTATATACGATGCTTCTTCGAGGATCAACTATAGTGAAGTACTTGCATATGCCGACGATATGAAAATATTTAAAGTCATTAAATCATCAATTGTCCATGTCCTTCTTCAGTCCGATTTAAGAAGTTTCGCTACCTGGTGTTGCAAAAATGGTCTCAGCCTCAACCCAGTTAAGCGTCAAGTTATGACCTTTTCAAAAAAACGTGTACCTCCATCACACGTTTATTTCATTGATGAACACACTCTTTGCCGCGTTCTAAGTTTTAGAGACCTTGGTGTTTACTTCAATCACAACCTAGATTTCTCTGAACACATAAATTACATCGTCCAATAAGTCCAATAAGTACAATAAGTCCAGCTGCTTGTTAGGTTTCATAAAAAGATGGTCGAAAGAATTTAGTGACCCCCATGTCACTCTCTCCCTCTACAATAGTTTTGTTTGACCCCACCTTGAGTACGCCTCGCAAGTATGGAATCCTTCTCAGTCGTATTACAGTATTAGAATTGAAGCAATTCAGCGAAGATTCATTCGATTTGCTTTAAGCTACCTGCCTTGGATGACCCTTTTAACCTTCCCCCATACAGCCAACGACTAAAACTGCTAAACTTGCAAAGCTAATCTCAACGGCGAACCAATAGTGAGCTGATGTTTATTCATCAACTTACACTAGGCCACATTGACGCATCTGATCTTCTTTCAGCTGTGAAATTTAAGTTTCGAGGATTACGGAAAGCATGAACCGATTAGTCGCATGTGTTCTGTTTATAATACTTACAGTAGTCTAGTCGACTTAAACATTGACAAAGCTAAACTTAAAGAGCTGCTTTAAGAATTGTTATAATTGTTTTAAGTAATGTTACTTTTTATACTTTATGTTACTTTTTATACCTTAATGTTTTTACAATTTTCTTAATACATGTTTTCTGTTTTGTGTATGGTGCTAGCTTGACTTAACCACTAACACCTACACTAACTGATGAGCCTGTGTAAGCATATATTGTTTGGCATACTTCTGCTTGTAGATGTTGCTTGCATTAAGCACGCTACAACACAGTTCTGATAGTGTTTAAACATTTTTTTTTGGATTATAAGCAATCATATCGAATAAAACCGTTTATTAGAACGCCAATTTAATAAGACCAGGCCCACATGGAAGGAACGGTTTTCGCATGTTTTAAATTGTCAGTCACAATACACTTAAGCGAACTTAAGCGAGCATAACGCATACCAAATTTCGGCTTCCTTCGATAACTTTGATTTTTTATGTTATGTGGGCGTGTCAATGGGCGGATTTCAAAAATGTTTTGTACTTCTTCGGGACCCAGAAAGAACAGATAATAAGTTTCAAGTTCCTAGCTCAAAATTTAAGGCCTGAAACTACCGACCGACGGATGGACGGACGGACATGGCCCAATTGACTTACAATTCGTTCTCGATCATATGCCCTTAAGGTATTGGGGGTTTCGGTGATTATTTCTCTATGTTACAAAAAATGAATTAAACTTAGTATACCTCCTATCCTATGGGATGGGATATAAAAAAATTAGGAATGGGAAAGACAATGGGAATGGAAAGAAGAATAGGAATAGGGTATACCGCAGTCCGTTACAGACGGACCGAAGCCATTACATACGCACTGTTGCACTTACTCATTGGTTTTAAGAGACTTTGAAAAACTTAGATTGAAAACGACAATTCTATACAGCTACCAAATTTCAGTTCATTAGCTGAAAATGTAAGGTCTTAAAGTTGATTACGTACGGACGGACGGACATGGCTCAATCAATTCTCCTGTCGGTCTCGATCATATCTCTAAAAGACCTACTCAACCATATTTACCGTGTAACACCGAATCTAAAAAATTTTTGGCCATGCCCCAAAAATTGGGCTGGGCTGAAAATTAAAATCAATTATGAATTTAATTTCGTCATAAGCACGAAAAAAATAAGTTAAAAGCGAACATTTTTCCTTAAAAAAAGTGTTTTTGTTCTAATAACGTCCTTTAAAGTGGGCGGAGCTCAATGCTTTGCATGTAACAAGCGAATAGCTTATAATAATATATGTATTTAATAGTTTTCTAGGATTTTTTCGATTTTAAATAAATTTTCAGAGAAATCAGGTATGGGCATGGTGATATAATGTTATACCGTTATCGAGATAATGTGGGGAACACTTGGTTTTTTTCTGCATTTTTATTGATTCAAAATCCATAAAACGTTTATTCGGAACGTTTTGTTGAATTTCGATATATGTTTTTAGTCCAATATCCGCTTTTAAAATAAATTGATAAGAGTGAAATATTTAGCACATTTTGAACTTTTTAACATCTTCCGAATCTGATGTTCCGTTAAATCGAGGTCTGCCTTCGAGGGGTGCACGAGCCGAAGTATGCACCGGGAAAGACAAAGCCGTAAAAATCTACTGTTTAGGATTGAATCAGGTGACCTTGGATGTCGCCGAGTTCAGAATCTACTATCCTATACCCTGGCCCAACTATATTGGATGCTAGCCCAACCAAGTATTAAATCTACGGTTGCAAAAGGCTAGAGCATTGGTCTATGAGCTTATCTCTGGAATGAGAGACTAGAACTATACAGACTCTTTTATTCGAATTAAGATAATGAGTATATAGTCAGCTCTTTTAGCTGTTTTTACAGCCTTAGGATTAAAGCTCAATTTTAAGGCATGGTTATTAAAGCATGAGCTTATCAGCTCATTTTGCTGTACTTGTGCTTTTTTACCTCGCTTGTATGCACACACCGTGTAAACAGTGGACGTATCTCATCCATTCTGCAATAATTCATGACCTCAACAGATCGGTTTCTTCAATAATTTGCGTACTAAAACCGACCAAAGAAAAACAGTAAAAAGTTGTCTGATAAAAGTGAAACTTGTTACAGATCAGCACGTCAACGACTGCCTTAGTCCCGTCCCCGCACTATCACGCCATCATCATGATCATACTAACACATTACATATGCACTGCATGCGTATAGCCGATATACTTGCGCATGATGTAACGCAGAGATACGCGTTTAATGGTAAACGGTGCCAGCATGCACTTGCACTAGTACATAAGGCGCACTTTGCTTCCGAATGCATAGTCACTAGAGGGAGCCCGGTGTCGCTTAAGTCTAAAGTTCGACCTGGTTTTCTTACTCCACTTGGCACTTGGGATATTCGACACCAATGCGATGTGGTTCATTCAATTCACAGTATCTTTGCTGCTGTATCTTTGATTTGTATTTCACCTCGATTTTGTTCAAATCCGCACATGATTCCGTACGGGCTCTGTTGCCTACTGCACCGCCGCACAAACACAGGCTTGTTTGCTTATGGTGCGTGAGTGACTAACCGCTGGCAAGTGTATAGGAATGCCTTTATATAAATTAGGTTATGTGCGCGAATTTCGATTGCATAAAAGCTCTAACCGATCCCAGTTCGTCACACCTTGTTGGCGCACTAGGTTTTTGTGACATTTTCAATAACATCTAAACCTGCTTGTTGTTGCGTTAACAAGCTTAGGCTATACCATCCCACCGCTTCAATGATCGCATTTGTCTCTTCCTTCATGTCCAGCCCAAACACAATTATGTCACGACTATGTGAAGGTTTTGATCTTTTTCCGTGTGCACATCCGATAAAAATTAAAAAAAAAATCATGATTGAAACGAGTGCTTTGAGAGGTTTTCAATGAACTTTCACAAGGATAACCGCTGTGCGAGCGATTTTGCAGTGCAAAAACTACGAGTATCGGGTTGTTGCAGTGGATAAGGTTTGCATGAAGTGATGACGGTGACGCATGTTGGTACCTATGTAGTATGCGATCCGGAAATGGAAAGCGAAATACTTATATTATTCATTTTGTGGCCAATGCCGGCTGACAACTTCAAGTTATTGGGATGGATGAAAATATTTAAAAAAAGAAAAAAAAAAACAACGTAGGAATTGAACTCCAAGGAAACTGTATCTGTGCCATGAATTCAACAGTTTTGCATAAGTTTTGTTTCCCTAGTATGCGGTAGCGAATTCGAACGCTGACATAATCTTCGTGCGTAACGTTTGCGGATGGGAAATACTTCAAATTCAATTGCTGATTTCTCCACATTATGGGTGGGGTTTTGGGAGAAGAAATTTAATTGAAAAAAAAACGTGTAAGCTTGTCCCATCAGGAAACAAATGTCAACTACTGAATAAGACTTGAAACCTGGAAGTAAATCAAAACTTGCGGTAAACTGCAATAAAGTTGAAACTTATTTTTGGACAATTACTCTTAGTTTTTTGTGCAGGTATCTTCTTTTTTTTAACATATTTTGCAATAGTCTGTTTCTATGCGAGTATACTCTATTTTAGTGCCATCAAATCTTTAGTTTCCATTCACTTTTGTCATAAATTTAAATACGTCCTTTTGTCTTTAGCGGTCAGTCGTAGAAAGACAAAATTTGGACTGCTTTAACACCGCGGAAATAGTCGGAGAATCTAACGAGGGCAATTTTTTGAAATAGAAATAACGGTTTATTTAAAGTTTAAAATTTCATTGGAAAATGGATTAAATGTTTTTCAATACTTTTTTTAAGAAGATAAGGAGGTAAGGACAAGAAAAGCGAAACTTAAGTTAAGAAACTTAAACGTAATTTTTTTTTTTATATTGAAAAGTTTTTGAAAAATATAAAGTTGAAAATGGGTGACGCTTTTCAAAGTGTTTGAGGCCATAACTTTTGAAACGCTTGGTGCACAGAGATAATTTTGAACACATGTATAAGGCAACACAAAGTAAACCAAATGCTTAAGTCATATTTTTCAGAAAGTTTAAGTCCTACCGTTTTTCTCATTTTCGAAAAAAAAACCGCAAAAATTTAGCAAAAAACGTGTGCTCCCGTTGTCGATTTGTAGACTGACCTTCTTAGCCCTCATTTTGGCCAGTAATGACCGAAAGAATCAGATCGCGGGTACAAGCTGCTGAAAAGAGATTTCTAAGGTAGGTTTCTAGTGTTACTCTTAGGGATAGAGTGAGAAACGTCAGTATTCGTATGAATCTTGGTGTTGAGCAGCTGCTTCTCCGAGTGCAACGATCAATTCTTCGATTGTTTGGACACGTTGTTCGCATGCCCCCCGACAGACTTCCTAGAAAGGTTATGTTAGCCGAGATGTCAGCGCGTTGCCCGCCTGGTAGGCCAAGAAACAGGTGGTGGGATCAGGTAAGGAACATCTCCCAGACCCTTCTGGGGATCGCGCCTGTTTCTCTTGAGTTGGTGGCGGAAGATCGGGAAAGATGGAGGAACCATTTAGCCACCCTCGCTCCGCGACCCTTCTTAGGATAAGCGGTCACGGAAAATGATGAATGATGATGACGTGTGACCCCCTCCCCCCACCCTTACCGTCGGTATTGCTTGGACAAATCATATGAATCAAGTGAGTGAGGGCAAGAGTTCTTCTGTGACAAACTTCTATATACCCGACCCGAAGCGGCGAAAAAGTGCAACAACACAGCAAATTGTTGTTGTGCTTCCCGACTGCTCAGCAAGGGGGTGGGAAGGAAGGCGATTTTTTAAATGGAGTTAAGCTAAAAGATTAGGCCGATAAATTATTAAGGGCTGCTCAAACAGGTTGGTATAAAGAATAAACGCAAAAAAAAGAAATGGCCGATCGAAAGCAAAGTAAAACAGGTTTAGAAATATCGCCGTAAGGGTGTAATGACTCACTATATGTATAGGGTCCCGAATATTTAACAGGTTAAAATTAAGTCGCGCGTCCCGTCTTTTTCAAGGGATTTATCGAAACGAAAGTCAACAAGGTAGATCTATATTTCCTCGCAAAAGCACGAACGTCATCACTAAAACACTCTACTAAGCTTTTTCTCAAGTCTTTCTTTCCGTTCCTTTTTCCCTCTATTTTTTTACACTCCCGTGTAGTCCTTTCTCCTGGATCTTAATATTCTATTATTCTTTCTGGATCTTTCCTCACAAATCTCTTCTTATCCTTTTTCTCAAAAAGCCTCCAGCTCCGTTTTCCTCCGGCAAACTTGATAGGTAAACCAGAAGTCATTCCCTCTTGATTTGGCTTGGCTTTTTCACAAATAAGCCATGACTCATTCACACACACATTCAACTCTCATACCAGAACAGTGGTTAGCGGGCACTTTTAAGACTTTCGCGGTTGTTTGATATCATTTTGAATAATTTTCGGATAGGCCCCGTTTTTTATTTTTATTAGCACAATTCTGAACTCGCCCTGAACGTTTTGCTTGGCGACCACATCGAGCGTGGTCACCGGGAGTTTCCCGATATAAGGGCGAATCCCCGATTTCTCGAAAAAAACAAAACCGAAATACGTGAACAGCGACCCGGAAAACCTACAATAGAGCAAATTTGGTGGTGGCCGGAAGCTCTGCGTAGAGCTCTCACTCTTCGTTTCGTAAATTTTTTGTTCACTTACTCAGAGGTCTACTGAGCATAGTCTTTTTTTTTTGAAAATTTTTGAGTTGAGTTAGATTCTTAAAAAGGGTGTTGTGAGGATGTAGACGAGATCAGTTGATTATGATGCTCTAAAAAATTATCCCTAAGGATGTAAAAGTAAAAGGCAGTTTTATTTTTATTAAATGTATCAAATCCATTGAAACAAAAGCAAGCCATATATAAGTTAACCAAAAAAGCAATACTATCATTCCTAACTTACTTTCCAGTCTAGCACTAAAAAGGAAAATGACTATCCTATGCCCATGCAAAAAATATTTTATACTTACGTTTATGGTCGCCAACTCATTATTCTAATTGAAACTTAAAGACTGTCGTTATAAGATTTGATTCAAGAAACTAAAAATAAACATTCGAATTCAAAGAAATTATTATTTATTAACTCTTAATTCGTACAAGAAGCTATTAGGCAGACAACTGCTTTTGATCTTCATTAGCATTATTTTGAGATAAAATTCAATTTGCATAAGACGTTTGCTAAATAAATAAAAAAATAATTGCAAGACGAACCATAACTAAGATTTCAATACGAATAGGCGGTTTACTGTTCTTTTGAGACTCTTTTCCGTTTATAGCAATCACATGCGCATGCGACTTGCGCAATTCGCAAAACCCAGTTAGTTTCCGTTGACGAGTTTGAAAATTAAATTTTCTCTTTCATTCAGCAACGGTGTTATTATTACAAAACATCTTCAGTTGAGTCATCTTTGGCTTTTTGTTGTCTACTCTTAGCTTTTATAGTGCTTTGTAGCTATAAGGAAAACGCCTGAAAAAATATCGCTTTGTGTTCATAAATGCCATTTATATTCCCCTTATGCAACCTTTCATTACCGCTTTAGTTTTCAAACGCTTAAGGCACGCATTCTCTGCATCAAAGTTTAACGATCTTTTGATGAACTGAATGAAGATGCAACTTAAGCTCTGCATACCCGGAAGGTAAAAAATAGTTTTTCAATATTACATTATGCATTTGTGTATAAATTTGCATAATTAGCACACCTCACCGTTTTTAAATTTGATTTATCTAACATTTTTTTTTGGGCGGCTCATATAGAGTGTGGGAATTGATGTGAGTAGGTGGGACTGGTGTTTCCAATTTGCTTACATCAAACATAAAAACACTTGAAGATTAATCTGAAAAGACGGTATTTGCTTGTAGCCCATTAAAGAAGATGCATCTTCGTCGGTGGCTAATAAATTATTGGTTCGTGGATACCGTTGGATACTCTTTATCCTTCTGCTAAAAAAGGGGCATGGCATCAATCCCTTTTCAAAAGCAGTGTAGTTTTTGTTCAAATACATTGTCCAGATAAGGCTTGCATGTGTTAAGTCCATTTGTAACCAAAAATTAGGTTTTTATTCAAGTACGTCCCCAAAAGTGGGGGTAGTTAAAATTTTTTCAGTAAATTGATTGCATACAAATACATGTTAGCAAGAATTTCTGGATTATAAGCATACATATTATATACACAAATACGGTTTGAAAAACGACAAATTAAATGCGACCACGCCCAAAATGCGGGAAAAGCCTTATTTTTGAAGTATATTAGGAATAGTGATATTAACAGAGATTTAGGAATAGCTACAGTGAGCGAAGAAGTAACAAACTTTGCTTGAAAGCTAAATGGTCGCCTTCATATTCATTGTAACAATGATCCGTACTCTCAACGAGACTCTTAACGATGTAAACAACGAGCGACGACTACAAAGAACAAGACCCTTCGATCTAGCGACGTAGGGTGAAGCGCACGAACGAACGGTTTTAGTAGGTGCATTCACTGGATAGCAAACTACCCAATGCGATAAACACTACGGAAGCGTAAACTTCTTGTTAAGCTAACTTAGTTGTAGTCAAGAAGTATTATGAGAGAGCGAAAATTTACTACTATGACGTGCGTTCTGGCAGTTTCATAGTGTCTCTCATAACTGGGTGGTTTTTTTTTAGCACGTTGCAATCGGACATAACCAATATCGGCTACTTCGGTATAATATACCTGCTATAGTGGGCGTATTGGTATTTTGAAAGATTTTGGAGTTTTAGCCTCTGTCCACCCTAGTATTAAAAAAAATATATATATTTTGTCACATGCGGCCTTAACACCGATGAAAAGGTGTTGGATATAGATTTCTGATTCCTGTTTATTTCCCAGATCTGCCGCATTTTGATTATTTAATCGATAGTAGTCTTTCTAGTCCTAAAGGCACACTTGTATGGACATATTAGGTGGTTCTAAAATGACTTTAGGCATTCAGTACAGCAGAAAAGCTCTTGTATACGATGTTAAAAAGACCGATGCATCAGCAAATAGCGTAGTTCAGAGGATCTTGCAGATGAGTTGGTTCAAGTTGTCTTGAACCAGATAAGCGTCTGCAAACTTAAAAATTTCAACAGCAAAGAAATCAGCTTAGACATTGCTCCTTTCACTGTATCCAGGTTTGGTGGGTGGTGATGCTCGTACTCGTAATTCAGTGTCTTCAACGTCCAGATGGAATGATTCATCCTGCCTATGATAGCGGGAATCGGTTCCTCTTCGCCATTGATTGTTCGAATCTTATACATCTGAAAAGTCTTCGTTCGACTTTGGTAGAGCCTTTTGCGAATCTCAAGACCTCATTCCTGTAGTAGCGCCTCTCTCTGTCTGTTCATCTGCGGGCTTTTCATGCTATCCCTGATTCCTTCTGAAAAACCAGTATTACTCAATTGTCCTTTGCGCGTAAGCTCGCGAGCAGCTTTAGTCCTTCTGTCCTGAGCTACTTTATATGTTTTCTGTTTATCTGCGTGTGTTTACCGTTGGTTTTTCGTTGTACTGGTGTGAATCCCAACACATAATAGGCGGCATCTTGGCCGCATATTTGTAATGCTGCCACTAGCACTTTATGGCCACTTTCAGCACTTTATGGCAGCATAGGTCTTTGAAGAAGGTTTTGAGAGACTCAATTGTAGAATGACCAAACGATCTCTTGCGATTGTAACCTCCTAACGTTTTTCTCCTGCCTTTTGCCTACTCGGAAGAGATCAAGAACTTTTGTTGCCCTATTCGACCTTCCGCTTTATCATGTATACTTACCTTAAATCGACAAACTTCAGCCCAAGCCGCAGTTAGTTCCGAAATGGAGATCGAAAAGGCAGTATGGAAGGTGGATCACCACCCGATGTAACACAGGGTCTTATAAACTTTCACCACGCGAACACGAAATTTTGCAAAGAAGAAGAAGCTTACTTGTGCTACAATCTAGTGACAACAAAACCTTGTACGATCAAGCTAAAAACCCAAACGAACGCATCGTTGTCATAAACCGAATGTTTTATATAAGCAACAAAGCTCTAATCGTAGCAAAAGTAGATTCTCAATGATAAGTATCCGACCTCCAAAGTGGCGCAAAACTGCAATCCTGTCATCAGCAAGACCATAAATCTCCCACCTAAAGCTACATCGAACCTTCTCATTGCATCACCGCGTTCAGTTTGTTTACTGCTGTAGAAATGATGCCCTTTTTATGTCATCACTATCATCAAGATCAGCCTCTCATGCGTTGTAACTTTTTGCACTTTATCGGAATCTTAAAACTATGTTTGAAGGTAATAAAATAAGTACCGCATTGCTAACAGCCAGCCCCTTTACACAGCTATTCTCTGAAGGCTTCGGCTACATAAGTGAATGTGTCCCCCATCCAATAACTCTGATGGGCACGTCAACGATATACCAGCTGATTACTCTTTTGTCTGAGGTTCAATTGTAATACTGGCGATGAAGGATAAAAACGAGAAATTGTTGTTGAGTCAAGGTCGTGTAATAAAACTAAATCTTCTCCATAATTTTTGCAAGACGATCCAGTAAATCCTGATGTGATCTTGGTTGCTATACGTTTTTTTTTACCATTACTCATTGTTTACATTGCTTTGATGGGATGCGGTGAGACCGGTAATCTCAGCCAGCACCTGCAATGCGAAAGCTGCCTCATGTATATTTCTCTGCCCTGTTAGGATGGGGCTTTGGAAGTTGTCCACTTACTCATTTTGCCTGCCTCACGAACTATGACTTTTCCCAAATTTTTGTTCGTACTGATAAGTGAAAAAGTTTTACGCATTTTCTTTGCGCAATCCGTAGCGTGGTAGTGTGGCAATTGCAATAATTCGTAGGCGCGTGCGCGCAACCGTGCAAATATAACATCAATTTCCATCGGGGTTAATGTCTTAGATGGACTTGAATTTACAATAGTGAGCTTAAAAACAGGTTTAGTATGCCTTATGCCTGCAATCAGTTGGACAATAGCCGACACAATTTTTGTGCCACTTTTTTAATGGGATTTTAATGTTTTATTATATGCGAAAATGGATTTCTTTTAAAAGGACTCTGGTCTAGACAAATATTTCTTTTCTGACTTAGTTTTGCTTTCTCTTCTTTTTGCAGAAATTTCACGCGGATTACAATCTGCAAAGATGTTAAATTGTACGGATTTGGCGTGTGTGCTGCATCACCATCACTTCTACGCTCATTTACATCACTTGAAGCATCACCTACAAGATGACGACAATAATGGTGAGTGTTTCTTCTTCTTTTGCATATGTTTACTTTGTGCGAATACTTTTTTATTTGTAGATACTTTAGTTATTCGTATCTGGTTGTTTGTTGAGCGTTGGCTCAAATGTTTGCTTTTTAATTGCGAAACCGCACAGCGGTTGTGGTTTCGCGAATATCTTTTAGTTTTCAGTTTTTTTTCCTTAGTTTTATGGCGAAATTTTATAACTCTGTTAAATGAGAGATTTGCGTGAGCTGCTGCTATTTTAAGTCTTTAACGGTTGATGTGAACTTTGGCAAGGCAAGTGTACAAAAGTTAAAAAATATTTGGCAAATAGAGGTATCAGCCGGACGTACGTGCGGCGAGTCGATTGTTGTTATGTGTCATTAACGTTTCTGGTGTACTTGAGGAGATGGAAACGCGAAGTTGATTGAAGGTAAAAACTAATAATGAAATCAACGCTTTCTACCAGTCTACCTGGTTGGTCAGTCAATGAAAATCGTTAAGGTCATTAAACTCTGAAGGATCTTTTCAAGCAAGGATATGTAATTGTATATTGGGATTCCTGGGCTTCTGGAACTTCTTGTTTTCTTAGCGCCACCCATATCAGATCTCGTGGAGCTTTTTCAAATTCAACCAGCACCATATGCGGATCTTTAAGGACATCCCGATGTTTTTCCATTATGATCCTTATGCTTTGGATTGCATCAGTGGTTGATTTGTCCGCGACAAACCTGCCTTGGTCCTCATATAGCCTTATTATTTTTCGCAGTGGACTATCTACATAATACCCGCTCGACGGTCTTCATTGTGTGGGACATCAGCTTGACAGAACGGTAGTTGTCACAGCTTCGTGTATCACCTTCTCTTTTGAACAAAGGAATAAGATAACTTTCCCTCCACTGATTAGGCATTGGATCCCCTCTTATTAGTTTGAACCCGCTGTCTCCTATTTTCTTCCAAAACTCTAAGGATATTTGATCCGGCCCAACCGCTGTTTGCTTTTCGGAGTAGTTAGCCGCCTTCTCAACCTCTTCGACTGTGATGTCTGGTACCTCTTCTCGGTTAGGGGTAGTTTCTTCTGCAAAGTGGTGCCTGGGAAACTGTTCATTCAAAAATCCCTCACAATACTGCTGCCACCTGTGAAGAATTTTGTCGTCATCCAGAAGAAGCAGTCCCTGAACATTGTTGATGAACCTTGGCAAACGAATCTCCTGTGCGTTTTTCCTGGGCGCACTTCTTCTTAGCACGACTCTTGAGGTATCTATATTCCAATTCCAGGCGAAGCACTCCATGGAGCACTTCTTCCATGCCTTGAATGTCGCTTTTTTTCACTGATCTCTAGTGTCACCTCATCTGACCACCACCATGTTTCATTTTCCTGTTTGCACTGGCCTTTTGAAGTCCTTAGGAGTGATTTGGCCTTCTCTATGCACGTTCGCTGTAGGTCATCCCACATATATTGTGCTCTGCACTCTACATCTTCGTTCTCGTCAATCATGTTACAGAGGTAGTTTTACATTTCGTTTAAAAATGCTTCGCCTTTTTTCTTATCCAAATTGTACCAGTTGATTCTGCCAGATAGCTTTGCTTGCTTAATTTTCTTTTTTGACGGCTCTATAAAAATGACGGTCAGCAGCAGAAGGTGTTGTACAATCTTTGGGCCAAAAGTTTAAGGGAACTGTGAACCAAATGATAGTCAACCTGGGTCTCATTCCCACCGCTGCTGTGAGTGATCAGTTGCCTGCTTGCCTTGACGAACATGGTATTGAGCACGATAAGACCGTATGACTTGCAAACGTTTAGTATATCTTCACCAGAAGAGTTCATACCCCAGTCCACCATGGCAGTTCAAGTCTCCGCCTATTTAATTTCATCGAGCCATGACCCCGGGTCATGGTCCCGAACATATGATCCCGATGAAAAAAAGCCCTCATTACCCTTTCAGGTGGTCGGACGTTTTGGCATGAACCACTCTCAGTAGAGTTGTGAGGCTCGGTGAGGGGCTCTATTAAAGAAAATAAAGGGTCTCGCGACTAGGAACATAAATGTGCCTTGAGATAAGCGGGGTATGGTTGGCATGGATTGGAGCGAATACGTTGAGGTCAGGGATAACCCTTTTAAGAGTAGTCCTAAAAGAGCGGACATGACTAGGGCAACCGATTCCCATATTGGTCGATACCTTTATAGCCCCTCAAGAAGAAATTAGCCTCAAGGTTGGGAAAACGCATAAGTAACCGATTTCGATATAACCCCTTGTTGAAGGAGAATTCTTACGCAAGACGCTGATGCAGGTTTACCTTTTTCGGCGTTAGCTCGTATCTCAGACGACTCAAGTTAGCATTTACCTATAGGGAGTAGGAGTGTAAGGGGCTACCAAAGCTGATGCGGCATACACCCATACCAAGGGAAATACATGCCAGTAAGGGCGTAAGCGCGCAAAGGTATTTACGCGAAAACTATTAACGGTTAGCATGTAAAAGACTAGTCAAAGACAATAGCCTGTGGGGACCCCTTTCTTTTTTAGGTTCAGCCCATTAAAGGAGATTAGTCTCCTTATTTTCTGGAGATCGATTACTGGTCAGATCTGTGGAAGAGAGATATGTGATGATGTTGCTGGTTTATGTGAATAATTTATGCAGAGAAAACATGTAGGTGTTTTATTAAGCACCTTGTGGCCTGGAACCACAGGAATAGGTATGCCGACGCAGTTTTTCGCGACATTGCTTTACCAGCTTGTATCGTTGGCATTTCCAATGTTTTTTTGGGCCTTGGTTGCCTATATTGAAAATAATTGCGTTGCAGTCTATTGACACGGCTCTCAACAGCTAAGATTTCTGTTTGATCTAAACGCCGTTTTTCCTCCGTTGCAGTGATGGCCTTATATTTGAAGACGCTGTTGCCACCATTGATTTCCCAAAGACGTCAATGATAAGAAGTTTGAACATTGTACAAAGTGCAGCTGAAGGAGTTGTTCTAAGAGCACCTGTGCTGCAAACAAAAGATAGTCTTTGAACTTTCACTTATAATGAAGTATTTATTCTCTTAACAAATATATCACCAGACTGTGAACATAAGGATGGACCGAATGATTACCGTGTAAATCCAGTGAACAGTCCAGGGTTGCAGTCCCAAGTATTGACCTAGGGCCTGTGTACGTAGGGCAATCGAGGGCTTCCTGTATATTCCTGTATACAGGAGGTTTTACCTTACCTTTGACTAGCCCTTTTGGGATCCATGGCACCTAAATAAGCACTAGGCCCAGGTTTCGGGTGTTGAACATCCTCGTTATCGCAGCCGAGGCCGCGACAGCATGGTGTATGTTCACCTGGGCGATGCTGATTTAATTGGCAGCGGCCATCAAGCTAATGTTCACTTGGGGCCTGTGCCCCAACCACTGCCAACGCTTCTTCATCCTCGACCAGATCGAGAACCAGCTCAATCATGGTCTGGCCTAGTTCATCCTCGTCGGAGAGCAACCCCCCCGAGAGGGACATGTCCCCGCTCTAAACTGTCAGTTCAGCAGTAAGAGCCAGTATTCCGATCTTTGGTGCAGTCCGCTCAGTTGGAAATTCGACCACCTGGGAGGTTGGATTCGAAGTGGTCATTTGCCCACCCGTCTCGTCCGACCTCTTCAGTCCACTCACGACACCCTGCTGAGCCGATAGCTCAAACTGCAGTTCTGAGCATGGATCGTGTCAAATGACTTGTCGTCGATTCCGAGGGTCAGTACTTTCCCGGTCCCCTCTTTCCGACTATACAAGACTTTCCCAGCCATGGTTTTCGGGCCTTCGTTCTGCGCTTCCAAGAGCAGTAGGAGAGTTCGACGCTCCTGTTCAGCGCCCTTTGGCAGAAGAATATTTACAGAATGGGCGCGAGGAATCTCTGCCCCACATGCTGCAACCAGTTCTGCCACATCTCATTTCTGTAGCTTGGGAGCCACAAACTTCAACCATTTGACTGTTTCAGTAGTCTCGCAGTCAATGAGTAGCATCCAATTCTTGAAATGAATGCCCTGCAATTTGAGCTTGTGATCCCATCCCAGGTCCATTTTTGCTTCAATAGCATTCTCGAGTTTTTCGAGCTCCTTGGCCTCAAGTATTACGGGCCCTTACTGTGTTGGTTTTACTGTGGTTTTACTGTGTATAACAGGAGATTTCATCTTCTGGCAGTCTAGTGGCGTTCTTAGCAAGTTTATCAGCCTCACAGTTTCCCATGATGTCTCTATGATCTGGCACCCAGCACAGGCGGATGTGGAACTGTTCGGACATCTCATCAAGGGATATGCGACAGTTAATAACTAATTTAGAGTTTATAGAGATTGATGTCAGGGATTTGATGGCAGCCTGGCTATCCGTAAAGATACAGATATCGCGGGCGGATATCACGTTCCACTTTAGCCAGGACAGGGCTTCACTAATTGCCATAATTTCTGCTTGGAATACGCTGCATTGGTTGGGTTGGCGAAGGGATTTATAGGCATACCCTATCTCAAGGCTATTCTTACCCCGTACTTGCAGGGGGCAAGAACTGAAGTCCGTGTTGAACCCAACTTCAGCCACCGAAACCTTGGCTGGGGCCCCTTACACGGTACAATCACCTGGGGAAGGTGAACCGGGGTTTATTTACGGACTTACTGACGGGGTGTCGGTAATTACCGACGGGGTGTTACTACCGCCCCCCCCCCTCTCATCCTTATCTCAACCAGGCTTGAGACCGGCTTAGGCGGATTTATTCAACCCATTTAATGATATTCAACTTATTTTCTCTTATCCGGCGAATAGTTTTTCAAAAAATCTTGTTTGCAGATCTGTAATCATGATCCAACCTCTCGCTGTTCTGACTGCCAGATTGTGAAGTTCTTCGCACCTCATTATACGGGTTCGAGAAGTTGAGTTTCTTCATTAGATCCACACAATGTAGGCTCTCTTCTTCTCTTTGATGGCTTCTTGAACTCCAGGCATTTGAAACCACTGCCGTTCTTTTTGCAGTTCTTTTCTCACCACCAGCCGCTACCCCAAGCCGCTGCACTCCACAAAGATTTCTTGCAGAGGCCATGACTGCCGATAGAAACAGCTGCCATTCCTCCTCTACATTCAAAAGGTCAGTTGGAATTTTTTTAAAACTTCTCTGAAATGTGCCATGTCAGGCGCTCCTGAAGTCAGCATCCTGCAACCTTTCCCACCATATGCGACTCACCAACCAGTTGACCAGTTGTCAGCTCCTCTGAAAACCCGAACATCACAAATCATTTCCATCCAACACACGATGGAACAACAAAGAAATCAATCACCTCTGATTGACTTCTGATGTAAACTGCGTTTGCACCTTGTGTATTTGTGAATTTTTATGTGCGGGATAAAGGTGTTCATGATAGACAAACCATACGCACAGAAAAAGTCCAACAATTCCTTCCGTTCCTGTTCTGATCCGGGTCACCGTGTCTCCTGTCACACTCCTCCAAGTACTGTCGTCCGTAGGTACCCATATGTGCATTGAAGACAACCATCGGGAAAAATCGTGAGCCAGTTTCAACAATAACCGATATTACCGATTCGGTTATTGTTGTCTGTGACAGGGAAATGCGCTTCTGTCCCCATCACATGATAAGCCACTCAAGCTCTACTGAGGATTCATTAAGAGTTGGCCCAAGGAATTTTCAGACCCGCATGACACTAAAAGTCGTTTATACTACCATCATTACCACCTTTCTTCAAATATACTTATCAGGTTTGGTCTCTATACCAAAAAATTCACTGACAAAGGCTTGAAGCAGTCCGGTCAAGGTGCCTTCGTTAAGCTCTTCGTGGTCTCGGCTGAATGGATCCTTTCGTGTTGCCGCCGGTCACGCACCGTATGAATCGATTAAACTTAGCAAACATTTTAAATCACCCCTTATCTAGGAACGAGATGTCTCATTGTCCGATCCTTAAAGAAAATTTAAGGGAACTTTATTAGCTCTGGGAGTCAAATGAGTCTTCGTCCAACTCGTCATCTAAAAGACGCAGAGTCCTTCTTTAAAACTGAAAAAGCCAACATTTTATAAGTTTTCAAACTCATCTGCCATGCCCTTCAAACCTATATAAATAAAAAATAGTTCACGATAAGAATTTATTATTTAGGTAAACGTCAAAACGTGACCACTTGACAAAATTGTTTGCCTCATGTTTTAGCCTTACTGTCAGTCAAAACTTATTGTGACTTTACCTGGCGTTTAACCTCTCTACAAACAACACTCAACCTAGGCCCTAAATCATCAAGATCACTGCATGGAAAATTGTATGCTCCCAAAAACCCGTAAATAATATGTTTTTTTTTATCTAAACAAAGCTGGCTGGCGTCATGGATTGCCACTTGACAAGCTGATGACACGATGACTATCGATCGGAGCACACAATCTGGGTGAGTTCTCTTGGTGGGCAGGGCCACTTGTTGAATAATTCAAAAAATCCAACTAAACAGCCTTGCTTCGGACGCGACCCCCCACACACGCACACACAGACGCACAAAACATCAGGGTCTAGGCAATTGTACTTCAAGCCAATTGGAGCTGAAATTTATAATTCGGTTAATTGTGTTGTTATGTCAGTTTAATTGTCAAATTCGATAACAAAGGTGAAATTTTCTCTTTTTCTTGCCACTGTTTTTTTTTAAGTTTTTATTCACCTGTTAACTGTTCTTCTTACTGTTAAAAAGAGAAGAGTAAGAGGAAAGTAAACAATAAAGCACAGAAATATAGAAAAATGAATAAAATTCACACCGATCGCATGATGATCACCTTGACTCAGATAAAGGTGCGTGCAAAAAGCTGCCCAAGTGAATGATCCGTAGATACTCGTCATCGTACGTCTGAGAAGTGGCAGTTTAGATTTTGCTTTAGCTGCTTGATGAAGCATCTAATTGATCTAAGAGATCGTCAGGAACTTTGTGTTTATGTGATCTATGGATATTATGGCGAACTTGAGAGTGTTTGGACAGTTTAATGATACATGAGTGCTTAAAATGGCAATAGTGGACTTTGAAGTCGGTGCTTGTAAATTTCGTTTTTTATATCTGTGGGTAAGGTATATGGTATGGTATCAAATTGAAGTAAGCATTATTCAACATCGAACTTGTATAATGGCAAAATGAAGGGGGTAGGATTTTTCCGAACTGAAAAGGCGCATTGTCCTTGAACGTCATAAACGATTAAAATTGTCTGAAGATTCTTTTCAGAAAAGTAATCGAAACCTTGATCTCTCTGAAAGTGATTGTGGAGTTGTAATTGAATAGTTTAAGATAAGTTTAAACTAGTTCTACCCAAAAAACTTGTGTTAAGTTCTAAAAGTGTATCTCGAAACAGTCTTTAACAAGAAATTGAATTCGTACTATTTGAAGCAATTAAAACCAATTCTTTGTTAGCATTAAAAACCGAAAGTAGGTATCGTTGCTTAAATTCGGGAGGCAAGGCCATAGGAAATAAAATTTGATATTGAAATGAGAAAACTTTGAAAGATTGTGCCCCTCCTGCTGGCGCGGGATTTCTGCAAAATTCTCTTAAGTGACGTATAAAAGATGTCACATATCGGCGCGTCTCCTTGTTTAAATCCTATATTCACCGATCCTGACCAAACAATGTGAGCTCTACACTTGGCAGGGATTATAAAACTAGACATTGTGATATAGATCGTCTCTAGATACTGTTGATGCAGTATTAAAGTCGATGAAATGGAGGGTATCGATTTAGATTTCCTGAGTTTTCTCTAAGATCTGCCGCAGTGTGAAACTCATCTATTCTGGAATTATAAACTTTTTGGAGACTTATGACTTAACCCAAAAAATTAAACATTTTATTAGTCAACTGGCAAGATGCTAGCTTAAGACATATAAAATGCTTGGCGGGCCCTTTTAAAAAACAATCAAACAAATTATGAAGGTAGTAGTGTTTTGGACAGGGCGTGACAATCGCCCAACTGACGATCAAACTGTCACGTCTGTTGTAAAACACTAAATGGGGTGGAAACTACCTTCATTACTTTTTTGGCTTATACTTTGGTTATTGGGGCAACTCAGGGTGTCTCCATTCTTGAGGATCGGAAAAAGAATGCAGAGGTTCCATTCATCGGGCATCTTGCCTCCGACCATAAATTGCCCGGTCAGCAGATGCATACTCCAAAGATCATCGCCCTAGAACTTGAAAAGTTCGGCAGCTAGGCCGTCAGCTCCTTCTGCTTTGTTGCGCTTGTTGTTCGCTATTCGGACACAACTACCATGCCATTATCCAGGTCGGGTGTGGGCAGTATCATTAGTAGGCTAATGCTTCATCGGTGACTTCTTCGCCCAGGTTGAATGGCTTATTCTCTCTGACAGCAGGATTCTGTTTGTCTTCGCGGTAATACAGTTTGCAGAAAGTATACTTCCGAATTCTTAGCACTGACAGCGGTTCCTTGATCTTCGTTAAATACTTCAATTTGAACTTTACCATTAGCAGGACCTTTTGACTCTTTGGTTAATCTTTCCAACCTCGTTCCTTTTGTACATAGCATCTATGTATCTCTTGAACCGCGCATTTCTCGTTGTCTTTATTTGTCCGAACAAACAGTAGCCGGTGTTCCTCTTTCTTCCTTTGCTCATAGAGCTCCCAAGGCTCTTGTCTTTCTGTACAGAAACGCTTCATATACTTCTATTTAGCTGTATGTGCTTGCCGGCTTTCATTGTCAGCACATCAGAGGCGGCATCTTCTCTATGACGGCATGTTGGCAATATTGCCACTGACCTGTTTTAAGAACCTCGGTTGGAGAATGACCTGTAGCCTTCCGACGTCAAATTTCCGCACAGTATTTCCTTTTCTTGGCCCTGTTCAGGATATCCGCTGCTGATATTGAACTTTACCATTTCTAACATCAGAAGAGCTAGAGTTTGTAAGATATAAAGGACCGAGGCAAGACTAAGAGACCATGCTCCGATAAAAAACTCTAAACGTCTACCCTCAGTGATTTGGAAATCTTTTGCAGATGTCACTAGTCAAGGGCACAAGTGAAGGCTCTCGCTACGGCTCTGGTTCTGAATCAGACGCAGTTTTTGATCCGTCTGCTTTAATTTCTTTTGCAGACTTGCTTTAGACATAAGCCGAAGACAAAGCGCTTCTAGGTGGAATCCATGCTCTTCTATTTGACATTTTGTTGGAAGTACGAAGTCTACGTATTCCAGATCGCTAGATATAGGGTAGGGATTATGGCTACATGGGATGCTTACATTGACCGGATTATCACGAGCCAGTTGTAGGGATTCCCTGATTTAACGAAGCTGTGAACGGGAAGGAGATGAATTATTGTTTCTAAGGAAGGTTAAGGCGTTTTTCCTTGGTGCAACAGTACTACAAAAGGTATAGTCCACCAAATTATTGCCTCGTACATGAGAATAGTTATAAGACTTGCTGCAAAGAAAAATCTGAAATCAAAGTCTGCCGTCCGGCAGGAACGTAAGACAATCTAGGCCAATTAAAACGATCTGTCCTCCTTAGAGCTTCTTCTTTTAAATAACGCTCAAACATCTGACATGTTCCTCAAAATATTAACTATAGTTCAACGCTTTTGAGTCTTCAAAAGTGAAAAGTATACTAGTTTGGTCTTAGATGTGTTGCCTTTGAAACCAATGAGATAGAACATGCCTGACGTTGATATCGTCCCATCAGGCTATCATCAGTCTTAACCCAAGAGTAGAAGTGCTTAGTGACTTGCAGGTGTCACAGAAGCTGCTGTTACTTATTGTGGAGCTCCTTTATAATGACGTGGTGGTTAGGCAATACCTCATCTCAGCATGGATGAATCTGCTTTTAACCATTTACTCTATCCATATTCCAGAGAAAATCATAAACCTAAGGCTTACGAAGTGCAATTGTTATAGCTTACGTTCAGCGGACATTGTTGAGGGCTCTTTCAATATCAAGAGAGGATATACTGGACTGAAATCCTTATTTATCAATGTTTCTAAGAAAAGCAGAATCTTTATCTTTATCTTTATCTATCTTTACCGATTACGGAACGCGTTGTGGGATGCTGTCCATGCTGGTTTTGATGTAAGCATCGATCATTCTAAACAGGCATTTTTGTAAATTTTGGCGGTTGTAGCTTCTGAGACTGAACGGACGAAAAACATAATGGGAACATGAGCCTTACATGAATGCGGTAAGAAGACTACTTTGTCCGATTTCTCCAGGAAATAGAGTGGCCGAATTTTAAGAAGCTGCGAAAAATGACGTAAAGTCAAGGCGTTGAATCACTTTGAATCACTGAACCTATGCTACATTAGACTTAAACTTCATGGGAATGGTCAAAACCTGCTTATTTCAGGGCTCCAGCACTTGTTATCCCCATTCTTGTGAGTCCCCATTCTGATTCAACAGGCCTAACAAAGAGTTAGCTGCATTAATTCTGAGTAATTATCGACTATCTGATCAAATTTCGATTAAGTTTTCTCCGATTGAAGTAGAAACAAGACTGTCAGGATGATTCTTTCAACTTTGTGTGTTAAAAGACCCCCAGAATTTAAGATTCCTAAAGACAGACGCTTTGGAACTTGGTAGTTTATGCCAAATTTAATAAAATAATGATAGGAGACCACCACACCTAACCTATAGATACCATTCAGCAAGGACTTTATGTCCACTTTAAGTAATCAAAGAGGGAAAAAGAAAGAGAAAATAAATCTCCTCCACGAATGAATTATTATCAAATCAAATATTACGGAATTTGATACGGAAATCGGCTCAGCTGTGTTTGTTGTATTGTGTAAAAGGATATGTAGAATACTTGGTGTTGATGTGGATGCGGCTGGACTTGTCAAAAAAGTTAAACGCACTGAGCTGTGCACACTGCAAAAGAGCGGTGAATGATTTTGTTGATCCTGCTGGTTGATGTTGATGAAGCTGTTCTATACTTTCAACGTAATGAACTGAAATCTCTTCATCGTTATTTTCTTTTGTAGGTATAATTTGTTTTCACATAATTGGTGGCAATTAAAACTGAATTCATCGATCCCACAGAATATCTGAGTTTCCCGGGAGTTCAAAAAACTCCCATTGGCAAGGAGATGTGCAAAGGAGCTGACGACTAGACATTGCCATTTTACATTGAGAAATATCAAAAATGAGAGCGTATAAGTCAAGTTAATCTACTTTTTTCCGATGGAAACACTTTGGGATAAGTTTTTAACCTACCTATATACGTTTATCTCTGTTTTATGTATTTTCGAAACACCCTTGAAGATTATATGGCATTTATTATGAGGGTTGGGAAGCCCCAAAGAGGCTCCTCGTTTTTGCAGTCCTAGCTGGAAAAAATGAAGTCAACATCGCTGAAATTAACTTTACTTTGCAAGAATTCCTTGTCCTTGTCCTATGTCCTATGTCCTATGTCCTATGTAAGCTTTTTATAAGTTTGGCCAACAACTTTTGCGACAAAAAAATATAAAGTAGTATTTGTTGAAGATCTAAAGGTTTCGTAGGCATTAAATTTATGGCGTATTCTTTTGAGTACCCAACTGCCACCCTGAGCTGTCAAATAATACTCGGTATTCGCGACAATACCAGCGTGGTTTCATGTGTACAGAACGACAGATACTGCACCGGTGCAATCATCACGGTAAGCGTCAAATCGCCTTGACTTCATCATTTCGTAGCATGATTTTGTTGGCGTCGGTTTTTTGTACTTTTTACTTAAAGTTAATTTTGATAGCTTTGAGTTTGTCATATATATTAACTTTTTATCAATTTCATACAATTTCAATCACTTTGTAAGAAAACGAATGAAAATTTAGTCAAAACGTCACACATAAGCAATCAAAGCTACACCCAGCCTCCACCGTCAAATACGACGGTGACGAAAATTCGAGTTCGGTTTGATACCAAAATAATTCGGAGTTCAAAAGAACATTTACATGAGCACGATTCCGTTCAGGTGTACGAGAAAAGAGCAAGTTTTTTCTGTATTCCACACCAGTTTCACGATTCGGTGTAATACGCTGTTAGTATTTTAAAGTGTTGAGCATAAAATTCAAGGCAGAACGGACAAATTTAGGACAAGAAAACCACCTTAAACACTTTTACAATAAACTTAAAATACCTTTTGTCAAACTTAAGTAGACTGCTACATGACCTTTTAGTCTATCACATCATGTGACAAGGAAATCTTTTTGCGAAACCGATTAGTTTAAAGCTTAAACTTCCTCCATTTAATTTTTATGGTTTAACACATTCAACGTAGTTTTTTATTTTGTCAATTCGCACTTGATTTTTTTTTATTTATTACTAATGCCACTAATGGCACCCTTGGGTGTCATTAGGATTGTTTCTGTCTGATGGTGCGAAAACACTCCATAGTTTCACAATCCCACACCTAGCTGCCAACACTCTTAATCGCAAAACAACTCCTAAATCCAGACTGTATCTTTTGATCGACCAATAATTGCTTTTTAATGGAAATTTTTTTAACACCAATCCCCTAATTTCGATTTATTGTCATCTAAATTAAATTTCGAAAAAACTACAATTTTCACAGAAAACCCAAATCAATATCAACAAATTTTAAATACATTATTTTGTTATTACTTTCACAAAACTTGTAAATTGTTTTTTTTTTTTGCGACACACTGTCTGCTGTTCGATGAGAAACCACAAAAAGTTTTATCCCCCTAATTTTGGCCTGATGACCTTTAATCTGTTTTGAATTTTTAATCGATTAAAAATGAAGAGTAAAAAGAAAAGAGTGAAAAGATATACAACGTTCCAAATAAAAGAATCGCGTAGTACATACTAAACGTGCCGAGTTGTCTTGTTTTTTATTGTTTAAAACATTTATTTTGGCTGTTGTTTTTGCAGAGCTATAATGTGATTCAAAGATGGCAACTCAAAGTTCATTAATAACCGGAAGAGCGTCCATAACCAGATATTCAAATATAAATACGTGATTTACCTCGTTCGTTTGTGTAAGTGTTAGCATGTGTGGGTGTGCGAGTTCAACTAAAGTGTTTCAAAGTTTTTTTTTTATCATTTGCATACTCTTAGGCGGTTGGGCAAATCGACGATGAATTTATCGCCCTCGATGAATTATGAATTCACCTCATTTGGAATTTCGACAAATGCACGACTTGCGGCACTCATCTGTTTCGTGCTTGATTGAAGTCAAAATATTTACATTCCCTCCGTAAGAATTTTTATTTTTTTCTGTGTGGTAAATATTTATGATTTTTTTACTTTATTGACTTTTAGAAGTATAATGTCTGAAGAGGTTTTAATTGATTGAGAATATGGGCAATCTTACACGAACAAAGAACTTAACGTAAGTGGTCTGAGCCGTGTTGGTATGTTATGGTGACTTGTGAGTAACTTGAGATAGCATTGACCTTAAAAAACGGTTACTTCGTATCTTTTTGAAACCGTTTATGTTGTTTGATTTAATTAACATAGCTTTATGCTTATTTAAAAGGCTTGGTTTTGCTTGCGCATCACTAAATTATGGAAATCACAAAACGTTGTGAATAATTTTGCATAAACATTGCAGAGATCATCATACAAAGTAGAGGAAGCAAATACGTTTCGTTACCATATCCACCTCTCATTTGGGTTTTTGTTGATATTATTCGTTAGGATAACTTATTTAAGAAATGATTTTCGTACGTAATGTACGCTGTTTATGTTTATGTTACAAATTATATGTTACACTTTTAAGATATGAATTGTTGTTTATAAGTATGCAGATGTGGCAAAGTGGGCTTTGAGCTTCCTAGGTCGAAGTGGGTTACTAGTGGAGATGGAATAGAAATATATAGGCCTTACAGGACATTGATCCTTGAGTTCAGAGCATTCCGAACGACTCGAATTTGAAAAGCCTCTAACACGCTTCCGAACTTCCACACTCTCGATCTTGCACTCCAATCGATCTAATCAAACTCATTGTCAAAAACGAAATTTGCATTGAAAATATTTTAACAAAAGATTCTATGTGGCGAGGTATCGAAATTCATGAAAAAAGGAGTTTTGTTTAAGGTTAGGTTAGGTTTGGTGAGATTGTTAGGTAGCTGTCACGATGATGAACCATGGTTCATCTTCTGTGCAACTGTCGCGCCCTATCGGCACTGAGAAGGAAAACTTTAGGTGCATACTTCTTCAAGGATCTAAATGATCTAGCGCGACTCGATCTAAATCTACAGAGGGTAGTGAACTTTATCTCCGGGACAAACTGGCTAAACGCATAATTGTGTATCACAAAACCCATCCCGCCTCCATATGGGAACTCTATATGCCAGCAAGCAATTTACAGTGGAGCGCCAATTATACCCCATTAACACCTCCCACAAGTTTTTCCCAACAGGACCGGCCTGGTAAGGGCTCATACCGATTCGGTTGCCCTCACCTCTCCGCTCGTGTACACTGGTACATTATCCCCCTAGTACGGCTTCATACCGCTTCGGTTAACCTCCCCTATTCCCCTCCCAAGGTTAATTCTTGAGTCACTTGAGGTACGGGCTTACACCGAAACGGTTACCCTACCTCAGCGTCCTCAACGAAGAAACATCCTCCGGCAACGGTTACCCCTACCTGCGCTTCCAACCCTTAAGGCTAACTCTCACTTAGGGGCAATAGCAAACTAAAGATCTAAATCTCATTAAACTTGACGTAAGAGAAAAAACCTATTTGTCCCCCACACCACACGGGACATAATTAGTAGTACTCCTACAGTAATTGCCATTCTCCTCATCCTTCCACTCCCTACCATATCCCAGTGTTTTCCCTTACAGGGCTGGATCGGGGTGGACTTATACCGCTTCGGTTGCCCTCACCCCTCCACCTCCACGGGATCACCAACACATAATTCGCACTGGTACGGGTCTAGTCGCCTGTAGTACGGGTTTACACCGAAGACGGTTACCCTACATCAGCCTCTGCATGAGAATTCTCCCCTGCAATGGTTCACACCGAATCGGTTTCCGCTGCACCTTCCCATCCCCGAGGATAATTCTTAACAGACAAGCAACAGGTTCGGACTTATACCGAAGTCGGTTGCCTCTGCCGGGCTTTCTCTCATATAGGAACTATTCCTGCCTGACCCCCACCTCTTCTTTGATCTCAAGCAACCCCCCCTCCCTCCCCCAATCCTTATCAACAAGGCAAATTCCTATCTGGAGGCCAACAGTTACGAGACCACCCTTCCTTGAGGAAGTCTCTCACTGGCCCATCTCAACTCTTCTGACAGCGGTTCACACCAAAACGGATACCCCCAGCCTTCATTACCCTCGGGTATGTCTCAACCAATCAAGCTTTGATTGGTGACCCTCGGTACAGGTTTACACCTTCACTGGTTGCCTAGACCCCTCCCACCCAAATGGGTTATCATCATTTAGGTCCTGGGGCTGGTAACTCCGGTCCTACTAGTGGTATCACAATGGACCTCCTTTGGTCTAAGTGTGTCCCTGCCCCGCGGGGATAGCCACCCAACCTAACCTTACCTAACCTAGGTAGCTGTCTGTCCTCGCTCAGCACAAGAACCGATAGATAACTTCTTGGTAAGAGTAATCCGGAATACCAGCCCGGGGACTTCATCATTTGACCGGAAAGACCAGAAAAACGTATTGAGGGCGGGGGTAACTGTTACCGTGTGAATCATGGCTAGTGAGGGTTTTTCTTAAAAAGAAGGGCCCAAGTAGGCAAGCCAATTTCGGTGTTAGTCCGTGACCACTGAAACCAATCTGGGAGTATGGGAGAGAGCGTTCTTGGTATGAATCAGAAGAAATAAAGCGAGGGTAACCGTTTTCGTCACAAACCCACGTCAATAAGATTATGAAAGGCTAGTGCGGAATTCTTAGATGAGAAGATAAGGCAAGGTCAATGGGTTTTGGTCTAAGCCCGTACGACAGGCGACTCACGTGAGAGTTGGAAAGGTAGGCGTATTCATTGCGGTATAGATCAGTACCAAGAGATCAAAAAACGGTGTATATACCTGTAAGGTGAGGTGTGGAGAGGTGGAGGCAGCTGTTTTCAGTGTGAGCCCGTGCCAGAGCAGTCATGTAGGTAAAGGAAACACCTTGGGGTGGGAGGAGGGAGGTGATAGGTAAGTTTATTGATATTTGTTGTATAGGTGCTCTCAAACAGAAACTCCAAAATAATGGACTGAGTGTGTCCAATTGGGCGCGTGTTACCAATTTTACTAGGAGGCACCTCAACCTCAGACAGATTCTGGCTAGGTCATAGAGATCTTCAAAGTATTATTCGCCTAGGGTTCTCCATTTCAAGGTTGATATGGCGAGAAGTTACACAAAAGATGATCTATATGGTTTATTCCTTCTCCTCCCCATGTCTGCAACTGTGCAGAAGTCATTAAGGGAGTACCAGTTTTCTTGCATGTTTTTCTACCAGAAAATGGCCCGTGAGAACCCCAATTGTCGAGCTGTTTACTGCCCACCTACTGTATCTATTGGGGAGTGATGGGGCCATTGTCATTGTAATGGGACATTGATTTGGCCTAGTGTCGTCGCTGGCATGCTGGTAGCCACACACAGCTCGTCGGAGGGCGCGGGTTCTTGACCCTATTACGTTTCCAATAACAAGTTCATGCCAGTCTTGGTTGACATCACGATGGTATGATGTCGCGAGAAATCTTACTTTACCCATTCTACCATGGTTACTTATCTCGCCTAGTAACCCCTTCCGAGGGCACGTTAATTGAATTTATGGTAAACTTCAGAGTAGGTTGCCTCTGATTTACCTGGTAAGTGGGTGCGACCCTATGGTCTTAGCTGGACGTTGCTCAGTTACCACCTGGCTTTTTTAATATGACTATAGCAATGCCTGGGGATTTGTTTAGTGATGCCTTGCCTCTGTTTCAAACTTCCTGTTTGTTACTGCTCTTATAAAGTTCACAATCGACAAGGTCCCCAGGGCGTTTTGGTTAAAAAGTTTCGCTGCACCATGGGGCCTTGTTCCCATGTTTGTGTCTTCTTGCTGGCCGGGCTTTACCAGATTCATTGCCTCTTGGAGCCCCTTTACCACCTGTTCTAACTTCAACAGTGATTGCGGCTGAGTTGTAAATTCTTTTTTGAGAATTTTTGAAGACAGACATTAGGTGAGTCTTAAACTCAATACTAAATTGTGTATAAAGCGATGGTGGGAGAGTGATACATCTCTTGATATCGCCCAGTTGTTGACAGTTATATAAGGAGAGTTCGTGAGTAGAGTGAAATAAATGAGTTTCTGTCAACATTTGGTAATGAAAGATGACAAACTTACTACAAACATAATGAGGTTAAAATCCATAAGGCCATCGATAAGATACATATCCTGATTATTTATGTCACCATTGCCCCATACAGCATGGGGATCATTGGAATCACAGGAGAATGGCTATCCTTCTCTGCCTGTCTGATTTCCTTGCGAACTGTCTCAGCTGATCTTGGCCCTAGTCATTATGGGCATGTACGTTGGGGCTATACATATAGGTTTCTCGTTTCCGCGCTCAAGGCTGACGCAAAGAGCATCTGCATCACTAATAACAAGGAAAATATAAAGGCTTTCCTTCAAAAGAAGAAAAGCCCTATTTCAGCAAACCTGGTATTTCAGCAAACTGCGGCTTTGCACCGGGCTATACACTACTAACCTGTCTAGCTGCCGACTTGATGAAGTCAGCTGAGGTCTCGTGGTTATAAATCAAAAGCTTGGCAGCCGTTTGATACTAGCCAACGCTCATAATGGCCAGTGATGCTAGCGTGGAGTTGGCCCGGCGATGCTGAGCAAAACTAGGCCTTAAGAAGCTTCCAGTTATCCGAACCTACCCGACCATCCCCGTCACATTGGTTTATGTTACCGAACTTCGGTATCTCAGTTAAAGGCTTAAGCACCGTTTAGGTTGTTTTTCTCAATAGGTCGACTTGTGGCCTGGATCCCTTTACTTTGGGTAAGAGATTGCAGATTTGGTAGAAGACTAGAGGGCCGTCCTGAAATGAGTTGGCTCTCTGCCTAGTGCCCTACTAAATCGAGTTGACTTTTCCTAGCAGCAGGGGGATACCCGCCCTTAGCAAGTGGCTTATCCCTAAAATTAATCTTTCGAGGCTTATTTGCTGAGTCCGCATCATATAGTGCCCTCCCGAAGCAGGTTCACTACTCTTGATAAGTGTTCTCGTTAAATAAGTAGACTCTCAGTCACTGTCACACCAATTTGCTTCTCTCAATTTTTCGAAAGCCTCTACAGAATGTGGTGCGCAGATCTGCGGTAAAGAGCGCTGGGGCATAGTCTTTTAGGCATTTGGTCCCTACCAAGGGAGCAGGTTGTAAAAAGGCAGGTTGGATTACGATGGGAACCAAAGAAGATGTCGCCCTCGAAACCTAGTTCGTTTTCGACAGGAAGATGCAGAAATCATCATCAATGCTCAGCCTGTAGAGCTGTTTCTCCATCTCCGTCCTGTCCGCTGTAATAAATCCTTAATTGTTGTCAATATTGTTGTGGTTGCAAGGCTGATTGTTGATTGAAGTATGGAAGGCTTAGGCTTAAGTTAGCCATTTACGACTTTCTTTCAGTGACGTCGGCAAGCCTTGTTGTATTAGTACCTTATCCCAACAAAGCCAGCGCTCCTCTGAATGTTTTTTTTTTTTTTCTAAACAGATTACTCGTGAGACCAAGTGTAATCATTAAAAATATTATTTCGGACAAAAATACTCTTGAGACTAGCTCTCACTTAGAGCCCATTTGTGCATAAGGGCGGTATTGTTGGCCTCAAGAGTGTTTTTGTCCCAAATGTTGTTTTCATGGATGTTGTTTTGAAAGCGTTTCGATTCTCATCCCTGTTTACGTGCTTTTTCTATCTCTTCAACCGCGTGCTCCTTTAAACTAAACGAAGCGAAAAGAATGCCCACAAAAAATGTGTTTTTGCAGCGTCATCGCGCATCAAGGTTAAAAAACTTCGCCTACCACTGACTCAGATGCAAAGCACTAGTGGCACAATCCACAGAGATTCCTCTGGATGCCCGGAACTGTAAGCGTGGGATTGTTTGCGCATTACTTGAAGGTGTCGTGACAGACTTTTTAAAGATATTTATGTGCTTCCTCGATGAGACACATACCTGGAATTTTAGGTTGCACCCCCAAGCAATTATCGTTCCAAAATAAGCTCGCTGGATGATTCAAAACCCCCGTGAGGAGATTGGAAGATAAACGTCATACAGCGTCATACAACGTCATACAACGTCATTTCCGAAAGATTTTATAAATTTTACTGCTCAAAAGAGTTATACCCGCGGGTCTAAATTACGTAGCGAATCATAGACTAAATTTCCGTTTCTCTCACGCGATATAACAATAGAGGTGGAAACTGGACTTCCCTCCCATCTGCCAGATGTGAATACCTTCTGACCTTGGCAAACGCCACTGCATCAAACAACGGTAATTGCAAGCTCCCACACTCTTTACACGTAACATTTTTGCGTTGCGTTAACCGCATACTATGTAATTACTCCTACAATTATTGCCATCTACCGAGTATTCTCATCATACGAACGAAAATTGTGTCTGTATTGTAAACATCGCACAGCATGGGAAGTAAACTATTCAAAAATATTGATTGCGCCTTTGAATGGCACTTACGTAAGTGTTACTCTTCCATGTTGTATCTGAAAATATTGCAAAATATTGCCTATGTACTTAACCTGTAGCTAGTTTAGCTTGGAGTTGAGTTCATACATGATTGCTTTTCTAATAAACGTGCCATCGGAACCGTTTTAAGTCTAGCCTATGATTGCCTGATTAAATGGCTAGTTGACTGAATGACTGACATAAGTGTGATTACATGTCAGCACAGGAGCATCGGGGTTCTTCAAGTCGCTAAGTTAATGCAATTATTTACTGGTAATTAAGAGCTTCGAAATTATTATCGTGGAATTTAGTTTGAATGGAAAATTTCCAATCGATCATAAGCTTCTAACGTGGAAAATTTTGAATTAAAACCGGCTAATCGAGAATACTTGATGCGCGTCCAATAAAAGGTGCTAAAAGGTGCTTTATTCACTTAAATGTTTTACTGTGAATTTATCACTGTATTTACTGGCCATGAAATGTGATAAAATTAAATGGAGCAGTTTATTATTATTCATGTGGAGATCAGGGAAATTAGCCTGAAATCTTTATGACTGAGAAACGTCAATTGTATGCTGGTTTTGTGGTTTTGTGACTCATTCTCATTGAATCATCAACCGTGTCCTAAGTTCTGAGCTTAAATCCTTGGTTAAATTAATTTATTGGATCAAAAAGTACAAATTGGTACACGCCTTGTACTTTGTTGACTTCTTTTTGAATTCATATCAGCGTAAAATACGTTGATATAACCTTTAAAACAGAATAACATTATTATCATTATATTAACATAATATTATCTAAAAACGGTACTGCAGTATAATTATCTAGTCTAGTCCCGCCATCTATTTGCTTAAAGTACAAATTAGACAAAGTTCTGTTCCACAAAAGCCAGAGAGTGTAAGAGTTAGAAGAAACAGAACAGAATGAAGAGAATGCTCTTCAAGTTAATAGCAATGGCAAAGGCTTTCTTTCCAACCGCCCTAAAATTAAGAAGGTTCAACATACATTAGAAACACACTAAAATAGTTTTACAAAAAAATGGTCGCGAAACAAGGGCTGGTTAGTGGTTTTCCATCTTTTTCAATCCTTCGTCATCAACTCGACAACTTTAGGTCCGATCCTCAGGGTGGTCTGAGAAAGTTTCTTTACGTACATAGCGTTTTTAGGCCACCTGTTTTGGAGCATACCAGAGGGGCCATCTGCTCGTATCTTAGCGAGCATGAACTTTCGAGGATGTCTATCGGCGGGCATGCGGATAACTCATCTTAACCTGCATGCAGCTCACTTCGCATCAAATTATACACTTTTAGATTATGACATGCCTGAACTCGAGCGCGTGAAACACTCAATACCAAACAACCGAAGGTTGAATCAGGTAAAAAATATCTCGAGACCCGCCTGATGGGGATCGCGCCTGTGTTTCTTGAGTTGGGGGTATAAAACCAAGATCCACGGAAGGACCATTTAGCGGCCTTCTCTCCACGAAGCGTTTAAAGGATAAGCGTATGCCAAACTCTGTAAATTCCATCATTGACATCATAATCAAGATTGTTCTAGTGAAATTTCTAGCCGTAGGAAAACTTTCTTGCACGAACAATCGCTCATGATATTTTGAGCCTTGCTTTGCTCGAACTGCATTATATTGGCAATTTTTGCTTAGCACAAACAACACGGAATTGGAATTTGCTTCCGCGCAAAGTTTTTCCTTCTCATTATAGTCCTCAGAAATTCAAAACCAGAGTGAGCAAGTACCTCTCTTTTCTCGACTTATCCTTTCCACTCGCGCACTCATCTTAAGGCTAGCCGCAGACCCTAGTGCGGGAGTAAATAAAAAAAAAGACCTGCAAGTATGAAGTCATTCGCGGAGCGGTCCGTTGGCTTTACAATTATAAATAAAAAAAATAGAAAGGCGCAACAGTTCGAGGTGAACCAGGGCCAACTTCTCAACAATGTATGCTGGTGTGTTAATATCTTTACATACAAGGGGACCTACAATTTTTTGCCGAATCCGAACGGCACTTTGAGAAGTTTTTCAAGACAAAAGATACTCTCGGAGGGCTTGTCAAACCCTCGCGGAGGTGGGGACCGTGAAAAAGAACAAGTCTTCTTTTTTTCAGGTGACGATGGCAGGATTCGAACCCAGACCTCCGGCGTAGTAAGCACACACATTAACCACTACGCCACGGCACCTTACAATTACATGTTTCTTAATTTGCATATAAAGGGTCCGCCAAATAACCTTTTTTTTGAAAATGCTATAAAAAAAAACTACTGAATATTTTTTTAAATTTCTTTTTTTATTTGAATCATAATATGAACCACAATCCTTCCGGTTAATAGTGGAAAACAATTTCATTCAAATGGCCGCCTCGGCTGGCCATGCAGTTGCCTAAACGATCGGTCCAATTTTTAAGCACATTATCGAGTGTGTGCAGCCGCATTTCAACAATGGCTTCACGAATATTGACCTTTGAAGCATCAATTGTCTCTGGCTTGTCGGCGTAACACTTATCTTTTATGGCACCCCACAAATAATAGTCCAACGGTTTCAAATCGCAGCTCCGAGGTGGCCAAACGACATTAGCTCTGCGGCTCATAATGCGATCTTCAAAAACAGGGCGCAAAACATCGAGTGTAGCTTCGGCTGTGTGGCACGTAGCGTCGTCCTGTTGCAACCAAATGTTGCCAATATCCTCCTCTTCAATTTTTGTGAACAAAAATTCGTTCAACATAGCCCGATAACGATCGCCATTAACTGTAACGGCCACTCCTTCCTCATTGTCGAAGAAAAATTGCCCAATTATGCCTCTGGACCAAAATCCGCACCAAACAGTGACTCGTTTTGGGTGTATCGGCTTTTCAATGTATGCGTGTGGGTTTTATGTGCCCCAAATGCCACAATCTTGCTCGTTCACGTACCCACCAGATCAAAATGTGCTTTATTTGAAAAGATGATTTTTTTCTGCATTCATTCTGCAACATTACCATGATTTTCAAAGTAATGTCGCAATATTTTCCAGCGTTGTTCAAGCGCATACACAACCATATTTGTTCAGCGGAAGGATAAAACTAAATATGTGTCAAATCAGACATGAGCTAAGTGTTACCATTCAGGAAATAAGCACTAGATGAAAAAAAAAAAACGTTAGATGGTGGACCCCTTACAAGTCTTAGGTAAAATGTTGCTTAGTGTATTTTCATGTTTAGTTTGTAACGCAGTGAAATAATCACCGTAGACCTTTTAGTTATATGAATGGGACCGACAGGAGAATCGATAAAGCCATGTCCGTCCGTCCGTCCGTCCGTATGTAAACAACTTTAGGCCTAAATTTTAAGGCAGAGAGCTGAAATTTCGTGGGTTGGTTGGAAGTCCAGTCTTTCAGATCAAGTTTGAAAATAAGCTGAATCCGCTCACAGACACGCACAGAAATGTATGCAACCACCTAGTATAAAGCATTCAACAGACAGTTATATTTTTATATCCCGCCCACTTTTTTGAGGCGTGGCAGTTTTCTTTTTGGTATGGTCGGGTATTTTGCAATCCGTCGTAGATGGATTGAAGCTTTTGCATACCCACTGTTGCAGCACTTTCCCACTTGTTTTCTTTTCTTTTAATGACATTTTCGGACTTTTTCCAAAGTGATTTGTGTGATTTTTTTCATATCATTTTGCCTTACAGCATCGGAGATTGTGGTGGAGACATAATTTTTTTCACGAACTTTTTTTATTGAAAATACGTCGGTTTAATAAAAATTTGATTTTGGCCTTTGTTTAAGCTGTGGTTATTTTATGTGTTTGTGCAAAATTGGCCTTAAACACTTTAAAAACGGGGACATATTTTTAATTTCTTATTCCTCAAAAACTTTTTAATATTTTTTTGAACCACATTTTACTATGAAGATTCAATATTTTTTTAGTTTACGTATGTTTTCATTTTCCTTTTTCTCGCTGTAAAACTGTTCAAGATAAAAGCTCAAACACTTTCTGACTTTTTTACCATCAGAATTCAAACTGTTATTGAACCCTTATGTGTGTACAAAATAGATACGTATTGCTCTTGTATAAGTTCTCATTTTTATAGCCCATTCCATAGGATAGGAGGTAAGTACCTATATTAAGGTTGTCACATAGCTTGTCTTACTTAAGCTAGCGCTAGAGTCCGGGGATGGACCTGGGCCTCAGCCAACATGCTTCGCCAGCTAGCACTGTCTCCAGTTAGATAGCGACATATTTTGTCACACGGTGAAATAATAATGGTGGAGCCCCAAGACTCTGAGGGCATATGGTCGAGACCTAATTTTGAATCGAATAAGCCATATCCCTCCGTCTATCCGTCTGTCTGTATGTCACATGTGTTAAGCCTTAAGTTTTGGGCCAGGGAGCTAAAATTTCTAACGTAAACTCTATATCATGCACAGTATTACAACTGTTAATTTTTGAAATCCGCCTGCAATCGGTCTAAATGTGCAATAACCTACAGAGCTTTTAAAACTGTAAGACATCTTAAAAAACAAAAATTTGAGTGTGTGTGCTTACTACGCCAGAGGTCTGGGTTCGAATCCTACCATCGTCACCTGAAAAAATAGACTTGTTCTTTTTCACGGTCCCCACCTCCGCGAGGGTTTGACAAGCCCTTCGAGAGTATCATTTGTCTTGAAGAACTTCTCAAAGTGCCGTTCGGATTCGGCAAAAAATTGTAGGTTCCCTCGTGTGTGAAGAAGTTGAGAAGTTGGCCCTGGTTCACCTCGAGCTGTTGCGCCACTCTATTTATTTTATTTTTTTGGTCCACGCCCACATTTGGAGGCAGAATTGATGAAAAACTTTGAATTTTTCATAAAAACGCAATTTTGACAGGTTGACAGGCCTAATTTATAAATGAATAAATAATAAAGCATAGGCATTTCGGGTAATCTAGTTATTGGTCTAGATTTCACTTTTGTGAAATTTTTAGGGACGCCTCCTGAATTCACGAAATTATTGAACTTGAACCGAAAAATTACATTTTTGCTTACATATAAGCGAAACTGGAGATATATATGCTAATATTGTTAGTTTGTAATAAGGGTGATTGGACCACGCTCCTTTTCATAGTTTAAAGTCGCACAAATTGTCACATAGTGCCCATTTTCAAAAAAGGGAACAGGAGAGATTGCGCCAACTATAGGGGCATATCTCTCTTAAGTCTTCCGGGAAAAGTATTCGCTAAAGTGTTGGAAACACGTTCCAGAGCTGTAATCGAGCCTTTGTTACGGGAAGAACAGTGCGGCTTTCGGCCTGGCAGAGGCACAACCGACCAGCTTTTTACTCTGAGGGTTAGTCTTGAGAAGGCCTGGGAATATGCTAAACTGGTCTATGCGTGTTTTGTAGATCTGGAAAAGGCATATGACCGAGTCCCTCGGGATACACTGTGGAGAGTTTTGCAGGACTATGCGCTGAGTGGGCCTTATCTGAGAGCCATTCAGTCTTTGTATGGGAACTGCAGAAGCTGTGTACGGATAAATGGCGTCAAATCACTTCCTTTTGATGTCCGCGTTGGACTTCGCCAGGGCTGTGTTCTGTCGCCGCTCCTTTTCATAGCATATATGGACTGGATGGTGAAGCGCAGTTTAGGCGAGCAATGCTTTTCGCAGATGATTTGGCCATCCTTGCATCATCCAAAGAGGAACTTCAACGAGCACTGGATAGGTTTGCAGCCGTCTGTGGTGATTCTGGGATGAAAGTAAAGGTGAACAAATCGGAAGTGATGGTTGTTTCCCGAACTCCTGTGCAGTGTCCTGTCCCTGCACATAAATGGAGTTCCATTAAAACAGGAGGAGAAGTTTAAGTATCTCGGGGTCTTTTTCACGAAAGATGGGAGGAGTGATACTGAGTTGTCCTGTAGAATTGGCCAAGCTGGAGCAATAGTAAAGGAACTGCGCCGGCCGGTCATCAGGAAAGCTGAGCTTGGAGTGAAAGCAAAGATCTCAGTTTTTAATTCAGTGTTCGTTCCGACCCTCATCTATGGTCATGAAATTTGGGTAATGACCGAAAGAATTAGATCGCGGGTACAAGCTGGCGAAATGAGATTCCTGAGGTGCGTTGCTGGTGTTACTCTAAGGGACAGAGTGAGAAACGTCAGTATTCGTAGAATTCTAGATGTTAAGCAGCTACTTCTCCGAGTGGAGCGATCGATTCTTCGATGGTTTGGACACGTTGTTCGCATGCCCCCTGACAGACTTCCTAGACAGGTCATGCTAGCCGAGATGCGAGCGCGTCGCCCCCCTGGTAGGCCAAGAAACAAGTGATGGGATCAGGTAAATAACCTCTCTGAGTCCCGCCAGGGCATTGCGCCGGAGTCTCTTGAGTTGGTGGCGGAGGATCGAGAAAGATGGAAGGACCATTTAGCCACCCTCGCTCCGCGACCCTTTTAAAGGATAAGCGGCATTCGAAAATGATGATGATGATGACAAATTGTCACAAAATTACAATAATAGCAGTAATTTACAAAGTGCGATAGGATGGGGTATTCAACGGCCCGTTTAACGGATTGTAACTTCTGCGTACACACTGCAGCACTTACTCACTTGTTTTCATAGACTTTTTAAGTCGGCGTCTATTATCCAAGTAAGGGTAGTCATAGCTCCTTGATCGCGAGTTAATTATAAAAAAAGTGTACTTAATTTCATCTTTCCATGACTCACCGTTCAGAGGCTACAGGTGCGGACGGACGGATGGACAACGAAGTGGTACCATAAAAGGTTCTTTTTCAATTTTTGTACGGACCGCTAAATAAAGACAATCAAAATACTACTCGGAGTAGCGGCTCGAAGGTAGCGGCTCAACACAAAGGTTCCCAAACTGAAGTTCAGTGCTCTTTCACTACATGCCAGCGCTACTCTTTTACTATTCTGGAACAGTACTCTTCACCAGTCCTACATAAGATCCTAAAAAAATCCCTGATATTTTTGAACGATTTGACGGCTGCAGACACATTCCGAAAGTGTGAGCTATTTATCTTTCAATGTATGCCAGACGTCGTAGTCGAACTTTTGCACTGAAACCTAATACGGATAAGTGATATCTATATTCATTTCATTTATCAATTGGAAGATCTATTTTGACGCATACGAAGTCGGTTTCAGTGAAAACATTTAAATGCGACACCGCCTAATGATCCTTTTTGCATATGTAACTGCTTCAGATAAGCCACGAAATGCTTTCGATAATTTCCTTATTTCATTCACTGTTGAAGGAACATTAAATATTCGATAGTTTGGATACAAGCCATTTCATATCAAAATGTTTCCTCAACATTTGAGGTTAGTTAAGGTACCTACAGCTATCATACCTCTATACACTAGGACACGTAGGACATTCGACATTTTCCTTGGAAACAATTTCCATAAGAAACTGGAAGGAAGTACCACAAATCACAGTCCAATAGGTTGGAAAGGCATTCGACTCCAAAAAGCGAAAAGCAAACATAAGCTGATACTAAATTTATGTAAAGTCAATTTAAGATCCAGTTTATTCAAATTCATGTGGTTGCTAAAACGTAGAAGAGACGGAATCACAGTATAAAGTTTTTTTTTTCAAAATACAACAGATTAATATTCGCTGTCAATACACTGGCATCATACCTAACCAAAAGTCAGAATAAAATATATTTTTATTGCTTATGGCTACTTTATTCTGAGATCTTCTACCGGCGTTCATATAACTCTTGTAATTTAGACAAAACATTTTCACAAAATAAATACGCAGAAACTACAAAAACAAAACATTAAAAACAATTTTTTTTTATTATCTATTCTTCAAAGATAATCTTGCAAAATGCCCTGTATAGATATGACTCTAATTCTAAATCGTGATTTGAAATCACGCAGCACGTGTATGCGATCAAAGCGCAAATAAATCATACATTTATTTACTCTGACGATCCGTATGGTAAAATGATTATAAATGTTAGAAAAACTGAAAAAAAAATACTGTGATTAAATTTATAAGATATATTTTATGACATAATAGGCTGTGTTGTATGACCAGTAATTATGGCTTATGAATTTATCAACCTATGACGGCGAAATTTCCGCAATTTACCTATAGTAATTTTTCGGTAAATTTGTCACTTAACCTGTGTGTAGTTCTGCTTAGTCATAAAAATGTTATATATACAAATATTTTTTATGGATTGCCGGCAAAACAAAAAGCAACAACAAGCAGAAATAATTAAACAATTATTCGCGTATTTCATGCTTCGTCAAATATTTTTTTGAGTACCTAATGTCATTTTATTTTGCCCCCAGTCGTATGTGTGCTTTTGTATTTTTCAAAAACGTGAACGCGCTGAAAATACTCATTTCATACTCGTTTGCTTTTTATCACTTGCAAATAATAATAGTTAGCTCGGAGAGATGCTGTATAGGCTGTGGGATAGCCTATTTACTTGAGCAATGACGTCTCTATGACAGTGGACGACAGTATAATTCCAGTGCTTCACATCACCCGACAGTTCGGATAATCTTTAGGCAAATAAGTGATGCAGTTGGTATGGCTGATGAAAGTCGTCTAGATGAGATCATGCCAGGGAGAAAACAAGTGGGAAAGTGCAACAGTTGCGTATGTAAAAACTTCAGTCCGTCTGTGACGGATTGCAGAATACCCTACCCTATCAAAAAAGGAAACTGCCACGCCTCCAAAAAGTGGGCGGGATATAAAAATACAACTGTTGAATGCTTTATACAAGGTGGCTGCATACATTTCGGTCTAAAACTCCGCCTTTTTAACTCAAAAAATCACAAAAGTGGGCGGAGGCATAAACTACATATACAAAAAATTTAGAAAATGCTGATATCTACAATTTTTGTCACACAATTTGTAGTAAAATTTCATACATATTTAAAGAAAAATAGTCATTTGTAACATAGCTAAAATTTGGAAAAAATATTTTTTAAAATTAGAGATCATATACAGGCCTGTAGTGGGTGTGTCTGTAGGCGGACTGGACTTCCAGCCAACCAACCAAATTCAAGCTTTCTAGCCTTAAATTTGAGGCCTAAAAGTTGTTTACATACGGACGGACATGGCTGAATCGATTCTTTTGTCGGTCCTATTCATATCTCTAAAAGGTCTTAAGGGTCTACGGTAATTATTTCACTGCGTTACAAACTATACAAAAAACTTAATATACCCTGGGTTAGGGTATAATTACTGGCCCGAGGTTAAAGAAAACTAAGGCATGGTCATAAAGAATCTATATTTTCTGCTACGGACGGACCAATTTTGCTGACTTGTGGTACTAAGAAAGATGAGTCGGCCACTTGTAAGGCCGCAAACGCATCGCTTATGACAGCAACAAAAACTAGTAGTCACAAGCTTAGCGGAGGAACTGTTTAACAGGCTTGGAGTTGGTGAAAACAGCTGATACCTAAAATGGCCTTACAGATAAAGAAGCAGCTGTGCTTAAAAAAACAAGTGGGAAAGTGTAACAGTGCGTATGTAAAAACTTTAATCCGACTGCGACGGATTGCAAAATATCATAGCCTACAAAAAAAAGGAAACTGATACGCCTTCAAAAATTGGACGGGATATAAAAACATAACTGTTGAACTCCTCATACTAGGTGGTTGCACTCATTTCGGCTTAAAACTCCGCCTTTTAACGCCACGTTCACAAAAGTGGGCGGAGGCGTATATTTCATTAACAAAAAAGTAAGAATACTACTGCTACTTAGAATTATTAAAAACTGCGGCTTAAAATTTGAAAACAGTATTTTTAAAAATTAGAAATGGTGGCACATACAGGCTTGTATTTGGCGTGCCTGTTGACGGATTCAACTAGTTTTCACATCTAATCTGCAGGATTGGACTACTAACTCACTTACCGAATTCCAGCTTTCTAGCTTTAAGTTCAAGACCTAAGAGATGTTTGCATACGGACGCTACAGTTCATCCGTCCGTCCGTCTGTCTGTCGGTAGTTTTTAGGCCTTAAATTTTGAGCTAGGAACTTGAAACTTAACATCTGTTCCTTCTAGGTCCCAAAGCAGTACGACCGTAAAAATTTTTGAAATCCGCCCACTGACACGCCCATTTAACTTAAATAAAAAAATAAATAATAATAATAATAATAATAATAATAAAACCTAATAACAAAAAAAAACCTGACATTTAGTATGCAATATCCTCGCTTGAGTGTTTTGTGATTGACAATTAAAAACAAGCAAAAGCCGCCCCATGTGGGCGTGGTCATATTTTTTTTGCATTCTTATAAACGGTTTTTATTTATCCCGACCCGACCCAGGGTATATTACTTTTAATGCATATTTTGTAACACAGTGAAATAATCACTGTAGACCTCTAAGACCTTTTAAGAGATATGATCGAGACCGGCAGGTGAATTGGTTAAGTCATGTCCGTCCATCCGTCTGTCCATATGTGCAAAGTTTTTAGGTTCTAAAAATTTAGCCTGAAAGCTGAAACTTGGATTGAATTTTGATTCTCATTCTGTACAGACAAAATATGAAAACTGATAAAATCGGCTCACATCAGCCCCCACAAGTAACTTCTGTTACTACCACTAATTCACATTTTTTTCCAAATCCCTTTTGGTCAAGTTAGAAAAGGCATATAGGCATAATTTAAATTTTGGTGCAAAACAATAGTGTGGCAGAAAACTTTAATTAGACAAAAAATTGATCGCCCACACCATTGACCATGTACAAGATGTTAGGTCCCAAAAAACCTGATTCCTCGGAAAAAAAAATGTATGACAAATATTAAAGTTATAAGCAATTGCAAAAATTGTTACATACAAAGTATTGAGCTTCGCCTACTTTAAGCGGACGTTTTTGGGAAAAACTGTTTTTTAAGCTGTAATTTTCACTTTTAACGTTTTCTCTCATAATTTTAGCGAGATTAGAATTAACTGATTTTAATTTTAGGCCCAAACCAATTTTTGTAACACAAATAATTGACATACAGCATATGGATTCAGGCCAATAAGCTTTTATATTGGTGTTACATGGTAAATAGGGTCGGGTATTTAGTAGTTCTTTACAGACGAACTCTTGCACTTGCCCCCACTTGTTCTTTGATATATTTGCTTTAAATCAAAAAAGCTTGCACCATAAAATATTCAGATATGTGCGTAAATACATTTTTGCTACGCTCACCTTTGAGGCGTTTTTAAGTAAAAATATATAAAACTTCGATCAACACGTGCATACTACTTCTGATATAAGATATGATGAAAAAAATTATGTTATTGATAAAGGGTGGATACCACGCCTCTTTTTTAAGAAAGAAGATTCTTAACTGACAAATTCTTCACACAATTAAAGTTAATAGAAACTGAAATTTAATAACTAAGATTTTTGACGCATTTTCAAGTTTGACAATGGTGAATTGGGATGGGGTATCCAACGATTCGCGTAAGCGGATTGTAACCCTCCCACTAGTTAAATACTGAAATCACATTAAAATCATATTATAATCGCACCGAAGTAGTAATTTTATGCTATATATAAATATCGTTAAGGTGATAGAGAAAAATGTTGCTTCGCATTGACCACTTCCACTTTTTGATTGGGTTCAACTTAAAATAAAGTTTTTTTTTTTTTAAATAAAATTCTATGACACCTCAAAAACAATTTTTTACAAATGTTCTTGGTATTATTGTCTTCGAAATTTTGTCTACAGGTTTAATGTATCTTTGCAAACTTTTGTAGGTGTGGCTTTGGGAGAAAAGATTTTTTTTGCCATAAAAAGCAGGTTTTTAAGGCCAAAAAGCATGAAGCCACCTGGCATAAGGAATGCAAAACTTAATTTTCGCCCGCCTTTTTTTCAAGGAGTGGCGGAGTGTACCCGACGCAGGATAAATTAAGTTTGATGTATAATTTTTAACGCAGTGAAATAATCACCGTAGACCCCTAAGACCTTTTAGAGATATGAATGGGCCTAACAGGAGAATCGATTAAGCCATGTCAGTCCGTCCGTTCGTATGTAAACAACTTTTAGTCCTTTCGTTTTAAGGTAGAGAGGTGAAATTTGGGGGGTTGGCTGGAAGTTCAGTCCTTCAGATCAAATTTGAAAATTAGCTGAATCCGCCCACAGACTCGCCCACTACAGGCCTGTATGTGCGACCATCTCTAAATTTAAAAAATACTTTTCCCAAATTTTAGCTATGATACAATGGCGCTAGCACTTTCATTTTTGGTTAGTAACATTGCCTTGCAATTGTTTTTGAAGAAGCTAAAAAAATTTAAGACTTTTCATTGAGAACGCCCACTTTTTAAAGGATTTTAGGGATTTTAAGGGACTGTGGAAATTTGACAAAAAATTATATGACAAATGTTGTAGATATTAGCATTTCTTAGCTCATATGTACATATTGTTTGTGCCTCCGACCACTTTTGTGGGCGTGACGTTAAAAAAATGATTTTTTTAGTTAAAAATGCGGAGTTTTAGGGCGAAATGTATGCAACTGCCTAGTATAAGGTTTTCAACAGTTATAATTTTTATATACCGCCCACTTTTTGGAGGCGTGGCAGTTTTTTTTTTTTTTTGGTATGGTTGGGTATTTTTCAATCCGTTGTAGATGGACTGAAGCTTTTGCATATGCACTGTTGCACTTTCCCAGTTTTTATACCCCATCCCATAGGATAGGAGGTATATTAAGTTTGTCACATAGTTTGTAACACAGTGAAATAATAATGGTAGACCCTAAGATCTTAAGGGCATATGATTGAGACCGAGTTCTGAATCGAATGAGCCATGACCGTGCGTCCGTCCGTCCGTCCGTCCGTCCGTCAGTATGTCACATGTTCTTATATCTTAAGTAAGGTCCACGTCATGCGAAGTAGTACAGAAGTGAAAATTTTTGAAATCCGCTTAAAGACACGCCCACAATCGGTCTAAATGTGCAACTACCTCCAGAGATTTCAAAATTGTAAGACGTTGTTAAAGGCTGAAATTTGACATTTAGCATCTCCTAATGAATGTAAGACACACGAATGACAAATTTAATTGGTAAACCTTCTCTAGTGGGCGTGGCATCTATTTTAAGGGTAAGTTTTCAAATGCAGTTTACTCAATATTTTTGCTTGAAATTGAAAAAAATTTGCTTAATATTTTATGTAGAAAACGCTTAGTTTCACATTTTGTTCATACAAGACTTTGGGCCCGCTCACATTTGGAGGCAGAATTGAAGAAAAACCTAAAATTTGCCTTGAGCCTAATTTAGGAAAGCATGAAACAAAAGAAGTAGAAGGTTAGATAAATGAGACTTCAGTCCAGATTTCGTTCATATAAAGTTTTTAGCCACGCCCCCTTTTATAGGTTGTTTTTTCAAAAATATTGAATTTGAACCAAAAAATTGCATTTAAACGTACATTTAATTGTCATCATCATCATCATTTTCGAATGCCGCTTATCCTTTAAAAGGGTTGCGGAGCGAGGGTGGCTAAATTGTCCTTCCATCTTTCTCGATCCTCCGCCACCAACTCAAGAGACTCCGGCGCAATCCCCAGGCGGGACTCAGAGAGGTTCTTTACCTGATCCCACCACCTGTTTCTTGGCCTACAAGGGGGGCGACGCGGTCGCATCTCGGCTAGCATGACCTGTCTAGGAAGTCTATCAGGGGGCATGCGAACAACGTGTCCAAACCATCGAAGAATCGATCGCTCCACTCGGAGAAGTAGCTGCTCAACATTAAGATTCCTACGAATACTGACGTTTCTCACTCTGTCCCTTAGAGTAACACCAGCAACGCACCTCAGGAATCTCATTTCGGCAGCTTTTACCCGCGATCTAATTCTTTCGGTTATTACCCAAATTTCATGACCATAGATGAGGGTCGGAACGAACACTGAATTAAAAACTGAGATCTTTGCTTTCACTCCAAGCTCAGTTTTCCTGATGACCGGCCGGCGCAGTTCCTTTACTATTGCTCCAGTTTGGCCAATTCTACAGGACAACTCAGTATCACTCTTTCCATCCTTCGTGAAAAAGACCCCGAGATACTTAAACTTCTCCACCTGTTTTAATGGAACTCCATTTATGTGCAGGGACAGGACACTGCACAGGAGTTCGGGAAACAACCATCACTTCCGATTTGTTCACGTTTACTTTCTTCCCAGCATCACCACAGACGGCTGCAAACCTATCCAGTGCTCGTTGAAGTTCCTCTTTGGATGATGCAAGGATGGCCAAATCATCTGCGAAAAGCATTGCTCGCCAAGACTGCGCTTCAGCATCCAGTCCATATATGCTATGAAAAGGAGCGGCGACAGAACACAGCCCTTGCGAAGTCCAACGCGCACATCAAAAGGACGAGATTTGACGCCATTTATTCGTACACAGCTTCTGCAGTTTCCATACAAAGACTGGATGGCTCTCAGAAGAGGCCCACTCGGCGCATAGTCCTGCAAAGCTCTCCACAGTGTATCCCGAGGGACTCTATCATATGCCTTTTCCAGGTCTACAAAACCAGTTTGGCATAGACCAGTTTGGCATATTCCCAGGCCTTCTCAAGAATAACCTTCAGAGTAAAAAGTGTAAGTTGGAAATATCTGTGGAAATATCTTATAATTAATAGTTTGTTATTAGGGGCGGTTGGACCACGCCCCTTTTTGAAGTTTGCTTTACTTATAAAATGTCAAAAAATAACTATGCCATCAGCATTTCACAATGTGGGATAGGATGGGGTATTCAACGGTCCGTTTTACGGACTGTAATTTCTGCGTACACACTATAGCACTTACTCACTGGTTTCTTTAGGTAGGGTAGGATATTAAGCATCCTTTTACTTACTTATTGTTACACTTTCCACCTTGTAATTTTTTTAAGTGTAATAAATAGGACTTCTCTATATCCCTTGAAGGTTTCTGAATTTGAAAAGGCAAATGCATAGGTCGCACTCTTTTTACAGACTGAATTTGAACATGCAATTGCATAGGTCGCACTCTTTTTACAGACAAACAGTTGTGTCTGGTGGGGTTTTGGCCTAACAGGAGGTTTTACTTTTTGTTAAAGAGGGGCTTTAGGTCACTTAACTTGCTGACCAGCGCCTCCTGCAAGCCTTATGATGAGAGGTAGGTATGTTGAGTTAAAAATAAATTTTAATGCATCAATGTCACCCCTCCCGCAAATCTTCTGTCTGTCATTCTGGAATTTGGAAGAGAATCTGTTCCTCTGATTCTTATCAAAAAAGGCCTTCTTATGAAAATTAATTTATAGACCTCTAAAACACTAATCGATTAAATGACTGACGCGTTAGTGGGCATTCTGAGATGCAACCGTCAAACCTTACACGCCCACCATTAAAAATACAGTACACTAGGGAGTGGTATGAGAGACAAACCGCAACAGAATAAATAAATAAATAAATAGAGTGGCGCAACAGGGCCAACTTCTCAACAATGTATGCTGGTGTGTTAATTTCTTTACATACAAGGGGACCTACAATTTTTTGCCGAATCCGAACGGCACATTGAGAAGTTTTTCAAGACAATTAATACTCTCGGAGGGCTTGTCAAACCCTCGCGGAGGTGGGGACCGTGAAAAGAACAAGTCTTTTTTTTTTCAGGTGACGATGGCAGGATTCGAACCCAGACCTCCGGCGTAGTAAGCACACACACTAACCACTACGCCACGGCACCCCACGGCAACAGAATAAGCATAATATATAAAATAAGCCATAAAAATTTTAGAAACATTTGTCTTATGAATTTATTATATGTATTTTATTTGCCCAATCGCGTAATCGAACATTTATTATTTTATTATCACATATTGTCATCATACATAATTTTTGTCTGTTTTTTAATGGTCGCAAATGTCAAAATTACCATCAAAAAAGGATGAATAAACTTTAATTCTGAATGCATTCAAGTGCGCCGCGAAACACGTTTTTTAATTTTTATTTTTATACACAAACATAATAAGGTAAAAAAAGTACGCTTTTGTGGCGAAAAAACTTGTTTTGATTAAAAAGCTAAAAAAATATAACCAAATTAAAAAATTATGTAGGATATAAAAAAATGCAATGTTAATGAGTTTAGTGTGCCGATAAGGAGGACTTCATTTGACTTTTCCATAATAATAACTTTCCACTAAGAACTGACATAATGACTCTGGAGTTTTTCACTGATAAATTAAACCGAGCATTTGGCCGTTTTTGGAAGAAACTTTAATTTTTGAGTTTAGGTCTAACCCGACAAATACATAATATTCAAGCCATTCGAATGAAAACCTATGATTAAGGATTTCTAAGGTTTGTTTACAACTCCTACTGATTTGCGCATGTGTATTCGAAAGTGAGTGTTACTTCCTGTTTATCTGAAACGCATCTGTGTAGCCTCTTTGGTATACAGCAACCAAAAAAAAGGGTCAATATTTCCTTAACACGTTTTATTGATGGGTCATTGAACAGCCACGCGGGTGCAGCCAAACAGAGACTAAAGCCTGAGCGTACAAATGTATCTGCGTCTCGCTAATTGTTGCGCAATTTCTACGCGCTTGGAATACTCATGTTGTCTGTTATAGGTAGGCTTTTGTGGAAAAACGACAAACAAAGGTTAATTATGTCAACAAAGAGATGCAGCAATTTTATTCGTATTTACTTGGCCAGAGCTGAGTAATTGACGTTTTGTCTCGATATTGACACTAATGTGGGCATTGACGGTGTGAATCAATTTTTGTATAATTTTTAATGAGTGGTATTCTTATATAATCAACAGGAATACTAGAACAGGTATGGTAAGAGTCGGAGAAAGCTTTTTTATTCTTATATGGGAGAATTTGCAATAAATATGTGACCAAATACGAAATTTGTAACAATGTAAAAGAAAATTACACAAAACAAAAAGTTTACCTTTTTGGTGGAATCATATAAAGTTAAATCGGCAGAGTTTCAAGTCAGATCAAACCCATCAAAAGATGAAACTGCCTTGACGTACATACCATACATAGATACATTTATCTTATTTTGACTGTTTTGAAGGCTCATAAGATAACAAAAATACACAACAGATGTAATCACAAACAGCTCTGAGAAAAAATTGTGCGATATGCAAGCTCTGACTCAGAAGGCAAATTATATAAAAATATTAATAGAATTGTCAAGCTCCACCACCGGCTAAGTATGTGCCATTTCATGTGTGGGCGGCTGTCAGTATGATGCCAATTTGCATCACTCGTGAACTTAATTAAAACTAATAAAATTTGAAGGATTAATTGATCGGGTTGTAACCACATTATGGTAATATAAGTTTATAAGTTTAATCGATCTTGAAGACTTAACCACATAAGCTTTTAATTAAAAACTCGCATGGACCAAGTGCATTTCTAAGGGATTTCGTTTAAGCTTGTTTGAAATTGTACAAGAACTCAAGCTTTAACGAATTTACAAGATCGAATTAAAAAACAATTCAATTTATTATTTGTTTTGATGACAAGGAAGAAGATTAATAGGATAGTTTGTCAGAACGTGATGTGAATTGAGGAAGTCGTGGGATTTTCAATGGAATTGTTTTTGGCATTTAATTTCTCTTAATAGGGCTATTAATGTATGCATTCGTCGATCAGGTATACCGGGCGGGAGTGAGTCTTGTAAGTTAATTATATTGTTTGTAACCACCACAAATGTGATTAATGCCATTAAGAGGGGAAGGTTTTCGCAATAAGCACGGAATAATCTGTGCTTGCTCTCATCGTTGTGCGATATGAATGAAAATTTTTCAAGTCAATGGACATCATTGAAATGATTTACACACTTAAGACCCAGCTTTCTTTTAGTCGCAAATCCGTTTTACTTTTTGTTTTTTTTTCCCTTTTAACGTTTTTGTTGGAGGTTGCTACTATCCGATGGAGCACTCAGATACAAATCAACTCAGATACAAACAAACCACTACTTGTCCGTCGGACAGGACAGGTAGTGGTTTCGCTCAAGTCCAACACATTCAAGTGTCTAGCAAAAGCTTGGTGGCCGGTAAGGACGCCTACAAGAAGTCTGCAATCGATTCTCCTGAGAGATAGAAGGAAAGACGCTGACCCCTCGCAGAGGTCCGGGTGAAGTCGCTTAGACTGTCTGCACCCATCGCAGTCACGCCGACAAGCCCTGTGCTCACGAGAAACCCAAGTATCAATGGCAGACGTGACCATAGACACAGGCAGACCTAAAGCAGGTTCGGGTCCTGAGAAAAGTTCTTCTGAGCCTAGTTTGGAAAGCTCATCAGAGATCTTATTTCCCTGGATACCACTGTGACCTGGGACCCAAACAAGGTTCACTGCATTTAGCCATCCGACTAAGTTCAACGAATGCTTGAGTTCGAGCACTATCTTGGACGAGGTAAAAGAGTTGAGCAGAGCATTTAGAGCGGCTTGACTGTCACTGCAAACGCATATGCTTCTGGCCCTCCACCTTTTAGTCACAATATTGCGCATAGCCATTAGAATAGCGAAAATCTTCGCTTAGAAGACAAACGTTCTCAGACTAATGTTCTCGCTTTCCACAAAGACTCCAGCACCAGACCCCTGTCCGGTTTTGGAGCCATCCATGGTAAGAGGAGTGGTCTTACCATGGGCTTATAGATCCAGAGGACCCTTTTCGGCGAAAAGCCCCATGTCTTGCCAAAAGCGCCTCTGCACTGCCAGAAAGTGGACAGTGTTTTTTTGGTTTTGGACTCAACATGCTTGGCCCGTAGAAGTTTGCTGTCAAGGATTACTCCCAAATATTTGACTTCATGGGATATACCTTTAAGCACTAGTTGAGTCAGACCAGTAACCTTCCTCCTTCTCGTAAAGAGAATAACCGTAGTCTTAAGAGGATTCACTGAAAACCCATTCCTAGTGCAATAATTATCGAACAAAGTCCAGGGATCTCTGCGCCTGAGAGCACACAGCCCCTAGGTTTGAGCCGACAGAAAGAACGGCAACATCATCCGCGTAGGCTCTTGTGTAGGTCCCAGGAAATTTGAGTGCCGATGGTAGAAAGTCTACAACCACGCACCATAAAAGGGGAGATAGAACACCACCTTGCGGGCAGCCTTAGTATACCTCAGTTAAAACTCACTTGCCGCAATCTGCTTCGGTCATCAGTGTCCTGTGCATAAGCATGGCCCTAATCCATCAAACTAATGTTTCATCTACACCGCGTTGTCTTGCTGAGTTGCACATGATATCAAACGTCGCGTTGTCAAAAGCACCCTCAATATCGACGAAAACGCCCAGCACGTACTCCTTCTGGTCAAGAGCACATTCAAACCCACCAACAAGGTTTTGAAGCGCAGGTTTGCAGGATTTTCCGGGCTGATAAGCGTGTTGCATCTCAGAAAGAGGATGCAAACGAAGAGCAACCTTGCGCACGTGCAGCTCAACCAGTCTCTCTATAAGCTTTTCAGCAGGGAAAAGACAGACTTATGGGTCTGAAAATTTTGGGCAAGGCTTTAGTGTCTGACTTACCAGGTTTTGGTATGAAAATGACTTTAACCATACGCCAAAGGTTAAAGGTATGTAAGCCAGGGCAAGGCTCGCAGAGAAAATTCCTTTTAACGTGGGCAATAGCTGACCTAAACCTTGCTTTAGCATAACTGGGTGGATTTTATCTGGATCAGGTGACTTAAGGCTTTCAAAATATGCAATAGCATGTTCGAAAGCGTCATCAGTGACCACTCTAGATCAATGCACCAGTAAAGCCGCGTTTGCTTCGCGGGTTCTGCAGTGGCCACCGTTGCCGGTACCACTGAAGAGCACGTGGTGATTTCCGGGAAGTGAGTCTCAAGGAGAAGACTGAAGGTCTCCGCCTTGGTTTCAGTGTAGGTGCCAGCAGGTTTGAGTATTGAAGCAAGTTTGCTTGGTCTGTTCCTCTGAAGAACGTTCACAAGCCTAAGAGAAAGTTCTTTAGAGAAACAGAAGATCATAGAGATTCACTTAGAGATTCAATCTCTTCACAATTTTTTTTATTAGAGGCATTTTTCGACTTGCGAATAAGTGTCTTAGAATCCTTTTGTTTCGATGGATATAGATTCCAGTCATTTACTAAATAGGTTTTTAAGGAATTGAGGAGGTGCAGTTAGGCATTTCACCAAGGTACAGATTTGCTACGGGGGTTAATAGTAACTGGGCACGCGAGTTCAAAACAACGGGTAAGGACGCTGCTCAGATTTTGAGTAGACATCTCTACCCCTTGTCGTGACCTCAGTTTGAGGCGAGCTTGAACAGAATGGCCAAGTTCCTCTCTGAACTGTGCCCAATTCATTTTCTTTCGTATTTCTCCTCTCTTGCAAAGGTCTCTCTCTCCCTCTCGCAACTTGTTTTTCTTATCGTACTTGCTTGGAAAATCTGATGACCCACCACGGCCAGCCTCTTGCGGTGGTGGGACCGTGAGAAAATCTTTATTGCCCAGGTCTGGTATTCAAACACAGGACCTTGTTCACAATAGTCCAGTATACTAGTCATTTAACCACCGCGGCGCCCACAGAGAGCGGATGGTAAATGTACGCCTTCTTGTATATGTTTGAGACCGAAAAACTACGCTCACTTTGCGAAGTGACTTTGATCATCTTCATCAAGACTCAAATTTCAGCGTCTTCAAGAGGAGCGAGTATAGATAAAAGGCTTAAGTAATTGAATGTACGACTTTAAAGCACACCACGGCACGACATAGCTGTCATTTATAAACTTGTGGCAGGTTCTGGTTTGCTTTTGCGTGACGCTACTTCAGCGTACGGTTTTTGGCTGAGAAGTGATGATATTCTCTTTGCGCTTGGACCAGCGACGTTTTCTTGCTGAATTTTCATTCTTTCCCATGTCAATCCCGCTAGGGCTTGCATTTGGGTAGGCGGTGTCGGTTCATCCCCAGCACAATACGCGGAAGCCATAATTATTGTGCGGTGAGCTTCTTCCTCGTCCAGGCTCACTTGAAAAGGCCCTACGTCTCGTGAAGCGTATTCTGAATAAAATATATATTTATACGTTTTGTCTATTAGAATGCATGATCTTGGAGTGGAAACTCTCGTGTCCCAAATTATCTTCGCACCCTTGCACGTTAGTCCTTTGACTAGCCCTTTTAGGATACATGTCTCCTGAATAAGCACTAGGCCCAGGTTTCGGGTGGTGAATGTCTTTGCTATCGCAGCCGAGGCAGCGACAGCATGGTGTGCTCGTGGTAATGGTGGTAATGGTAGCTTGGGGCCTGTGACCAAACCTCTGCCAATGCTCCTTCGTTCTCGACCAGATCGAAATCAAGCTCGATCATGGTCTGGTTCTAGTTCGTTCTCGTCGGAGAGCGAACCCTTCAAGGGCGACATGTCCTCGTCCCCGCTCTGAACTGTCGGTTCAGCAGTAGGAGCCAGTGTTCCGACCTTCGGTGTAGTCTGCTGAGTTGCAGATTCGGCCACCTGGGAGGTTGGATTATTCGAGGTGGTCATTGGCCCACCCGTCTCCTCCCACTTCTTCAGTCCGCTCACCGACACATCCTGCTGAACCGATAGCTCAGGCTGCAGTTCTGAGCACGAATCGTCTCAAATGACTTGTCGTCGATTTCGAGGGCCAGTATTTGCCCGGTCCCCTCTTCCCGACTGTACAAGACTTTCCAAGCCTTGGTGTTCAGGCCTTCGTTCTGCGCTTCCAAGAGCCGTTCGAGAGTTTGATGCTCCTGGTCAGCGCTCTTTGGTAGAAATACAAACAGTCACAGAATGGGAGCAAGATATCTCTGCCTCACATGCTGCAGCCAGTTCCGCCCCATCCGTTTCATCGGTCTTGCAGTCAAAGACCTCTTGAAATGAATTCCCTGGAATTTGAGCTTGTGCTCCCATCCCAGGGCGATTTCTGCTTCAATAGCATTCTGGAGTTTTTCGAGTTCCCTGGCTTTGAGTACTACCTGTGGATAACCCACCGCAACCCGTTCCGCCTTCACCGTTTCAGGCTGGATTCTGCCAGCTGTTGCCGTTTTCGCTGCCGCAGCATAGCTTCTTCTAGCCCTGCAAGTGTTGGCTTTCAGAGGTTTGGCCTTTGATGTCTCCGTCTCGCTCCCTCTGTAGCCATTTGAGGCTTACAGCCCAGTGTAAGCCTAGGCCTCAACTTAAATTCATTGGTCTTAGTTGTTGAACTCAAATGACTCAGTTTTTTGATTCTTATTCCAATAATTCGATTGTTCTTTCTATGCTAATTATTTAAAATTGGTTTAAATCGTAGTTGTTTAACGTTTAATCTAGAAGGTTTCTATAAAAAAATATGCATGTGCCACCTCAGAATTTGCCTCATCTAAAGCTTATTTCGACCAAAAGAAGGTTTTGGGTATTTTGAGCTTTTCTATTGGGTAAAAGAGAAAAACTCAGCTTCTAGAAGTCCACTCAAAAAGGTAACTGTCTAGTTATTTTTCTTAAATTTTTCTTAAACTAATAAGATAAACAGCATTTCAGAAGTTGTGTAGTTATCACTACATTGGGTTGGGTTAAAAACCCATTATTCATCTCGAAAATTGTGTAACGTATGTTAGTTACTTGACCAATAGATATAGGAAGATACTATATCTACTGGTCAAACAAACGTCACTGTTAAAGTAGAACATGTACTGGAATATAAATAGCACTTAAACGTTTTTCGTTCTCATAAAACCTATAAAATTTAAATGTCATTCCACCTGATTGTCTGAATAATAAAGCTAACTACATTCATTATTCAAGGAAAAACAGTTCGTGACTTCTGAATACCAGAAAAACGTATCATGGGATTGTTATCCTTACTTACATAACTAACACGTCACTGTACCTTGCATGTCAAAGTACAGAACGAAGAATTCATCATCGTAAGAAGCTTTTTTACTTTTGTCTTTTAAATATTTATTTGCACTCTAAAAGCTCGCAAAAAATATATTGTAATAATTTACACACGAACCGTAAGTTTGTTCGATAATAAAAAAAAGTTCCACAAAAGGCCTCAAGTCAACAATTCACGGCAAACACCTGTCGTTGGGGTTAGTGAAAACTCTCAGTTTCTCGCTACAAATCTCTCAACTTATTCAATTTTCAGGCGGCTAGAACAACTAACCTACCATTACTTACCACATTTCATGTAGTGTCGTTGAAATACCTAATAGCCTCTCGCCTGATTCACCCTCATACAGGTTTAATATATCCGTTGCTCCTTCACGGCACGACCCACCCGTTTAAGCCACGGCAGCTCCACACCTGAGGTAACTACCTGATTTTTGAAAATAAAAAAAGTCCACCACAATGATGACAGCAGCTACCAGCTGATGACGACACAATTAATTCATCGTTCACCGTGTCGTAACCGAGACGTGAGACACAACCACCAAACTCTACCTGATTCTCTGATGCTCTGCGCACTGGAGTATAATATTAGTTTGAGTTCTTATTGAATTGCTGTTCAGTTGTTGTTCAGAGATTCCCGTGTTGTCACGAAATTATTAGAATTCAGAGAGATTTTGTACGATTTCCGTTTGTTTTTTTATTCGCATAACAAAATCTGTATTAAACCGCGTTAATTACCTCGTATCTATGCACCTCAACCTGTTGCAGTTTTGAATCTTGTGTTGCTAGTGGCACTTAGTCACTTGTTTTTTGATATTTCGAAGCAAAAAGATACCAAAGTTGTGTAAATTTTTACTGTCACACGTGTCACGCGCCGCGCATTCAACTAATTAAATTCAAAATCGGTTAAGTTCTGTGCAAGGTGAACCAACAATAATAATTATTATTTGTCAATCAAAAATAAGATCACAATCATTAAAAAGTTTACGTCAAATCGTGCAGTGTTAGTGTTGATAATTGTGTTTAAAATTTAAGAAAAAAAGGAATATATTAAAATTCATTTAATTAAGTCTTTTGTGCCATTTTATTTAAGGCAAATTTTTGTGAAACCCAACCCCGAATAGGGGACGCATTCATTTCAAAACTGGATTACTTTCAATACCATGTCCTGGGGAATAAAACCAGTACGCTGTTGCCTCCGATAGGTGGGTTGTTGTCTTCAATAAATAAATGCTTATATAAGATATTGTTTTAAAATTTAAAGTTTTGTGCCTGTTATAAATAACACGTGGGTTTTTGAACTTGTTTTATTCGTTTTGTTTTAAGCGGTCCGTTCAGAATTGTAAAAAGGACCGCTTATGGTATCGGTGTATCGCTCCGTTGTCCGTCCGTCCGCTCCGCACCTGTGTTTTCCGAACCTGTGAGTAGCAGAAAGATGGTTAGGCGGTTTAATTTCAGATTGAATTTTGATTGTAAAAAGGCAAAAAGTGTTTTGGCGCTGCTCTTAAAAAGTTTTTTGAATTTTTAAAAAATATATTAAAAATTTAATTTTTAAAAAATGCTGAAAATTTATAAGGAATTGAAAATATGTACCCGTTTTCAAAGTGTTTAAGCTCATAACTTTTTTAACCCTTTTTCCACAGGAACGGAGTATACTAAATTTGATACAGGCGAAAATGTAACAAACCGGTGGACCCCCAAGACCTTAAAGACATATGATCGAGACCGAATTCTCAGTCGAATAAGCTATGTCCGACCGTCCGTATGTCATCAATTTTTAGGTCTTAAATTTTGAGCCAGAAAGCTACAATTTAGTACGTAAGTTCTCTGTCGTCCGAAGCAATACAAATGTTAAAAAAAATGTTTTTGGACTTCGCCCACAGACACGCCCACAAACAATAAAAACAAAAATCAGACAAATCATTTCGTGTTTCTATTTGTTGAACTCTTTTACCTTCATTTGATCTACTTAATTGCAATGAATTCGTCTTATTTTGTGATAGCTTGTTATAAAACAAGTGGGAAAATCCAACAGTGGGTATGCAAAAGCTTCAATCCATCTACGACAGATTGCAAAATACCCGACCATACAAAAAAAAAAACTGCCACGCCTCCAAAAAATGGGCGGGATATAAAAATATAACTGTTGAATGCTTTATACTAGGTGGTTGCATACATTTCGGCCTAAAACTCCGCCTTTTTAACTAAAAACATCATTTTTTAACGCCACGCCCACAAAAGTGGCCGGAGAAACATACAATATACACATAAAAGTTAGAAAATGCTAGTATCTACAGCTTTTGTCATATAATTTTTTGTCAAATTTCATATATATTTATTGAAAAACAGTCATTTTAAGCTAAAATCACTTAAAAAGTGGGCGTGGTCAATGAAAAAGCTAACCTTTTTTGCTTCCTTAAAGACAATTATAAGGCAATGTTACGACAGACGGACGGACATGGCTTAATCGACTCAAACTACAAACTATGCAATAAAATTAATATACCCTGGGTCGGGTATAAGAATATTACCCCAGCCCGTTCAGCCCTCCCGTTGCAATTTCTTTTTGGAATCTACCGAAACATTAAATAGTTGCGTGTTTGCACTTATTAAGATTTTTTAAGAGGAACAAATCAAATAAAACTTTGTTAAATTCGATTAAACGTGTTTTAATTTACTTGCGATCGTGTTTGCTTTCAATCCGCCACCAAAATACCGATCGCAATTGACTTGCGCCATGACACTTCGAACTCGCCTTCGCATTATATAATTGGGCGAATCCAGACGGGAAAGCAAAAATATCGCAGCCACATTCGACTTCGCTTTGCATCATTGGGCGTACATCGTATCATCAAAATCAAGATGCGATGGCATTTGTGATTCACCTCGGACATCGCAATTGGCCCAATGGATTTCGACTGCTTTTTAGCCTTTCTAAGGAAAGCGTAAGAAATAAAATTAAGCACATAATAATAGTAATAATAATTAATAATAGTATCCTGCCATCGTCGCCTGAAAAAAAGACTTGTTCTTTTTCACGGTCCCCACCTCCGCGAGGGCCTGACAAGCCCTCCGAGAGTATCAATTGTTTTGAAAAACTTCTTAAAGTGCCGTTCGGATTCTGCAAAAATTTGTAGGTCCCCTTGTATGTAAAGAACACACTAGCATACATTATTGAGAAGTTGGCCCTGGTTCACCTCGAGCTGTTGCGCCACTCTTTTAAGAAAAATTATTAAATTAATAATAGTAGTATTAATTTTTAGTGATAGGAGCTGAACATGCCACACCTCTTTTAAAAAATAAATCAAACAAAACCTTAAAAGGAATAAAATTTTTTTTATATTTAAAATGATGATTGAATAGTAACGGGACGAGGATGAAAAACACAAAAATATACGAATGAAAAGGAGATAGGAATGAAAGATGAGATATACGAATGAAAGGAGATAGGAGAAAATGATTAGGGTATATCGCGGCCCGTTACAGACACTGACATTAAGTGACAACTCTTCCTATGGTTGCCCATTATAACAGAAGAAGTATTTGAAAAACATATAAAAGCAAACCAACAGTATCAAAACACACAAGTGTGCCTACCAATACTGCGAGCTACCGACTGCAAACTTAAGAAACAAGGAAGACAATGACGAAGCTTTTTATGAACAAGTGAGTAAGTGCAAGAGTTCGTCTGTGACAAACTTCTATATACCCAACCCTATATACCGTGTAACACCAAATCTTAAATTTATTTGTCCCGAATTCATATATTATTTGTATAGCTCACGCCCACAAAAGTGAGTCTGGGCTAAAAATTAAAATCAATTAATTCTAATTTCGTTAGAGTCATAATAAAATGCGTTAAAACGGAAAATTATTTCGAAAAAAATTTTTTTTTTTCCTAAAAACGCCCCCTAAAAGTGGGCGGAGCTCAAAACTTTATATGGACCAAACTTAGCAAGTACTAATATCTTAATATTTGCAATATTTTTTTTCGATTTGGAATGAACTTTTCGAGAAATCGGGTTTTTAAAAATCTAAAATGTTAAAAGTGTGCAGTTTAACATTTTAGATTCAGTTTTTGCCTTCTTAGAGGTTTTGGGCCATTATTGCTCTATACCAAAATTTGAGCTCCTACGCCTTGTCTAACTTGACCAAAAGGCATTTCGAAAGAGAATTTGAGGTTGTCTTATACCATGTCTCCACCGAGCACTAATCGTCGATTAATATAAATCTTCTTTAAATCCTCTACAAATCACGCCATTTACCATACAAATTTAAATCCTCTCGGCAGGCGATTAAAAATAAATCCTCTCATAAATCCCGCTAATCTTCTTTTAATTATTGGTGGAGACATATTATACTACACTACACTTACACTACACTATTACATACTAAAGTATTAGATTGAAGCCAGTAGCTGGCGTGGCCGTTGACGGACTTACCCAATTTTTACACTTTATCTATAAGCAATAAGAACCAAGATGCACTCCAAGTTTGAGCATCCTAGCTCAATTTTAAAGACCTAAAAACTTCACACATACGGACAGAAGGATAGACTGACGGATGGACGGACGGACGGACGGACGGGCATAGCTTAATCGATTCAACTGTCGGGTTTCGATAGAGGTCTACGGTTATTATTTTACTGTGTTACAAACTATGCTTTAAAATTAATATACCCTGTGAGGTATAAAAATTATATATGTATACCCCCAAAAATGGGCTAAGGCTAAAAACGAATTTATTCTTTAATTATTATATTAATTATTTTTATTAATTATTATTATATTAATTTAGAAATTTGTATATTTTATACGCAAATTAAGCAATAATTGTTCACAAACCCTTAAAAAAAGCCGGCGGACCGCTTCGTGTATGACTTTATACTTGATTTTTTTACACGAAAGACATGAAAATATCCCTGCAGTTTTTTATACAAAAAAAAAAAGTCCGGACCATGTAACTTTGCATGTGAGCTTACAACAGAAATTGTAAGGAAGTGGTTGAACTCTCTGATGTCCATTGTATGGAGGACACAACGCTAGACGCACGAGTAATAATAATTCGGATTTTCATTGGTGTGGTTCATCCATCACGTGCGTTGTGTTTATTTGGTTCTCTTCCATTATTGTGCTTCGCATAATTAATTGGCTATTAAATTGTGCTTTTGGTATTCGATTCGGGAATAACTTATGAAATATGGACATTTTTTTTTCTCCTGGATTTGACCTTGTCCCTCTTAAAGGTTTTAAGAGTATTCACTTCGTTGTAAAGTGTGCATTAAAAATAAGACTTATATTTAATGCACCTATCCCTAGATAGGGTATAGAATCGGGAGATCTGAATGACGAAATTGTTTTGATGCTCTGGACTTCTTCCTACCCCCTGTCTGTTTCTGTGTTCCGAACGACAAAGTTTGGGATAGTATACCCCTGCTATACAGATAGGTAGTTATAAAAACATCAAAAAGTGACTCACTTGACTTACGAAACCTGTATTAAACCTTTGTCTACAATCAAAGTAAAAAGTAAAAAATTGAGCATAAAAATATCACTCTTTACACTTGTACTTCAAATAATACCATTTGGTAGCTAGAGCAATTAGAATTTGGTGACATTTCCATGCTCTGGAGCTATAAGAACTCAAGCTTCTTAGAGCTTTAAGGACCGCCTGGCTGTCGGAGAATAGCAAGATCTTAACGTTGACGAAATTTTTGTTTCACATGTAGAAGGCTGCTTCGTTGATCGCAAAAAGTTCGGGCTAAAAAATTGTGGATTCTTTGCAGAGGGGTCATATTTGTTTGTGGCACGTCGGCCCTACTATGCCAGCCTCAATGAACTCCACTGCTTGACTTCGACCCGTTCGAAGACTACTTTTGAAGTTCATAATTTACTCATTTAAATTGCGTTTTCATTCTTGTCTTATCGGAATTAGAATTCCGAACACGATCCACTTTCTTTAGTGTTACTAGATGCCCTTGTAAATTTTTTTCTTTGTTGCATTGTAGACTTAGAGCCTCCTTACTGCCTCTACTTGAACAGCCAGGTGTAATTCCGGCAAGTAAAGAAGGGCTTCCATACCAGCTTTGGAAGTGGTTCACATAGCTGCAGTGGTGAAGATGCACGTTTGGTTAGTTTTTCAATGATGGCCCGCTGCTTAAACTTTTTCCACCATAGAAGGTTAACATTGGTCAAATCATTTGGGTTAAGACCCACAGGCTCATTTTCAGAATCAGTTCCCATATTTAGCCAACCTATCGTATATGACTCGTTAAAAGAAGGGCTTAATCATCATCATCAGCTTATCCAATGAAATAGAGGCCATTGTTGTTAAATACAGTGGGTAAAGAACACCTGAATATAGCGCCCTGAGTTGTTTTTATTATTTTTCTACATAACCTTAGTTGGCTATTATGAGTCCTTCTTTCAACATATTGCTGATCCTTTTATAATAAGGGGATTCACATTTATCACCCCTTAGAGCAGTGATCAAGGAGTCATGATTCGCATTATTGAAAGCTTTCGATATCCATAAAGGGATCTACAGCGACCTCTTTAGCAAAAAGGGGTTTTTTTCCACCGCCTCCTTAAACTTGTGTAGGGCAAGTGTTGTGGAAAAACCGTTTCTGATATGCGAATTATAGTTTTTGCGTTGGCGCTTTTTGAAGAGCGTCACGTTTGATCTCTTACTCAATTAGCTTAAACGTTATTTTAAGAAGCACAGACGATAAGCTTATTGGCCTGTATTATTTGGAGAGGTTTGGAGGTTTGATTCCTCGTTTGGGAATAAATATTACCCTCAAATATTACCCTTAATACTCCCTTACTAGCTGAGCTTCTACCTTTGTTGTCTTGTAAGAGAAGTGAGGTGTGTTTCACAAAAGGTTCTCACAAAAGTTTTCCATGACCTCCGTTAAGATTCCCTCAGCTCTATATTAAATTTGGTAGGGGAATTTTTGTGCTTATTCCAGTCGCCTGATCTTTTTGCTCTGTTGAATTTATCCCTGGCCACTTTCCTAAGCTTATGCAGTTCATGGTTCCACCAAGGTACTGATTAATTTGTGATCTTTCTCTTAGCGAGCAGGTTGAGTGCTATGAGGATAGAATCTTCAACTGATTATCAACTGATTCATTCAGTTTCTCTGGATAATTTAGTTAAGGGCATAGCACTTACGGGTTAAACATCTGGTGTGTAGTTTTTTCCCCTAACTTTAGGCAATTGCTTTCTTGAAAACTTAAGCAATCTAGTCAGTCAGTCATGACTTAAGCAAATAAGTAAAAAGCCTCTTCTTTAAGTTGAACACACTTTCTACCATCATTTTACTGGATTTAAGCATATTATAGGCAATCGGGAGCCATGGCTTATAAATGCATCCTCGTTTGCTTTGGTTTCCTGCATGCCATGTGGAAGGCATTATCCTATCACCCAATGAGGTCAATATTTAAGCTTAACAATTTTAAAGTGAATATTGACTCTTACTTTCACCCACTTAATTCTCACTTTGAACCACTTTATTTGGCTACAAAATCTTCCGAGAAATGTCGATTAGTTCCTGAGATTAATTACATAACTTGATCACAATATTGTGACTCCATTAAGTCGCTTAAAATTTTTGTTTACAGAGGCTATATACAACAGGTATAGGATTACAAAAATCAATATATCATCACCAGCTCAAGCATATTCACTTGAAGCAAAAGTCCAATCGCATCGAGGCCAATTAAATTATAAATGACTATAAACTAAGAGCCACCTGAGAATGAAACGCTTCTGAGAGTTAACAAGTGTTTACCCAATATTAAGGCTTTTACCGAAAGTTTAATAACATGAAGTGAACCATTAATTTTCCTCTTATAAAGTATTAATTTTTGTTTTTTGTTATGTTTAAAATCAGCGTGATTGGTAAACGTAAACATTAAGTCACTCTATAAGTAGGTACTTCACTTAATCTTCGCATTTAAGGAATATATTTTTTAAATAAAACCACAACAAATGATTAATTTTTCTTAACATAAATCAAAGAAAATGGTGGCATTGTATAAATACAATGTTCTTATTAAATAAATATTAATTTTATGCAATAAATATTGTTATTTAAAATAATAAAACATTTACTTCAACAAATAAAACTACAATTGATAATTTCTTCAAAGGATAAAAATTGCCCTCTAGCAATTATTCGTGCCTTTATGGCGCAAGAATTAATTGCCTAGACCCAAAGCTGGTAAAAAGGATAAGAAACCAACCGGCCAAATTCGTAAAACCGCACTTTTTGTTCTTCCGTTGGAAAAATCCCATAAAATCGCCGAATTAGAATACAAGGAATTCTCCAGCCCTTTCTTTTTAAAATGTTTTGTATTAAAAATCTACTGGGAATTTTTAATACAAACTGTTACTCGCCTCTCCTACCTCTCAACTATAACACATCACCCTATGTAATGTTAAGTGAACCAACTGAAAAAAATATCTTAGAAATATTCAATTACATAAAGAGACATAATATACTTATATAACCTTAATTTAAATTATGTAAATTATTTAAATTCAAACATAAGTTAGCAATCGAGCCGAAAGCCTCTGCAGTTAGTGCTCTCTCTATGTTAGTATATGTATTTTTAATCATATAGTAATAAATAATGATAATAATAATAATAAGATGTTTTTTGCAGGGTCTCTGAAACGCCTTTTAAATACGTACTTTGCCTGTTGCAATGATATCACTTCGGAGCTTGAGAGGTTTCGCCAAGTATGTAGGTACAGCCTGCACTATGACGATATTACTGCAATAATTTCCGACTTCATGTTTCCCTGGGCTATTAACAGCTTATCAGCGATTAAGAGCCAAGGCTTGACGAAATACTGCCTATCGTGCTTCAAAGAACGCAAGACTAAACAATACTCTGGCTTGCGTGAAAATTTTTAAGCTGCCTAATACTTAACCGCGAGCCACACTCGTAAAGCCGAGTGAGAATGGTATATTTATACCAAACGTATAGGCAAACGCGGGCTCGAATCCCCGAAGTACTCTAGACTGATTAGTCTAACCGTTGGATACATGCTGGCACCGACCGGTACCGGTATCAAAAAGGCATGTCAAAGTGGTACTAGGGTTTAATGTGTTAAGACCTTCTATACCCATACCTACCCATCTTAGGACAGATATCCACGGAACCGGTTTTACTTTAGGTAGTGCGTGGATAATTTACAAGTCTCTACAATACTTTCAACAATGTACCATATTGATGTTATTCTGGAATTTCTGATCGAGATTGGATGTTAAAAAAATCTTTAGGTAATGATAGTTTCTATGCGCGCACAGAATTCATCTAGGCAACGCTAGATAAGTCACTTAACAAAGTTTGCGCAAAGAGGAAAGCCATAGAGTAGCCTAATTTCTTCCTGGCTAACGGCTTTGAATAAAATTCTCAAGGCCAATGTTTTCGAGTATGCAGATGATTTCGTGTGATACTTGTCTCAAGGAAGTTTGCTTCTGTAATTAGTGAACTTATGGACGCTGCTCTAGACAAGTTAAGCATCCATGGAATGACTTCTCGACATTAGCCCGAGCAAAACTTAACTGATTCTGTTCACTTAATTCCTAATCTAACTTTCTCCTGTCTAAATGGACAGTGTCACCATATGGTTCATTGGTTATCCACGAGGGTTGGGGTTCGAATCCCGACCAATGCACTAAAAGTCATTGCACGGGCCAATGATAAAAAAGGTGCCATGCCATCGTCAGATTCTCGCACCTATGAATCATAAGTATTGGGTCTCATTGAGTAAGGGCTATAACGTCAAGCTAGTATAAGCTACACGGATGTACTAAGGTCTGCCCCAACGTTCGCCCTTAATGCACTCTTGCATCTTCAGAAAAAGGCACAGAACAATGCAGTAAGTTAACGCATACAGTTTATGCGAACATTCTTTATGATTGAGTTGAAAAGGCCAGCCCCGTCACGGAGGATCGAACTACGATCACATCACACCTATCGGCTAATGGGTCATGATAAATCACAGCACACCTATTGGCAGTGACTCATTAGGACCCAACATGTCACACATCGGCAGCAAGCCATCAACCGGAAAAGCACCAGCATCCCTTCGAGTGCATGGACCTCGGTGGAAAGCGTGATCCTCGGGTTGGTTGCAGGTACCGACTGGTTCAAAGTCTGACCTGAACTACCATCAAAAGCCAGTTCAATTGGATCTTGTTATCAAAATGCCACATCATAATGCTGCTTGATATCATACTTGGTTTTTACTTGGCTACCTCATCTTACTTACCTACGTTGAGCCCAAATGAGGCATTTCTGCTATTGAATCTCACGCCTATTCATTCACAAAAAAATTACAACATAAGAGATAAAACTGAGTCCTTATGCACACCATAATTTTTCAATAGTATTTAATGTAGGCTCATATAAAATATGATAAAAAAAACACCCTACTAAAATTGAAAAAAAGTAGATGAACGGACTGCAAATGGTTTATTGAGATTTTTTTTTAGTTTAGTTTAAAAATGTTTGATTAATAAAAACGCCTGTTGAAAAGTCCAATCTTTCCAGACCAATAGTCACATGTTCTTGTCCATGACTAGAATTATATGCCATATCCATGCCTTCACGCACCCGAGGACCGTGTTCCAATTTGATCAACATAATCTCAATCCTCTCGCTTAGCTTAAGACTGAGAAATGCTGTCTTAAACGCTGCTATTGCCTCTTTGTCGGTGTCATCGTCCAGTGCGTCCAAAGCATACCTTAACATCACCTGCGAAATTTTCGCAAATCGGTGCTTCCTTAGAAGTCGCGTGACTTCTTGCTGCATCATGTAACCGTCAACATTTTGTGCATTCACAATAATTTCACTTCTGGTGGCAGCCTCATCAATGCTCTCTTCAAATAGTTGCAACAGGCTACACAACAATTCCGCCCTGTTAACCTCGAATGTAGTTTCTGCTGACACCCGATGGATCTTGCGTCGATGACATTTGGCAGCGATGACATCGGCCAGAAGCAGTGTTCCATTGACATCGATCTTCGAAAGGAACTCATCACCGAGCTCAAGAATTGTTTTACCCGTATTTCCCTGCGAATCAGTGAATCCGTTTGGTATTTGGTTTTTGCCCCTTATAGACAGACTCCTTAACGATCTTCTTGGTCTTTTATTTTTTTTCCTTTCTTCCTCGAGGATATTATGTAACTCTATCGTTGGCTGAAGGAACTGCAATCTTTCCTTAGCACTGTTATACTTGCGTACAGCTTCATCTGCAGATTCCTTGACGCTCGACATAAAGCCATCGTCTGAGAGGACGTTTCGCACCAACGATGTAGTTTCCTTGCAGTGATCGCAACGTTGAAAAAGTTCTAGTTGAGATGGGATTTTGTCTGTTTTGTATGTTGCCATGTAGTCAACATCTAATGCAATGTCGTACTTTTTTTGTTGGACAAATTTTTGTCCCTGAAAAAGCTGTGCCTGCCTTTGTAGTGCAGATAGAGCATGAGGCTCTGCACAATTCGTGATGTCCCAGGTTGTGCGTCTCTGGTCTAGCTTCTCAACTTCTTTGTAGAGCAATTCTCCGAACTCTTTAGTGTCGCGTTGAACAATTTTTCGTTTATTGCTCTCAAACATTTTCAGGTCTTTTTCCAGCGCTTTTAATTCGGGCCCAATTTTTCTCCTCTCTTCCGGGGTGATCTTGTTCTTAAGAAGAGTCTTTCGCTGTTGTATTTCTGCTGTCGTATGCAAAATATTTTCTGACACGGTTCGAATGCCATCAGTTTCAAACGGAAGAACGGCGAACTGTCTTTGAATGAAATCTTCATTTACAAAACCACGCAGCAAAACCTCGTTTCGGATCGCGTCGGCAAATGTTTGCCTTGTTTCGGGAGTGACCAGCCTACCGTCGCCCTCGAGGTTAATATCCTTAAGTTTATTATAGATCTCTTTCTCAAACAAAACCTTGTTTGTCCTCAATATTTCCGCTTGAACTCGTTCGGTTGCTCTTCTGATTCTTGCGTTAAGAAACGGATCATCCCTTACTTGTAAGGCTTCGCCACCAACGTTTTTATTAATAGGCTCAAAACGCGATGCTTTAAAAGTTGGATTCACCTGAAAATTGTCGTGCTGGTAAACTAAAAAAAGTCCTGGGGCTTTGTTGGAGGAAAAACCAACCATAATGACGTCCTTCAAAACCAAAACGGACATGGCAGCATTCGGTATTTTGTTTCGACTTAATCGGTCAATAGTCATTTGGCTATATTCTTTGTCTGCTATCATGGCATCTATTATAGGTTTGTTTTCGACGAGTATGTTTTCGTAGGCTTTGGCTGCTAGATCTCCAACTGCATTTGTCATTTCCAGAGCCTTAGTGGATTTTTTTAGCATAAGTTTTCTCACGCCGACAGTCAATTTGCGTTTACCAAATGTTGCAAACTGAGTTCCTAGTTGCAGAGACGTCATAACATTATGGTACGTACTCATATCGGTCATGTTGACATTCTGAAACCCATGTGTTAGTGCGGTGCCCATTAAAAAGGCTGATACTCCCACTGCCGCACTGCTGCCAAGCGTTTTTGCGACTCCAACAAGCTCTTGGTATGTATCAAGGATCTCCATAAAAGCTCCGTAACGCGTCCGTCCGTAATCTGTGCGAAGCCTGAGATATGTTTCCCAAACCTCTTCATAGTTTTTAATGACTTTTCCCATATTCGATCTCATATTTTTCCAGCCTTTTTTCATTGATCGGAAACCATTCTTACCGAAAATTACCACATCTGGAGCCGCCAAAACAGCGGATATGGTGGCGAAGAGAAACTGTGGATTTTTTATGTCCCAATCTGTTGCGACTCCACCCATTACGAAGAGTCCAGTCCCCGTGATAAATGTTGCCCCAATGAAAAATTTTTTGCCCGTGGCACTTAAAGTTTTGTAGAATTTGTAGGCATTTCGTAAGCTCAACGGTGCACTGACACCCATTGAGAAGCCATCGAAAAAACCATACCACGTACGTGGTGAGCTGAAATCCCAATCTGCCGGATTGTATGATCCATTGGCTGCCCCCATGCCTACAAAGGCTAGTGTTAAACCAGCGGATACAGTGATCCCGATGGCAAGTGTCATTCCCACGGCCCCAGCCAGAAGAGTTACTGACGCGACCAAGCCACCAGGCATGAAATATCCAGTGAGACCGCCGAAAAATATCCCCAAATAAGTATCGAGGTTTGTAAAGTCCCATTTGGTAAACGATCCATTCGCTGCCGATCCACCTAAATATGCACCGACAACCATCGATATCAGAGATGCTATTAGGATGATTGTTGCGATGGCGATTTCGCCGCTAGGATCCACGATTGAAATCGGCGAATTTCCAGCATACTTGTAGGGACTGAAATATTGCTCCTTCGGATCAATTTGATAAAATCGACCAATGCTGGGGTCGTACAAGCGCGCATGATAGTTGTACAGTCCGATTTCTGGGTCCCATTCTTGTCCAGTGTAACGATACGGTATATGAGCCTCAGGATCAGGACCAAAAATTCTCATAATACTCCCATACGGAAGGTAATCGTATGCAGCCACAACTTCTCCGTCTCGTACTACCAGCCGCACAGAGCCCTGATGATCGGTGATGACGCTGAAAAATTGATCTCTCCGAACGAAACCCACCAGGCCATTGGGTCCGTAAACGTACATTGTAACCAATACCAAAGGCGGTTGATTGTCCATAAGAAAACTGAGCTCTCTTTCGACTAAGCTTCGGCCCTGGTCATCGCGGAGATAGTGAATTTCCTTACGAATTTTGCCTTTAGAGTTTGAGAGCCGTTTCAAAACCCTTTCGCCTCTACTATCATAGTAGAATTGAACGACGCTGTCGTCCGACATTCGAACACGTTGCAAGAGATTCGATACAGGGTGATACTCCATCGATTCAATGCCCTTGTGTAAAGCTTGTATAATATTGCCCCTGGAGTCGTGCTTCACGCTGAACAGCTTCTCCGGTTGGGCGGAATTGAAAGACTTGTACCGCACACCGGTCAGTCGATTTGACTCATCTTCGTACTTTAAGGCATAGTGATCGTAGCCCGTATTGAAGGTCCTATGATTGCCATTGGCATCTATTTCATATGATTCCACATCGAACTCGGAGCGTCCCAACTGACGTGCAAAGTACGTAAATAGAACGCGAACAATGTCCGGCAAATTGGCCTGAAAATCGCGCATAATGTTCTTGAAATCTGAATCAAGAGGGTCCGAAAAATAGCGTTTTTGGCGCAGCATTTCAACAATATCTGCAGCAGTTCGCTGTACAAAATTGGCCGGTAAATTTCCCAGCCACTTTCGGATGATGTCTTGCATCTCGAGAAGACTGACACTGTCCTGTCGTTTGTAATATCGAAGTGTTAGAAGCTTTCTTAACGGTTCGGCGTAGGTAGCATAGTCCATCTTTACTTTCCGCAGGTCTTCAAACAACCATGGTGCCAGAAAACTTCTTAAGCCTTGCTTGGCCTGCGATGTGGCTGCGTTTGTTTGATCGGGCACTTCTATGAGGAACTGTGACGCTATAAGAGCATCCCAAATGCGCTGCGATGAGTTGGTTGAGATCCCCGGAATCTCTCTGGCAAATGTGCCCGGTTGAAGTGGTTGTGGTTCATTGGTGCCAGCGAAATACTTTGCCTTTGTCAGATCCCTATGCACGCCATAGTCAAATCGGTAGCCATGACTTCCAGGGTAACCATATCGGCCGAGCACATTTGAAACATGACGCCCCGATATGCCCGAAGTGCAAATGATAGGAAGTTCTGTTTCCAGCTCGGGATAGAATGCCTTTGTCTGCCGCAGCTTTTCGTCCAAATAGCCTGCATTCCTCAGGGCCTCAAAGCAGATTTTCGAGTCTTTTAAAGTCATGAAATCATTCACAAAGATACTAGGATTCAAGCCTACCCCGGCGGATGACGCCACACGATGCCAATGTGCGGAGAAACGAACCCTTGTTATTGTTCCGTCTCCCCGTGGTACTCCACCGTAACTGAAATCCGTATAAGAGATGTCTTCGGATAAAAAGGGGCTTGTGATCTTTGTCAGAAAACTGGGCTCGTTGTATGTCCGTAGACTTTTAAACGAGTACTTTGATGAAGGCTCGTATGTTTCTTGTGTAACTTGTCCAGCTGCGTTGTATGCGATTCGAAGGAACCTAGTTGGCTCTTCCGTTGTTCCAATTGAATTTATGCGGCCCATTTTGTCAATACCGTATACAACGATAAATGGCTTGTCTAAGAACTTGACTGGATAGGATAAGGCCCGCACTTGACCAGTCATGTACCTTTTGCTGATGACGATCTCATCAGGGGTTTTTGTTACGCTCAGCAAGATGAATCGTTTATCTAGAACATCGCCTCTCTCGTTTACGTGCAGCACCTCAACAAAGGGTTCAACACCGTTCATCGTTATAGTCCTTAAAAGTCGTCCTCGGAGATTCGGATCACGTTCAAAAGTCGCATAATTGTGCGTTTGATATGGCAAGGAGTTCTCCTTTGTGAGTGTCACGTTCAGAAGTTGATCTTTTGCAATACGGTTGTTTAAAAACTGTCCAGTGCCAATAACTCGTTGAAGTTGATCGTAAGTAAAGTAGATGATCGTTTCTTTTACGCTCGGATCAGCATATGAATAGTAGATCACGAAGCGCAGCAGTTTTTCCTTATCGTACACGTTCTCAATAAGTCCAGCATCTGCAGTCGTTTTTCGGATCGGTTTGCCATTATCGCCGTAATCAATATGAACGCCTAGCTTTCTCTGCAGACGTTCATCCTCCTTGGTGATCCTCAATAGCTGAGAGTTCGTTTTGTGAAAACTTCCAACTTTCTCAAAGTACAATGGTGGCAGAGACTGTACGAGATTTCCGTCCTTGTTTAGTTTATAAGTACTAAATAGATCTCGACTTCCTGGCATGTGTACATAATGCGCAATTTTTTTATTCTGTTCGTTAAGCACAGTGATGTCTTCGAAACCGCCTGGCTTACGCTCAACCTGGAAGGTAACGTTCATGTTCTGTGGAAAGCGGTTGGCCACAAACATATTCGTCGTCCGCGACGCAAATCGCTTAGCAAACTTCCCTGACGGCGAAAAATCTTTTCCGGGAAGCGTTGTCATGATCTTTTCATTCAAAGGATTATCTGCGTAACGAGTTTCTACAAATCCAAAGGGATGGCCAATAATTTCGGTTGCCAAGCCCTCCAAAAGACTAGTTTTCCATACTGAATTCGCCTGATCGACTGCGCCATTACTCACGAACTTCGGGTAAAACCTAAGAAGGGGTTCAAACTTTGATCTCACAATGCGTACATGTTGTGTTGTTAGGCGCTGACGACCAAGTTCGTCGTACAGTTTTTCTTTGACCACAATTGATTCCGATGATTCCAATTGAATTTCTTGTGTGATCTCATCAAGACTATTTTGGTATTTGACGTTAATCGACGCTTTGCTGAAAACCGACATAGCCTTGATGCTGACCCAACCCCTCATCGAGATCTTCAAAGGTTTGTGCTCAGCAGTTGAAGTTTGATCGATTATGAGATCTCCGTCGATCCAAATGAAAATTCGATCGAATTCCTTTACAAAAAGTAACTCTCCCCTCGATGGGATCTCTTGTGAGGATGTGCCAACTCTAAGACTGCAACTACCAAACTGCCTTACAAGTTCAAAGAAGCTGTTGGCTGCGAGTGACGCATGATCACCCGTCAACTTGTAAAGTGACCGGAAGCCATATGACTCAGAAGAAATGTCCCGACTTGTCAACTCTAGAATGTTAGTATCATGGCTATGATGTTCCAACTGATAGGGAGAAATCAACCAAGGGTTTGCTTCGTAAACGCTCCAACGAGTGCCAAATGAAAACGGTGAAAATTGCTCGTAGAAGCCCGTTTCTGGACGTACTGTGACAGTGCATCGTAAGCTTTCAAACTTCTGCGCGCGCGCTTTCGTGTAAACTTTCAGTTCCTGGACGTCATTTTCTTCATTTACTTTCCCAACAATGGTATTATACACATCGAACATTCTTCGTTGTATCGAACCCGTCGATCCGATTGCAGCGATATTCGCGCCTGACACCGGGTCATAGACATTTACTTTAAAGTCCGCAGTCAACGGCATGAAACGCACGTGATCCACATCAATTGGAACATCAGCCATAGGCCCTGCACGGAGCGAAACTTTAAGGACTTCTTTGTTGTCTATTTTCGACGATCTTCGAGCGAATGGAAGATCAACTATCACCTCCAAGTATATCCAGTTGTCAAGACGAAATTTTACCACACTTATCATGGAAGTTGTCGCTTCACCAGATTCGGTCAGTAGAATTGCTTTAAAATGTGGGGACACCTCTCCGATTTGGGGAACATCGGTAACATTCTGCAGTCGTATCCAGGACGATGCTATATACTCTGTGTTCTGATTTGATGGCTGAAAGACGCCCTCAATCGAATAGTCCTTGAGATGTAAGTAGTTCCTTCCAGTTAACGCAAATCCATTTCGAATGATATTGGAAGCTTGAAAGTTCCATTGTTTGGAACTCCCGATGAAGTTTCGCTCGTAGTCTTCGAAACCGTAATAGCTAACCGTTTCGGAGGCAATGCTAAACGGTGCACACTGAGCAATTTCAAGCTTACCAGATCGGTCATATATGGTGGTTGCTGGAACGAATGATATTTGAGCGAATTACAAAAGAAGAACAATAAAAGTAGCCAACCTTTTCTTAGTGCAGTCTCTTTCTCTGAATCCACGTCTTCATTTGAAGGCTCATCTCTGTGGGGTATGTGTTTGACAACACGTCCCTTGCTATCAAAAGCCGTTGAGTTGCCATTGATGAGGGACTGGCTTAACCAGCCAAAAGTGGTCTTATCGTTGCCTGGGATAAGTGATCGTTCTGTGTAGGAAATCGTATTGCCCATTAGTTCAGCCCCATCGGTGCGGTATTCAAAGCCAGTCACTCTCTTTTTTCTGTCACTGTCAAAGACGACTGTTAATTTATTCACAACATAATTCGGGAGGAATTTCCTCAGTCCGTATTGTTCGCGGAATATAACGTACTGACTCCTACCATCATCTGCGTGTGTGATCATCTTAAACGGGTTTGAGTATGGGCTGAAAGTCTCCGATGCAGGAAGAACTTTCTTAACTGCCGTAGCTCCACTGAACTCCAGTACGTTAACGGGAGTATGTTTCGTTTGCCACGCCAAGTAGACAGGATAGGATACGCGCACGTCTGTTATATTTACTGCCAAATTCGACACAAGTTCTCGGCTGCCCTTCCTCAGCAATTGAATGGCTGCGTCTTTGCTCTTTTTTTCAAGCATAAATTTTTCGCCCAGGGCTATTGAGAACTTTTGTCGCTTTCGCTCCTCCTCCGGCATTGAGTTACGCCGCCATCGCACCCCACCAAAAGACAATTTCTGATCTCGCAGAACGATCATCTTGTCAGAAAATGACATAATATAGTTTTGCATATCGAAGAGAAAGCGTCCTGCAGGATTCATCAGACTCTTGTATTGATCTTTCAGTTTTGGAAGTTGGCTAAGCGATTGACCCGCTTTGAGTTCCTCATAAAGCGTGCCACGCATTTCCTTAATACCTATGACAAAGGTTCCATTCGTTTTTCTTTCGTAATTAAATTTCACCAAGGTCCCCTGTGAGTCGCGTTCTTGATCCGTTGATAGTGTTTTCAAATCGTCCTGATCGACAACGGCTTCTTCCTGATGAGAGACACTCATTGACGAGTCGATTGTGAACAATTTTAGAGAAGATGAAAGTTGATAGCGGGCCCATGATTCATTCATTTGTAAGCAATTAAGGGCCACAAGATTGTGGCTGAATTTTAACATGTTGTTACGAAATACCCCGGACATTACTTTGTGTACGTCATGCCGAAGATTGAATCGTTTTAGAATGGTTTCGGTATTGTTAAGACAGCCTGGGACTTTTAGCAAGGTCTGTAGCTTCCAAATGCCATCGGGAGCCTTGTAACCAAGCAATAAGTTGTTGTCGTCATAAGTCACAAACTTACTCTTTTTTACTGCTATCATAATATGAACTGGTCTCGATAAAATAACCTGTCGAGACCACACTTTTTCCAACGATTTCCACTCGAGTAACTCAACGCCGAGGCCAAGATCCGTCACCAAGAAGAAATGCTCGCCCGCCTTAACTACAGATGTTTCTCCATATTGGCGGCATTCAGCCCCTCTTAGCCATTCCTTTGACTCCGAATGATATCCGAACAGGCACAACCACTTCGAAGCGACATAGTACAACACCACTCCGAAGAAGTCATCCCCTTGGATCACTTCATGATCAACAACAGCCCCATGTTCACCCAGAAGGGGCCATCTTCCTTTGCTTGCATGCTCCTGACGTGATTCCGATGTGTACAGCTCTTGTGTCATGTCACCATTGAACATTCTCAGAACGACTTGATCTGGACTTTTGTTCTTCAAATAGCTGACCAGCACATAGTCTTCGCCGTGTGAAACCTTGTATCCAGGGCTCGCATCCATTCTTTTGAGCTCTTTCGAGATGCTTCCATCACCTACAGCGACATAGCTGAACTCGACTTCGACACCATACGGCAATTGAATTTTGCTTAAGCTGTACTTGTCCATTGGGAACTTGTTGTACTCAAATCGAACCACTGGGCCGGGCAGTACATCCTCTGTTTGACGTATTTCTGTCAAAAGTCGCAGTTTCTTCGAGGTGTTATATGTAAAGTTAACTGTCTGACGCCCCAGAGACGGCGATGTTAGAGTGTAGCCACTTAGATATCGATTCTCAAAGGGGATCCAATTAAAGTTTTCGTCCTGATCACGGGCGTCATGTACTCTGTATTCATGGGCTTCTTTCTCTTGGTATCGGAACTCCACTTCATTGCCATGATAGTCCCGTGATTTCTTTAAATACACTGCGTTGGTGTATCTCAAACCAGTGTTGACCGTCTTCTCGTCGGTGAAATAGGAAAACTCAATAACGTCGTTGCCAATTTCATCTTGAATCTTTGCCAGAAACCACATGCGTGACCGTTCTACCCGCTCATCATCATCGAACCCGACCCCATGCCAGTTTTTCCATATAACATCCTTCGAAACAGCACCAAGATCCCTCGAAGGTATATGACCATAGACCTGTTTAACTCCACTGCCCAGGTCAATTACCCACTGATCTTCCCTCAGATGATGCCTGGCTCGGAACTTGAAATCTTTGCCCGCTGCTGGTATGTTATATGACCGTACGGTGGAGTTGGACTCTTCTGGCAGCAGTTTAAGTGCTTGTGGTGAGTCCTGAAAAGCAATGATATATACTGCGTCTTCCTCAAAAACGCTTTCATTGTCATCTCTGCTTATGAGATTTAAAGGCATTGACCATCCGATGCCCAAGACGTCATTCGCACCACTCGTTGCATCATAGTGTATGGCAAGGCTTATTCCTGGATCCTGCAAGGTAACCAGTGGAATGGAGAACTTTGGTTTCCCAGTGTTGGCTCGAACACAACTCAGTACATCCTTCCAAATGTCCATATCACGCAAAAGGGCGATCGGCTCGAACCTCGTCCCTGAACTGCCTGTACGTGGTGAGACGGAGACCGACCGCGCCACTTCCATCGATGTCAGTTGAAGGTCCTTTGATTCCTGTCGAGGAGTCAGTGAAGTTTGGGTCAACTTCGCCCAGTACAAGCTATTGTCAAAATTGGTGAACATGTAGCTGCCTTCGTCTTGTGGAATGACGCTCAGTAGTTGCGCATGACGCATGCTCGGTGGAGAGCTTGACGTATCAAGTAAATAAGTCCATGTATTGGAAAACTTATCGAAAGTGATGGCTGTGATTCCCCTGGGACCATTGAACATCATATCCACAAAGCCATCAGAGTTGACATCCTCAAAGCGGATACTTTTGGTGTGGTCCTGTGACCAGCCTTTTTCGGCAGAAAACAACGGATTGTAGTGGATGAGCCTGTCTTGCTGGTATACAAACATTCCGCTCGCATTAAAGGCCACAATATCATTCTTCGTCTGGTGGGTCAAATCCGCTAAGTATAGTCCACCATCGTATTGTTTCTCATTACCATGTGGCACTTTCGTCACAAATTCGATGCCATTTTTCTTGTTCAACTCAAAAACGCAAATTCCATTACGATTTCGGGAAATGATTGAGCTCTTGGATCCTCGTTTCCACATGGCCAATTGTCGCAAGGTACTATTTGGGCAGTAAGCCTCAAAGATGTTCGTATTTGTCTCCAATTCATGTATTGGGAAATCACCTGCCAACAAAACGTCTTTAAAAACAGCATAAAGTTTAGTGCCATACTCGGTGTGTGTTGTCATCATTCCAAGCAAACTAGGATCGTGGTAGAAATGCCCAAATTGGATGGTGTTTTCGGGTTTGTTCCACAAAAACGAGTCATGGTACTTATCGTCTTCCACCGCTAAGGACAGGTTGTTATTTGAATGGAGATAGATCCGAAGAGCTTGAGTGGTTTTGACGATGATCGCTGTTTGCTGGTCGTTCAAAGGCTCTACGTGCAGAAGCACAGCGTCATCGAGGGGATAGGTTTCATCCTTGCTGGTTCTGATCCTCGGGTTTCCATCTGAGAGGTCGAATTCATATAACGTATCGTTACTTATCGCGAAAGCACTGCCGTCATAAGGGTGTGGAAGAACACGGGTATTTCCGGCGCACGGAAAAATCGGCCTCGAAAACTCAAGCTTGTAACCAGACATTTCTGTTAGGAAGAATCTTCTACACAGAATGCAATTCAAACAGAACTTACTACCTGACAATAGGGTGACACATTTCCTCACTTCAGTGCACTCGAATGGGAGAACTTTCACTTGAATAGAAGAGAAAAAAAAGCGGGAGGTATCGAAATTGCTTGTTTATTATGAATAACTTTTAAGGAACACTTTTCTAAATCACTTTGTTAGCTTCGCGAGCTAAGAACATTTAAGCTTACCGCAAGCTGATCTTTCTATTTATAAGATTGAGCATCGTCTAAAAGTTTAAATATAGAAATAATAAATTGTATATCTCTTTCTTTTTGCACTGGGATTCCCAACTCATAGACATTAATAACGAGGCCAATTGATAAGCTGCCTTATATGCATGCTCTTGATAAGATTATTGCACGTGACGAAATGAACTTTTGTACACCTTCAATTATTGCAATGGAGCTCGTCCAAGTTTAAGAAAATTAGATTTTATTTCATAACCTTGATCTTGGGAATTTCCAGAAGATGGGCGCGGCGGATTGTGTAGTCACGACGATTGTGTAGTCAGATTGTCTGGGCTGCTGTGCTGTCAGTTGGATTTTTATTTTATTATTATCAGTAAAATAACAAACAAATTGCTTGACCTACAGAATTATTTTGCGATATGGTTGCAATCTCTGGTTGTACTCAAAAATTATTGAATTTCTAAAGCAGACAATTTTTTGTTCAATATCTTACAATTGGAAAAGCTTGCTGGTTTCGGTATAAATGTGAAATAACCTCCCATGGAGAGACCACATATTCGAAGTCACCAAAATGCTTAAAAAATACTAGGTTAGTAAGAAAGAGCCTGCAAAAACCTTAAATTCTAGAAAATGTCAATGTCGAGCAGGTTCATCAAAGGCTACTTTCGATATACCTACTCCGTCGATTTGCAAAAAAGAAAAGACTTGATTGGAACTTGACTGGTTAAAGCACTGCTTTTGCCACTATTGAACGATATCCAAAACGGCCCGGCAGTGTTAAAGTTTGATGCACCCGTCAAGACAAAAGTTCTAAGGTTAAAATATATCTTGACAAACAAATTGATTGCCGCACATAAAGTTGTTCAGTATTGCGGTAAGATTTTCTGGCGAGGAGCTACGCAACATCTGTCCAGACATAAGTCTTTAAAGCTTGATTAATTTACATAGGTTAGGTTAGGTTGAAAGGGTTATCTGCATTTGGTGCAAGTTCACTCGGTGGCCAGATTGACCCATTAAGATTACCTTTGTATGATAGACAAACATGGTTGGGAATATTTCTAACTAACTGAATCTGCCAGATCTTTCAATACATTTTTTTAGGTCTAGTAGATACATTCCTGACAGGTCGTCAAGGCTATCAAAGAACCCGAGTCTTTTCCTTTTTCATCTCTACAGATTCTACAAAACTCATTCGCAGAGACTCTCATTAGTGTATCCCAGCCAAGACACACACACCAACGAGCTAAGTTTTTGGTTTATTTCTCAGTAAAGTTTTTACTGAGAGATAAAAGGGTCACTGTTCTTTATACGTCAAGCAGCGACCATAAGCAATGAGTTGTTGTACAATCTTTAGACTTTACCTGCTGCCTATGATCAATAAACTGTAGCGTTACTGCGATCTGTGGGATTTGCAAATAAATATAGCAAAATCTGGGATTTTGGTTTTTATACCCCATCCCATAGGATAGGAGGTATATTAAGTTTGTCACATAGTTTGTAACATGGTGAAATAATAATGGTAGACCCCCAAGATCTTAAGGACATATGATCGAGACCGATTTCTGAATCGAATGAGCCATGTCCGTCCGTCTGTATGTCACATGTTTTTAGGCCTTAAATTTTGAGCTAGGGTGGTGAAACTTCGTACGTAAGGTTCGCGTCATACAAAACAGTACAAGTGTAAAAATTTTTGAAATCCGTCCAAAGACACGCCCCCAAACGGTCTAAATGTGCAACTACCTCCAGAATTTTCAAAACTGTAAGACTTTCTAAAAGGCTGAAATTTAACATTTATAAATAAATGTAATAAATGTAAGACACAAAAAAGAAAAATTTAATCGGTAAACCTCCTCCAGTGGGCGTGGCATCTATTTTAATAGTAAATTTTCAAATGCAGTTTACTCAATATTTTTGCTCAAAATTAAAAAAAATTTGCTTAATATTTTATGTAGAAAACGCTTAGTTCTAGTAGCAGGTTAGGTAAACAAGAGTGGAGTAACTTTTGCAGTCACATGTGGAGTAATTTTTTTTTTTCAAAAAAAACGTGGACTAGATCATGCTTCAACGTAAATTTAAATCTTAATCTCTAATCTTAATGAAATAGAAGATGTATTCCATTTTCCGGCAAAATGTCCCATACTACGTGAAGAACCTATAAGTTCTGCTACTTTAGGTATTTAGTGCTTTAGATTTTAAAAACTTGTTGTCTTGAAGTTATAATAAGTCTGATTTGAGTTATGAATAGGTCTGATTGAAAGATATTCATTATATTTAATTCATCATATTACATATATTGTAAATTCCTTATTGTGAATTTTACAATATTAGTTAGGTAATAGAATTTTTTTTCTTTTTTAACCGAGTGTTTTATTTCTAAATTTACTTACTTATAGGGCTCCTGACCCGTGGAGGGTCTCTGCGATCCTGGGCACGCTGCTTCCAATTGTCCAGACCAAGCGCTCTGGCATCCGCGATGGCTTGCTCCTTAAAACAGAGGTTCGATCTTCCTGGTTATTTCGAGCCTGGGGGCTTGGATTCGAAGACCCTCTTGGCTGGAGCGTTGTTGTCCATTCGCTCGATGTGACCGAGCCAATGCAGTGTTCGTGTTTTGGCTTTTTGAACTACATCCGCATATTGGTACAGCACATAGAGTTCGCGGCTATATCTTCTTCTCCATTCGCCCTCCTCGCACACAGGACCGTAAATTCGCCGCAGAATTTATCTCTCGAAAGAGTCAAGTATAATTTCACCTTCTCTGCTCATCGTCCAGCACTCAGCGCCATAAAGCTGAACTGGCAGAATAAAGGTTTTGCAGAGCTTCTACTTTGTCTTTCGCGAGAGAAGCTTTGAACCCATTTGTTTTGCCAAACCGAAATAACACCGGTTTGCTAGGGTTATTCTTCGACGAATCTCCACTAGGATGTCGTTTGTGGAGTTGATGTTAAGTCCAAGGTAGATGAACTCCTTAACTACCTCGAAGTTGCTGCTGCCAACAGTGACGTTTTGTCCTAAGCGGCGGACGGATTTTTCTTTGTTTGTTGATAACATATACTTGGTCTTATCTTCATTTACTTCCAGGCCAACCGAATTCGCCTGTTCTTCAATCGCCGTAAAAGCCTCTATCACGGAACGACTGGAGCGGGCGATGATGTCGATATCGTACGCGTACCCCAGTATTTGCAAATATCTGTTGAAGATAGTGCCTTCCGTGTTGACCTTTGCACTATCATCGCTAGAACAAGATTCAAGAATGCACATTGCAATGCATTTCCTTGCCAAAACCCGGTGCATGTTTGGAACAGTTCCGAGGAGCTGTTCCCAAACTGCACATTACACCGTGTGTTTTCTAATATTACACGGCACAGTTTGATCAGTTTTGGCGGGATCTTGAATTCGGCCAATGCCAGGTAGAGCCCCTGACGATGAATACTGTCATATGCGGCCTTAAAGTCGGTGAAAAGATGGTGTGTCTAGACTTGAAATTCATTGGTCTTTTCCAGGATTTGCCTAGTGTGAAGATCTGCTCTATGGTCGATCTGACGGGCCGGAAGCAACACTGGTAGGTGCAAGTGTGTCGCAGAACGGTCTAAGACGCTCAGGGATATGCATCAATAGTTCTTGCAAGGCATATGATCGCCTTTCTCGAAGATGGGGCAAATTGAACTGATTTTCCAGCCTTCGGGCATGCTTTCTCTCACCCACACTTTGTTAATGATTTGGTGCATGCATAACCAAAACATCACCTCCGTATTCAAATAGCTCTGCAGGTAAGCCATCAGTGCCGGCGGCCTTGTTGTTCTTAAGCCTCTTTATAGCCAGGCTAACTTCTTCAATGCTAGGTGGTGGGACTTCTTCGTGGTCGACTGGGCTCTCGTTCCCTCCTGGTACAGTGTCTTCTCTTTCTTGTACCTCTTTCACTCTCTCCACATGATGCCCATTAAGTAGCTTCTGGAAATGCTGCTTAAACACTTCAACTATCCCCTGTGCTTCGGTGACTAGGTTTCCTTTGCTATTTCGAAGAGCCTGCGTTCCAGTTCTAAAGCTAGCAGCCAGTTGTTTAGCCGTTTTATAGAACTTTCTGGTCTTGTTCCGATCCCTAGACCTTTCGATCTTCTTAAGCTGGGAGATTGCGTAGGCCCTCGTCTTTCTACGCAGTAACCTTTTCTCCCCCTTTCTCGTGGCTCGATACTCCTCATACCCTGCTCTTTTTTTCTGCTGCAACGTCTTCGCATATGCATCTTCTGTCACTTTTTGTGACATTTGTTAATCTATTCTATTTCACACTTTCTTTCAAAATGCCTTTTAGTCAAGCTAGACATGGCGTAGGAGCTGAAATTTTGCTACTGAGCAATATTGGCCCAAGACCTTTAACAAGGCAAAAATTAGACCGGCCACAACATCGCCCATGCCCACTTTTAACATGTTAGATCTTTAAAAACCCGATTTCTCGGAAAGTTCACTTCTAATCGAAAAAAAATCTAGTAAAAATATTTAAGATATTATTATTTGCTAGTTTTGAGCTCCGCCCACTTTTAACGGTCGTTTTGAGGAAAAATCGGTTTTTCTTCTGAAATAAATTTCGCTTTTACCGTATTTTCTCATGATTCTAACGAAATTAGAATGAATTCATTTCAATTTTGAGCCCATGCCCACGTTTGTGGGGGTGGCCTATGCAAATAATGCATACATTCCGGCCAAAAAACTTTAAGGTTTGGTGTTACACGCTATATAGGGTCGGGTATTTAGAAGTATGTCACAGAAGAACTCTTGCACTTACTCACTTGTTTTGGTTCAAATTCAGTATTTTTAAAAAATCAACCTCTAAAAGAGGGCGTGGCTAAAAACTTTGTATGAGCGACATCTGTAATGAAATCTCATTTATCTTACCTGCTAGTTTTTTTTTGTTTCATGCTTTCCTAAATTTGTCTTAAGGCCAGTCAAAATTAAGCTTTTCTACAAAATTTTAGGTTTTTCTTCAATTCTGCCTCCAAATGTAGACGTGGCACAAAGTTTTGTACAAACAAAATGAAGAACTAATTGTTTTCTACATAAAATATCAAGGCTAAATTTTTTCAATTTGGAGCAAATATATTGAGAAAAATGCATTTGAAAATTTACCCTTAAAATAGATGCCACGCCCACTTGAGGAGGTTTACCAATTAAATTTTTCTTTTTTGTATCGATGACGTGGCGCCTACGTTCGAAATTTCAGCACCCTAGTTCAAAATTTAAGGCCTAAAAACATGTGACACACAGACGTACGGACGGACGGACATGGCTCATTCAATTCGGTCTCGATCATATACCCTTAAGGTCTTGGGGGTCTACCATTATTATTATTCTTTCAAACTAATAACCATTATTAACCATTATTATAACCTTAACCATTATTATTTCAAACTATGTGAAAAACTTATACATCCTATCCTAAGGGATGGGATGTAAAAAGTTGTTGTCACCTTGATAGATGTCAATTTGGATCTCGAACATTGTTGTACTATTGTAGTGGATTCTTCCTACTTGGATCTCGAAAAAATATAAATGAGCTATTAATCCTCATAAAAAAGGAATGTTCTTCTCCAAAACTAAAGTAAAAAAAATAATTTTATTTGCTATTTTGACTCATGTTCACACCACCCACAGTAATGTGGGTGTATAAAGCAAATAACATCCACTAGCCGCGGATACAATTAAAATGTGATATAACAAATTGTTTCCGTAAGTACGAGTATCTCAATTTCAAGCATTCAAGATGTCTATTCCAACGGCTTGATTGATGTGTGAAAAAATAAAATAAAATAATCACAAAAAAAAACAAACACTCATTGTTCTGAATTCAAATGCTCAAAGTTCACAGGCTAATGACTCTTGAACCATTTTGATATAATTAATTTATTGATTTCCATTCAATGAAAAAGATTCGCAAGACTTGAAGAGTGTTCACTACCTAATTAAGTAATGCAATGCTTCACCCCACCCCGATGTTGTAAGTGGTA